>BJKM01000230.1:0-600000 GCA_015082035.1 Chaenogobius annularis
AGTCCGAGGAGACGCCGAGCTCATGATTAAGACGATATATATACACACGCCAGATACTCCAGAGTCATGTAGTTTTAATCACCATTACAAGCTGCAGTGATTTTCAGAAGAGTAAAGACAAAGCCAAAGCTGGAATAAGCAAGGGCAGCAACAAACAATTACTTGATTAGTCGACTAGTGGGGATTATTTTCTTTATTAGTCGACAAAACTATTCTATTGATCCAGCGTTCCAGCTTCCCGTCACTGTATAGGGCAACATTTTGATGACTTTCTCAACTTCAAATGATATACAATTGAGTCTTAATTTGTTAAATCACTGTGGTGCTAATTTGTCATCATTCTGAAATACTGGATGGTACACTGAGATTTTGAATACAGCTAATATAAAAAACAAAAAAAAAACAAATGGATGACAGAGAATATTTACTATAAAGTGTATTGTTGACATTATTTTAATTTTTTTACCTGTGTTTTAGAGTCTTTACAGTCCAGTTAGCAATTACGATGATAAAAATACAGTTTTTATTTTAATAGTCAACTTGTCGACATTATTCTGATTGATTGTTACAGCTTTAAATCAAAACAATCAAACGACAATTATGCGCTCAACCAGATATCAATATTTCCTACATGTTTTTAGGCTGCACAGTAGGAATGTAACAATAACGGAAACATTGTGATATTATCACAATATGTCAATACCAGCTCCTTTCATTGAATACATTGTTTGTTGCAGCAACATTAAAAAAATATGACATTAGGCATTACACGGTGATCTAATCTAACGCTTTTTGGATAATACATGGGGGCTAAGGTCAGTAGCGTAAAGATTTGTTTTGCAGGTTTAACTCCGAGCGCCGTTTTCTTCGTACAAGTATCCTATCTGTGCATCTCTGTGTGTGTCTGGTGTGTGCAGATCTTTTGAAAGGCTTTGTTTCTCTCTCCCTAAAGGGTGCTACAGGTGTTGCATTGTACTGAATCACAAATCTGTCGTCTTGCTCAGTTAGGAGCACAGCGGCTGTTGCACCAAGGCTAAATACGATTAACAAAAGAGAGAGAGGCAGATGTATAGCTGCCAAAGAAAAGGCCTGCATGCTGACACGCTTATCTATGTGATGACTTCAAAGTGTAGGGGGAGAGAGAAAGACTGAGATGGGGTCATTATCTACAAGAAATGGATTACACTCAGATTAGATTGCTGAGAACAGTCAAGAGCAATAGCACGGCAACTCTTGGCAAGCCCCATAACACTCACAAAATCAAGCAAAGCTCCTTTCGGCTTCTGTATCAAATACAAGGAAGTCAACATGAAAAACACACAAAGGACCCATGATAGTGAGTCATGGAGAGTGAAGCTCATCTTGTTTTCATTAAAAATGAACTGGCCCTGCCACACTTCTGTGTTTAGTGAACTAGAGACCAAAGATATGAGACAACTGTCATGGATCACAGCTGCTGCAGATTTAGGCTGAAGACGACACTTTAGCTCTCATTTAGCCTTTTGTTATCCATGGGCTGTTCTGCACATAACCATAGTCATCGCCACTTATTGTACATAATAGTTTTGGAGCATAGTTTTACTCTACTCGTACGCAGAGTTGCATTTTATGTTGGTATTTTAGAACTGCATTCTGTCTAGTATTATATTCAAAAGTATATTTTAGTCGAGTTAATTGGTTAGCTTTAAAAGCTAAACTACCCAACTTTTCTCTTCTCACCACAAAGTGTATTGTAAAAGCAGAATTGTAATTATAAAAATGTTATAGATTGTGAAATTGTAAGAACAAAAGCTGTTCTAAGCTGTGTTAGTGGCCACAAAATTATGCATGTGAATATTATGTTAGACAGATTTACAACTAGTTTGTCTTTTCACAGTTTGAATCAGGAGCCAAGTCTGTTTATAAATATTTATTTAGATTTTGATGGCATATGTTTATTCTTCTGTTGTTTTTACTTTTGTGGTGCAAAACTGAAACGTTCTTATCTTATATTTTTATCTAATTTAAACTGTCATATTTTTTGTGGAGCAGGGCGCAATACAACATAGAAAATACATCCTGTAACGTGACTTTTTGAGGAGAAGGATTGTTTTATGGCGACTCAATACTTTTTGTTTAATTTATTTCTGAGATTTAACAACTGCAGTGAAGTGGGAGCTCTCAGATGGAGCCAGTTTGTTCATACCATGTTGATCTGGCTTTACAAAAACTTAGTAGTAGTAGTCTGGGCTATGGTTTTATCTCTCCATGGTCAGATGGGCATAATTGACAGGTGGATTAGCCAATCAGGGACATGCATGGTTCATTAGGGAAAAGAAAGAAAGGAAAAAAATGGCACAGGGGACTAGTTGTTGATTTTGTTCTAAATGATTGATGACCGTTGAGCTCCTCCGTTTCCCACGTGTCACTGAAATTAACCTGAATCCACTGCTCCGTGTTGACCTCAGACAAACCAAGTAAGGATTGTGATTCAAAACTAAATTTTGATCAGGCCTCTGATCATGATATTTTCCCACCTGTAATTTCAGTCATTACACTTATGCATTAACTTCGTAATATATGAGCACTTACTATGATAAAAAGGTACTTCAAACCAGATTTAATAAAATACAGACAGATATTAGACTTTACACCATCTAAACTGCTAATGTAGTTAATAATCTTTTGGATGGGGATTTGGAGATGGGCCAAATCTCTCCTGCACCATGACCCATGGGCCGCACTTTGTCCTGTCTGACTGTAATCATTAAATAGCTATTCATGTTTTGCCTCTCCTTTATTGTTTTGGGCTGGGACCGTATCAGCTGACATAAGATGACCCGGTCATCCTTTGTACCATCTTTGTACACACAGGACACCTCTTCTTCGAATAACATTATATACATTAATAGACAGCTCTTCCTTATTACTGAGTAACTACAGTGATATGTCAGATTCAATGTTTGGTATTTCACAATCACTGCAACAAGACTGAACCTTTGTGCCTGTTTCAACTGGGGAAAAAATTGCACGACAAAGCAATTTCTCATTATAACAGCATTGAATGAGTTGCTTAAGCAAAACATAATGAGCCATAATCTATACTGTCAGTTCCAAGCCTGGAAAAATGAGGTTCGTGTCAGAAGAAACGGCAGCCAGTATAACGTTAGTGATGTCACAATCCTAACATTTTCAACTCGATTTCAAGGATAAAGCTTGATGCCTCAATGATTACAAAAACACTGTTACATTATTTTAGTGTGTAATAGTAGTTTAAATATTACCGCAAGGTCTTGTAGTTGTCCTGGTAAAGATCAAGACTATTAAAAAACGGTTTTATTATGCATTGGAAAATAACCATCTTGTTCCATTTCATTCCATTTATTTGACAACCCAAAGCAAGCACGCTGATAACTTGTTAATTATCCCATGGGGCAAAAGCAACCATTCTGTTTATGTGCAATAGTAGTAGTAGTAGTAGTAGTACTTTAAGCAAACTAAAATGTTGCTCCTAATTTTGAAGTGTTGACTCCTCGTTAGCATGCATGGCAGCCGCAGCCTAAAACGCATCAGTCTCTCAGTCCTTCGCTTCCATCCCACTTCTTTCAATATATAATGCCGTTATGGAGGCGAAATGTTGCTGGCAGACATAAAACACATTACTAGCTGCCATTATGTTGCACTTAGGATGCAGAAATTAGATCATCTCCAGGGGAATATTGCCAGCTTTGCTCCAAGATATTAGCTGGGAGAATTTGTAATCATGTTTGGAATGAATAATGTTTTCAGAAGGACGTGACACATTCTTGTACAGTAGCAGTGGGTTAAATTAGCATGCTACTGTGCTGTACTAGTAATTAATAATAGCATCACAGGGAGGCTCACACCGATCAGTGACGCAAAAAGAATGACTGGAGAACAAAAGGTCTAGTTTGCTTTTTATAAATTTGCCACGAAGGATTGGCCGCACTTCAAACAGTTAACAGAGTTAACATTGGACAATTAATTAAATACCAAAGCAAGTCGAACAGTCAATAACATGATCTTTAAGGTGAGGCCGCTCCAGGCAGGAACCAAAGGCAGCAGATGGCTCACTACAACTGCTTTGTAAGGCTGCTCCAAACCTGTTAGCAAACATCAAACAGGGCCAAGATAGACAATGTCATGGGAAAATCTCTGTAACATGCTAATATTTTACATGCCGGGGAGACTTTGGACATATGTATTGTGCTTTAACACATGGCAATTTATAACAAGTCTTGTGTGCAAGGTGGAGCAACGCCAATGTTTTGAAAGTAGCAAGAAAAAAGCTCGTCTGCGCAGAACTTCTCACAACTTACCCACACTGTGTCACACTCACCCACACTCGAAAATCACTTTAAAGAAGCAGAAATGTTATGGATGTGTTCATATGGGGATTGAACAAGGAACAATAGGCAAGTTCAAGCTAAATGTCACATATATTTGTATAGATCTACAGTTTATGCTGCTCATATGCTTTATACACGCAAAACAATTGCAAAATAAAAACATAGATAGAGTAGGGGGAGGTGAAAACAGGAATATTCTGAGCACTCGAGCCTCAGTTGCAGGACAATACAGGATTACTCAAATGTACATGAATCCATCAAATACAATTTTCAGTAATTAAGGAAAACACTGTTGTAATCTGGTTAAAAGCTCATCAGCGTTTATTTTGCATGACACGTCCCCTTTAAACCAAGTGTTCTGTTCAGTACTCAGTAGCAGATGTGGCCCGCCTCAGAGAAGCAGCCCAATACAATCTGCATTACACTCTGCTACTTTAGCCCTGGAATGTCCAAGAGCAGCCGAGTGAAGGACCTCAGTAGCAGTTTAATTGATATTGGATCTTGTAATAAACTGGAAGTCAGAGATGCCAAAAGACATCATTGATGGAGTAATGCTCCAGTAAACAGACAAGCTACTGCATTTTTACAGCTTTACAAGTTTGAGGCCTGGACTCAACCAAAAATGTTAAGCGCATAATGACTTAATATTATCTTGGACCAAAATTAATTCCGTACTTAATCAGTTTAGTAACGTCCTAAACATATAAAAAGTGTTGTTTCAGGAAGAGCATCTAATGTAAAAAAAAATAAAAAAAAAAATCAACACGCAAATCACAACACACAAAGGGAGCGGAGGGTTCAATTCCATTTTTCAACAACAAGCAGTGCTATTTCCACTGCGGATTAGCTGTCGTTTCCAAAGTGCATGTGTTCATTTTGAATGAATTGAATGTTTTCAAACACATTGTTGCAGCTGCTGTGACCAATTTAAATGTCAATTACAATAACAACAGGTACCAGGTAAATGCAGCTAATCTGAGTACAAACTGGCATGACACTACAGACGCTGCACATTTGAGTCCCAATGGGCCAAGCTGCACTCACAGACAAGTCTGGTGTTGCTTTTTACAAGCTTTCAGCGTGGTTGAAGATGAGCAGAGATGACAGTGAGCAGCCATCAGGTGTGCCGTTTCCACACCAGCGCACACCACGTCATGCAAACTCAACAAGGGACCAGACAGAGGCAACAGACAACCTGACAAAGCACCTCACACACTCACCTGGGTAGTTCTAGTCTTCTTATGATACAGGACAATAAGGACATAAAGAGCTAAGCAAACCTGAACACTGCAAATTGCCTTGTTGATATGATGATTGCCAACACATTACAAAATATTTCACTTAGTGGTCCATTATCTTTATTTTTGTGTTAAACATTTGTGACAGATGCTCCAGGTGCACAAAATGAAAACAAAACCCACGTGGTGATTTTGCTTTTGGAATGGAGAAAAACTATATTGATTGTGAAAAAATTACCATGACATAAAAAGCACTTTTAACCCAATTTAAGTAGCTCAACTCAAGTGAGCAAACTACACTATATAGCCTAATGACGATGGCATCATTTTCTTGTGTTTGAGTAAAAAAGATTTGAGGAAATTGCCATGCAGGGCACCAATCCTGTTTTAAATACGCTCAATTAAAAACTTTCAACTTGCTGCAAAGTGAAGATTGAACATAATCCATAAATTAAAATGCAGGTGTGGACATTTAGCCGTTTTGTGCAGCCTACTGATGCGTGTGAGGACGCACGAGTGTGGGGGCCGTGTTGCCTAGACGACAGTAATGTGAAGGTATGATGGTGGCCAGGAGAAATTGCTGTGACCGTGGATGTGTCCCACAAGAACACATCCAAAAATACACTAAAAGAACGCGCGGTGCGTAGAGACGACTGCGACAGTGCGCTGCGTAAAGCCGCCAAAATGATCACACCTGGGTCGTGACAGGCGTATTAAACAAAACCCCACGCGGCAGAGATGTGTCACGGTAAAAATATATCATCCGTTGCGAGTACCACCAACATTTTGGAAGGACGATAGCAAAGAAGAGAAAATACACTCACGCTTTTTTTTCCGCAGGTGCAGTCCGTGCTTGAGTAACCCCGGCAAATCCCGTATTTTATGTTTGAGTTGAGCCTGGTCCCTCGCGCTCCTGTTCCAGCGCAAACCCGCGAGCAAACCGTCCTCTGCGGGTTCCGAGTCCTCCATACCTCCTGCGTGCTTCTCCTACCACTCGTCCTCAAGTTGTCCCTCTCCCTTGTCTTCTTCTTCTCCCGCCGATTCAACTACTACCACTGTATGTTCCTCACAAGTCGCCATTACCCCCGCCTCGCTCTCACTCCCAGCGACCTGCATCTGCAACCGAGTCGTGAAATGTGTTCCGCAGCAGCAGCACAGCGCGCCACGCCAGCTCCCTCCTGCTCCACCCTACGGCTCCCCTCTCGTGCTCTCGTGAGCCTTGCGCGTGTGTGCGTGGGTCACAGGTGCGCTACACAGACGCCGTGGTTGCATCACATCCACTGAGCGCCGATCACTTTAGTTTACATTCGCATTTCTCTTTATACTGTAAAGTCGACTCTTAAAACAAGCACAAGGGCAGGCGCTCAATCTGGATACGTCACCGCATTACCTGGCTCACATTTCCATAGGTAAACAAAGAGCGTGTGTGGGGGTGGGGAATACTGCGCCCTCGGGTTTCACATGTTAATGTAATTTTGTGTCTATCAAATTGAGGATTCCTGGTTAATGGCTGGATGGCTCCATTTTTAGGTGTTTAATCATAATTTAAAGACACCACATGGTTGCATTTAGGCATGTAAGGGATAAGCATGATTCAAAGGAACAAGTTTGGGGGATGGTTCCAAGAGATAGGCCAACGTTATTTTCAGTGTAAAGGCAGAAATTATTTTCTGGCTATTTGAACAAACATTTGAATCTGTAGCTTTCAACTAATCAAAACTCAGATAACTGCAAACATGGTGAGAAGATTTCAACACCAGTTTCCATTCATGTCTCTGCTAATCATAATCTGTGTTGCAGGACTGGGCCATTATTTTTTCCTTGAAGACCATATAATCAGAATCAGAATCAGAAAGAGTTTATTGCCATTGTCAATGAAAAAAATTCACAAATGTAGGAACTTGTCTCGGCCTTAAGGTGCAACATAAAACACTGAGCAATAATAAAACAACATAAATTAAATCAAAAAGGGCATGTATTAAGAAACAATTTAAAATTACAATACAATAAAAATAAAATAGGCATTTCTATGTACACAAGAGTTACAGTTAGATTCAGTGAGTGCAGTGAGTTGACAGTTAAAGTGACAGGTGTTTTGAAGTGTTCAAGTCGGCAGAGGGAAAGAAACTATTCTTGTGGCGGGAGGTTCTGGTCCGGATGGACCGTAGCCACCTGCCTGAGGGGAGTGGTTCAAATAGACCATGTCCAGGGTGAGAAGGGTCAGCTGTGATCCGACCTGCTCGTCCCAGAGCCCTGGAGACGTACAGGTCCTGCAGAGATGGAAGTCTGCAGCCGATCACCTTCTCAGCAGAACGCACAATGCGCTGTAGTCTCTGTTTGTCCCTGGCTGTGGCTCCAGCGTACCACACGGTGATGGAGGAGGTGAGGATGGACTCAATGATGGCCGTGTAGAACTGCACCATCATCTGCGATGGCAGCTTGGCTTTCCTCAGCTGCCGCAGGAAGTACATCCTCTGCTGGGCCTTCTTGATGAGGGAGCTGATGGTGGGCTCCCACTTGAGGTCCTGGGTGATGGTGGTGCCCAGGAAGCGGAAGGAGTCCACGGTGGTGATGGGGGAGTCTGTCATGATGAGGGGGGGCTGGGGGCTGTGGCTTTCCTGAAGTCCACGATCATCTCCACTGTCTTCTGGGCGTTGAACTCCAGATTGTTACCGCTGCACCAGGACACCAGCCGGTCCACCTCCCTCCTGTAGACAGACTCATCCCCGTCCGAGATGAGCCCGATGAGGGTGGTGTCGTCGCAAACTTGATGAGTTTTACGGAGTCGTGGCTGGAGGTGCAGCAGTTTGTGTACAGGGAGAAGAGCAGAGGAGAAAGTACACAGCCCTGTGGAGCTCCTGTGCTGATAGTCCGAGTGTCTGAGACATTCTTCCCCAGCCGCACGCACTGCCTCCGATCCGTCAGGAAGTCAGTGATCCACCTGCAGGTGGAGTCGGGCACGTTGAGCTGGGAGAGCTTGTCCTGGAGCAGAGCAGGGAGGATGGTGTTGAAAGCAGAGCTGAAGTCCACAAACAGGATCCTGGCGTAGGTTCCCGGGGAGTCCAGATGCTGCAGGATGAAGTGGAGTGCCAGGTTGATTGTGTCGTCTACAGACCTGTTGGCTCTGTAGGCGAACTGCAGGGGGTCCAGCAGGGAGGAGGTGAAGGACTTGAGGTGGGGCAGGACCAGGCGTTCAAATGACTTCATGACTACAGACGTCAGCGCCACAGGCCTGTAGTCATTAAGTCCAGTGATCCGGGG
Source organism: Chaenogobius annularis (assembly GCA_015082035.1). Classification (NCBI taxonomy): domain Eukaryota; kingdom Metazoa; phylum Chordata; class Actinopteri; order Gobiiformes; family Gobiidae; genus Chaenogobius; species Chaenogobius annularis. Next base: position 8,849 of record BJKM01000230.1, read on the forward strand.
CTTCTTGGGGACAGGGACAATGATGGCAGACTTGAAGCAGGCTGGGACATGGCATGACCCCAGGGAGGTGTTAAAAATGTCTGTGAAGACGGGGTTAACTCTCCTGCGCAATGTCTTAATGTAGCGGGAGAGACGCCGTCTGGTCCAGCAGCTTTTCGGGGGTTGGATTTCCGAAATAGCCTGTGAATATCCTGTTCCTGAACTGAGAGGGTGGTGGGGGAGGTGGGGGGGACCAGGTTTGGTTTGGCGGAGGTGGCCACCGTGGGGGAGGGGGTGGTCACATCAAACCTGGAGTAGAAGGTGTTGAGTTGCTCAGCCAGTTTTCGATTGTCTGCAGCAGGGGGGGCTCGGGGCTTGTGGTTGGTGAGGAGCCGGAGCCCCCTCCACACGGAGGCGGGGTTGTTGTCAGAGAACTGCTACTTCAGACGCGTATTGTACTGTGATCTCGCTCGAGAAACCTCTTTGCTAAATCCATACTTTGCATCTTTGTAGCGCCCCCTGTCTCCAGCCCTGTGCGCTGCCTCCTTCTGCTGCCTTAACTGCCTCAGTTTTGGAGTGAAGCATGGTTTGTCATTGTTGAAAGTGACTTTGGTGTGTGATGGTATAATGCTGTCCTCACAGAATCGAATGTATGACGTCACAGTGTCCGTGTACTCATCCAACTATCTGTGGCAGCTCTGAAGACCTCCCAGTCTGTAATGTCCAAACACTTTTCTGCTCTCTGGTCGGAACTTTAATAAACAGTCTGTACTTTGGTAGGTCGTGGCTGAGATTCCCCTTGTTAAAATCACCCAGGATAATACACAAGGAGTCCGGGAAGGTCCGCTCCACACTCAGAATCTGGTCCAGATAGAATCCAGATATGTGGCTAAGGGCGAACGTGATGGTATAACAAATGCTCATAACAACAATATTGCTGAAAAATGCATTTCATTTAATCCTTATAGAGAAAGATAGAGCTAATAATTATCAAAAGTTATGGGGGCCGGATTAAAAACAGGCCAAGGGCCAGATGGGGCCAGATGGGGCCCTCCGGTGCAGAATGCCCAGGTCTTTGTCTGGCGGCACAAGCCAGTGTGGGCAAACTGTTTCCACCCCAGCCTATGAAACATGCAAGGGCACCCAGAGCAGCAAAATGCGTACTCCACAATTAACCCCTAGAGCTTAATAAACAAAATTAACTTCACAGTTTACTCCAGAGACATTTTTTACATGTTCTCATAATAAGCTCATCAAATGAAACACATTTTAAAAAGTTGTTGATTTACAACTATTAAAACTAATGAGGGGCTTTATCCATAATGCTACACAAACACTGAGTTTAGTAAAATAAACTCAAATATATATATATATATATATATATATAATGTATATATATATATGTATGTATATATTCATTGTCAATGAACACACTGAGCAATAATAAAACAACATATATAAATATGTATATATATATATATATATATATATATATATATATATATATATATATATATATATATATATATATATATATATATATATATATATATATATATATATATATATATATATATACACATATACAATATCCTGGCATATATATGCCAGTCAACTGGTCTTTATCTGTAGTCGAGTATCTTTGCTCCAGGTGTTGCAGTGTAGAATGAGCACACATTTGAAAATAATATTAATATGAATTATAGGAAGGTTATTTTGTGTTTTATTACCAAAGCTTTTATTTCATACTGAATTTATGCAATTGAATTTTTTGCATTTGAATCATGTGAGTTGATTTTTTTTTAGAATAATAGTAATGAATATTATTTTTGGTTACAACATTTTTGTAACTGTATAGACCAACAATTTAAATCACTACTTCATAGATTTGATTAATTATGCCTTATGTCTAATATTTTTTGTAGAAATGGCATCTCTAGATATCCTACTTTAATAAAAAGTAGTCTACATATTTTTATATGTTTTAGGATGCATCTATGGTGCTTTTCCACTGAGTGGCACAATAAATGAAAGTGGGGGCTGGAAGATTGCTGAAGAAGCAAAAGTAAAGAGGGAGACTGGGTTTTTCTTACACTACTCTCCGCTGTGTGATGAAATATGCTCCATTGCTGCTCCCAGGGGGACACTGAGACCAGCCACTGATCAACACTCCAGATCTGCATCTGCGCACACAGCAAAATCAAACAAACTTGAGCTCACTGTATGTGAATAACCAAACCATGATTTACACAAGAAAGCTTTTCTGTAGAGGTATGGAGGAAAGGGCTGTAAAATAAGAAATTAAAAAGTCAGATTACAGTTGATTTAGAGCCTCATTGTATTTGTCAATACAGTCGAAGAAAGTGATTATTATGGCTGGGAGCGTGGGGAGAGCACTACAGCAACGTAGAACATGGATTTCCACATTATCAGCCATTCCACTTAAAACAAATACACTGTAGAGTAATATTCAAGAATGAGCATGCCTTTTTTGGAGAAGCTCAGAAAAGAAAACCAAAGTACAGAGTAAGACGATAGGCATAGGCTGCCAAAAGTCTTCTTATGAGTAAAGTCTTAATAGTGTTTTACATGGGATAAGTTGAGTAGGTTCTCTGTCTGAGCTGTGGCTGTAATGCATCGTTGCTGCCGCCAAGTGGAAAGTCAGTTGAATTGCAATTTAGCAGCAGGCCTACTTGGTTCCCACAATTTAGAATTTAGTGACACTGATGCGAATCTGACATTGTTCTATGCGTCATGAAAAAGTGATTTTTTTTTTTTCAATGAATCAGTTCGTCCTTTGATAATACAATGTGTAAGAAGTCAGTAGGTTTACAACTAGAGTTTCCTTAAACATCCCATCACATTTTTCTCTTCTCTTCTTTTTGCTGCAAAGACTAGCTCAATTTCTGACAGTGACACCTGTCACAATATTTGTGCATGGCCCTGATGTGGCAACTGCCAACTATTTTGGCATCTTCTGTGGCATCTAGCTGCCCTAGTGCGCTATGCATTCTTTGGCATCTAACTATCAGTAGTGATCCAGGCTCATAAGATACCAGTCTAACCTATAGCCTAGGTCACTAAAGACAACTAGAAGCCACAATATCTGGTGCCACAAATATTGCCAGGTGACAGAAAAAAAAAAGCAACAGGTGTATGAAACAGCTGTTGTGGCTGCTGCTGTCAGAAATTGTGCCTGCTCACTCTTTTTGGTTTACAATTCTTTCCTTATTAATGAAAGAAGCCAAATCAGAAAGGTTTACCAAAAAAAAGATTTGTGCCTACTAATCTCAGACCACAGCTGGAATAGCAGTTTTAAAATCTATGTACATTATTTTCCATTCGGTGTACTCCCTCATTCATCCAGTAGTGTTCCATCCTAGAAAAAGATTCTGTTGTGGTAATCTGGACACTGTTTTTTAAAAACAAGACGTTTCGACTCTCAGCCAACAGTCATTCTCAATCGGCAGATCTAGTCTATGTTCTATATTTATCCTACCCAGCCCACTGGGCAGAACCTCCTGATAATAGCATGTCTGGTTTATCTATTTGTTTGCACTAATGTATACACGACAAAGAAAATGTGTATACATTATATAGTTAGCTGGCTGCAGTTCCCTCATCACTGGGTACCTGATTAGCATCTGAATGGCCAGGGCTGATGCCGCCCCATGGCTTCAAAATGCTGTTGTATATTACCGTTAAGTTGAAACTTTAAAGAGGGATTCTCCTTTTAGCAAAAATGGCCTCCTTAACTCCACTTTCATACCATTTTCTTCTCCTGCTTAGAATCTTCACCTCACTGTCTTCAAAAGAGTGGTTTGTGGCTTTAAGATGAAGATGCACAGCTCTCTGAGGTCCTTCATTTGAAGATCGTATATAGACTTTACTATTAAAGTAGCCTATTGCACTCTGTGGATCTCTATTAGCACATTTGTTTTGTAGACGTCACAAGATTATGTCCCTTTGTTGTGAAATATTTCTAAAATCTAATTAAAAAAAAGGTTTCCGAAATGTTATCAGTTTATTTAACAGGGACAATGTACGTTCAAAAGCATTTCTGTAAATGTACCAGAATTAGCCTACACAGCAATATTTCATCTGTTGTCCTTGAACAGATCATAAACAATCATCTGAAAAAGCATCATTATGAGAAAACGTTGCATCATAAAACTGTACAGATTATATACAATAAAGGACAAAAGCATGATAGAAAAATACAAATCATTTTTATGATTCAACTCTATATTATAATCTAAGAATGTTCATGTTGGTTTGATTATTAGAAAGCCTGTTCTTCAGGTGTATTTTAGACATGTTGTATGTGGCTATTTCCCTGATGATCACAGGTCCTGAGTTCTATTCCTTTGCCGCTCTCACTGAGAAAGAATGCACCTTTCCTCAGTGGGACAACACAGTCACCTCTGACTGCAGCCTTGGGTGTTTTGAACAGCCTCAGAACTTACATTTACAAACTGTTCGAGGGGAGGAGAGGACAAGCCATGGATGTAACTACAGTGCGTCCGGAAAGTATACACAGTGCTTTACTTTTTCCACTATTTGTTATGTTATTGCCCTATTCCAAACTTGATTCATTATTTGCCTCAACATTCTACAAACAATATGTTTGTTTTCATTTTTAATACATTTGCAAAGAATTCAAACAACCCTCTTTGACATTGTCATTATGGGGTATGTGTTGTCTCACTGAGGAAAACTGCGTTTGGACAGGCAACTGTCTCAGTGAGAGCAGCACAGGAATGGACCTCCAGCTGTGATCGTTCGGGAAATGGCCACTGACAGCATGTTTAAAATACACCTGAGAAAGTGGCTTTCTAACCCTTGTGCTACCCTCAAAGATAGTGTGTGGGCTAAAAATACTTTTTATTTTTTTACTATTTATTTTGTAAACATAAAACAACAAAAACAAAAAACGTTTTCATGTTGTGAAGGGAGGGGGGAGGCATTCTACTACAGACTGAAGATAAGATAAATCTGCAGCATTCTGAGATTCTCCACGTGGAATATACGCTTCATTTTTCAAGTTTTTTGTAATACAATCTGGCAACCATTTGTGAATTTTCATGATGGCAAAGATGAAGAGTATGGAGTTTTACCATTTGGTTTTGAAGAAGAAGTAAAGAAACTACTTTTAAGCTATAATTATTCATATGAAATGTTTTTTTGTCTGATACTTAGAAAGAAGGACTAATTTCTTTGTTATTGAAACAAGATTCTAATGGTCAGTTTAAAGACCCAGTATATTACAAAAATTGCCAATATCAGGCAGTGAAATAATTGTTATAATTTACAAATGAAAAAGGGACTAATTTTTGTTGCAGACCTAGAAACGGCATTTGATTAGATAAGTTTGGATTTTATTAATAAAAGCTTTTCAGTTTTTCATTTTTATTTTGGTGATTCCTTGATAACGTGAGTTGAAACGCTGTATACTAAAACAAACTGTAGAATATTCAACAATGGATATAGTGGAGTCAGTACCTCTATTAAGAGGCCTAAAACAAGGGTGCCCACTGTCCCCGCTTATGCATTATATGCAATGGAAATATTGGCTATTAAAGTAAGACTGAATAAGAATATTGAAGGGCTTATCAATATTAACCTTGAAACAACAAGTGTTCTCAGTTGCCTTAAACCACATTGTTTAAGAAATCTTACAGATCTTTTAGAATTTTTCCCAGCATTCTAGACTAAAGCTTAATTATAGCAAATGGAAAATGCTTAGGATTGGTAGTTTAAAAGGAACAACATTTACTATGAACAGTAATATACAGGTTTAGTGGACGGATGGACCAGTAAATGTACAAGGTGTTGTCATCCCAGACAAATGACAAATTATAGCAAAACTTTAGAAAGATTGATAAAATATTTCAAATATGGAAAAAAAATCATTGGCTTTTTATGGAAAAGTGACTATTGTTAATTCTAATATTCCTCAATTTATATACCTGTTTATGTCATTACCATCTCCATCTCAAAATTTCCTTAAAACTTTCAAACTACATTTCCCCTAAAAATGACTCTCAGTTATGTCGAAAAAGAAAGAGGATGTGATGTGGTCACTTTGCATGTGGCTGTGATGGGGATGTCATTGAGCACATCAGAGGGATTCCATATTTACAAATAACGTTATAATTAACATCTGAAAAGCTGCAAAAGTGGCCATTTATAAGGCTTTAACATAAAAAAAATAAAAAAAATGAATAGCCTAATTTAAACACCTCGCCTTTATTCTTTCTTGTTGAACTATGTGTCGGTGGTTGTCACAAGGTAGCTGCTTGGGGTCTATATCTAGCTGTTAACATATGGGAATATCCCTGTAAACAGCTTTCCTTCCTCAAAAGTGATATTATTATAGACTCATGCCCATTGGTGCAAAGAAGTCAAATTTGGTGGCTCATACAAAATAGAAATTACAAATGTCAATTGAGGTAGGAAGTACCATTTGTGAGTTTTAAGACAGCGCATAAATAACCTCACTCAACTTCCCATTCTTTCAACAATTTTAAACTGGCACGTCCAGTATCTATTATTAATCTTATTCTCTCTTTGACACAGTCTGGAAATTCTCTTGAGTTTTAAAACAGAAGAGTAGGCCTAATCTTTAGACATTTAAAAATAAATTTGTTCAGATATACAGTGGATATAAAAAGTCTACACACCTATGTTAAAATGCCAGGTTTTGTGATGTAAAAAAAATTAGACAAAAAATCATTGAAGAAATTTATTTCATTGTATTTATTTATACAGGGAAAACCCAATGAGAAAAGTTATCTTTTTCATTCGTACCCCGTTAAAACACAACACAAAATAAACAACAAACAAACAAAGGATACTAAAACACAAATAAAACATTCAATACAATTAACTTATACATAAAAACACATTTACACATACAATATGAGATAAGGCATACAATGATTTAATTTAAAAGTCTGTTGCACAGGAAGGGAGCAAAGTTGTTGAAAGCGCTTTTGCCTGTCTCTGTGTTGACACGATGGACAAAAATGTCCTGAGACCTCAAGTGGTGAATACCTGATCGGAACAAACTTCAAAATGCCAACAAGAGCTTCATAAACAAACAAAAGGCAGTTCTGTTCTCTTCTTGCATCCAATGATTACCATTCTACTTTAGAATATAATTGACGGTGGTGAGTTCTGTATCCTACTTCTGTAATGAACCTTAGAGCTGAATGAAAAACTGAGTTTAGAGGTTTTAAAACGGTTGCTGTAGAATGCATATTTATAATATCACCATAATCCAGCACTGAGAGAAATGTAGCCTGGATTAACTGTTTTCTACAATTAAGAGGAAAACACGTTTTATTGCAAAAGAAGAATGACAATCTGGGTTGACAATGACAAGGTTTATTGCCATTGTCAATGAACAGAATTCACAAACATAGGAACTTGTTTTGGTGTTAAGGTGCAACATACAATACAAAGCAATAATGAAAAGAACATATATGAAATCAGAAGAGCATGCATTAGATTTAAAATTACTATAGTATAAAATAAAAATAGCTTTACTATGTACACAAGAATTTACAGTTAAATTTACAGATGTAGTGCAGAAAGTGACTGATTGATTGAATTGCAGTTAAAGTGGCAGGTGTTTAAGAAGTGTTCATGAGTCCAATGGCAGAGGGAATGAAAACTGTTCTTGAGGCGGGAGGTTCTGGTCCGGATGGACCGTAACCTCCCGCCTGAGGGGAGTGGCTCAAATAGTCCATATCTAGGGTGAGAAGGGTCGGCAGTGATGCTCTTCCCAGAGCCCTGGAGACGTACAGGTCCTGCAGAGATGGAAGTCTGCACAGTTTTGTTGGATGGAGTGAAAATCCTGTTAAAAGGTATGGAGAAGGGTACAAAATAATTTCCAAGATCTTAGATATACCATGGAACACAGTGATGACAGTCATCATCAAGTGGAGGAAATATAGCACAACAGTGACATTACTAAGAACTGGACGTCTTGCCAAAATTGGCAAGAGGCCTACAGCAACATTAAAACAGCTGCAGGAATTGCAAGTACTGTCTTAATATCTCACTGTCTGTGATAACAATCTCCTGTATTCTCCATATTTCTGGGCTGTGGGGTAGGGTGGCAAGACAAAAGCCTTTTCCTACAAAGAACTACATCCGAGCCAGGCTATATTCTGCACAAACACATTTGAAGTCTCCCAAAAGCATGTGGGAAAATGTGCTGTGGTCTGATAAAACCAAAGTTGAACTTTTTGGCCAAAAGGTATGTTTGGCAAGATGTGCCATGCAAAAAAGAGGAGTGTAGACTTTTTATATCCACTATAGTCTCACTATTTGACCATCATTTTCCCATGTAATATTATTACAGGATGCCGTTTTGTCAAGCAAACCACAAACATTGTTTGTGGTGCATGACAATTTCAATCATTACATCGAACACAAGCTAAAACAATTTTTGATGGTATTTTCTGTTTTTTATTGCATTTTCTGTTAAAAAGGCACCTATAAGAGTTATTTAGCACTAGAACTATAAAACCAGGCAACAACAGTTGGACAGGGGTGATCGGGGAGAACTATCTTAAAAATTAAGAATAGCAAGCAAAAGGTGGACAGCCAAACCTAACTCTTAAACGCACTTAAGATGGCCCGCACTGGTGATGATCAGTGGTTAGAGTTAAATGAAGCCTGGCCACGGCTGTTGTTGTGTTATTTTTAATGGCAGTTGGCAAAAAAGAGAGAGAAAGAGGGAGAGAGAGAGAGAGGAAGAAGAAAGAGAGGGAAAGAATAAGAATAAAGAGGGGGAAAGAAGAAAGAGAGGGAAAGAAGAAAGAGAGAGAAGGGCCTACCACGGCCTTTGTCACATGCGTATGACCCTAGATGAGGTGAGAAAAAAGTCTGCAAGGCGAACGGAAAAAAAGAGGAAAAGAACAGAGAGCTCAGGGCTTTGAGTTCAGGAGTTTTGTCTCTTGCCCATCAGGGGGCGTTCGCTTTAGTTAGAAACCCCAGTTTAAATCATAATTTTTTATTTTTTTATTACAGTGCATATTAATAAATATTTCTGTAAATATGCTAGAATTAGCCAAAAGGCCATTTTTCATGTGTCGTCCCATGACAGCTGTTACAGTCAGCCTAAAACAGGGAATATAATAACAATAAAGCAAATATTTTACATAGAAGTTAGTAATATATACACTATTTACATTATAAGACAGAAATATCAATCATCCAGTTACAGATTAACAGACGCATAAGAGCAGATACACACCATATAGAAAACAAACACTTACACACACAGGTACAGGGCAGGTGTCCTGTAGGGGGCAGCAGAGAGGGCAGGTGTAGTTAGTGTTGACAGATTTGGTTTAAAATGAACCATTGTTTTAAGTGTATTTTGAAGGTGTGATATGAGTTTGTATCTCTGATAGTTGTGGGTGTGAGGTTCCAATCAGAGGCAGCGTGGACAGAAAAAACAATTTGACTGAAGGTACTTTTCCTTAAGGGGATAATGCATTCCCCTCTTGCTGCTCCTTTGGTTCTGCTGTGGCTGGTGGTTAATAAATGTTAATAAACTGACTGGTGGTGAGTGGTGGAGATGACAGACAATTAATGACTTTGTAAAATAGACAGAGATTTGAGTAGATTGATTTAATTCAAATTAAATCATTGTGTTGGTGTAGTATGGGGCAATGGTTAGTGCGGTTTGTTTTTTTGTCCAGGATTTTGACAGTTCGTTTGTGAAGTGATTGCAGGAGTTTCAGCTATGTAGCATTAGCCAATGACCAGGTGAATAGAGAGTATGTTACGTGGGATAGAATCATTGAGTGCATGAACATTTTTGTGGCTTGTGTGGACATTTGGTGGCGGATGTGTTTGAAATTGAAGAAATTACATTTCATTTTGTTACAGATTCTATTGACGTGTGATTTGGATGACCGTTTGCATATTGTAACACCAAGATATTTGTATTCTGGAACAATCTGCTCGTCCAAGAGCCGTGGAGACGTACAGGTCCTGCAGACAGGGGTTGCGCGCCAAAAATCCCAGAAGAAAACTGCATCATCGAACTCTCATGGAATCGTTTGCCTACAATCCCTTTGCGTTGCTGAAGACAGTAACACAATTATTAAAGTATCAAAGAAATAAGAAAAGGAAGTGCATTTAACAGAGCTTTATTTATCTTTTAAATTGACAGATTACATAATACAATGCAATACAATAAGCAATGTGCTCAAGCAATGAAAAACATCACTAGAACAAAATGAGTGGATTGACAAGAGCGCCGACGCACAGCAACAGAATGCGCTTGCTTTAGCACAAAACAGTGGTTATAACAAAGGAGTTTTTCAAAACATTCATCTGAGTATTTATTTCTCTTTGACATATTATTATTATTATTATTATTATATTATTCATAGTTTTATGTTGCACCTTAACGCTGAGACAAGTTGCTATGTTTGCAAACTGTGTTCAATGACAATGGCAATAAACCTTTTCTGATTCTGACTCTGACATGCAAGCTCACAACACACCAAGCTCTGGGAGGGGGGTGTTTGCTGACTGGTCTGAGACATGGTATCTGAGTAGATAATTTCACATAAACATTCCTCCTACATTATCATTCTTGAGATGGAAGCTAATTCTCAGAAAATAATTAAATAAAATAGTTATGGTCATTGCAATGCAAAGGACCAGACAATGGGAACCACCCTTCAAGTGTTTGACTGAATACAGATTAGGGATTCTGTATAATTTTACATAAAAATGCTGATTTATCTAATTGTATCTATGTGTGTGGGTGGTGAGCGGCATCTCCATTATTTGTATGAGCTTCAAGAATCTGAATTATGACTCATCAAACCAGAAGAAGTACATTAGCTATTAGGAAATTCCTCCAGTGAAGGGTATAAAATGTCATGAAACTGCTTGAACAGTGCCCCTCCTGGACTTGAGACAACTTGTGTGTGATCTGCTACCAAATATGGCCCCTGAAATCAGTCAGTGATTCCACTGTGTGTTCGTGGCAGGTTCCTCTTTCATTCATGACTAACATTCTGATTGACAGATGCTGCTCTGCTCTCCGTGCTGATGGTGGCTCTGATAAACTGTGCTGCCGGGGCACCCACAGACTTACCCACAGAAGCCCCCTCAGGAGAATGGGATGAGGGGACCACGGACCTCCTGAGTGAAAGCCCGGTGTGGAAGTCTCTGCTTGATGCCACTTACCATCACAAACAAGAGGTAAGCACATTCAAATGAATGAAAAGGGCAAATGAATTACATGTCGTACAGCTTCATTATGAAACACACATTTTCCGTATATTTCAAAATATTTTGCTTAGCATCATCTCCACCATAATCTTTAATAGAATTAAATTGGAGATATTAAGGTCACTGGTGTAATTTAAATTAAATAATTGTACCATTTATTTTTCACATTTAGTTTGACAACGAATTTGCAGCCTCAATAGAATATCTACATTTGGACAACTTCAACATTGTCTCTTTTCCAGAGGACTGTCGAAACACATCAATAAACATGGTAGGCCAAGCTTTTCAAAACTCAATTAATTTGAATTATCTTATTACTACACGAGTTTAATTGTCCTGCCTTCAGGAGGGGTGCCTGAGGAGGCTGGTCCGTGGTCTGCTTGTTTATCAAGTTCTTCTTAAACATGTGGAGAGAGAGTACCCGAACAGTGAAGTCTTGCCTAATATCAAGTATTTTTGCAGCCTATTGATCAGTGCAACGAGACAGAAGGTTCCCAACTTTCTAAACACTTTAATGAGCAACAGGATAAATCCTGTTATAACAAATCATTTCTACCCAACAGATGAGAAAATCTGATGCCATCAAAGCTTTGAGCAAAAGTCAAGAGGACAGTCTGCTGAAGGAAGTGCAACACCCGGACACTTTCCATCGAAAAATGTTTGCACACAACATTCTCCGTAAACTGCACGAGTTTCTGAGAGACACCCAGGTCAACATCAAACGAAGAGAGAGAAGACCTGGATATATATCTTTAGTAGTATGATCCTCACAATGAGATGAGAGGATCTCAGATATGAAGCTTTTATTTTTATACAAAACAACAACTTGAATTTGTGACGGGTTTAACTTTAATATTTATTTAATATTTGTGTTTTCTAAAGTTTGTGGAACAAATAAAGGTTCTCTTATCCTATTATATACCAGTACAGGTTTTTTAAATATGTAATATACATTTCTTTGAAGATTAAAATAGAAAAATGTATTGTGTTTTGGGAAATAATAGATGGCAATAACAGCATTTAATGAGTAATGTATTATTTATTTATGGAGTTAGAAGCAGTCAAACATTCTTTTGACAAAATCTTTTAGACATGAAGACAAAATGTTAACTAAACATCCATGGTATTTTTTAACAATAACTGTATTGCATTCACAGACCAAAGTCAAAGTTTCCAATGTTTTCTTTGAGTATGTGTCTTGGATTCACTCCAGTCCCCCATATTTGAATAGCATCTAGTTGAAAGGTTGCCATTAAAATTTTGATTCTGAACTCAACAAAACCTCTCGACCAAAAATTGTCAATATTAAATAACAAATAAAGAACAAATGGAATGACAGTCCAGAAAGAGTTTGCTTTTGACTTTTCAGTCATAAGTAGGGTTATGAAGCGCCACATGATCACACAATGGCAAGGTGGAACAGAGGAAGTGTTTTGGTGTAGCGATGATCTTCAACCCCAAAGTAAACTAGGAAATAAAACAATTCAAAGTGGGTTAGTGCTATGGGCATGCAGAATCAACGTACAGTCAACAAAAATATAATACTCTGCACAAAAAATAAAACGCATATATATATATATATATATATATATATACTATATATATATATATATATACACTTTTTTTATTGTGTACAATAAAAATCCCTGTCAATATTACCATAATTCCCTGAGCATAAACAATATTTACTAAAGCAAAAGTAAAATGTGTTCCTTCCAGTCTTTGCTCCAAACCACAGGTTTTCACTGCCAGAGGGTTGACGGTGGACCTCAAGTGTGGACCTCATTAGTTCGCTTGCCGACTCTGACTATTAACTGCATGTCCTCCCTTCTCTCTCATCCCCCATTTCATTCTCATTTGTCCTGTCCAAAAAAGCCTAAGGGCTAAAAATATTTTAATAAAAAATAAAAAGACCAAAGCTGATAACAATTTAATCAATCACTCACTTTCTGCACTACAACTGTAAATTTAACGGTAAATTCTTGTGTACATAGTAAGTCTATTTTTATCTTATATAGTACATTTTAACTCTAATGCATGCCCTTTTGATTTCATTTACGTTGTTGTTATTGTTATTATTGCGCTGTGTTTTATGTTGCACCTTAATGCCGAAACAAGTTCCTATGTTTGTGAATTCTGACATCGACAATGGCCATAAACCTTTTCTGATTCTGATTGAAATTACTGAATAAATTTGATAGCCAGAGCCTAAATAAACATTGAACTAACACACATGGTGAAATTAGTAATGAGTAAAATTTCAAACAGTACCATGGTGTTACATTTGAATAGTTACCTCAGCACTGTAGGTTCAGGCATTCCAGGGTCTGCTCCCCTCTTAAAACCTAAAATACAACCAAATCAAAATTATGACTAACATGTAACCTTAGACATATATATTTGTCAGTAAATTTGTCAATAAAGACAATCCACACAAAATATGTGCGCTGACGAAATACTATGACACAGTCTAGAGTTGACTTGTCACTACAAAAAGGAAAACGAAGTTCCCGTTTTAGTTCCAGAGTCAGCTTCAGAGAAAGGCTCACAGTGATGAAACAGATTCTTAGCAACAAGACATATCTTTCTACATAACATGACACTGCAATAAATGTCGGGACATTCAAATACAAAAGATCAGGTTTTGAAATGTTGATGAAGCAATATTTTTCTTTGTTAAACCACGACCTGCACAAATTCAAAATGAAACGCACCCATTTTAGAAATCAAAACAGTTAAAACGTCAAAAGGTTTGCGAAAAAAAATAATCCTTTCTTTAAAACAAACAACAAAATTGTAGTGCAGTCACAAAATAATTTGGGAAATTATACCAAAAATGACTCATGCAATGCATAGATAGCAGCCCACAATAGCGATACGGTATCACGATATATATCGATATTTTGGCACACCCCTGATAGGCAGGCCAACTGTACCTGATTCATAGCTCTACACTAGGAAACTAAATGAACTAAAGCCACAATTATCAACTTTTGTTTGAATAACCTGTAGCTCAGGGGTCTCCAATAGGCAGGCCAAGTCCGGACCCCCAAGCAATTGGGTCTGGCCCACGGCCCAGTTTCCCATAATTAAAACAGTATATTAAATTTTTTTAAAAGAGCATTGTGTTGCGCCACACTCTGCGATGCTTTGCGGAAGCTCCGCCACTGGTCATGGCAGGCCAGAGAACCCTAGCTCATCTGAAACACGCTCTGTCAAAGCAAAAACGTGTGATGCTGCAGACACAGTAAAAAACAGCTTCATGTGATCAGTCTGTTTGGAAGTTCGGTAAAGTTAGCGCTATATTCCCAGATTCGGACTTCCGCGGTCAATAGCTCCGAAATGCAAACGTCTCAACGGATCATACACATGCCAAATTACTCACATTAACACTGCCAAAGCGACTTCAACCTCGTTTTTTAAAATCAGATGCGTATTTTGGGCGCAGCAATTTACATTGCTCCGAATGAGCAGCCGGAGCCGAGACGGGCGCTTAGGGACCGTAAACAAATAGCAATACCAAAAACGAAAACTTTTTATAACTGGAATGGAGCATCACATAGGGCAATACAATTTCAATAACACAATAAATACAACATGATGGACACCACAACAACCTTTATTTTTCAAAATGAAGCTTTACTGGTGTTTTATTTTGATATATGATTCATTATGAAAATTAATCTTCAATGCATTTTTTAATATTTTGATGTAGAGTCACCATGTTCCCAGCACTTATCAATAATGACAATATCTATCTACTACAACCCTTATTTTACCCATCTGAGGCTTAATTCACATTTTTTATGACGAAATATGATAATTCATCTTCTATAACTTTTTTAATATTTGATGTAGAGTCACCATGTTCCCAGCACTTATCAATAATGACAATATCTATCTACTACAACCCTTTTTTTACCCATCGGAGGCTTAATTCACATTTTTATGACGAAATATGATAATTCATCGTCTATAACTTTTTAAATATTTTGATGTAGAGTCATCAAATTCACAGCACTTATCAATAATGACAATATCTATCTACTACAACCCTTATTTTACCCATCAGAAGCTTTATTTCTTTTTTTATGACGAAATATGATAATTCATCTTCTATAACTTTTTTTAATATTTGATGTAGAGTCATCAAATTCACAGCACTTATCAATAATGACAATATCTATCTACTACAACCCTTATTTTACCCATCAGAAGCTTTATTCTCTTTTTTATGACGAAATATTGACTTTATAATGCGGACCTTTTACACATCACAATCAATCATTTCCCCCGTGCAGTGCCCCCATGTCCTTCTGGTTAATGGCCTGGGCAGGACACTGACTGTGGTCAAAGCCACAGCCGCAGGCAGTGAGGGAGTCATGGACGATTTTCACCAATAATCTACTCCCTCGACTTTGGCCGCTTCACCCTTCTAAAAATGTGTATAAAGTCACTGTTCATATGAGTTATTTATGTGCATAGGTTTTACAACACAGCACAACAGGCTTGTGGAGCCGTGCGCACTGCGCCAGGGGCCAGGGCTCTGGACCCTGTTCTGCAGGCCTGGGGGGCGTTGTGGACGGGTTCTGCAGAATTCGGGATCAGGGACAAACCCATATGTGTATTGGACAAACTTATAAACATTTGGAGACAAACAGTGTGCAGTTAGAGGATGCTCTTAGTCCTCTGGGGAACATGGAACTTCATTTGTGTTCACAAATTTAAGCTACCTCACAGTAGGGATATGGGTGTAAAATGACGTACTCTGGTGTTGGGTGCGCCTGTGTTGTTGGAGCTGCAGCTGATGTGTGAATATAACACCGAGGCTCCCCTCCACCTGTCTGCGGGCGGCTGTGGCACGGAGCACAGCTGGTCCACTACGGCTACGCCATGGAAAAACTGTTTGTGATGTGATGTGTAACAGGAGAGGTGTACTAAACTGCAGTGGCGATCAGTCTTGATTTTATGTAATTCTAAGATGTTTACTCATCCAAGCCCATTCGTTTGCGTCCTGGACGTGGGGATTGCCCACGTCACTTTGACACCGGCCCCTAAACGTTTAAATGTCGACAACAACTTTATCCTCGTTATCGGGTGTGTTCCATTGTAGAAAAAGATTCAGTTGTAGTCATCTGGACTCTGTTTTAGAAAAAAACAAAACGTTTCAACTCTCATCCAAGAGTCATTCTCAATCAGAGAAACAAGTCTGAGAACTCTTGTTTATATCCTACTCTGTGAGAGCCCTGCCCACAGGGCGGGACCTCCTGCTAATGGCCCATTGAAACTGGGATGGCGCTATTGTTGTATTGTTCCCTGCCTCCACATTGAGTGCCTATTTAGCATCCGAATGCCCGAATGTTTTTTCTAAAACAGAGTCCAGATGACTACAACTGAATCTTTATTCTCGATAATTTACAACTTTTATTCTCATTAATTAACGATTAGTTTTTATTCACGTTAATTTATAGAGCGTACGTCACGTTAATTTACGAGTTTATTCCCGTTAATTTACAAGTTTATTCTCGTAGTGCTCCGCCTCCTTTTTTTGGTTTGGCCCTTATACTCGTAAAATGCATAAACTATACAAAATATTTATTTCAAAATGCACAGAAATTAGTTACTGTTACTCCGACACAGTTACTATTAAATTGGAAAGTATTCAAAATACAGTTCCTTTTCTAAAATCAAATAAATACATTGATAACACATTTAAGGCTTGAAATGGTTTGAAAATTGGAGGGAGAAAAAATGTTGTATGTGTATGTGATATTTCTATTTTTGTAATCACTGATAGAAATGCATTGTAAACAGTAGAACAAACAGAGTTAGTTCAATCATTTGCTGTGTTTCGTATACCAATAATATAATGATACTCGTAAGAAGTATACTAATAATTACATTTTAAAAAAGGTATTTAGTGTTCTGGAACTAAATACATCTCTTAAGTATTTTTCCCAACACTGATCGTCATTATCAAGGAACTGAAAGGATGGCCATGCCAGAAAAGTATTCCATTCTCTTGTCACATGTTTTCACTTTTTGGTTCCATTAGTATCTTCATGCTCTGACTCAAACCATTTATGTGGTGGACCCTTTACATGCATCTAATGAAGTGGCGGACTCAAAAATGGCTGCTCGTCGATTTGGGTCAAGTTATAAAATACATCACAAACATTTATTAATGGTGCAGTAAACACAGTTATATGAATTGTATCTATATCTACCGATTTCACAGTGAGTACTTCAAGATGAGACGCAACCGTCTTGGAAAAGAAGACTGGGTTGCCATCAAATGGAAACCTGGAACAATTCCGCACACTTTCCAAAAGGATCAAACCAGCTGTGGGGTATTTGTCATGCAGGTAATAAATAAATTTTAAAGATTATTTTAACATCAGTAATGACCTAGAGACTTGACATGTCTTGTTAGATGGCCAAGATGGCGGTGATGGGATTTCCACAAAATACCACAGAATTTTAACATTGATCCCAGTAAAAAAAAGTATTAGAAATCTAAGAAAAGAGATGACTGAGGAAATTCTGAACCAATCACGTAATTTAATTTTTTTGTATAATATATATACAATTATTTTTTTTAAATAAAAAACTAAATAGATTTCATTGATATGCATGTATTTTGCAGTATCATCAAATGACTTCTGTACATTATGTGGGTTGGAAAATCTGAACAAGAGAACCTGTTGGGTAAGATTTTGAATAAATAAAAATTGAAATATAACATTTCACAATAAACTGAACACATCTCTTTGTAATGCAGATACAGTGTGAGAAATGCCTTGGATGGTTGCATCTGAAGTGCATTGGAATGCAGCAAAAGCAAATACCCACCAAAGAAACACCCTGGTATTGTCAGTGGTGTCAACCATTGAGCACTTGATTTTGTTAAGCCATAATAAAGCTGTATTTTTTTGTTTAAAGTTACACAGTAATAATGCATGTGAAATAATGTAAGTTATATATTTAAATATTTATATATAGGCCTTCAATTTATTTTCTAAAATGTTTTTCATTTATAGAAAATCTGTCTATAGATTTTTTTACTAATAAATGTGTTATGTCTCGCTTTCTCTCTCTCTATGAAAATTGTTCATCTTTCATCATAAAAAAAAAAAAGAAGCTTCTGATGGGTAAAATAAAGGTTGTTAGTAGATAGATATTGTCATTATTTGATAAGTGCTGTGAATTTGATGACTCTACATCAAATATTAAAAAAGTTATAGAAGATGAATTATCATATTTCGTCATAAAAAGAGAATAAAGCTTCTGATGGGTAAAATAAGGGTTGTAGTAGATAGATATTGTCATTATTGATAAGTGCTGGGAACATGGTGACTCTACATCAAATATTAAAAAAGTTATAGAAGATGAATTATCATATTTCGTCATAAAAAAGAGAATAAAGCTTCTGATGGGTAAAATAAGGGTTTTAGTAGATAGATATTGTTATTATTGATAAGTGCTGTGAATTTGATGACTCTACATCAAATATTAAAAAAGTTATAGACGATGAATTATCATATTTCGTCGTCATAAAAAAGAGAATAAAGCTTCTGATGGGTAAAATAAGGGTTGTAGTAGATAGATATTGTCACTATTGATAAGTGCTGGGAACATGGTGACTCTACATCAAATATTAAAAAATACATTGAAGATTAATTTTCATAATGAATCATATATCAATAAAACACCAGTAAAGCTTCATTTTGAAAAATAAAGGTTGTTGTGGTGTCCATCATGTTGTATTTATTTGTGTTATTGAAATTGTATTGCCCTATGTGATGCTCCATTCCAGTTATAAAAAGTTTTTGTATATCAATAAAACACCAGTAAAGCTTCATTTTGAAAAATAAAGGTTGTTGTGGTGTCCATCATGTTGTATTTATTGTGTTATTGAAATTGTATTGCCCTATGTGATGCTCCATTCCAGTTATAAAAAGTTTTCGTTTTTGGTATTGCTATTTGTTTACGGTCCCTAAGCGCCCGTCTCGGCTCCGGCTGCTCATTCGGAGCAATGTAAATTGCTGCGCCCAAAAATACGCATCTGATTTTAAAAAACGAGGTTGAAGTCGCTTGCGTGTGCTTGGCAGTGTTAATGTGAGTAATTTGGCATGTGTATGATCCGTTGAGACGTTTGCATTTCGGAGCTATTGACCGCGGAAGTCCGAATCTGGGAATATAGCGCTAACTTTACCGAACTCTGTTAGTTAGTCTACTTGTTAACAAGGAACATTACCTGCAGTGGCACCGGAGGACAACCGCTTACGTGCAGATGCTTACGACCAGGCTTCGTCGTTGGACTGAAAGGCCTTAATCTGCGCAAGTGCACGGTAGGACAAACAGCTGTGTGTGATGTCCGGGTTCTCCCCCGGGTTGGGTTATGACATGGACCTCGGTCTCGTCCTGGGACATGTGCACTTTTGCTTTAGGAGCGGCTTAATTCAGGCCTTCATAAGCCCATTACTCTACGAATATGCTTCGGATTGCAATAAAACACATCATTTTACAGCTTAACATGCAGAGACCATGACTATGGAAGCGGAAAAAAAGATACAAATAAATTCATTCTCAGGTGCGGATCCATCACCAGTTTAGTGCTTTCAGGAACCATTTTATTACGTTGCCCCTCGCTCTGCCCCGTGTAAACTCGAGAAGCAGCGGCATTAAAAAAAAAACTACTCACACTGATTGTAGCTCACTGAATTATAAAATATAATAAAAGTTAATATTTGTCATCTGATATGTATTATAACCCCCCTTTGAATCCAATATGGAAACATTTTTTTTTTCAATTAAGAATATCAGAATTTCCGCTACTGTGATACTGTGCATGTTGCCTACTGACAGCTGCGTTTGTTCTTACGTAGACTACGGTGTTATAATATAATTTGAATCAAATGTGCTCATGACATTTATTTTTAAAATAGTCCTGGTTTAGTCCTTCTTTAGTGCTTTTTAAGCCCTGCTTTAGACCCGTTTTAGTCCTGTTTTAGTCCTGTTTTAGACCTGCTTTATAGTTTATCCATGTTTTTCTGGTAGATATGGTTTGTTTAGTCTTGGTTTAAACTTGGTCTTGGTCCAGGTCAAGTCAAGGCAGGTTTCTGGTAAACACAGGGTCTGCATTGCCAGGGTTTTAGTAATGTAATATAATTATATATTTTTACTTCTCTGAAAAAACGGTGCCACTATGAGTTGTTTGAGGATATTAAATAGAGATAAAACATTAAATTGTGGTGTGATTTAGTAGTCCCGGCCCCCATACCACCGAATAATCTGGCCCCCTGGAAAATATAATTGGAGACCCCTGTTGTAGGTGGACCAAAAACTGGTTATCGGCACAGCTCAGCCCACAGTCGTGTGAGATATGCGTTTATATGCGTTTGTATGTTTGTACAAACCCAGGTAGAGCACCGTCGGGATGAAGCCCCATCGGATCACGAACTGGCCGCATTGGAACAGCTGCTGGAGCCGCTGTTTAGTTTCTTTGCTCAGTTTAGCCATGTGTACTTTTCCCGGAGACACTCAACCAACGCCGCGGCAAGGACGGAAAGCAGGAAGTGACGGCAGGAAATGAGGAGACAGATTCAGCAAACAGCGCCATCTATTGATCAATCCTCGTCAAGAGCAATAACGTCAATACTGAAAGTTATTTTGTGGTAATAAAAACACAAAATAACCATAGAGAACCTAAAATAATTGTACAGAAATCATGCAGTCTATGGTATATTTTAATGAATATTGGTCAAGGATCAAATGGAACTAGAATATCTACAAAAACAACCTTGAATGACAAAAAAACGCAACCTGTGAAACGCTCCAAAAAATGTGTTAATTATTATTATAGAAAGATCTTCTACAAGATCTAATAAAAATGAGCAATCTGAGAGAATAGAATATAGAAACACTTTATTCCAAGAAGACTCAGTGTGTTGTCATCAGACACAGAAAGGCCAGAATAAACCAACTTTAATACAACATGAAGGTTTGATGTACAAGAGCCGAAATGCACATTCTGTAAACCTGCAAACAGAAACACTATGATTGACAAGCAGAGTTAATGTGCATTTGACAGGTATACAGTTTTAACAAGGGTAAGTCTGCACCAATGTTTTGATTTCACAACATCAAATTTACATATTGAATCAACTCTCCTTCATGGATATAACCATTCAACACCAACTAATGCAGATATAGGGAACAACAAGAAGACAAACAGAACTGAACACCTCACCAAATTACAGTATTACAACACCTGGAGTGGCAGCTGGTTCAGAAAATGAGCTATTCTCGTCTTGCAAATCTTCTTGCTAATTAAGAACAGTTGGAGGGAAAAGTTTAAAAATTCCTATGAGCCAAGTACCAATGGGTTAATTATCCCTATCAGAGTTGGTAGTACATCTTTACAATTGCAAAATTGTAAAAAAACAAGCAAAAAAAAAAGCAACAAATAAAAGTGATCTTATAGAAACAAATCAGAGCTAACCCCCCCTTTTATCATCATAAAATACCACAGCGAAAACACTTCTCTTAAGTCCTTCAAGTGCAAAATTTAACACTTTAAAAATCTTAGTCATCTTCTCCAAATTCTATACCTACTCATTTGTCAAGGTAGATTTGTTTAATTTAAAGGAAATTTGGAAAAAGTGATAAAACCAGAATAAACTAATATTGCTTTATTTTACTGTGTGATTGTAAACATTAAAACAGGTCTAACAATTAGTTAGTGGCAATTATTCTTTGTATGTTTAGCAGTATAGCACAGCAGTATTGACAAAGAACATAGATATTCTTTCCAAAGGATGGAAAACACCAAGAGACTTGTATTGCTATGAGTTATTTCTTTAAAAATTGTAGAAACACTAGGAGGATGATACATTTATTGTATCAATCAGCAGCCTTGATTTTAAAAAATAGACATAGAAACGTACAGTACATAACCACACACACACACACACACACACACACACACACACACACACACACCATTCACACCCACAAGCCACACACAACACACACCACACCACACACACACACACACACACACACACACACACACACACACACACACACACACACAACACACACACACACACACACACACACACACACACACACACACACACACACACACACACACACACACACACACACACACACACACCACACCACACACCACACACACACACACACACACACACACACACACACACACACACACACACACACACACACACACACACACACACACACACACACACACACACACACACACACACACACACACACACACACACACACACACACACACACACACACACACACACACACACACACACACACACACACACACACACACACACACACACACACACACACACAGTCAAGACGGGTATATGAGAAAGCCATGCAGGGCAGTGATTTCAAATACATTGTCAAAACACAGTTCAGAGTAGTCCCCATTAGCTGCAGCCGAGAACAGTTTGTGTGGCACAATTGTACTGCAAAACAACACTGACCTCCTGCTTTATTAAAACGACAGATGGACAAACCGTATAGAAGTCAAAATGATGCAGCGTTGTAAATGCTTAAAGAGACCGCTTAAAATGGAGTGATAAAGCAGCAGGACAGTTTACAAGTTTGTTGCTGCAGTTGGCATGGCTTGGAGATCCAAATCACAGGTGCAGGGTCACACTTTATGAGGCATGTGGTGGGTAGTCAAAAGACCCAACGTTTTTTAAAGATCAGAGCCGAGATGGACACTAATGCTGGGAGAACGTTGTGTGTGGTTGGGCCCAGGACTCAGGTAGCCCAAGCCTTCCTCCTGCAGGCTGCACGAGTAGGCGGCCCGCTTCAGAGCTGGTGTGGTTGTTGTTTGGAGCGGTCCCACTGGCCACCTGCTCAAAGGAGCGGGAGAACACAGCGCTGGCAGTGCGGGTCAGACTGGTGAGCGCTCCCTGCCTTTGGGACCGACTGGCTGGAAGTGAGGGTCAGCCGCTTGACGGTCAGCTCGACGTTCTCACTGTTTGCCCGGGTTGCAATTTGGGCTGTAGTCTCCTTTTCCTTGTCTCTGCTAGTACGACCACCTAGCCGACATTTCTTCATAGCTTTAGCACCAAGATTCAACGTGGTCACACTGTTGCTAATAGTGATGGTCGGTGGAGTTATTTCAGGAGCCACTCCTCCTGGCCACATCCCCTCATCAACCTCTGAAATATCCATCAGCTCGTCCGGGAACCCAAATCCACTGCGTCTGCAAGTGAGGAAAAAAAGTTACTCGTCAGCATAAGCATAAAGTAAATCTCCTCTGTCAATTAGCCCAGTGATTTTTTTCTGTGTCGCAGACATTCAATTGAATCTTTGTTGGGCTGAAAGGCAGAGGAGAAATTTTCACCATTCACCATCTTCCAGCAGGTGGCGCCTGTTTTTTTTTTTTTTTTTTTTTTTTTTTTTTTTTAAAACAACAACCAACAAAAGAATCATGTTTAATAGGCTGAGACAACCCTTGCTGAGAGACAGCAGCATTGGTAAAGAATGCATTATTTCAAGACAGGAGAAGACAGATAGCAAAAGCCTAGGAAAGACCACAAGGGATAGTCAAGTGTAGGAAGGCCAATTCTTTATGTATTTTGGCAGGACTTCTAAGCACAAATAATACCTTGGTTCTAGTTTGAAGTCACAATCTACTTGATGCCATTTTTTGGGTAGACAGTCCCATATGTGTAAAGTGGCACCCTACTGACATCCCTGAACATAGTTCGGATGTGATGCAGAGACTGTAACACCAGTGAACACTGGGCGATTAGACAGACAGACAGGTCCGGGTTCTAGAAATTATACCAGACCTGGGTATCTCTCTACAGCCCTCACAATATTAATCAGAAGGAAGTCATCTGTGTCCAGGCGCAACCCAATAGTGATGTGTCTCAAATGCCTGCTCTTTTAATAATAATCATATTATTATATTAGAAAATAAAAAAGAACCCCTGGGTTTTTGCAAATGAATACATTTGTTCACATCACTAAAGCAACACTAAGGGACTTTGTACACCCACATAGAAACAAAACATCAGTAAAACATTGCACATTGGTTATAATATTCACTTATGTCAATATTGTATCTAATTTTTTTGTTATACTATGCAAGATGTTTAAGCTAATTGATGTAAAAAGTTCAGTGTTGCTCATTGTTTATTAGAAAAAATAAATTTTGGGGGGTATTGAACAGTTATTCCAGCAGGAGAGTATTATACAAAGAAGAAATGATTAAAAATTATACATGGCAGATGAAAGAATTATTTTGTTTGAGAAAAACAGAAGGTGGAGCCCAGCCAAAAGGTAAAGTGGGAAATAATAATCATGCAGGTTGTCAGACCACGCCCCACACATGGTTACCTAGGTTACCCCAAGACTGTTGCAGGGGAAGGGGGGCAGGCCCTTAGTGCTGGCTCCTCCCTGTGGAGGCCCCAGAGCCCTCATTCTCCACCATTCGCCTCACAGACTTCTGCCTTCTGACTTCCTGATTGCGCATGGCAATGACCTCATGACCTCGGGGATCCACGCTGACCTCAGAGGTGCCACACAGCGTTTCAGCTTCAGGACGATGTCGCAGGGAGTCTCCGTTGGCCATGCGTTCGCAGTTCACACTTGTCACATTGATCTCTGGGATGACCACGCCCCCAACAGAAGCCTCACTGTCTACACTCATTTCCTGGGATTCTGGTTGACAAGCAATGGGTTTATGAAATAATACAGACATTAACAAGGACACTGGTAAACAGAACATGTCATGCATACAACCACATTTTGACAGTAAATTTAAAAAAAACAAAAAAAAACACAGGTGGTCAATGTAATTGGAGAAAACAAAAAAAATAAAATCTGTGATCTAAATAATGTTCAGTGTGCATGCAATGAGAGGAATTGAGGAAAGGAGCTATTTAAGAGACTTTGAGGATACGATTTCACCTTTCATATCAGGAACGACAAGGACTGAGAACATGGAAAAGGACCAGTAGGCTTAAAGGCAACTTGCTCATTGTATTTGCATTCAGATACCAAAAGGAGAGGGTATTTTTAAACTCTGATCTTTGAGATATTTAAAAAAAATTATAATAATAAAACCTGACCAAATATTTTGTACATTGCTGTGTAAAAAAGGAAGCTTTTGCTGACAATTGTATTGTATTTTGACAAAGTTGGTATTGTTGTTTTTTATGTTTTTATCATGTTTGTACTTTGTGTCTCACCATGTCGTTTCCATCTGTGGCCCCTAATGGAGAGGGACGTGACAGCGTTTCGCGAGATCCTGGAGGAGGTAGGCGTGATCTCTACCTGGATACTCCTGCCACCATCTTTTGCATTATTTTTCAAAGCTGCTCCATGCAGGGACGACTTGATGGCGTTACCCACCTGAGGACAAAACAGTTAAACATAGTTAATCACCACTCATTATGCAGTAGATCTCCCATTTCCCATCAAAGCACTGAAACCACAGTAATAAGAATGAGCAAGCCTTTGTAATCTCTCATTCATCCAGGAGTGTTCCATTATAGAAAAAAGATTCAGACTCAGAAAATTTGCAATTACCTGCAACAACAGTCCTAATATTGACTACATCAATTAAATCTAGTCAATTATGCCTAATATTATAAAATAAAACTAAGAAAAGTGTTCATTACGAGTACATTCATATTTTTATTTTTGCGGCGGACCATGCACCTTGACTTGTGCAGTAATGCTGTTCTCTAAGGTCCAATCCTCTACTCCCGAGGCCCCAAGGATTAGGGTTTAGTAGAGCGGAAAGCATGTAAATAATCTAGTGGGATTACACTCTGGTGACCACGACACAAACAGACCAACAATACGGCATAGTGTGCTGAGCAAGCCTTAAAAACATAAACCGGCATTTGCATCAAAATCACACACACCACCCCCTCTCTCCCTCTAAAAAAAATCTTAAAGTGCACAAGGTAGGAAAGATGATAACGAATCAGAAAAAATTTTGCACCCACCAAAAGCGCTTCAGGGAACAACTCAAGTTGCGCTCGGTACAAGACATCGTCCAAGGCTTTGGATCCGAGCTCTACTTCACCGTTACACCTACACAGACATACACAAGCAAGAGTCCAAGTCTACAGAACATATTTATTTTTACATCAAAGTGAACACGTATCAAACTGTTAAAAAGTGTTGTGCATGTGGGCACTTACAAAGCATAGTGGATCCCAGTGATGAGCTGAACCAGAAACTCTGACGTAACAGTCATTCGGGTGCTAATGCCTTTATATCGCCGCATCTGTTGCCGTGGGTAACCGCAGATACATACTCTGCAGAAATGAGCAACAAAGTGCATAAAAGTATGAATTAGTAACACAGACAATCGGGAAGAACAAGCGGCTCAAAATCATTTGCATTAGTGAAGCGGTCATTACATTATTAGTCATTAGGACCATTATTACTACGTGGGTATTGCCAGAAAATCAAACATCAACAGACTGATTCTAAACAAACTTCAGAATGTTTTAAGATGACATTTTAAAAGTAATGTACATGGTTGTGTTTAAATTGCTGATATTTGAAAAGGAGTGTCTTGGCCTAATGTGGCACCAAACACTAAGAGGATCAGATAAGCTTGTTCCTGGAGGCGAGTGAGAGTATGAGAGTTTGCATTTGTCTATGGAGCTCATTTCCTAAAGAGAAAGCGACCCACTGATGTTGTCTACTATGTATAGTGTTTTACCTGGAGCTGAGCTGACACAGAGACTGCAGTGAAGTCATGCTCATGTAGCTCAGCGCAGCGTTGTAGCACAGCAACAAGAAGGTTAGGACATCAAATCTTAAAATCAAAACATATATAATTAAATATCACAAAATATACTATTTCATAAAATGTAGATGTAAAATGGTATAAAATGTGGTTTGTTTGTTTAGCACTGTGCTTAACATGTATGCACTAATCTAGATACGTTGCTAATCCTCCTGCAATCCATTGGCATTCAAATGTACCAAGTCGATACAGTCACCCAAAGGAAAGCCCAGGAGGAGTGCACGTTAACGAGCCCAAGCAGTGCACACAAGGATCAAGCCAAGCCTCTTACCTGTTCTGTGCAGTGAAGGTTTCTCTTTGTATGTGTGGCCCACTGTACACGACCCTGGTCAGCCCATGATTGGCTAAAGCTCCTTCGGTGAGAGCCATGGAGCCAATTGTCGAAGGCTGTCAAAAGAAACAACATTAAAATAAACATGAAATCCTAAATTGATATCCAATCTGGTGTGTAGTTACCTCGTGATATACTGATGGTTTTGAGAGAGAGGGAACAGTGAAGGATAACACTTTGCTCTGTCCATCTTTGTCAACTATTTCCTGTGAAAGAGGAAACCATGTTACTGAGGTTACAGCCATTATATACTTATCAGTTTTGTAATACTTGTTGGAATCCTTACTGTTCAGAATGGACGCTTGTTTTTAAACAAAGTATGTAATCACTAATAAAAAGTCAAAGCACATTGTTACTTTGGTGATTGACTTGGTAGAAAAAATAACTAAGTAAATAAGTAAATAAATATGATGTAAATGCGAAACTTGCAAAGTCATGCCATTTCACTTCCCTCTTTTCGATCATGTCCGCTCTTCTCCACTCTACAAAGTATCAGGACTTGCAACAAATCCCAAACTTAGAACAAGTTTAGACAGAGGTCCATTATCAAAATGATAAACTACCTACTGTAAATAAATAGACCGGTCAAGTGCTGGAATACTGTGTATGAAACTGCATCCTCAATACTAAAATAGCACTTTGGCATTTATAAATTATTTATTATTATTTAGTAATCTAAAATAAATAAAACTGTGTGCTTGGGTTCTCTCCTTAATAATAAGCTCAAAAAGAGATGTGCGTAAAAAGAAATAGCACTACTAAAATATGGAACATCCATGTGCCCTTTTTAAAATGTTTTTATTCTTTTACATTTTTGTTAAGTACTCTTAGCAGATGCATCACAAATCAATGATTGCTTCTTTGTTGTAAAAGAGCATCCCCTCATTAGTCTCTCCCCTACCAGGTTGTAAATGCCCAGCAGCAGGGCCTCTATGCAGCCGGAGGTGTGGGGGTCCCTGGCAGCGCTGACGGACAGCAGACTCCACAGGAGCTCAGGCAGGAACTGGAGGGTGAAGCGCTGCAGCTGTGGCTCGCCGCTCCGGTAAAACTCAAATAACTGATGACACACTGGCTCCAGCAACTGCAATGTGCATACAGCATACAGTTAAAATGGATCTGAAATATGAATTAATCAATTAATTTACAAAAGCTAAACAACGCGTTATTGGAATGCTGCTAAACATAAAATATACATTTGAGTCTTAAAACAGAGGAAGCCATGGAGGAGAGGAGACCAGTCTGAGGACGCAGGCTCATACTAAAGTATACCACAGACACATCATAGTTACTGTATATGGTTGAACTGACTAAAGACGTGAATAACAAGAACACAATGGACATTTGACAGACATTCATCATAAACAATAAAAAAATTAAAAATGTGCCCTCTCATACATCACTATAGTTCTCTCGGATAACTTTGTAAAGTGCAGGGACCAGAGTGCCTTTGTCCTTTAGAGAGGCAGCGAAGGAGGACACAGCACTGTCAGGGAGAGTCTGCAGAGGGAACACAGCACATTAAGAGAAGAGTTTTACATATTCAAAAGCAATTTCACCAAATACATTTTGAAGGATGTCCAAAAAAACTATTACATTACATCAATTTCAGACAGACGTGATAAAACATTTTATGTGTTTAAATTATTATGTAATTGCAATAAAACCATGTGATACTGACAGACTGCAGTACGATCATCTTGGTACCTTATATTCTGACAGCCATTCCTCCACTACTCCTTGATCCATAGCCAACATGTTCCCTCATCTGCAGTGGAGCCACTTCTACCTGCAAGATTGGAAAAACAGTTTAGACGTGTTCTGAATGAAGGATGATGTGCTGCTGTGTGGGGGGGGAAAAAAACAACAACAAATGACAAATAACTGCAGGGAACTAGACATCTGTTCAAAGCCCATTCCCGTCAGCCCTTGCAGCTGCCCTTTTCTCCTCCGTTATGTCAAACATTTAAAAAGGTGAGGTCCACCTGCTTGTCTCCATTATTGGTTTGCCTGGAATGCTCCACAGTATGGCATTAAACATATCCATCTAACGATTACTGTAATTGCGGGTGTTTTTAATGCAGAAAAATATAATGAAAAGCATGATTTCTTACTGGGAGCAGGGTCTTACCTGGTGGTGTCACCTGCTTGTATCCATGGAGATTAGATACATTTGATACCATACTGTGGAACAATTCAGGTACAGAAATATCTCCATGAGATGAACCTCCACCAGAGGAAATATGGAGAGCATCTTCACGTTTGTTGTTCATATGCATACTGACCCAAACCTGGCAATGATGCACTGTTCATAAATAACTACAGCTGATGCAGCTGCTCCTGCTGGCTAATAGTGGCCACTTTTGGACGAATAAAATCAGGACTTTGAGTAATTAGCCTTTCACATGTTTACACTTCCAAGGTTAAGTCTTGGAGGTGTTAAAATCTGTTATTCTAGGTTTTCTTGTTGCTGTTACTAATTTCTTTTCCCCTTTGACATGGCACATTTGAAAAAGAGGGCAATTCGACAGAGATACTTTAGACAAAATAGGACTGCATTAGGCTTATGAGGAAATACGGCAATGCTCCCTGTCGGAAAACGTTTTATTATTTTTTATTTTTTTAAATGATAAAAGTCATAAAAAGGATTATGCCCTGATGTTTTTTTTCTCCACAAAAATTACTACAGGGACCGAAAAATAGGGCTGGGTATTTTCCAGTACCTCACGATACAATAAGTATCCCTATATTTGGAGCTTGATATGAAGATCCATAGACATCCTTTAAAAGCAGTGATAAAAGTTTACTACTTATGTAGAACAACAAATGCATTGCAATTTCATGTTCACAAAGCCCTTAATATAAGAATAGAATTGTCCTATGAATAGGGTAATAGTGAATAAATTGGAAGTTTAGAACTATCACCATATACCATTAGGCCATGTCTTTAGTCGACCAACAGCCCTATAGACAGACTATAGAATAAAAGGGGGTGTGGCAAAACCTATCAAAACTATATGCTAGTTTATGCTTCTCCGTCAAATCCACGCAGATCTCCCCAAAGCACATGGCAGCCCACCAGGAAGCTTGAGGCACGGGGAGGTGCGTGTAGATTTGACGGAGAAGAGGTATCTTCATGTCTGCACTCAAAAGACTACAACTGCACAGGAGTTCATGCTAAAACAACTATTTACACAGAAAAGTACTAGTAGTGCTTTAGATGTATACAAGTTAGATTAAACTCATGATTCACTCCAAAATCTACAGCCAACTCACTCCATATATCTTATCATTTTGCTGCTGCACCATATAAATCCTTTTCGAATAACACACTATCGACCGATTATAGGGTCACAATCCTAATGGGCATATCAATATTTAGATTACAAGAAAAAGAAAAAAACAAAACAAAAACATACCTTGATTTCCTGCAACAAGGTAATGATCATATTTTACTCAAGGACACCACCAAAATAAATGTTAAAACTCTTGATTTTAACCTGCAGCCGTCCTGCTCTAATACTGTATGCGGTAACCATTTTGTGTTGCTGCGCTTTTGTATCTACATCGTCAAATTGGCAGTAAAATTATAGTCCTTGTTTGGTGTGTCTGGACAGCAAGTGCAGAAAGAGGACAAGGAGCGGATAAGTCCTTCTATGTGCACATTGTCAAACGCTCCAACAATGGGAAACGCATCATTTCCTCTTCCCATTTACCCTACAACTCAGATAATAAATCAACACCTAAAATGGATCATTAGTCACCAGGAATGAATGAACCCCAATGAAGAGAGCAATTTTCCTCTGAGCAGCTTGTTCTGTGAGCAACATGACCAACAAAAGAAATACTGGATAAATAAACTACAAATATTTGTGATGAGATGAAAATACAAATCAGGATTCATAAGATAATAATTTACAAGTTAAAATTATAGTAACAGCGTCAAATTCCTTATCAAATCATTCAGTCAAACAACAACTAAAAAGTAATTGGAACTTCCGTGTGATTTAAAACTTTTTGATTTAAAGTACTTTTGAATCATTTATCACCAA
The DNA here is from genome assembly GCA_015082035.1 of Chaenogobius annularis. NCBI lineage: Eukaryota > Metazoa > Chordata > Actinopteri > Gobiiformes > Gobiidae > Chaenogobius > Chaenogobius annularis. The sequence continues at coordinate 40,326 of BJKM01000230.1, forward strand.
CCACTTTTTTTCAAACCATCGAACTAAGAGCTCCATTTTCCCCTTTTTCAATCTTTTTTAGAATACTGTATCATCACAAATGCTTTGCAAATCTTTGTAATGGTTTTTATCTGATTTCTGCTCCTTCATCGCAGGTGCCTATTTATGGAAAGCAGCAATAACAGAAATGACACAGGGGGAGGGGGAGCTGGTGACTCATAAAATTAGGGAAGGATTATATGACCGAATAGCCTCCATTTAAAGAAATTAGTCTTTTGTAAGTGCTGGTTGTTCTGTTCTTCTGAGCTGGCAGGGATGACGAGGGCAGTATCCAAACCCAGTGTGTCCATTTTAAAAGCAGACACGCACGATAATAAAGACTGTGATTACTGAGTGGATGAGTCAGTGCATTAACAGACAGGGCTCTCCACCTCCTACACAGCTTGGCTTTGGCTTTCAAGTGCCCAATAAACGGTAGTCTTGAGCAGTCCGAGACGTCTGTATTCACTGCCTTCTGAAATGGCCTCATGAACTCTGCAGGTACCTGCCTCCTGCTTTTCCGGCTGCCTACCAGTGGCTTATTTTTGATTGGTGAAGTCTTAGTAAGAGTATGGCCCATACGCTCTGCCAATATTTTGGGGCCGATTATGATAATTTGCCACAAATTATATTATATGAAATGAATAAAAAAGGTATTTACTACCAACCACAGAGAGCAGAGTAATCACACTGTGGTGCCCTCATTGTACTAGACTGTTAGAACACATCTTATGAGTTTGGGTCAGCCTAAATCTTGGCCCGATGAGCCGATGAGCGGTATGCAAAATACTATATTCCCCTGTGTAATAAAACCCAGGTGCCAAAGAAATACAAATAAATAAATAAAGAAACTGCATTTGCGAGAACAGGTGTTTACATGATAACTAACCATTTATATTGTTCTTAATCTGGCCCGCCCACTTTTCCCCCCCTTTTTGCCACAGATCAGCATTTCCGTTGTAATCGCACTTCCGGTCTAGCGGGAACTCTGTTAGTTTAACTAAAATATGCTATAAAGTAGATTAATTTGTGTAAAAATATCCAATGTTCCTGTGACAAACAAGTCAATAATGCACCGATTCCCTGGGCAACTTTTTAGTTTGTGTAGCCCCATGTCATATGGCGGTGCCCAGACGGGCTTCCGGAATAAGGTCAATAGGAAAAAGCCTGTAGAGAGCTGTGCCTGCGTTATGCTGTCAGAATACAAGCTATGCATTCACAATCTTAAGAAAAACACACAAATTCACATGCTTATGCTTAAAAGATGAAAAGCTTATGAAAGCTTATCTTTGATATTTTAAAAAAAACATTTTTACCCAGACGGTGCATATTTTTTATATCTAATATTATTCTGTGTGCCTTGAGATACTGGCAGGTGTGACACAGCTGATGCCAAAAAACTAAATCATTAATTTTTAAAAAGTTGGGATAAATTTATTCACTTACAATAGCTGTTTAAGTTTTTTGGAAACCAAAACACCACATTACAATATCAACAACTTGGGCATCATGTGCAATGTTTTGTAATTGGGAATAAATCTACAAAAATTATTATCAGTTCTAGCTTTGAACATGTTTACCTGGTATCTGCGGATAGGTCATTTTTATGAAATTTAAAACCGTAATCTTACAAACTGACAATGCAATGATTTTAAATGAACAGACAGCAGTGAGAAATTAGTGCTATGCAAGCTTTGGATCACACACACGCATAATAAAGCAACATAGAAAACGACGTGGCCAAGCCGGTTCAACGGGTCACCTTACTAAACAATAACAAGCTTTCAAAACCCAAGCAAGAGAGGGAAGATCAATAGAGAAAATGAATGGAGAGATGTTATGGAACCAGAGACGCTGGAGGATAAAAGATATGACGGCACAAGGGACAGATAATGGTGAGTGAATGAAACGCAATTGGTCAATAAAAGACGAGATTCCCCCCAAACCTCAACCTCACTGCTGACAACATGAGACAGGTAGTGCTGGTGAAACCCACACCGCTGTCGTCACAATACTTTTGTGTTCAGCCACATTTAGTGATCCAACTGGAGATCAATCTAGCAAAAGGAAGACATGGATCAGATCAACAGCGTGTAATGTATCACTATCTGATGAATGTGATTATTGTATTTGTTCCTGTGAGCGAGAGAACTTGACAGCTCCCATTCCTCCATTAACACCCACATTTGTCTTCTTGACTGTTGCTAGGGGTGTAAAATCGCTAGTTTTGTTCAAGAAATTGTATAGTATTATTGATTCATAGCACCTACGGTAACATTTTTGTTAGAAAATATGCTACACAATACAATCCCCGTAAATGAGCTCGCTGTGACTCTTCCTTTCAAGGTTCATCCCAAAAAACTATGTTCAATTTGTGTTTACATTCCAAATCCTTGTTGCAACTTTACCAGCAAGTCCTGACACAGTAGCCGCTGTGTCACACCCCAGGCTCAAGCCAAAAAGTAATTCAAGCAATTCAAGCACAGTCACAACAACAAATGTCCTACCTGCCAAAAACAGCAGCAGAATCTTTCACCTGAATCAAACAGAGTAACTGAAGCAATGTCTGTTTTGTCTCCAGTTGTCTTATGCTGTCTATATTGTGGAACCTCCAGTTTCTTCAGGAAAAAATGGCCAATAGGAATATAGCAGCTTCCAGAGAGGGGAAGAAAAGATCAGGTGGGAGGTTTTGAAAAGAGGCAGAGCTGCCCCAGCTGCTTTTTCCTGTGGTACAGGGTTCAAACAACACAAGAGTATTTTAGTAACACCTACCTAATACGAGAACACCAACTTTTGAGCTTTCCTGACATTGACCCAGAAGGTTTCACATAAAATGTTACTTTTACATGTTATAGAAATAAAAATTTTGAACTGTTGTAGTTGGGGTGGACTTACATAACAATGCAGATCTTTTAACGGGCCCTTGCAGCAGCAAGCCCTCACAGGCAGCGCTCAGAGCGCTCAAACGTTTTAGCATCCGTGTTTACGGTGTACTCATATGGTGGGTTTCTATCTAACCTGTGGTCATTTCTGTGGCCTCACAACTCCCACCTGGTTGTAGGGCTCTCTGCAACAACAGGCTGCCTGAAAATATATAGAGAAATGTTTTTCTTAGCTTTATTTACTATGTGGCTGGAAAGTGTCTGTACTAAACTTCTGTACCCTGGAGTTTTGCTTAAGAGAAATGGCGATCTGACAGCGAGGCTTGAGGAATCCTCTTAAAGCAGCCTATCCACACTGTTGGTCCACTCTAAGCCAGTGATGCATTTTCATCCCATCTCTCACACGTTCATGTAAACTAACATATCTTTTTCTACAATGGAACACTCTTGGACGAATGAGGGATTACACAGACACGTTTCTTAACATAAAGAGCCTTTATGATTCATTACTAGCAATATATTTTTTTAAGTGCTACATTAGTGCCATTTATAAATCATATATAGTTGTATCATAATTCTAGAACTATAAAACCAATAGCAAGAGCTACAAACATGATTTTGACTGATGTGCAACACTGACAGTCTGACAGCAGAAACCACACATGGTCCTGTTCCAAGCCCACAAGGCTTTTCTGTCAGAAAGCATTAACAAAGGGAAAGGCCTCAGATGGCACACATACTTAAAAAGGGTCATGCTTTTGTATGCAAAGACTTTCACATGAACATACTAATGGCACCACTTTTGAACCATGACTCACCAAACAAACTGAAGCAGTGGTGAAGGGCAGCAGGTTAGTAACTGTTGCATATATCGTGTGTAAGCCTAGGTCTGGACCCGTGCTTCATATCTAAGTCAAATAATGACTGGCAAGCTTTTTAGAGGCAGAAGTCCTTGTGAAGGACTGCGCGGCCGAGTAAAGCCGTCCACGTGCCTTTCGGATATGCCGCATAGTTTTGTACTCGCATAGGAAAGCTCTGTCTGAGGGAGGAAAGCTGTAGCACATGACAACTATTTAAACAATCCCAGCCAAGCATAATATGACAGCGCAAATGTACACAAACACGGTTTGACCAGGGACACTGTGGGGACCTTCACATACTTCGCTTTATCCTATTCCAATAATATACACGTTTAAGCTGACACGAAGAACAAAAGACTATTCAAAACGGATCATTTTTTGTTGACCTAGCAGCACCATTATTTATTTAATTTGGTCTGAGTTATCTGCATTTATTTGCAACAATCCAAGAGTGCTCTTAATCAGGTAAATATTTCCACGCAATGGGACTTTAGCTAGTGTCACTCTACAAACACAATACGCTTATATTTGTGTAGCCATTACGGGTCGAGAGATGAAGGCAAAAGTCCCACAGTGTTTGCTTTATATCAGGAAGAGATCGAGGTCAGTCAAGATTTTAACTCCCTGAATGACTGTCACTGTGGTTTCTGACAGATTAGCTTGTTAGCTAGGTTAGCTCAACTCAACGAGGGTGCGACAACAAGGAAACTAGAAAAGTTACTGTACTTACTGGCATGCTATCTGTCTGTTCACACGTATAATCCTCCAGTAATGTAACGAGTAAGCGTCTATCGCACCACTACTACAGAGATCTGCTGAATTATTCACCAGCTCCTTCCATCTTCATTACTTTCTCTACTCAAACTACTGAAACACAGAGGCTCAAATGTAAAGGAGTGACAGTTTCACGGGCCAATCAAAAGTCAATACACAAATCAAAGAGCCGCGCCCCCAACAACGATAACCGATGAGATTTCAGCACTGCACCGCATGTTAATAATTTCCACGAACAAGTTAGTGTGTCGCTATCACTGATCTTTGACAGCCAAATGGTCTATCGAAATCCCGTAATGCAAAGTAAATGCGAATTTAGATATAATCACTAATTGCCTGTAGATTATAACACATTCTCTTATATTTTAGACCTCTATTAAAGTCCAGTCCACAATACACCGTAAGGAATTTTTAAAGATGATTCGACAGATAAACCGAGAACACAGTGTAAGTTATTATAATAACATGACCATAACTTCAACATAATTATTGTGAACGGTTTTTGTCTTTATGACAAAGCATATAAATCCTACCATGTAAAACTAAATAGATTAACCAATCTAGTCACAAAAAGTTAAATAATGGATTAAAAATTGGCTCAAAGATGGAAAAATTATTTCAAATGATCTTTGTAGAAAAATATTCAGTTGTAGTTATCTGGACTCTGTTTTAGAAAAATAAAACGTTTCGGCTCTCATCCATGAGTAATTCTCAATCTGTGAAACAAATGATCTTTGGACAGATAGGCTAAAGTGATGGTGCAACGCTATCTAAAGTTTCACTGCAATTTTACAGTGACTGTCGTTAATCTAATGCCACAATTTTACAATTTACTCAGCAAGGACATTTTTGAATATTGAAGGCCCATATATAAAAAACGTGAACTTGTTAATAAAACGGGTCAAGATACATTTTTCACAACGGCCGGAAGTAGCGATTGTCAAATGAAGCCTCATAAACTCATGAACCATTTGACGCTTTGTGCCAATTGTATCAATAGGATCAATACACTAGTCGATGCTTCGCATGGCGTTTCATTTGCTCCACTTCGCCATCTTGTGGTATCAAAATTTAATGCATGCAAAGTGATACAGTGTCAGAAACCAAATTAAAGTATATTTCATAGAGATACATACACTAATATAATGATTATGTCTGCAGAAAACCAATTTGTTTTTGTCTGTAACATTATGCAGCTTTGACACCATAAAATCTGAATTGCGATCCGAGCGGGCATGGATCTTAATCCTTCCACACTCCGGACCAAAACGTCCGACATTTGCCACACAAAAGTTGCTTCAATACGGTTCAGTCGAGTTGATTCTGATTCTGCACTGTACAGAAATTGCTCAGACATTCTCAGAAGAACCGCACCACTTTGAAAGGACTGATTGGGTTGGTCACATTTATTTCACGCCTGTACACTGGCTGCATCTCCAACAAAGAGATCACAAGAATCAGTGGAATACTTCGTCTGCTGGAACCGGGGGATGAAGTAATGAAGATAAAGGTTTCACCATTCAGGACCTCCTGGATGAAGTAGGGGCCAAACTCACCATTCCTCCTTTTCGGCACCCTGGTCAGTTCAGTCAGGAGACAGAGCAGACCCACGCCATCGCCCGTCTCAAGATCTTTGTGGAGAGAGTCATCGCCAGACTGAAATGTTTCCATATCTGGGACTTGCCTGTGCCATTCACACTAATAGGAACTCTTAATCGGATCTGGCACAACGGTTGTGTGATGGCAAATTATCAAGGGCTATTTTTTTTGGAAGAATACATGTGTTATGTATAAATTATGTAAATAGTTTTACTGTTAACACTAAATGTATTTTTTTGCTTGTAATAAATAGCCAACTACTCAAATGTAATGGTAACATTTTGTGCCCTACTGTTCTTTACCTTTACTTTTTACTTTTGATGTTGTAAATTAAACAAACAAAATACGGACTACTTTTACATTGTGATTTTTATGAGTAGTATTTACAATAATTAAAGCATACAATGTTTGCAAAAAGACGGTATGGCGTGAGCATGTGCATCTCAGCAGTGTAGTTCAGTGCATGATGTGAGCGGTCTGTGTGGAATGTGAGTGTAGTGCATTAAACAAAGACAAACTCAAACATGTGAAGTCCAGCAGAAAAGAAACTGAAAACATATTAACTCAATAGCCCACTTCTGAACATGAGCCAACCTTCCAAACCTGCAGGCTGTGAGGCTGAGTATACTATGTCTACAACATGAAATATATTGTATTTTGATCCCAAAATCATTTTTATGAACATATTTATTCATTACTTCGTACGGCTTACCTACATTAAAAAGGATAATGCCTGAGTCGTTGCTAATGCTAATCGTTGTTAGCTTTTAGGGTTTTGGCTTTTAATAGTCGTGAGTAAATTCTTCATGAAATAATTTATATCCTTTGTCAAGTTTATTTGTTGGCGACCTGGAGGTAGTGATGGCCAAAACGTCCGCAAACCTGATTTACTAAACACGAAGTGAATATCCGAGACGTTTTGCATTAGAATAGCGGTAACCGGAAGTTCACCGACGCTTCGGCGGGTTACTTCAGGCCGTTGTGAAAAAAGGTCTAGAGGTTGGCTGATTTACGTTACCTGCGACATCTGTGCTTTGTCCTGACCCTGTGTTTGTTTTTAGCTCAGAGTTGCAACTGTTTAAAGTGAAAACTCGTGCTCCCATAATGGCTTTTGCCGTTCCAAAGACTGCAGTCTCTAGGGAGAGAAAATGTGGTTTGGAGGCGCACGATCAGCAAGCCACCATCATAGACAACTTAAACAACATGAGGAAACAGGTAGTATAGCAGGCCTGTCTGTCAGACCATGATTTAATGAGAATAGGAAGGCATGTCGTGCAATGACTTGTGGGTTTCAATAGGGCACTCTTTGTGATGTGACTCTGGTGGTCCAAGGCAAGTTCTTCACTGCCCACCGAGCCGTACTTGCAGCTGCGAGCCAGTTCTTCAGCCTCATGTTCACCAGTAAGTACGTTCATTTTTGTGATGCACTACTGTGTGCTATGTTGCACGTTGATATGCCTAGTGTGTGGGTTTTTTCAGGATCTCTCAGCCCAGGGCCCACTGATATCTTAATCAGAATCAGAAAACGTTTATTGCCGTTGTCAATGAACAAAATTCACAAACATTGAAACATGCTTTGGTGATTCGGTGCAACATACATGATATGCCAGTTCAAACTATTTAACATAGATAACTTTCCCATCTCAATTTGACAATTTTCATAATTGTTTGCAGCAAAGATGCTTGAGTACACATCACAAGAGGTGGAGCTTGGGGGTGTTGAACCTACTACCATGGAGCTACTGATTCAATTCATCTACACAGCCAAGTAAATAAACAACAACAACAACATCATCATTATCAAATACAGAGTAAGTTGAAACCTCTGTCTGTATTGAAAGGATCTCTGTGAGCAGCAGTAATGTTCAGTCATTGTTGGAAGCAGCTAACCAATACCAGATGGAGCCAGTGAAGAAAAAGTGTGTGAAGTTTCTTAAAGGACAAATTGATGCTACAAATTGCCTTGGTATGGGCCTATTAATGGTTTGAAGGCTATTAGTTTCAAGCTGAATAATTGTCGTCTTGCAGGAATGTCTGCCCTAGCAGACTATATGGATTGTGCAGAACTAAAGGCAGTGGCTGAAGACTTTGTGCTGTTGCACTTCACGGAAGTTTCTAAACGGGAGGAGTTTTTACAACTTGATGTGACGCGACTTGCTCATTTTCTTCACCAGGACCAGCTCACTGTCCAGTCTGAGGAACAGGTAACGAATTTTAAGTTTTCATGAACTATACTGAAATATCACCAAAAAAACGTCCTCTTCGGTTCAGATTTATGACGCAGCAGTGCGTTGGCTCAAGTATGATGTCTGTAATAGAGGGAAATATATGGTTGAGGTGCTGGGATGTGTTCGTTTCCCTTTGGTCTCCAAGATTTTCCTGTCCAACACTGTACAAGCTGAACCTCTCATCCAGGACAACCCACAATGTCTAAAGATGGTCATCAGTGAGTAAATGCTTATTAGTACTTCAGTGTAGGAATTTACTACACAACCTGTATTCATGTAGGATTAAAAATACATTTATTTCACAACCAGGCGGAATGAGATTCCACCTGGCCCCTGAACAAAAGCAGCAGAACTGTGGACAAAACATTCAACCTAGACGTAAGAAATGCAACCATTTAATTGCTGTGTTTGGGGGCCCCCAGTTACAGATTACAAACTGCTACTACTTTAACCCAAAGGTGATGCTGACAACATAAGAACTCGGATGTGTTTGTACACTGTTTGACACATTTCTTACTTTCAGAAGCGTACCTGGACAGAAGTTAGAAGCTCATCGTTTAAATGTATTAAGAGTCAAGAGGGCACAGCGGTTTTCTGTAACGACATAGTCTACATTTTGGGTGGACACAAGGCCTACCCTATGGCTACCTACAATGTCCTGAAGAGGAAATGGCAGTTGCTATCTGCTCCTCCCACGAATAGAGAGTTTCTAGCTGCTTGTGCCTCTGATGGAAAAATTTACACATCGGGGGGTGCTGTTGGTTAGTACAGGAAATATTAATAATTTTTGGTCAATAACCTTAATGTCTTTTAAAGGTTTTCATTATGCAGCCAATAACCTTTTATTATTTTTTAGGCAAGTCTGCGCTGACTGTCTTTGAGTGTTTTGATACAAGGACAGAATTGTGGCAGGTGAAACCCAGCATGTTGATTGCACGGCGTGGCCATAGCTCTGTGGAAGCAAACGGCCTAATTTATATCTGTGGGGGAACTCACAGTAACAATGCATCCACCAGAATCCTCAGCAATTGTGAAGTATTTGATCCAAATACTGAAAAGTGAGTGAGAAATATATATATTTCAAAATGTGTTTCATTGACAGAAATTTGACTTTTTCTTTTTTTTGCAGATGGACTAAGATATGTGGCATGAAAGAAGCCAGAAAGAACCATGGATTGGTGGTAGTCGACAATAGGATTTATGCTATTGGAGGGCAAGGGACCACAGGTAGAATGGTTAAAGCATAGCGTTTAAATGACATATACAGTCTAAAATGCAGGTGTGCACTTCCCAGGGGGACTGGACACAGTGGAGTACTATGACATTGACCATAACAAATGGCATAATGCATCACCAATGCCATGGCGAGGGGGAAGTCTAAAATGTGCAGCTGTGGGAGAGAAAATCTATGTGGTAGCTGGAAAAGAATTTGAATGGATGGCACACCTCAAGTATGTACTGGAGTATCATACACTCACTGATCGGTGAGTATAGCAATCTACAATGAATGCACATTTTACACTATCTATAAATTGCACCTATCCTCAAATTCCTCACTTTCTTTGATTAGGTGGGTAACTTGCCACAATACTGAAGCTTTTCCTCATGCTACTTGTCAGATTTGTGTTATCAACGTGCCCCACAACGATGAAGACAGATGACCAGTGTCACACCAAGGCAATGTTTTACACTTTCAAAGACGTGGATAAACCTGTGTACCGAAAATATTCATAATCGTTTTTTTGTTTTTTTTAATGTATTTGTAATAATAAAATGTTTTATACTGGGCCTACGTTTCCCAATTTAATTTTAGTTGACTTGGGGCCAAATAGATCAGATTAATTGTTGGCATGGTGCTTTTTAATCATCAGGTCTGCAGCCAATTCTGTCGGTAAAGGCATGTATTTTGAAGAATACAATCCAAAACGGAAAAAGATTAATTTATGTAATCCTCTGGTTACCCCAGGCAACTAGGGCCCTTCATATGTAAAATCTTAAGCGATATAACGGGTAATTTGTTCTTTTGACCATTTACATTTAAGAAGAAACATAATGCATTTATATTTTTTAATATAATACAAATAAAATCACAGAACAAGACACAGGGCAACATGACAAAGTTGGGCTTATGTCCCCTTTTGGACCCATTTGTCAAATTTGTCCATTTTCAAATACAGTGCAAAAGTTAGTCTTTCCATTTTATAAATGTCTAAAGTCAAAATTTACACTTTGATTTCAGTCCAAATGTACAATTTTCAAAGCTGTGAAGTTAATCGTATTGGCTTTCTAAAGAGGGGGCTCATGACGTTGTTATAAAGCGGATAAGAGTAACATCTGTCTGTGAGCCACAAGGCAGTTGTGGCTATTGAGAAGTAGCTTGCCACCTCCAGACTTATGATGGACTGATGTGAAATTAGAATTAGGCTATATACTATTGCTGTGTAATGCTGGAGCTCTGATAGCTATTTATTCTGCCAACATGGCAAATATAAAGTTGTATCAGTTATTTCGTTATTTCTGAGGATATGTGTACTTTACCAATGCATTTTCCTGTCAAAATAGGACTGCAGCATGTGCTGTACTGATATGCACTGATCTGTCTGTCTGTATACTACAGATGAGGCCCTGCTATATCTGCAGCTTCAATGAAAAGCTCTCCGGCTTTTTGTCTGTACTCCATGGATAACTCTTTAGCTCTCACTATTTCATTCATGTTCTCCTTCAGGTTCTCTGAAAGTCTTCCTTGCTCTTGAAAGGTTATTGCTGCCGCTTTTACTTGCTCAGCCATGTGATCCTTGCATCGGAGGAGCCAGCCTATCAGCTCCTGAAGCGTTGTACCCTTTGCTATTGTGGCTTTTGCAGCCTCTGAAATGTCCTTAAATTCATCTATAGCCCTCTGCAGATGATAGGGCAGTGGTTCTGCATCATTTTCATCTTCTGAACTTGTATGAATTACGCACAGAGAGAAATCATAACCTTTGAGCCTCATGGAAATCCTGTAGTTGGCCTCTGTTAGGAAAAAAATATATAAAGAATTCAACCAAATTATATTTATTATTATTATTATTATTATTATTATTATTATTATAATAATAATAATAATAATAATAATAATAATAATATTTTTTATTTAGGACAAAGAGATAAACATAAGGTCTGTAGATAAGTAAAACACTATTAAAAAATTGCATTTTGTTTAAAAAAAAGTTATCTTGTATTAATAACTTACCATGCTCATCTCTAATTTTTCTCAAAATGTTTGATAAAGCCGGTGTTCCACCCTGTGGACAAGCATATCTCTTTTGCAGGTTGAGTAGAAGGTGCACTGTAGTCTCAAACCGATGTTGTTGCTCATTGAAAGTTTCAGCAACATCTGAAAACCTCTGGTCCAGGTCAGGTACTCCCACTCGCCTCATCATCAGTTTGCCACTCCTTTTGTGTCCGTCTAAAATGTTTGAACGCAGAATGGTCATGACTCATGACATAATAAAAACACACATGTAAATGAACAAGAAATACAATTCTTCACCACTTTGTGCTGAGAGAGTCTGTCTGGCCGATGCTGCTCCATTCTGTTCAGATTGTCTGGACCCTAGAAGAGGTTGTCTCTTGAGGACACAACAATACGGTCAATAAATGAATCTACAGAAAATGCCAATGCATAAACTGTAACTTAATATCTACATGTAGGCTATAACCTAGTTGCCTTTTACAAACTTTGTTTCATTCATTCACGCCGTCCTCGGCTGTCTAGGCTTATTCTAAATTGACTCAAACGAATGTATAAAAAAAAAAAAAAAGTTTGGACAAAAAGTTATACCAAGTAAACATAAAGCCTACCTCGTTGTCGGGATTTTTGCAAGAGAAGCAACACCAGCAAGGAAATCTGATCATCTCTGTGCTCTGAGACCCTCGACTGTTTTCAGATCATTAATTTATGACAATGTCGCTTATTGTTTTTCTGCATACCTCATGACGTCAGCGTCACGCGCCTCTCAAATTCTTCCTGGTTTGTGGTTTGCTATCAACAATCTGTGCAGTGTTTCCTGTTCGACAGGTGCGCAATTGCGCATGCACAGGTAGGCCTCGTGGATGTAATGGTAGCAGTAGATCTACACTGTGCGCCTCAGCAAAGCACTACCTGCTGGATAGAGTTAACCAACCTTGTAACAACTATTCAGAGCCCTACTCAAAGTGAAATTCAAGCCAAAACTACATTTTAATTGGACCAAGTAGAAAAACAAGTTTCCAGCTTGTGTTTGTTAGCTGTTCAGACATGGATCACAAATACAAGAATACAGAAAAAAGGGAGACGATAACTACGATAATTGTTACTCTTCCATGATATTAAGTACTTTAGCAGCTTTACTATTTGAGATATTGTTTGGATATTGGACATACATTTTGATTTCTATGGTTAATATTTTGAAAATTGATTTGCTATTGGAGAATTTGGATTTGTGTAAATAATATTTCCAAAGCAAAATATATAGGTTCAGACAGGGATCACTAGGGTGCGCTGTAGCGGCAGACTTTGCGTCAGCACTAGAAGAAGAATCGACCATTGTCTTGTGTTTTGTTTATTTGCAGATCCTTTTCAGGGTGTTATCGTTATTAGATCGGTATAAACAGTCAGCCAACGCTAAACCTTGAGCAGTGATTTTGTCATGACAGGAATGGCTTCTCCAGAGAAGGCGTCAGGCTCAAAGAAGAAAAGTGAGAGAAAATGTGTTTCAAAGGAGGAGTACAGACAGCTCTCCGGAATCATGGCTGTCATGAACAATCTGAGGAAGCAAGTATGTGCTTTGTATTGCAGAGAAGTAAAATAAGTGGTTTACAATTGTATATAAAAGGTGTGTTCGTTTTTATCTAGGGAACTCTCTGTGATGTTACTCTGTTGGTCCAGGGGAAACACTTTCCTGCTCACAGAGTTGTTCTGGCTGCTGCCAGTCATTTCTTCAGTCTCATGTTTACCAGTGAGTTTATATGTAATGCATTTTCCTATATGCACATTATGTTAATGCAGTACCTCTTCATATTGACTCTGTGTTTCTGCAGCTAGAATGATGGAGTCAATGTCCCATGAGGTGGAGCTCAGGAGTGCAGAGCCTGACATTATTGATCTGCTGCTTGAATTCATCTACACAGCGAGGTAAATGGTTTGCCGGGGCTTGAAAAACTCCAGTACATTTATGCTATTATTGAAAAGTAAATGCCTTGTCTCTGTGTGCGTCCCTGGTGAAAGGATCTCGGTCAACAGCAGTAACGTTCAGTCATTGTTGGATGCAGCTAACCAATACCAGATTGAGCCTGTGAAGAAAATGTGTGTGGAGTTTCTTAAAGGACAGATTGATGCTACAAATTGCCTTGGTAAGACCAACCTCATGGTGTGTTATACACTGAAAAAAAATATAAATGAAACACTTTTGTTTTTGCTCCTAATTTTTATGAGCGGTATATAAGTCTGTATCAGAATCATAAAAGATTTATTGCCATTGCCAATGAACAAAATTCACAAACATAGGAACTTGCTTTGGTGATTCTGTGCAACATGGAACAATGATAAAACAACATATATGAACTCAAAAAGGGCATGCATTAAAGAAAAACAAATCTACTTCAGGATAAAAATAGGCTTACTATGTACACAAAATTTACAGATGTAGTGCAGAAAGTGAACAGTGCAGTGAGTGACTGATTAAATTATAGTTAAAGTGTGTTAAGGTGTTCATGAGTCCAACGGCAGAGGGACAGAAACAGTTTTTGTGGCGGGAGGTTCTGGTCCGGATGGACCGTAGTCTCCTGCCTCAGGGGAGTGGTTCAAATAGTAGTCCAGGGTGAGAAGGGTCGGCAGTGATCCGACCTGCTCGTCCCAGGGTCCTGGAGACGTACAGATCCTGCAGAGATGATCCTGGAACTGAAAATATCACAGTTCTTGCATGGCCAGCACACTCACCAGACATGCCACCTAAGCACTGTATCGGCATATACGACAGCGTGTTCCAGTTCCAGACTGGTTTTCTGACCCCCCCCTCTTGGGTTTAGAGAAAAAGTGTCATATATTTTAGTGCGGCTCATGAAAAATGGGAGCAGTGTTGCGTTTATTTTTGCAAAACGACTCAAATGGTTAAAATAACCCTTTTTAACTGGTCATAGAGTAAATTAGTTTTAATGATTTCCTTGCTGACCCTTGGATATTTTTAATTCATTCATTTTTTCAGGTATTTCAGCATTAGCTGACTGCATGGACTGTCCAGAGTTGCAGTCAGCTGCTGAGGATTTCTTTCAGCTCCACTTCACTGAAGTTTATAAACTGGATGAGTTTCTGCAACTCGATGTGAAGCGGCTCACTTACCTACTCCACCAGGACAAGCTCACAGTCCGATCAGAGGCTCAGGTACATCTCCATTCTGCTCAAATATATATAAAACTAAATCATGTTAACATATGTAATACTTTTCTTTTTGTTTTTGTTTTTCAGATTTATGATGCAGCAGTGCGTTGGCTCAAGTATGATGTCTGTAATAGAGAGCAGTATATGGTTGAGGTGCTGGGATGTGTTCGTTTCCCTTTGGTCTCCAAGACTTTCCTGTCCAAGACTGTACAAGCTGAACCTCTCATCCAGGACAACCCACAATGTCTAAAGATGGTCATCAGTGAGTAAATACTCTCAACAAAAGACATTTTTGAAGATTATATTCTAGCCTTCATTGGCCAATTCTAGTGTTTTTATTTTTCATCAGGTGGAATGTGCTATCACCTCCTGTCCCTTGAAGATCGTGAGGATTTGGGAGAAAGCAGTCGTCCACGACGCAAGAAACATGACTACCGCATTGCTCTGTTTGGAGGGTCCCAGCCACAATCCTGCCGATACTTCAACCCAAAGGTAGACACTGTACCCGTTTAGAAAAATGTAGTTCAAATGTTAACACAGGAAGGTGACTAAATAATATTCAGAACATACATTTTTGTTTTCCATCCTCTCAAGGAGTCAAGCTGGACTGATATTCGTTGTCCCTTTGAGAAGCGACGAGATGCCACAGCAGTTTTTTGGGACAATGTTGTCTATATTTTGGGTGGCTCACAGCTCTTTCCAATAAAGAGAATGGACTGTTACAATGTCTTAAAAGACAGCTGGTACTCAAAACTCGGACCACCCACACCCCGTGACAGCCTAGCTGCCTGTGCTGCCCAGGGAAAGATATACACGTCCGGAGGTTCAGAAGTTGGTAAGAAATAAGAAAGCATAGTATAAAGGAAACTGTTCAGTAAAATTTGTTGTCATGTCTAAAATAATGTGGTTTCAGGGAGCTCGGCTCTTGATCTTTTTGAGTGTTATGACACAAGGACAGAGTCGTGGCAGGTGAAGCCCAGTATGTTGATGGCACGTTGTGGCCATGGTTCTGTGGAGGCAAACGGCCTAATTTATGTCTGTGGAGGAACTGTGGGCAACAATGTGTCTGGCCGAGTTCTCAACAACTGTGAAGTGTTTGACCCAAGCACACAGCAGTGAGTTAAATTTGCAATCAAGTTATCAAACAATGCTTACATTTCAAAACGACCCATTGTTTTATTGCATTTTTTATATTCTAATGATGGGGTTTGGTCCTATTTAGCTGATAATAATATATACAAATACATATTCCGTAACAAAATGCTCTTGTGTTGTCTTTAGATGGAGAGAACTGTGTGGAATGAGAGAGGCCAGGAAAAACCATGGGTTAGTTGTGGTTAACAACAGGATCTATGCTGTTGGAGGACAGGGGGCAATGGGTATTAACTAAAATTATAAAACCGTATAGATTTATATATCAACCGTTTTATAGTTTGCATTTTGAAATTTTGTACCACTTTACTTGTACTCCAGGTGGACTCGACTCAGTAGAGTACTATGACATTACAAGTAATGAATGGCGTCCAGCCACACCGATGCCATGGAGAGGAATCACTGTTAAGTGTGCAGCTGTGGGTGAGGTCGTCTATGTGCTGGCAGGGTTTCAGGGAGTTGGCCGCCTTGGACATGTCCTGGAGTATCACACTGATACTGACAGGTTTGTGCCTAGTATTATGTTTTCACTTTATTATGATAACCTTTGAGTTTTTCTGGGAGCACCAACAAATATTTTTATTATTTCATCAGGTGGGTAACATGCAGCAAGGTGCGAGCATTTCCTGTCACAAGTTGTTTGATCTGTGTGGTGGACACATGTGGAGTGAATGAGGATGAGGACATGGACATGATTGACCCTCAAACACACACCACTTCCGCATCTGTTTCAATAGCCTCAACGTCCTCATAGAGCACTAAAGAACTATGAAAGTTATTTGAATTGAGCTAATTTTAATTATTAAAGAATTATTATTTAAGTTTTTAATTGCTAGGTTGTATATCGTTTACAAAACATTTTAATGCTCAAAATAGGCAAGGCATGTTTATTTGTAGAGCACAATTTGTACACAAAGTAATTCAAAGTGTTTTACATCACAAGAAAATATGCTTTAAAATCACAATACAATCATTATTAAAATGTCCTTAATTGAAAAGAGTGCAGATAAAATCCTTTCATTTCAGTTAAACAGAACTGATTATGACCTAAAAGAGAAATGTATGGCAAAACAGAAATCTGTTCAAGTTTAGAGCATATCTTAGGTACTTTTTATTGGGTTAAATGTGAAGTTATTTATTGAACTACCTATCTATTAAGATGGTAAGAGCAAGCAGGTATTGGTATTAAATCTAATATCCAATAAAAGCAGACATAACACTAGGCATGAAGTTTAGTGCAATCATTGTTGTAAACTGTATATTTTGTGAACATTTAACAAAGATTTGCAATAAAAGAAGCTGTTACACTTTTCTACTTTAAGTGTCCTCCTCTTCACTCATAAGCAGTGCAAAGCGATTGTTAATCTCTTCGGTAGCTCTGTTTCCTCGTCCAGCCCCTCCACCACGTGCACTGCCTTGTTTCCTTCTTTGTCTATTTCTCTTCCCTCTTCCTGATGCTGAAGAAGCTGGGTGACTGGGTAAGATGCATTTGTTCACAGTGGCCAATAGAGATGTGAATAGTTGCTCAGATAAGGTGGATTTATGCAACAAAGATTCAGGATCCTGGCCTTCTTTTAAATATTTGGCCAAACCATGTACCAAAGTACCACTGAACAACCTAAAAGATGATTGTTGGATTGTCAGTTCATTTACATTCAAATCATAGTATAATAAAACTTTATGTAGGTATTTATCAATTTAGAAGCAAAAAATAACCTATGAAACTTCTTATTGTGTAAAGTGTTATTTCAATTGACTTACTTTACTTACTTGACTTACCATGCTAAGTTGGGTTCAGGCATTGGTTGTAGCAGTGACTGATTGAGACATAGGGCAGCCCAAAGGCAAGCTTGCCATTGACTGTAACTGTGAGCGTCTTTTAGATCTAAGCCCCTTCTCTCCCTGGGTCTTAAGCGCTGTCGAACCATTGCCACACTCAAACCACGCTCATGAGTCCAATTTTGTTGTGAACCTATATAAAGTATATAACATGAGTTACAAATGCATATTTTGTGTGAACAAGAAATAATTGTAAAACCATTTACAAACCAGCATGCTGTTGGAGGATCAGCTCTCCATAGACAAACCCCATTAGCAGAGCATAGAGTTGAGGCTGTGTGGGTGATGGTTTGACTTTTCGCTTCCAAAAAATAGTTACCGCTACAGCCAGCCTCAGATGTGGGGGGATAGGACTTAGCGCCGACTCAATCACTCCTAAGGCCTCCAAAAGAACAGCAAGTCGAGATGCAGGTGAAGCCTGGGCAAGAGAAGCATATTTTTCAAAATGCTATTAAATCTACCACTTTGTTGTTGTGATGTTTACCTCGCCAATTGCATCAAGGGAGAAAACCTTTTTGAGCTGACGCGTCTCCACCTGGTTTTTCTTCAAATTCAGGTTCATGCGGTCATATTCCTCCACAAATACTGCTGACCCCTGAACTTGGACTGCTTTTTGCTGCACAGGCAACATTTGGTCCTTACACACGGAGTCGTCCCCGCAGCCTTTTCCTGCACTTTGACCCTTCCCCCCACCATTACAATTGTTATATCCAATGCCCACCGTCATTTCACTTGTCTCTTGTCTGCCTCCACTTTTTCCTTGGGTCAGCTTTGTCTGGACTCTGTCTAATAAAATCCCATACATTGACTGGCGTATAGATATAGCACAATGGTGGCTACTGGCCAGTTTTGCATTTTCCACTTGTGGCATGAGCAGGACCCTCTGCATCACTAAAGCATCTTTAGCAGAAGCAGCCAATAGTCCCTGTGCTGCACTTTTAACAAGGCACTCTGGTAATCCAAGACTTGTCCAGCCTCCAGGCACTTCTTTGCTTCCTGAAAACCAGAGAGCTAAAGAACTTTGACTGGTGATGTTATATTCTTGCATACATGCCCATAATTTTGAGCTCACGACTCCCTTTTTGTTCCTACCCTTTCCACTAGATCTGACATCCTCTTCAAAAAGCCGACTAATTTCTGCCAGTGCCTCAGTTGGGCCAGAGAAAGAAGAAAGCCAGGTCAGTAGCCCTCCAATACGGGACAGTGCTGCCCTACCACCTCCAGCACCAAGAGTTGCCTCTATTAAAGATAGAGTAAGTTCAGCGTCTTTTGGAGAGGCATAGTCATTACCAGTCAGGACCGCACACAATGGAAGCAGATCCTTGTTCAGGCCCCCAAACCAATGGCATAGGGCATCGGTGGTGTACAGTCGAGCTGAAATATGCCGTTGAGTTGCTTTGCCACTGAGGTTGGTCCAATTAAAGTAATTCAAAGGAAGGTAACCACCTAATGGGAAGAAAAAAAATCAATTCAATTTCATTAAATGTGTTAGATGTACAAGTCATACCTGGGAGGTCAAATATATAAAAGTCACTGTCATTGCTGAGAATAGGACAGTTCCACAGTCGAGCCAAACATGCAATCTCCCAATCGGCTTCAGAAGGGCACTGAACCAGGGGAACTCCACTTTGAATGAGAACTTGAATGAAGACTTCCCGGGTAAGGAGTGGCAGGACAGAGCCCTTGCCACTCCGAGAGATGCTGTCTGCCTCCTTTATCTTGGACTGCAGACGCTGGCGAAGGGTGTCAAACTTCTTGTCGCTGGGGTCCATCCCTAGCACCAAACACAAATGTTAAAACATTTCAAACTTTACACATGATAGAAACATTAAGACATTATGGGAGCCTACCTCCATCCAGTACAACAAATGGATGTATATTACAAGCTGCCAGTGCCGAAAGGAACTGTGTAAGTAGGTAGAAAAAGGCATCATAGTCCCCTCCATGCTGTTGGTCCAAACCGTGCTTAAAGTAAAGGTGGAAATACAAACTGCAGCCGTCTATCAACAGCCTACTGTCCCTGAACCTCACATCTTGAAGGAAATATCTGTTCCCCTCAACAAAGGTAGTCAGGCCCCGGACGCCCATTGAAACGCAAGGCCTGTTTAAGGTGATTATTGCCAGGATTTGGTCCTTAATATAGTTATTGGACTAGCAAGTGAGTGAAAGCAAACGTGCTCGGTATAGACCGAGACCAAATCCGACAATTAGTTGGTTAAAAAGGCTCATTTACATAACCGAATATAAATATAAACACATATGTCACTAAAATCACATCTATGATAAACTATTACGTGTTCTGAATTGAAACAAACGGTAGCTTTACACGTTTCCTTGATTTATTTATCTTTACTTCCATCAGTTCCTTGAGTTGTTAACAGACTTCAAAATAGTTGTATTTATGATCAACAAAAGATGTAGAGTTTAGATGTCAGGAAAAGTAAATGCGTCAACTAAAAGTAAATTTTAATACAATATCAGCTCATGCGGCCAAATAACATAAAGAAGTGTTGTTCTTGCACAGAAACCAATCTTTTTCTTAAAGTCATTTAAGTTGAAAAACTAAAATTACAACCTATCTCGCGATAGAATTCGGGAACACAACAGCTAGCCGAGAGGCTAGCCAGTTTTGTTGTCCAGATTGATAATAATTATTGATCACGA
Organism: Chaenogobius annularis; assembly: GCA_015082035.1. Classification (NCBI taxonomy): domain Eukaryota; kingdom Metazoa; phylum Chordata; class Actinopteri; order Gobiiformes; family Gobiidae; genus Chaenogobius; species Chaenogobius annularis. Next base: position 60,736 of record BJKM01000230.1, read on the forward strand.
TGTCTGGCGGGGCGAACCCCACATTTCCTGGGGTAAATCCGTCCTGCACCGTAATATCTCCACACAAGAGAAAAGACAGCGGTCCGTCCACACGGTTCTGGGAGAGTCCGGAGACTCTGGCGCAGCTGGAGGCGGTGCGTCAATGGATCGGAAAGCATTATAAGAAGGTAGCAGTCTGGCTAATAAGCTAACAACAACAACAACAATAACAACAACAGTAGTGTAGTCTTTATGCACTTACTAGAGTGATGAAACATCACCAGTATTGATATTCTGGATCAATACTTAAAATTACTCCACCATATAATATGTGCATTTTGTTTTTAGTATGTGCTGGTGGATGCTCCTTCATGTCAGACTCTCTCGATGGTATCCATGCAGCTTATGCAGTTTCAAGAGGATGTTTTTGGCAGAGAAGCCAGTCTTGCCGTCACCAAACTCCCCGTAAGTCTTTTTTTCCACCCCACACATTTTTTCCCAATCTTTTTGGGTATCTTCTTCGCTGTCGACACTTATGCTGCTAAAGATGCCCAGTGTTTAGTTTATAAACCAGTAGGGTTGCTTGACTAGCCAGTCCCTTCCACATTCTGCACGAATGCAGAAGCATGTGGTCTTGGCTGGTAAGGCCAGACTTCAACTTTATAAAAACACACGCACATGCCCACCCGCACACCCGCATGCCCACCCGCACGCCCGCATGCCCACCCGCACGCCCGCATGCCCACCCGCACGCCCGCATGCACCCGCATGCACACCCGCACACCCGCATGCATTGTTTGGTTAAAAAGGTTATGATGCTAATCCTGTAAAATTTAATTTCATGTTAGATTAACACACACCCAGTAGAAATAAACTATAAACCATGAACATCCCCATTTACACGCTACAGACCATCAGTCATTGAGAGAGACCAGACAGACCATTTGAAAAAAGCCTAGAGAGACCCGTTGAAGGCACCAGGGACCAGTCAGATCATTGAAGAGTGCCCTAGAGCTGGCCCCTGTAATTGTTCGGATTGAGGTCCTCTTGTTAATTGTCACTTATTTGTGTTGGATTCCTGCAAAAATATTTTCTAAATCTTCTACATTAAAAAATGTAGAGAAATTATTTAAACTGGAAAATAAATTATGCCCTCCCTATCATGTATGAACATGTGACAAATAAGATGTCTGTATTGTGTCTTACTTGTAGACCCAGTGCTTTATGGACTTGCATCCAGGGGGAGGACTTTGCCACATTCTTGGGATAGCTTATAAATTCAAGGCGGAGCAAGGGTGGTATGTTTTAAAAGTTAATTATTGTTTAACTGGTTCTTAATAATGATTTTGTTACTTATTGTTTGTCTTTGATTACCTTTTAGGCGAAGGTTTGACTTACAAAATCCATCAAGAACTGAAAGAAATACGGAGATGTTTCACAGTATAGAAAGGGCCCTGGTCCAGGTAAAAAGCGACATCTATGATTCCATATACTCCAGCAGAAATGTATGTTAAAGCCTGCATATTCTGTGTTCTCAGAACAACTGCCTTTCATTTCCTGTCATATACCTGGACCCTACGGTTGATCAAGAGCTAGCTGAAAGACTCCGTGGCATTATCACAAAACATCAGGTAAAGGCGTGGGGGACCTTTCTGTGTAGTTTGCAGGTTCTCCCCTTGTCTGCGTAGGTTTTCTCCGGATGCTCCGGTTTTCCCTACCACAAATTTTTTTTACAATAAGCTCTTCTCCTCTGGAGCCAGGACTCTACTGCAAAATCTCAGTGGGACTTTTGTGGTTAAATAAAGGTCAATTAAAAAATAAAAATAAATCAGCAGAAAATTGACCAGATGAAAGGAACCATAAGAGTTTACAGTTCTTAGTTTACAGTTGTAAATATTTTCTATTCACAGGGTTCTCTCACGGAGGACCGAGTTCTTGCCAGTCATCACATATATCCTGTACTTGCAGCCCCAGAAGAAGGTCTTATTTGCACTTCTCACCTATAATACATTTAAAATGTCTCTTATATTAACAATATTTCATGTATTTCAATAGCTGAATGGATGCGTCCTGTAATGCAGAGAGATAAGCATGTTTTAGTACATTGGGGCCTGTACCCTAACAGGTAAGTGCATATGAACAAAACAAAAACATTCCTACGTTATTCTTATGTTTCTGTTGATTGTCCATCAATAGCTATGATAGCTGGTTGTCATCTCTTGAAGTTGAAGGAGCAATTGAAGAACCACCTCTGGATAGACCCTGGAAGGTATGCTCATTTAAATGATTAAAACTCATTAGAGATATAGTTGGCATCTTATAAAACAATGTCCTTATTAGCCAAGCCTTTATTTCTGATGGAAAATACACAGGTCCATGCTGCATGGGTTCTGGACACAGACAGTTTCAACGAATGGATGAATGAAGAAGATTATTGTGTTGATGAAAGAAATGTCCCTGTTATCTTCCGGCATCGAATTCCTCTTCGTGATGAGGTTGGTTGTTACCATTTTATTGCGATTATAATTTATACATTAACATATTAATTGTACATCTTGCAGGACACTCAATCTACTCCCTCCAAAAAAAGAAGGCGGTCAACCTCTCCGCCATCCTCTGAATGTCGAAAGAAAGGGAAGAAAGGGTGAGGTCTTTGATTACCTATAAAATATCATGTGATCTGTTATAAATGTGTTGTATGTAATGTGCAGTTCTTGGTGTTTTGTTTCACAGACGAAAGCGCGGACAACAGGAGGAAGAGCCAGAGGAGGACTTGACCAAAGACATGGAGGATCCAACCCCTGTCCCAAACATGGAAGAAGTCATATTACCTAAAATTGGTGAGACACATCTTATAAACAATACATGTAATCAAACTTGTCTTGCTAAGACCTCTTCTTCTATTATTAGTGAACTTGAAGAAGGACAGTGAAAACACTCCTGTTAAAGGGGGCATCATGGCTGATCTAGGTATCTTTATTTACACATTTTGGTTATTTTATAGAAATTGTTTTACCTAGCTCATTTTTAAAAGCATTTTCGTTTTTTCAGATGATCAAGAGGAAGACTATCCAGGAAGGGTAAATTAATTTCTAAAAGGGAAAAGCTAATTATAAACCGACTTTTACTACATTTTGCATATACATATCTGTTCACAGGAGGACGAGGAAGGCAGAGTTGAGATGTCTCGCTTTCTAGAGGGAGAGGAAAACATTATAGAACAAACACATCATGTTATAATACCAAGTTATTCATCTTGGTTTAATAACAACAGGTAATAACCATACACACCAGAGTAATGACCAATAGCCATTGTTTAAATATAAAAATATTGTGTTGTATGTCCAGCATACATTCTATTGAGAAACGTTCACTACCAGAATTCTTCAATGGCAAAAACAAATCTAAATCACCGGAAATGTGAGTGGTGAAGATAATTTCTCAAAACAGCCGTGACATGACTAATAATTGACTCATCGCTCATAATTTTCTTCCCAATACAGCTACCTGGCATATCGCAACTTTATGATTGACACATATCGACTGAATCCTCAAGAATATCTAAGCTCGACCTCCTGTAGGCGAAACCTCACTGGAGATGTCTGTGCTGTCATGAGGTACTGATTATGGCTTTAAATATCTGGTTCTGCTTCAAAATTACTTCACCAAAATTACTAAAATATTTTTTAGGGTCCATGCTTTTTTGGAGCAGTGGGGTTTGCTAAACTATCAGGTTGATGCAGAAAGCAGACCCCTCCCCATGGGACCCCCTCCTACTCCACATTTTAACGTCCTGGCTGACACTCCCACTGGGCTGGCCCCGCTGCAACACAAACCCTTACAGGTAACGTCTATAGACCCTACATAACTTTCTGCATATTTTAATCATGTAATTAAGTCGAGCTTCTTTATTATTTTAGGTTTCTGCCTCACAACACATGCTGTATTTCCCAGACAGAGGGAGAGAGAAGCCTTCAGATTGTCAAAACTTTGGTTTGCGAACAGATGTTTATGCCAGGAAACATCCTAAGGTCTAACATAACTGCTCTTAAAAATGGAAATGCTCATTTAAAATGTAATAACTTTTATTACTTTGTAATAACGTTATTTATCTTTTTTTCCAGACTAAAGGCGCAAGCGCTGGAAGGGAATGGACTGAACAAGAGACACTTTTATTACTGGAGGTAAGAAAGTTTTTTCATTATAAAATTAAACAACATTTTATTGCCTACTTTACCTTTTTTCGTCATCTTTCAGGCTCTAGAGGTGTACAATGATGACTGGAATAAGGTTTCTGAGCACGTCGGGTCTAGGACGCAGGACGACTGTATTCTTCACTTTCTTCGTTTGCCAATAGAAGACCCTTATCTTGAAGACTCCTCTGCCTCTCTTGGTCCTCTTGCATACCAGCCTGTCCCTTTCAGCCAATCAGAGAACCCTGTCATGAGCACTGTGGCCTTCCTCGCATCAGTAGTAGACCCTCGAGTGGCATCTGCAGCCGCCAAAGCAGCACTTGGTTAGTATAAATGCGATAAGTGATAATATTTCCTCTGGTTGTGTAAAATGTTTGCATTGGTTTTTTTTGTCAACAGAGGAGTTTTCTAGAGCACACGAGGAATCTATAGACAAAATCTCTGAAATGGCCATTCAGACTGAAAAAAAAGGTAGACTAAAAGTAAATTCTATACATTTACAAAATTATATTCAAATTGTTATCAGGCATAATTCACCATCTTGCTCACTCTTTCAGAACCCATAGATGCAGAGAAAATGGAAGCAAATTCCCAAAATCAGGTGATGAAACTCACAAAGTTGTGCCTTTTTCAAATAAATACATTTTTCTATTGTTTCACTTTTAATGGTGGCTGTTTTTGTATTAGATTTCTTTACGGTTGGATGACGTTAACGTGGACCCAAGCGGAGCCCAAATGGTGGAAGAAAGAGTTAAAATTGAAAATGCTGAAAATTTGCTTGCAGAGGACAGAGATGGTTATTATTAAATTTGCACTTGTCCTTACTTCTCCATTTTGGTTGTTCAGAAGGTTTCTCCAACAAATATATCTTGCTTGCAGGAAGAGTAGACGATGACGACAGTTTTGAGCAGCGTGAGGGTGAGCTGAGCAGAGCAGTGATGGAGCAGGATCTGGTGGAGGTCGCTGTACCTAATGCAGCGGCTGCAGCTCTGTCGTCTGCTGCCACCAAGGCCAAGGTGAAGATTACCCCACTTAAACACACGATACACCAGCAACAGTACAATTGTGTAAAATGCGTGTGTTTTTAATTCATTGAAATCTGTCTTGCATTTGCAGCACTTGGCAGCTGTAGAAGAGCGAAAAATTAAGTCTCTCGTGGCTTTACTGGTGGAGACCCAGATGAAAAAGTTAGAAATCAAGCTAAGGCATTTTGAGGAGCTGGAGACCATCATGGACCGAGAGAAGGAGGCAGTGAGTGTTATCTTTTGTTTCATTGAATAAATAATTTTCCTTGGCTAAACAAATTAGTTGATACTGAATCTGCACAACTTTTTTTGTTTCAGTTGGAACAGCAACGGCAGCAGCTTCTGTCTGAGAGGCAGACTTTTCACTCGGAACAACTGAAGCAAGCGGAAATCAAAGTTCGGCAGCAACGGGAGCAGCAGGGGCAGCCCAATTTAACAATGCAGCTCTCAGGTCTGACATTGCTCACAAACATAATGAACCCAATGAATTGTTTGTATAATCTAATTATAAGAACACTAGTTACAGGGATCATGGTGCCATAGTCATGGCAAAGAATGCTCAACTTAAAACACAAACCGAGCCAGGTTGTGAAGTCATATACCGCAGTCTGGGTTGGGTTTCCTGCTTGAGCAAAAATGGATACTGTTGCCGTGGCAAATGCAGTGGTCGTCTTATCACTGCAGGAGAACCAAATTCTAGTAGAAAATAATGGAGAGTTTAGAGCCTTGAGACGACAATTAATTGTAGTTTTTAAGCCCCATTCATGCAGAGAATTCTAATTTTGGAGCTGTTTTCTCTGAATTACGAATATAAATATTCACCCTAATAAGACGTCACTTGTCAACAATTAATGCAGAATTATAGTATGTTTGCTTGTTCACAGACTAGAATGGATGGGACTATCCATTGATACTTTTATTTTTACTGTCAACATTGAATGCTTTTTTCCAAGTTTTGTTCACATTAATATGGTTGAATATTAGATATAGCGTTGAAACAAAAAAGTAAAATACATTTAAAGAAAATTAAATTGTAACATATATTACAAATACGATTATTAGGTTTCTACCGGTATGTATGAACTTCTGTTGCTTATAACAATAACAAGAATATTAATACAATGTATACAGCTCACATGAACTGTACTGTAGTTCTTGAATTTCTTCCTTGTTACTGACACACTTCATTTTGAGGCTTCTTTTTAACACACCCTCTTTAGCTCGAACCAGTCTTCGAAGACTTGCATCATTTTGCCCATCATCGCCCATTGTTTGTTGTTTCAGAAGTGGAAGTGAAGTAACTCAAATGCTCTAGAGAATAAAGTTGGGTTTACCTTTACGTCAGCTGATGTTAGTTTCGTTTAATTTCAGACATACAAAATATATAGTGACGTCTGCTCACAACTAAGATCCAAATGCTTTTGTACAACTTTTATTAAAACTGTAAATTTACCTTCCGCAGGCCAGTCTGTGCCAAACCGGACATTACCAGGGGGAGGGACGGCCCAGGTGATGGCCTCTCGACCCACAGGCGCCCCGAATGGCATGTGTGAGTGTTATTCAAAAATAAACTAAACTAAACTAAAAGTTTTGACATTGTTCATTTTGTCTTTCAGACCCATCTGCACAGATGGACGGAATAGCACCTCCAGTATCGACCCATAACTAAACTCATCAACACATCGACTAGTTACAGGATATGTATACCTGTAAGTTATAAGTTACATGTTTTACTTTGAAGCTGAATCATCAAAAACAGCTACGGTAGAGAAAAAAACTTTGGATAAAGATGGCCAGGCTCGTCATTAATGTAAAACCCAAAACCAGTTGTCATGTGTGTTTTGATCAGTCACCAATTTAAAGTGGTGTAAGCTTTGTGCTCATTTGAAAACTGTGCTCTCAACAGATTAAATTGTGTTTTTAAAAAAAATATTAATCATGGTGATTTTTATTTATTTATTTTTGAGCAATTTCAGATTGTCATTAGGAATTTGCCTACCTTTTACACCCAGTGTGCTGTCTCAAATTTTACCCCAAAGAAAATCTTGATCTCCGAACCTTCCTAGTTTTCATGGTTTAATACAGAAATTTGTGTGAAGTGGTAAATTCAAATTCAAAGATATAATGGTCGAGAGAGCAATATTCAGCATTGTTAATTTTTATGAAATTAGCAGACCATTTAATGGTTGTTGAGCGTCTTAATAAAGGGTTACGGTTTCATGTCCAAAGAAGACGTTTAATGGAATTTATAAATACAATTTTGACTTCACATTTGGCTGAACATGCTTTAAATTTAAGGATAAATTAGTTATCATTTCAAGAAACATTAACACAGTGTGCTAAATGTTGAGAATTACTGATGATTTTTGAGCACAAATGAAAAACACTGCTCTTTGACACAAATCGTGATTATTTAATTGAGAAATTCATAGCACAAATATGCTGATATTTTGCTTCTGGTTGAGGGATACTCTTTACTTCTTGTTTGATTGTATCACACCTACAATCGTTGATGCCTGTACATATCAAATAAAATAGAAACTTAGTTATGCCCTGTTATAGATTAGCAAGATATAGAAACGCATCACTTACACTGAAGGCCACCACTGCAGCTGCTGCACATCCCGCCGCAAAATCACTGATTAAGACATCTTTTACTTCAGCATGAACTGTCCTTTTCCCCAAGTCCAGGTTGAGTGAACCAGACCCTCTAAAAATACAAATGTCCTTTTAAGCAATTGAGATGTAAAGCAAACATTTCATCAAGATACATACAAAGAGGACATCTTGGATCAGATGAATTGGTAGACAAGCTCAAGCAGCTCTGTTCTTTTGTATGAAAGTGACACTTTGGAACAGGGGACTTTCAGACAGGCCTTTTTAATGCTGAATATAAGCTCCTCCCTATAATTATAATCCAACCATAATAGCCACCTGCAGTATATTCACTTCTGAAAAGCTTTATAGAATTAAACTCAAACCACTCAAATGCTTAGTATGTTAACATATGAATTGTGTTAATTACCTCTTAGATTAGATTAGATTAGATTATGTTAACAGACATATTGTTGTAATAGTATGTTCTCACCTTTTATACAAGGATGGGATTTTCTGTGTCTTGTCTGCATTAAGACTCCTCCCCAAATCATCTTTGTTGGACATGTGATCAACCGAATACAATGACACACTTTTTATGTAATTTGATTTTCACTTTCATCTTGACAAAAAATTCTTGTCTTTTATTTTGACAAAAAAAGGCAACTCCCTATTGTGCTTCAATAATAACCATGATATACCAAATCCCAAATTGGCAGGAGTTAAATGCTCTTACAACTTCTACCTAAGTGGTATTGAGCTATAAATGCCTTTTTATTAACTACAAAGACACCCCCAGGAGTCTACCAAGAAGCAAATAAATATGTGTTAGCACCAAGAAACATTTCTCATCAAACTGTTTGAGCATCATGACATATTTACAGTATAAGCACTATTACTTCTTAAAGTACGTGTGCACAGTCACATGACACAGGTGGGATGCCCTGAGGGGACCTGAACATCCTGGCCACCTCTCGCTGTTCTACATGGGAACAGGATGTGAAAAAATCAAAACGTGGCCTGAACACAACAGAGCTCTGGCAGTGACTACAGCCATTCTTCCATTCTCAGCGTGATCCATCTGTCTGCCCTGCTTCAGCCAGTCCCCTTGTACTTTACTTAATGTAACTCGATCAATTCAACATGAGACAGGAGATACAGGGGATGTATAAAAGTGTATTTATCGTTGGGAGTTTTTTATGGCTGAATGTGGAAGCTGCTGCTGAAGATGTTCTGTTCCGCTCTTTCTCTGTCTTCTCATGTCTCCAATGCTTTTTTCCTTTCCATTCGTTTCTATTTTTGTTCACATCACACATGCTTACTTGTCCTTCATCATCTGATGCAAAACTTGAGTATGAGTTTGTTTTTTATTGGAGTTTTAATACGCAAAATTCAGATGCCGCACGAGGTCTTATGACGTTCCATTAAAAAAACTAGCCCTAAATTATATTAGAATGTTTAGAATTCAATTTCACCTGAAAGTTACAGGTTCAGTCCCTTCTCAATCCGAGCACCCTGTTATTGTGTACTTGGGCAAGACACTTTAATTGAACATGTTTTATGAATATATGTTACGAATAGGGGTTTTAAGGCTCTTAATGTGGCCATTAATTCACCAATTCATTATAGCCTATACATAGCAGTGTAGAGTACATTTTACCAGATGATTTTACATTATCTTTGGCCTATTTATTTGTATGTATTAACCAAAACTGAAAGTAAAATGAGTAGCCCAGTAACATGTTATGAATGCACTTTTGACAATCACCCAAATACACAAACAGTTAAACACACCCATGCGATCTCTTAATTATGAGAACCAGTGGAAACACACACAAACAATAAAACGCATTTTGTCTTCACATTATGGTGACTTTAATTCTGTGCTACACTACAGGGAAGCTTTTGGAGCTGTAGGGGGACAAAGCCCAGCTGTTAGTGGTTAAATAGCATTTACAGCAGAGCCAAAAGAGCCTTCATTTCACAAAAATAAATGCAATTAGAACATTGCACTCTCAGATTGTGAGTGCACGCAATCATACTGAGATACAAAACACACTGGACAAGAGACTATTGGCACACAAGCTCTGAAATGGAGCATATTGACAGTGACAGCATAGGCTGCCTAAATCCCTCAGTTATACACGGCGACTGTGTGTTGCACCTTCTCTGTGCGCGCTGCCGTGCCGTGGTTCGGCATAAGCTTATTGGGTCGCATACAGCAAGAAGGCAGTGACAAAACCGGCTCATTAAAACGCGCCTGCAGACCCTTCATCGGTGACGCGCATACTACCACGACCACTGCCGACAGTCCCCGAGCGCACAGTGACAGACGAGCGCGCCAAATCCGCGAGAGGACAATGAGTCTGAACCAGAGCCATTAACGGTGCTCGTGGAGAAGACATGGCGAGAAGGGTCGACATTTGAACTTTGTTGCGGATCCACAAGAGGGATTGTCAGAGCTAGCCGCTGTCCGAGAGCATAGTTTGTATCAGTCTGTCCAAAGGAAACGCCTGCGGAAGGTAGAATGGCGCGCGCTCACGGCCGGCTGGGAACCTGGCAGGTGCTGCTAACCATCTCCATCTTCATCCTCCCCTTGACCGTGCACGGTAAGGCTTTAATGGTCATTTTATAGAGCCCGGTTTCGCACCCTGACCTGTACGCGCACATGAACGTGCGCGCACACACCTGAGACTTACTGCACCTGCAGCTTATGAAGATCAATGCAAAGAAATTACTACTATCATAAAGTTGTCGGTGCATTCTTGCCTAATGTAATAGGCGACTGTAGTTTTGCATACACGACGCATTGAATCAAATGTATGCATATTTGACTCCATTATTTGCAGATTTGCATAGCCTGTTAACATGTGTAAATCCAGGCCAACGACCAGCCAATCTCATGGTCATCCAAAGTTCCAGTGGAGGTGGTCACCCCACATTTCAGGCATTAGGGCTGCATGGAGCCTATCAATAAAATGTATGTAGGTTTGCATATGGCCAGAGGCGGATAGAGCCATTTGGCATTTCTACCCTGTACTGCATGCTTCTATGGTGGCCTATAGCCCGCACGTCCCTGACAAAAGCGACAAAAGGTGGACCGTGGCTGTGCTGCAGGAGGTCCACGGGTTAAAGGGACTGCCATCCTTTAGACATCAGACGTGTATCTGAACCACCATTCCTGAGCGATATAGATGCAATGAAAAACGTAAAATGAAAATAGTATAGCCCGCTGCCCAGCAACAGGGTGGCGCGCGCGTGCACGCACGCACAGGGTCGTGGAGGTTCACGTGGACCCGCGCCGCTACTCGCTGCATCTCGCCCTCAATGCCTGCCCAGCCATGAACATTGTGACATATTGACCGCAAATGTGATGCCGGCGTTCTGTCTGTCAAGCTTCCACGTGGCTGCTAATGAGCCCAAGGGATTTTTGCAAATTAAGCAATACGCTTAGCTTATCGATGTAACAGAAAAGGTTATGCCACTAAAGATTGCTGGTTTGGGTGCAAACCAATACCGTAGTGTTAAGATAATACAATTACTAAAAGTACATGTTTCTACAGTGAAGTAAAAACAGAAACCACAATCCGCAAACAGTGTTGTGCATCATGCACACAGAGATGCACCTATCCCCATAGGATACGCCTATCCGGGGTGCACTGCAGCATGTCCATGTGTGCATTGTAGCTCCAGCACTATGTCATAACCATTTAGCTCATGAGCTCTTCCCAGACCGCTCTGTACGAGCTGACTCTAAACAAAAGCTATGTTGGGCCCCAAAATATACAGAAAAACCTACTAAAACATCTACTAATTTTACCGCTGCATGCCATCAGAGAGGCAAAACCACAGGCTGCCTGGGGAACATAGAGCCAATCAATGACCTGCAGGTAAAATGTGTTCCCATGGCAACCCTCTTCAGCGTGATGCCAGAGGTGAAGCACAGGAGCATTTGGACAACCACAGAGGAATCAGCATCAGTTGAGCTCAGATATATTTGCTTTACTCTTTACATCTTCTTATTGTTGATGCTGAAAACCAGCTGCAGAAGTCTATAATACTGGAAGAACTCTGAGAGGCAAAAGTCTTGACCGTGGAGACACAAAGCCTCAAGGTTCACAATGTTAAAGAATATCTTTAGACCATTTTTTGTGAGATCTTGTTGAAAGATTGACAAAAAAACAACATTTATATTTATTTCACATTTTATGGAAGGAGGGGTTCTAATCCATTTCAGCAAGGAAAATATAGTTGCTTTCCTTCACATTCCAAGTGGATTCCACTCGTTGCTTTCCCAGGGATAGACTTGGCGTGTAACTGTGAGTGACTGACTGATTGAAAAACAAGAGAGAGGGAGAAGGAACACTACATTCTCTGTTTGTCTGACTCGGCTGCTCCTTTCAACATGGCCGCTCTTTACATCTCACCATGGCAACTGCAAAGAGGTAGCATCCCAGTTCCTCAGCCAACAGCAAAAAGTCTTCGTGTCTCGAGGCACGTTCAGATGGTTTTTGTGTTGAGCCTAGAATGAAGGGCCAGACATTGAAGGCAGTGATCTCATTGGATATAGAGACATTAAGTTTTTGGGTGGTAGTGGAAGAGAAGCAGCTAAAGGAAAAGCTTAGGAAAGTTTGTTCAAAATGACATTAGGCCAGTGGAAAATCTGCTGCAAACTAGAGAAGGTCTGGATATGACAGGTTTGCCATTTGGTTTACTCCAGCTGTAATAGTTTGGAATATTTCTGATCACTCACAATATTTATCAGGTTCTCAGTAGGTTCTGTAACCAAACCTACAGGGCAAGTACTTTACCTTCTCTTTTTAGCTGGTGTTTGTTAGATACATTGAAAAATATAGTGACTGATTGCATATGGATACAAAATATATATGTTTGATGCTGATATGGCAATAGAAATAAAATAATTGTTTTATACAGGAACAAGATTGAAATACATTACTCAGGCCAGACTAATTAAAAACTGTTGAGCAACATTGGTGTGCATCCTCTGAATAAGGCCTAAGATTAACTTCTTCTCCCAAGGGGTAATTGAGGGGCTAACGAAACTAAAAGAATATCCTATTTTTGGAAGATGGATGGTACAAGTCTGCACTATGTCAAACATTGCGAGATAGGACCGCTGCCCTCACACAGCTTTTCAAATTCTTATTCTTATTATTTCTTTTATTTTTAGGGATTTTTATTTAATTTTGTAGCTGTGCAACATAATTACTGGATTTCTTTGTACACTGCCCTTCATGTCTACATGTATATTGGCCTTTACACAAAAGGTGGCTGACCATGTGAGCCCCCCAAGCCCCCTCCCCTTTTACTTTAAATACTGAACTAATCCTCACCCAGTCGTGGTCACCAGAGCAGTCAGTCACTGCAGTCAGTCACCTAATCCTACTTCACCAGTCTGATTACACGATAGTCTCCAGATCTTGGTCTGCTTAGACAATTAATTACTTAATCTCTAATAGTGCACTGGGCATAGTGCACTGAGAGTTGAGACACTTTTTAGAAAAGAGATTATTAACACCATTTTATCAAAAGCACCAAAAATCTGTTTAAATCCATTAGTCTCTTTCTGAGAAGACAGTAACTCAATTTAGTTTTAGAATGTGCCATTGACAATCATTTGATTTGTGGGTATATGATTTAATTATCTCTTGTTTAAACAATTATCCTTTGTTTAACCAGGTAAGAACTCATTGAAATTGAAACCTCTTTTTCAAGGGTGACTGGGACAAAGTAAAGATAACAGCGCACACATTTTAAAGCATTTAAAAGACAATTAGAAAAGAAAAACTAAATCTACATTTAAAAGTGCAGACAGTTTTTTGTCTTTTAAAATCAAACGATAACCCCTAATTTTGACCATTTCACACAATCTCAACTCCGACTGTAAGGAGTTCCAAGCTGCAGGAGCAGCATAGGAAAAAGCTTGCTTCCCCCAGTCAGTCCTCACATGAGGGACAGACATTGTTTTATTAATATCCATTTTTTTTTATTTAAGGGAAACTATCCTACACAGATATAATCAACACACAGCACTTCACATATAGATTTCTTGTTTGGCCAATCAGCTATTCTTGGGACATTTTTATTTGCTTGTGTAATTCCTACATTTCTTGTTTTTCATTTAACTTTTCATTTGTGTCCAACAACAGGGAGACATGCACTGGGCAAGCACCACCGTCACCATAACCAGTCATCAGTCCACAAAGAGTCCTTGACTCCCAGAATGGTACTAAGTGACGACTCTGCAGAGAGAGACCACCTCATTGGCCTGGGGGCGTCACTACCACTTAGCTCCAAACGTCACCACTCTCACAAACACAAATACCTAGATTTCATAGAAGAGGAGCCCCCCATGGGAGAAGAATTCACTGCTGGGGGGGCCGGTCCAGAGCAGCCCGGTAACCCCATGGTTGATGGTGTCATCGTAGCCTTTCATAGCCCAGCCCCTGATACAGTGCCAACTGACGAAGATGTGGCTTGGGCCAAAGCTCCACAAGCCCAAAAGCAAAAACCAGACAGTAAACAAACAACATGGTCAATTAATGACTTTTACGAATACACCGACACTGACCTATCTGCAGTAGATCCCACCCCTGAACCAGAGCCCACCCCTTCGCCTCCTGCAACTATGGAAGATGAAAACCCAATGCTGACTGAAGTGACGAAAAAAGTATGGCCTGATATTGGGGCTTCTTTGCCTGCCCCACCAAAGCTCGACCCAGGCAAAAAGGTGGATGCTGAGGGGGCAGATGGCTGCAGGCTGGGCTTTGTGCGCACTGGGACAGGGGTGTGCGTGTCCCAATGTGAATTGGAACCTAATTTCTGTTTGAATGATGGCGTTTGCACTGTGGTGCCAGGAATGGGTGCCTTTTGCAGGTGAGATCGTTTTTAACAATTTCAAAATGTTTGCAAATGTTTCACGATATAGTAATACAATATATGCAACTTCTTCTTCAAATGGTCCCAAAAGCATTACATATTTTTGTCATTGTTTGAGGTTTGAGGTCACATTTGTTTCACATGTTGACTACCGGTACAAGGTTTTAATAAGTTCGATGAACCTATTCGGTAACAGCACATAGTCTGTGGGGCTTTTTTTATGTTTACCATTCAAAACAAAAGCAAAGATTGAGGGCACTTGATGCAGGACTCCACACACAGACACATGCCGGCCAAGACAGACGGCTGGCTTAATGTGTCATGAGGGTTTGTCAAGATCACAGCAGGGTCGCTCAGGGATTTGCTCCATTTTGAAGCCAGTGGTGACAGTTACCATCATAGTCATGTGGCAGCTTTGTTTAGATGCAACTATAAAGAATATTAAATTGTGATATTAAACACATGAATGATAGTATCTCCACATATGCCAGGCAATGATAGTACCATCTGTGCAGTTCAGCAGTATCTCTGTTGGCTTTGTAAACTGTTGCTCAGTTTGTACCTGCTGAGTAATAGCACATGCAACAAACAGTTTCACCCACAGAGCACATGTTCTGATCCTTTGATCTCATTTAGGGCTATGCAGCCTGAATCCCGACCTCAGGATAATATGTTATCCTACGTGGTACTTCGTATACCACTAGCTTGAACTTGCGTATATTTCTCTAGTAAACGTCTGGTATTTTTCAGTCTGTCTTCTTGGCTGGAAAATTAAAATGAGGTGTTTGAGAGTTATTTAATTGTGTTTATTGTTTTATTGTTGTTACCCAGGTGCAACATGCAAAACTACATCTGGAACAAAGGCACACGTTGTGATCAAATGGTGACGGAGTTTCAAGTGATGTGTGTGGTTGTGGGTGTATCCTCCTGCGTGCTCCTCCTCCTTTTCATGATCATCGTATGCTTTGGCAAAAGACTGCACCGCCTCAAGAGTGAGAACAGGCGCCTTCAGAAGCGCAGGTGCATGCACAGTGGTGTCTCTGTCTGGAGCTCCCAGGGCAGCGAGGATGTTAAAATATGTGATATGATTACACTCTTGAAGGGCTTTTTTTCTTCTAGAGGAGTATGAATGGTCTCATTAAATTCAAGTGAGCTAAACAAGTAGAAGTATTGAGATTCATTATTATTTAAATAAGCATAACATGCATCTTAGCATTTAAAAAAAAAAAAAAATGCATTATGTTACTTAGATAATTGTGTCCTTCATGATTTGCTAATTCTAACCATTCCTATTGCAATTTAGATACAATGAATTATACTACCAAACTATTCAAGAGCTTTCAATAAAACTTTTCCTTTTTCCAGTAAATACCGACCACAAAGCACCGAGCCGCCAACTGACGGCCTCTCCCTTTCAACAACTGCAGAAGGATCCCAGCCCAATGTAAGGAAACTGTGTGACACCCCACCGCCTGCTCCCCAAGCTCACTCCCACAACCTGGCGTACTATGACAACATTATCTGTCAGGTATGCCCTGCCTCTCCTCCTGTTTTTACCTTTATCTGTTCATTCAAGTCTCAGCTCGATCAAGTTTTTTTCTATTCTCAATCGTTTTTTCCTTTGTGCCCTTAAGTGTTGTCTGAGTTGTTTGTTTCCTGTTTGAGCGCATGGCTGTCAATAATGTGCCAAGAGCTGCTTTAGACAGACACCAATGTGTATCTGACCTCACCAAACTCACCTTGGTAGAACATGCAGCTTGTCTTTGTTTAACGCTTTTCGAAATCCTTTAGAGGCCAGCAACAGCAAGCTATACATGGGAATATAAACCCAGAAATCCTTATAACCACTTTCAGGTAAGCACAGTGGGAATGTGAACTTTGCCTGCAGCTTCTCCCCCTCCCCAGCTTTGCTTTACACTTGTAGATAGCAGATATTGAGTCTTCATTTACTCCTTGCTGGTGCACAACTGTAGGTAAAGCGATTAATCATCCCTGCAAGGCTTCCTATCTGCTCTCCTCTCAGTACTGTGGTGATAGTAGTAACTTCACACATTGCCAGCTCTCATACCTGCGCTCTCTCAGACTCTGATAAATGAAGCCTCCATTTTGTTTCTGCTTGCTTTGCTCCAACAGAAGCCATTTTAAGTCAATTTAAAATCCAGTATTTTGGACTTTTATGCATGTTGTGCTGTCATAAGGCACAGTGCATCAGTAGCAGCATGTGTGTAAGAGTGTGGCTGTGAATACAAATGTTTGTCCCACAATGCTTTGGTGTAATGATGTCATTTATCTGTGTCTGTCAGTGTGGGGATGATTCTTGGGGGATCTTCTGCTAATTGGTGTGCTGGCTGAACACCAAATTAGAAATAGATTGAATTTATTGGACAAATAAAAATTGCAAATGGAATCTTTATGCAATTGTTGATCAACTGATATTGCAGTGTTCAAGCTGATATTTGTTTGTTTGGCATTTAATCAACCGTCCACTTTACCAGACAACTACAAATCTGGATTAGCTTCAGTCCATGTAACAGAGGGTGCGGTAATATCTACTGCACTATGTGTTTGCTGTAACACACAATGCACATTCAATACATTTTCTTTAAAGTGGTGGACTTAACAAACTGTTATCAATTACTACTTCCAGTTGCAGTGTAGGAAGATCCTCTTTAAAACATTCACGTTTGATGGAAAACATAAATCCAAACCTTGTCTTTATCGGAAATGTTGTTCCTTGTTACCTATATGTTACATATATAACAATAACATCCCAGTATTGGAACAATTGCCCCAAAAAATGTGCATGTTCCACATCATCCTTTCCACAGTCTTCAGCAAGCTTGATGCAGAGAGTGTGGTGCTTTTTTGGTCTTTGGTGTGATAAAATCTAATACTTTTCTAACTACATGTTGAGAGCTGTGAAAAACTAAATACAACATGCATGGTACTTGAGCAAATGAAACGGGATGTTGTTGGAAATTAATTGCCATTTTATATTTATTCTGCCCGACATACAAGCTCACAATATACGAGCCATTGGCATATCTGGAATTAAAAAATTGTGTCAACAATGAAAAACAAAATATGGATCTGCCTCTAATTGAGATTAGGAGGGTAATCATTTTAAGGAGATGAAAGTATAACAGGCTCTCTGGCTTTTATGGTGTCTGATAGTTGTGTCCTGCAGTTGTTATTTTCACTAATCAATATTGGCCTACATACTGTCTGTAAATCCTTTGACCTACATTTTTTTTCCAACTAATTGATCAATCAAAGACTGTAATCAGAACACCACAAGCAATTTTTGAAATGCTAACAAACTTAAAAACTAAAGAGCACATACAGTAAACTCATTTGGCAGTGTTAACTCAAGTGGAAATAAAGAGAGCGATTTGGTGAAAGACTGGACATTGAGTACTTCTGGCATTTCAGTACAGTGTAGCTGGATGAGTTTCTGTAAATGTCTGGTCTAGAGACTAAAAAGCCCCTGCAGGTGCATAATCTGTAGTGCACCACATAATACCACATATCTATGCTGCTCATTTTGTACACCAAGTAATTATCAGATGGTCTGACAGACAAGTAAGTCCACATTTTAGTGTTGGCAGTGTGATCTTCTACATAGACGTACATGAAGGCCCATTTTGTGGGCCAGTGGGTAGGCACTTCACATTTCCTTTTTGAGAGCAAAATGAATTAAGTGCAATAATCTTTGTTTACAGGATGAGCCCCAGAAGCACAATGACCTCAAGTCCCCACAATCCAAGGAAGACGGCTCTATGAACATCCTCAACTCTCACTCTCCGAAACATGAGAACAACCGTCCGACCTCAATTGGTCAGGAGCACGCCCATGCCCCTCACACAGCAGAGGATAACACCGAGGTAAACATGCTCCAGAACAACCTGGTTTAATACCAACATCTGGAGATTTAGATCCAACCGTCAAATGCACAAAACAGGTCTATACAAGGATATGATTGTTTACACCTTTAAGTGCAAATGTATATATTTTTACATTCGGCCAACTTTTTAAAATATATGAACGTAAGCACATTTTATGACGCAAAATAGGAAGCACAAATGTCCTGTCTGTAAGGCTGCCAAAGCAACAAGTTTTGAACAGTGGCGCCCTGTGTCCTCTTCTTCTCTGCCTGACTTGTGTCTCTGGTTTGGACCGACAAATGACAGACTTTCTTCTGTACTGATGCCCTGCCTTGGTCTCTGACCAATGAACTCTTGCTCCTTCATTGTCTCCTCTTCTACCTACTCCTTGCTCTTCTCTCCTCTGCTTGCCCGCCTTACTGTCTATTTCTTCCCGCATGCATTGATGTTATCAACAAAAAAGTGTCTGAAAACCTGATAAATGCAAAAGAAGTTAAGTGGAAATCAAGTGAGTCTGTATTTGCAAAATATTCCTGTTTGACATTGCTAATGTGGATATATCTAGAGTTCATGAGGTGAAAGTATTGCTTGGAATTGATATTTGAATCTATCAACATATTACACACGTGTCTTGGTTTTCAATGTGATTTATAATACTTTCATGTACTTGAGGTTCTTTTGTACTTTTGGGTATCCATGAAGACTTATAGTTCATAGTTGTTGGAATAAATCTTTTTCATTTTACCCAGCCTGATCCTGTGTGTTGCTATACTACTATATAATATACTATACTGTTCTTTCCTTTAAACAGTATCTTTCACTCACTTTCCGCATGTCCACTAACGAAGCTAACTAATTTCAAACTGCTCCCGTTCTAATAATAACTTACTGCATGGCTAACCCTGCTTACAACAGACTGTTCTTGTGACACAGGGTACACAGACTTGACTGAGTGCCAGTTCAGCACCATGGACAGCTCCAAAGAAGACTAGAGGCTCTTATATAGGGTTACTAGCTTTAGGTGTTCTAACATATAGAAAAACAACATTCAAAGCAACAAAAAAGGCACAGTATTATGCTGTGTCTTAAAATCTAGTTACATTTTTGCATTAGCAATTTCAAATGAAAGGCCAAGACAGATTAAAACAACATGCAGCATACTTCATCTTGTCTCAATTTGACAGCACACAAATAGCGTATGAAACAATACAATATGCACTTTAGCCAAGAAGAACTGTGCATGTGCATGCATAAAAGAGGATAAAGCAAAATATAAAAGAACAAATAGTCCAGTTCTAAAAAGGTCCATACAAGCACTCCATGTTGGAGGTTTGGCTTGTTCTTTATGTGTCTGGGTCTATTTCCCTTTTTCCTTTGGGCACTCCTGTTTCCTACAATAACCCAAAAAACATGCACAGTCCTGCTGCTAGGTACTCAAGATAGGGAGATAGGCTGTGAGCACTGGCTGAATAATGGACCAAATGCAAAAGACACATTTCTCTAAGGGGACAAGAAGGAAAACAAAAAAGTTCTATTTGGATCACTCTTATTGTTTGTTTCTATCACCATCTAGTGGTAGAGTGCATGCTTGATATGCAGGCAGTTACTTTTACATAAACATCTTTATATATTATTATCATGAGATATGTTTATGTTTATTTTTCTACAATCATACCTACTCCTACCTCCCTTTTCACATTAGGATGGAGTCACTATAGGCCTGGAGGTGCTCCTCCCCAAAGAAGCCAAGCGCCATTCGGACAGTAACCCACTTCAATATGACGTTTTTCTCTACAAAGTTGCCAACAACGGAGATTCTGTGCAAACGGAAGCTTATGGGGCCCCCAACCCTAAATCAAAGTCACCCAAAACTCCAAGGTCTTCCAAGTCTCACAAGCACAAATCCCCCAAACGCTCCAGTGACAAATCTCCTCATTCCAGAGAACCTCTCACTGTGAGGCACTCATCTCCTGACCACCAACACTCACCTCATCACCCATCGCCCAGTGCCCGTCATTCAGCTCCTGGGTGCTACTCCTCCCCCTCCAGCCATCAGTCACACCACTCACCTTCACAGTACAAATGTTTGGCTACCACACCTCCTCAACTGCGTAGGCCCAGAGGACGTTCCCAGGCGCCTGGATCTCTGCACTCAGCCCATGATGCCCAGTACCAGGGGAGACACATTCATCCATCTCCATCATCTCCTCACCTCACCCAGCCTTCTCTGTCACCAACGCGGGTCAAGTACAGCCCAGTCAGCACCAGGTCCCTACCTCCTCTCTCTTGATCTTGGCCTGCATTTAGAAGTATCCTGCACACAGATACACAAGCACACAAATATCCATAACAATTTCACCACTTCCCTCTCATCTTTATACTATATACTTTATTAGTATATCATTAGTCAAGTGTCACTCTATATACATTCATGCTTGCTCTCAACCTCCAGATATTTGTACCCAGAAGACTGCATGGCACCTGGCCACCCAAGGAACCACAGAAATGGATCTGGGTCAGCTCAAACACATTTGCTAACAAGAGGATGCGCCGAATGCAGTCATAAGACAAAGCACTGCAGAAATGTGGTAAATGGTGTAATGTAAATTAAAACATGACAAAAGCACAAACTAATTGGTGTCAATTCTTAATTACATTTCCTTAAATGGCAAAGACACTTTTTTGTTTGTCTAAATAGAGTAGTTGCTGTTTTGAGTATATTGTGTCATCCTTAATAAATATATAATCCAACAAAAGTACTTTTGTGGTCAATAGCACACAGTTCAATAAAGTTAACAAAAGTCAATAAAGGATTACTTGAAATTCAGTAGCATACATATTAAAGATCTTATACTTTGCATGATCCTTGCAATCTGAGTGAAGGTAACAAGAAATTACCATTCACTGTGTAGATTTTGTGACTGCACTCCACTTAAGTGACAACATTTTAAGTAGGACCTGGCATGCCCTGGTCCTTCTTCTTCATCAAGATAATTATACATCCCTGGTATCAAGTGTAGCCTTAAGGTCAGTGGAACAAACTCATACATTTTGATTCATACTTACCCAATGTTCCTTAAGAGAAGTTCTCATAACACAAAAAAGTAGGCCATTTCCCAGTCTTATTGGTCATTAATATTGGTAGCCCTAACCATTTGGGATGTAGATTCCTGAGATTATTTTGAAATGTTAATGTGAGAAATAAAGATAATTGTTTGAAGTCCCCTTTTGTTAAGAGAATATTGAGAGAAATATTGAGTTTGTCCTTCTCCTGCACTGACTCTGGTGATTGAAAATCCTCAACTTTTTCTGGTGGATTAGATTGGTTAAGTCTTTCTCATCACTGTAGGTGCATTGACATAAAAACAGTGAGTATGTTTTTAAGTGGTTTATGCACTCCAGTGACTTTGAGTGCAAATGTAGGGCTCTTTTCTGTAATACCGCCTCTTCTTACACTGTCCCCTACCTTCTACAAGGACATCACACCACAGGCTTAATCAACTTTCACAGTCACTCAATTATTACATCTAACTTACATTTATTCTCAACTCTCGGCTCTCTTTTGATATGATAATGAAGTGGTGCTTGCAGCCCAGTAGATTGTCAGGAAGAGGTTCTTCATGGAAGAGTTACCAGAAACCAGCTAGTATGGAATATTGGTTAGGTTAGGTTAAAGTCTATACGACAGGTTAAACTACACATTTCACTAAAACGTAGTTAACACAATTATGCATTAGATTGTATCAAACATTTTGCTTATTTGTCCCCAATTTGACCATTTTGTAAAGTTTATAATTATACTTCCTGTTTGGACATGAGCGGCAAATATGACAGAGGTAGAGGTAATTCCACAACTGTTACCTACCAACCATACTGAAAACAATAGCCAAAATCCATATACATTACACAATAGTTATGATTTGACTAACAATAATACCATATAAACACCTTTATTTTGTAGAATGATCATTTAAACTGTCACAAAAGTGTATCAGTTCAGTGTCAATTGTCTGTTTTCAAAGGCAGGTCTTTTGATGACATCACAGAGGGATTTTGTTTTGAACTAGGCTTTAAGTCCTGTCATTTTAAACTCTTATTTTTCAAAATGTCTTCACAAACTGCAACTTCACAGAAGTAAACCTATGATAAATATTTACCACAGGTGCTATCCAACCAAACTAATTTGTTTGTAAATTAGAAAAAAACAGGAAAACCTGTCATATAGACTTTAAGATGTTCCATGTAAGTAGGTAAGTACATTGTATTTGTATAGCATCTTTCACAGACAGAAGTCAAAAGTGCTTCACAAAAACAGTTGAAACACAGAATAAAATAGCAAAAACAAAAAACTTACAGTGAGCAATACACATACAACAATATGTGTGACTATTGCAGTGACTGCAGGGAGAGTGGAAGATCCTTACAGAGTCTGAGCACAACAGCCTGCAAGGATCGCTCTCTGGTCCGAAGACGATTGTGAGGAACCATCAGCAGCAGCAAGTCAGCGAGGGGAAGTGTAAGGTTTGATCAGATCGCTGATGTACAAAGGAATCTGACCATGCAAGGTTCTGAAAGTCAGCACTGACATTTCAAATTGTATCCGGTGGGAGACCTACAGCCAGTGAAGGGCTATGAGAATGGGTGAAATGTGAGCTCTTCTATTTGTGCGAGTCAAGATCCTCACTGCAGAGTTCTGGACCAGTTGCAGACAAGAGAGAGCTCCTTCTTGTTTAGGCAGGAAAACAAACTGTATGCTTACACATTGCAGTTGTGTGCTGGTATGGTAGATCTGGACCTGTATTGCGCTGATGCTCATGACCTGCTTATATGGCCATACTTGCGTATCAAAGCCTGACCTTGTCATAACTCTAAAGCCAAGCAAAGGCCTGGTTAGGACTTGGACAGGAGACCGTTGGGAATACCAGGTACCACAGAAGGGTAGCTCGAGTGCAACTGTTGCTGTGTCCCATAGGAAAGAGACAGGTTCGCAACATTGCTTCCATCAATCTGCCCCGGGGCAGCACCACTAGGTGTGGAGTGAAAGAATAATTCCGACAGTGAAATGTTTTTTCCCCCACTGATTATGTAACAAGAATAGACATTGAGAGAAATGTAACATGAGTGGGTATGGTTAGTTTCAAAGGGAATTCAAAGAAAGGTTTTCTGTCTCACTTTATCAGTCTGATAAAACAAAGTCAGACTTTGGTGAAGAATTTTAGATTTAGTCATGACTCATGTGCTGTTACTAAGGATTGATGAGGGCCACTGCAATAAACTGTTCATGCAGAAGAAAAATGTTTACGTACGCTCAGGTTACTTTTATGTAGACCTATTTCAATTCAACAAATAAAAAGAGACATTCTAGGCATGGGAGGGATCTTGAAAATCTTGAAAGAGAGATAGAAAAAGAAGCAGTTAAACACGACACCAATTAGGCATGCTAAACCACTCCAGTGGCAGACTTACCATTTGGCAATAGGCTGCAATTACCTTGGGTCCCAAACCTGGAGGGGCCCCCAATCAGATGCTCTTCCTGACCAATTACCTAAGGCTTCGAAACAGTTTCTATTCTCTAAATGTTAGAGTAAATTAGTGCAGTGTACTTTTAAATCAGAAAAGACCAACAAAATATTTTCGGAATGTTAAATTTAATCAAAGCCATCCCCCCTCTCACTTTAGAGTGGACTTGTCCATGCGCAAGAGTGGAGGAGCCAGGTTGTGGTAGTTCCAAAGATGTTTACAAAATGGGCACGCACCAAGACAACATCAAGTATAGGAATATGGAGTTTTGTCCTCTCAGCAATTAAGGATATATCTTTCGAGTGTGTGAGGATGCTAAAATGTCTAACATTCATTCACACAATAGGCTCATCTGAAATGTCTGTTCATGGATACAAAAGTGATCCATAATTATAGTAACATTAACATTATAGTCACATTTACTGTGTGTTCACCAGGAGGCGTGAATGAGCAGTAAAGCACATAAGAATAATCCTAATAATTAAGACGGGGCGTGTATGTAGAACCGACAGTGTGGCATAAACATTATTTTGGTCTTTTTCATTAAAAGAACATAACATTTAACAACTATATTTTCTAATTTTAACAACTTTATATGTGATGGGTACTTGAATTTACTTTTTAACAGTTTATTTCAATAATTTTCCCAAGCTGCTTTCTGGGTAATAATGGCAAATTGGCCTTCTTATCTTCAAGAGAGACTCACTTGCAAAAGCAGCTATTCATTTTCAGTCTTACCCTTTAGCCGTCAAACAAAGAAAACAATATAAGGCTTAGGTCTAGAATTATACAATTACAAATGGAAATCGGAGTTTTGCGGCTGAAGCACGTGGTAGAATGCATCAAAATCCTCTGGGAGAGAACAAAATTTAAACTATTTGACATTTTTTATATGAATTTTCCAGCTGACCACCCAAAAATGTATGAACATATCCCACCATCCCAATAAAAAATAGTTTAGTTTTTTTTTTTAAGTGCTTCTTTTAAACAAGAGCCACGACAGGAAAAAAATATAGAGAATAGTTCTTGATAGAGAGGTCTCATATAATTTTCTCCTGAGCCCCCTAAATTTCCAAATCCAACATTGAACTGTTCATTAGTTTACACTAGCCAAAGTTCAAAGGAAAGAAGACACAGAAGTTGTCATTACACATTATTGCTGTCTTTGTTTGTAAGATAGTAATTTCACAGTCGATTCACCCTTTAATCCTCTGAGACATTACCTTGTTCAACCCTCGACCAAGTGCGAACTGAATTGTACCACAGTTGTCCACCATGTGTCAGTGTTGCTCCACGGCCCAAAACGTAGTAGGCCTCGTCTTGTCCTGCTGTACGCGCGCATGGGAGCCAGTGGCACGTCTTGAAAAATGCTGATCTGAGCCCATTTGCATTCAGTCAGGTAAAGTCCACAGGAGCATGTGCTGATATGGTATGATGCTGTGATAATTAAGAATGGAATCAGCCATTCAAGATCTAAGCATGATCCAAGCCAGGGTTAAGTTATGTAATGTATAGTGTTCATTCCCAGGTCCAGGAGCTTGTCCCGGTTATTATGGGCCCAAGGTGGGACACATTATACTTCCATGGTACAGCCAGTGAGTGATGGACACTGAAACTGACAGCTACAAACACTACCATTCACTTACATCACATGCATGTGTTTGGGTGGTGTGAGGCAGCTCAAATACAGGGTATCACGGGAATTACATACTTTCACACTACATAAAAATGCCAATAATGTTTGGATTGTTGAATTTTGTAAATCCAATCAATCCATTTGATAATTTGGCAGCGTTATTACTGCTTTTTGAGAAGATGTTTAAGGATTGCTGACCCAAAACAGATGTAATTCTCTGCTTGTTTCCAGCACTCTCCCCCTCCTTCTACCTACACAACACCCCCTCCCCAACCCCTCCAACACCTCGTCTCCAGAGATGCCTTCTTCGCTTATGAAGGATTTTATAATTAGTGCCATACCCACACAGTGCAGGCAAGTGACTGTCTCTTTTCACACAGAACTCAATTTAACTTCCAGTCAATTGTGACAAATGTGATCGAGTTTTGTTTACTGCCATCTATAAATTTGATAATAGATCTGAATTCTTAGATTTATCTCCATAACTCAAAATTAGAGCTCCCATACTTAATATATATGAACTCTTTATTTGAAGTATATGGAGGTTTTTATAATGTTGTGCATTATTCTTCACTATGCCATGAAAGCAGCCACATTTCATCTCTCTCTCCTGTTGTTGCCTTTGTGTCTGCTTCTCACAGTGAAAGCTGAATGTCTTCAATTCAGAAATGAGAAATGTCAACACTGTATTTTTGGGCAGAAAAAGGCATGAGGGTCAAAACCCCAACTATTATGAAGGCCATTATTACATCTCTAGTTCTGCAGAGCAGTTGGCCTAATTTATTGATTTATTGATTTTCCTAGTTTATTGGCACCATAGTGCACATTCATTTATAATCAATTGATACTGGCTTTTCACAATCTTATTAATGTGAAAGGTCAAACAGGTAACTTTAGTAAATTCATTCACCCAACATTTATTATTCTTTTATGCCCATTGCCACACTTTGTCTTGTGGTAGCACTTGTGGTAGCATCTCCGTTTAGTTCTCTCTCTCTCTTCCTCTCTTTCTAGCCCACCACCCACCCCTCATCCTCCCTCTGCTTCCATATTGATTTACTCGATATCCTGCGGTCACATTCTTGTGGCGAAGGTTTCCGGCTTGAAAACCGCTGACATTTACCTCTCAGTTATAACTATGCTTCATTTAAACCTTACAAAAAAGCACTGGATGTTTTCTGGTGTTGATGAACTGCATCCGAAGCAAAGGTGAGGTAACAGCTATAGACTGTAGGGACGGTTTGAACTAATTTTACCAAAGGTGCACATGCATAACTTTTCTGGTGGAGGGTATGTCCCCTGCCTATCGCCATGGAGATGTCATTGCTTTGCCCAGAATGTTCTACACTGTGGCAATAAACGTTTTTGGATTTCTTTAATATTTTGAAAAACCAGCAGTATTACTGTGAGAGAGGTCACCTCTCCCCAGATCTGACCTGTAAGACCTGGCACCAACTGTTTGTCCCCATGGATATAGTTTATTCCTGCACTGTGGAACATATAGGACAAGCAGTGTCCTCAAGCAAGTGGCATATCCCTCCATCAGAAAAGTTACACAGTGCACCTTTAATGTCTGGTTTGTAGTCTAATTATTAGATAAGATTATGTGCATTGACATCACCTCTGATCAGAAGTCAGCGTAAAAGTGACCATAGCTTCCAGGCTACAGATACTGCATGTATGGAAGTCCTCTTGTCACTGTATGCCTCCCGTCTGACTCCAGTTATGTGGAAATACCTTCCATTCAAGGAAAAAGGTGAAAAATAACCTGCAGGTAGAGTCTAATCTTAGTAGTCAGTTAAATAGAGTGGCATCGGCGGAGGGCAAAGGACCCCATGTGGAGAGGGAGGCAGAGCCTAAAGCTGCACCCTGCTCTCACTCAGTGGTGCTGGAAGGAAGAAGCCCAAATTTACTGAACTGGGTGGGGGGCATACATACAAAAATAACGACTCGGGAGATGCAGGTAGGGAGCCCGGAGGGGCCCACCGTGATAGGACCACCGGCAGCACAGCTTAAAGATCTGTGATTTGATCCAACACTAACACATCAATCAAAGATCATTGACTGAGGGCTAAATGTGGGTTTACATTGGCGGTTCAAACTGTGCATTAGAAGTCACTACAGATCAAGTTCAGATTTAATATAACCAGTTTATTTGTGTTTTTTTGTTTGTTTGTGACCCAATTTTGGTTCTTATTTTTGTGCCCCAGTAGAAATAGTACTCAAGTAATAATACCATTAGCCTGCAATAAAATAATTTTAGTTGTTAAAAGAAGTTACTGAAGTAAGAGTAAAAGAGTAAGTATTTGGGGAAACTACTACTCAAGTAAGAGTAACTGGACCACAAAATTGAGAAAAATAAAATCACATCTGAAGGAGCGGTGCAAGAAACACAAGTGTTCAAATCATTTCAAATTGTCAACATAAAGATTTTTTCACTTGAAGACTTACTAACAGAGGGAAGAGTATCCAAAGAGTGCAATTAAAGTAAGCGTACTGTAACTTTGATAAATATATTATTCAAGTAAGAGGAAAAGTATGGCGCTAGAAAACTAGTATTTCTTTAAAGTTACTCAAGTGAATGTAACTGAGTAAAAGTAACTGCTTATCACAGTGGTTCCCAATCAAAATATCTATTGTGGTATGTTAATCATTACTAAAATATTGCATGTTTTAATGTTGTTTATGGCCTTTAAAAATAGCCAAAATAAACTACAAATAACATTATTATTATTATCAGGATAATATTACCGGTAAATGTCACTTTCAAGTACCTTCTTCTTCTTCTTCTTCTTCTTCTTCCTTTAGTTTAAATGGCGGTTGGCAGACAACTGAAAAGGTGCATCTACCGCCGTCTATGTCTAACTTCTTCTTTTGTGTTTTCGCCACCTACGGTAGTTGTAGGTCTTCAAAGTATGTGTTTTAAGCTACACCGTAAAAACAAAAAACAAAAAAGGAGAGAGAGAGAGAGAGAGAGAAAGAGGGGAAGAGAGAGAAATAGCCTTTCAAGTACCTCCTGGTTAAACTACGCGTAAATCAGAGTGAATTTGGTTCTTTTCTCCTGTTTAGAGGCTCAAGGTTTGTTTTTAATCTTTGATTTGTTTAGTCCTGGTTAATATTGGTTTTCTCCCTGGTCTAGCCTTTGATTTGTCAGTTTCCTTTGGCGTCTGCTCTTTTTATTCAGACAATATAGTGCTAAACAATCAATTCACCACTGACTTTAATATTTTTAAATATTAATTTATTAAAAACCATTTAGCTGCTTGCAAATATCTATTCATAGTGAAATATTTCAACTTTTCCACACTATCTCTGGATAGGGCACTGTCATTACACACTTAAAACTGCTTGTCAGACTGAAGCAGTTAATGTGCTCAAGAGCCAGCTGTCCCTCAAATAACACACTAAATAATTCACTATGCAACACACACAAGCAAATTCTCGTCTAAGTGTGCCGCAATGGAGGTCAGGGCAACAGCTTTTTGTGTGTAAACTTGACAAGTAAGTAGCAATAGAAAAGAGCCAGGCGGAATGGAGCGAATTGCTTACTATAGTTGTACTAAAGAAGTGTGTGTATGTGGAAACCAATGTACTGTAGCTTTATGTGTGTCCTCTTCACTAATGGAAATCTGATCTCTCATGTGTTGAGCCAGCAGAAGTAGAATTGCACTAGATCCATCATGTCAAGTCCTGGGTCAGTGCAGAAGGCCCAACTTGACACGCAGGGTCCTTAAGTAATGTTCTCTTTGAAATGTTTGGATTCAGCTAAATTGCAGCCAACACTTTAATCGGAAATGCATAGTCTGTGATGATCAGCAAAAAGACAATTTGCCAACAATGGAAAGCAAGTGGGTGGGGATTCTTTTGGGTATTTCGCTAATTAAAATTAGCTCAGTAACTCATTTTGGAAAGCAGGTAGACCACCAAGTAGGATGTTCTACTACCCCACATAAGGAAATACAAACTGTAGTCACCTAAATTTGTCTTTTTGCACTCAAGAACCAACACTTGCCATTTTCCCTGCTTGTGCTTTGAGAACAAACTGCTTATTATATTTTACCTACTGCACATTATGAAGAGTGTTATTTACTTCTCTGTATGTTGTCATCAATATAAGACTATTCATTGTAAACTCTTAACTCTTTTGTATTCAACCATAGATATTATGACTAGAGAAAAAAAGACGAGTATATTATACTCATTCCCTGTTGAGCAAAAGGACAGTCAGTGTGTACACAGATTATCAGTGAAGGCTTTTTGAGCTGTGAGCCGTTTACACTACTGAGGTGACAAGTAGCCAATATTGAATTTTTAGCACATATGAGATCAGTTTTGTCCGAATGTTGTGAATGAATCATAACTGACTAATAAAAGTCAGTCACTAAATTGGCTCTGCTATCTGCTTCATACTTATGCAAACAATGGCTATAGAATTGTCTGTACCAACAGCAATTTCTGTCATCAAATGTGAGCTGTGACTTTAGCTCTAGGGTGTTTATTTTGTTTGGTTACATATCTTTTTTTCACAAAGAAACTATCCTTGTCGTTCTATAGGAATTTGATCACACTATTAATATGTTTATGCTTGTTAGAAACCAACATTTAAAAAAAAAAAAAAAAAACAGTAGTTCAGGCCATTTTTTGCAGACCCCAACAGGTTGAATGGTTAACTATGAATTATTTTAATAATTATTCTTAGTGTTTGATTATTCTTGTTTACTTTAAAGGGAACTTTCATAGATTTTAGGCGTTGTCTTCAATATAACCGATTCTATATCTCTGGGTGTGTCTGTTTGCATAAGCAGCCCACTGTTCTCACTTCACACAGCATTAGACTCCCATCTGAAGTGTGAGTCTGATAAAAGTAGTATTAGGAGGAACAGGGCTGAAGAGCTGGCTGGCCTCAGTCTTGTATTATTGCTCTGCTGCTTTAACGGGCAGTGTCCACGCTTACTCCCCTCTTCTTGTCTCCCTGCTCCCCCCCCCTCGTCCACCCCCACAACTGCCTGATGATGTACAGACTCCACCGGGCAGGACTTTCAAACGATATCATTACCATTTCAAACAAGCTGCTGCTGCCTCATAGACCCCTGAGCTGTGGCATGCATGAATGGGGCAAAGTACATTATCATCTTATACATCTTTCTCAAAACTACATTACGCACATCTCATCCTGTGCTGCGTTGTGTCGATTAGTGAAAAGGCTGTGTGTGTGTGTGTGTGTGTGTGTGTGTGTGTGTTGGGGTGTATTCGCTGCGAGGGATCCACACAGCTTGTCAGTATCTCAAACAATACCCTTGTTTTCTCTCGTCAATTACTTGGCAGATACATAGCCGAGTTGGAGCACTAAAACAACATGGGCGACATGATTCTTCTTTGATTCTGCATTGTCCAAAAAAATATTAGCATCATCAGTGCCGTTACTCCCGACTCCCATCACCCCAGAGGCATTTTTTTGTTGTTCATTTAACAGCTTGACTCAGACTTAAGAGCCCAGTGGTTCCTACTGCAAAATTCATGTCCTTATTTATCCTATTGTGCACAAATGTCAACCTTTTGTCTACATATATCCTTCCTTTCCCCTTTCGGTGCCCTCCTAACCTTCAAAAGCTCTATTTTACTTTCATGCCCTGTAGCCCCTGCTCCAACATAGCATTTCCATTACACGTTTACACAGCGTACTATAATCCCCTGCATCCAACTCTGCGCCTGTGTCATGCATAGATACTGCACATTTTCCAACAAATCGGGCGCTCCCTTGTTTTGTTCCTCTGTCTTTCTTCCTTTCTCTTTGTGCTTGGGGATCCTCCAGTGACATCACCACTCCTTCAGTTACCATGGTTTCGGGAAAAAGTGGGGGCCATAATAACTGGATAACCACTTGGATGAGACGGGTTACACTGTTTCATCATACAGAGAGAAGAGTCAAAATGTGACAAGGACTTACTTTACTACTTTAATTACATGAGACAGACACTTGGAGCTATAAAACAGATGGCCAGTGTGTGCGCGCGGCTATGCGAGCGCTAACGATGGCTCTGTGTGAACAAACAGGCTTCCATCGTACAGATCTTCGTCCAGATCTTTTTCTTCCTCCGTGAAGTATGTGGGGAAAGGCGGGTCCAGCAGAGTGAGCTTGTGGGTTGGCAAAATCGTGTCCCGTATCTGAAACATTGCATGCTTGAAATTAAATTACTGTTTTAAATGGCACTCATCTGCAAAAAAACTCATAATCCTTCTACTGCTTCACTAATGTAGCATGACTTTGTGATGGAATGCAAGTCTTTTTAACCAAGTTGTAGAGAGCAAATAAGAAACCATTAGAGCCTGCAGTAATCTATCATATCTTCATATACACTAGGGCTGCAACGATTACTCGAGTAAATCGAATAATTCGATTACAAAAAAGCTTCGATTATTATTTTACTGCTTCGATGATTCGTTTAATTTACATATTTAATCAAAAACACGTGAATCTGTGGCGCGCGGAGCGCGCGGAACGACTTGTGGCGCTTTTGTTTCACACGGAGCTTGTTCCGCTCTGACGAAGGCGCGACAAGAAGAGAGCGGTGCGTTTTAAAGAGTTTTAAAGAGTTTTGATGAGTGAAAGAGCCATGGATCTATTATAATAATCCCGAGCTGCAACTCTAAACACCGCATCTAGCTCCGCCCACCCGAGCCCCCGCGCCTTCGACACGCCACCGCGGACCCCCGCGCTCCCCCACTCAACAACTCTGCTTCCCAGTCACAGTCGTACTTTTAAACAGCCAATGCACATGGAAACAGCACGGAGGACCGGTTATGTTAGAATAATCTGTTGAGAAACAGAAAGTCCGAGACGCGGAGGCCAAAGTGACCGGCACACGAGCCAAAACGGCAAAACGCAAAATGCTCAAAATGCTCAAAACGCCAGGACCACTGGTCCCACCCAACATAACGTTTAACAAATATCTTATTTTAAGTGATGTGACAGAGGGACTGTAACTGTTTACAATCTATGACAAGTTAATTAGTCCTTTATATATATCCTTTCTATACAAACAGAACAGTTTGGACTGAAGTGAAATGTTGCTGTTTTGGGGACAAAATTTATATGAAATTAAGAATAAAATGTGTTATTTTAAGCAGAAATTCCTTATTTTGTATTTGTTTGTTACTATGAACTATAACGTTTATCTAAAAAATGATTTAAAAATGCGTTTAAATGGTTTACTGAATGTACAAAAAAATTAACCGATTACTCGATTAATCGAAGGAAAGAATCGATAGATTACTCGATTACTAAAATAATCGATAGCTGCAGCCCTAATATACACCATATAAACACACAACATAACTTTAAAATGATGATTTATGAAGCATTTAAAAAAGACACAAAACTGATTTTCTTTTGCATATCTACACATAACTCAGTTAAATGTAGTACTCATAAGAGTCGAAGAAAAAAAGGCTTAAGGTCCTCAAAAATAGCTGAGGCAAAACTGTAACAAACCTGTTCTAATTTAAAATACAGTTATATCAGTTGGGCTACATATTAGTTTAAACATACACTTCAAAACTATTTCTAGGCAATTGCATGGATGTCGTCATATACTGATCATACATAACACATATGTTGAAGCAGCACCATTTATATATTGATGACTTGTGGCGCTGGACTCTCTAGTGGGAACAAGACTATGTCCTCATGTAATAAATCATTCAATTTGAGCATTATGAGTTTTAAGGTTATGCCAAGGGTAGTCATTTGTGGCTAAGGGGGACTCAACATAAATTCATACATATCAAGGTTAAAGTCCGACAGACTCACTAAAAAAATGAATGTTTCGGGAAGCTGAGTGGGAGAACGGTAATACACATTTGTATTCATTATCATTTACCCAAACAAATAATAGTTGGAGCGTGTTTATTTGCAAGCAACTAAAAGTCAAGGCTCCCATGCGGAGAATGGACATGGATGCTGGGATCTTACAGCTGCTGATCCAGCACAGTGTAGATGGATTTCATTGCCTCAGGTGTGATTACACTAAACAGGGGTAAGGTCATGAGTATCCACACTAAGCATATGGATTGACCTTTGACATTTAACTTCACTCGGGTTTTGCATAATTATTGTTTTACCTTCACTAAGCAATTTCTGTGTCCGGGGACGGAGCCGTTTACATAAAGCACATTGTACTTGGTATTGACCCTCCATATCTGTAGAGAGTTAGACAGAGAAGACACATGTGGGAATATTGAACATAAATTACAATCAAGGACAGCGCAAGTTCAAAAGAACAGAAGCACATACCTTAAGCCCGTGAGCTGTTTTGGAGATGCAGCCCATCTTCCCCGGCATCTTTTTCCCTTTCCAAACTTTGGCTGGGTCCTGAACACAGATGACGAACACACACATTTGTGGATTAGTAGAAGCCAACTGTTCATATCAGGCTGGGATAAGCTCTTTACAAGAACATGAACAGATATGTGTGCGTCTCACCCCTCCGGGTCCTGATGCTCCCGGCCTTCGGTGAGTCTTGGTTTGGCCGTGGGTTGCAGGCTGGCCTTTAAAGCCCCATCTTTTCATCACACCTTGAAAACCTTTACCAATCCTAGACACACAACACACTTCATTATTGGTTCTGCATTATGGCTTGTTTGTTTGAGAGCATAATTTAAGAAAAGTATGAGTGTCGTGAATATTGGCTTACTCTTTATCATTGTGAAATAGGGTTTTAAGTTACACATGAACTAAAAGAAAACAGAGTTGGACACTTTGAAAGCTGGCATGATAGATCAAATGCCTTCCTGGTGGTCCATGATAAACTGTCTAGTATTCTTTAGGTTACATAGGTCTGTACTAACACTGTGAAGTCTGATTACAATGTCAAAGAACACTAAGAAAATCGGCCAAGAAGGCAAGCTGGCACAAAGCCACTTACGTTTTTGCTGTAACATCCACATATTGGCCCGGACGGAAGTGTGCTGCATACAGAGGCGTGCCTGTGTACACAATAAGTCACTGTTGTATATTGGACTTAAGTGCCTGAGACAGTCAGGCTGTATAAATACCTGGCTTGATGATGGCATTATCCGTGACTTTAAAGGTGCTGACTTTCTGTTTTGGCGGCACTCCTGCATTCCTAAACATCTCCATTTGCGACTCCGACCTCTGTAAGACAAAAGCAATAAAAGCAGGTTAAGGATGGGAATTAAAAAATACACAAGAAAGCATTTGGCACCACTTGGACTTAACCATTTTAAAATTTGCCAAGGGTCTGTTAGGAGCACACATGCCAGAAGACAGCGCATACACATTTGGCAGCAAACGTCTGACATTTGCCTTCACTCAGCTTCCTCTCATCTCAGCCCCCTCCGACCCCCTCCCTCCTCTCTCTCCCCCTTCTGTTGACTGGAACGGCGCCTGCCAAAGAGCCTCACTCTGACAAACTCCAACTGAAGTGCAGTGTGAGAGGCATTCAGGGTAAAATCTCAACACAGGCATTAAATATCTGTCCAGCGCTAATGAAAATATCAGACCTTAATCTATCACAGTAGATGGATGGAGATGGATAGAAAAAAATGTATTGTACTGAAAGAGCGACTAAACAAGCTCACGCATTCCCTGTCTTCACCAATAGACAGTCCGGTCGGGAACAGGGAGCTCGAGTTGATTAGGGCCATCACAGTTACTTTCAGATGAAGTGTGGTTGTCGTCACTAGCGAAACACAGCAGCAGCAAATGTCTCATTGATGCAGTTATTTAGACCGCAGAGAGCAAAGTAAAGTCGCTGGAGGTTTGTGGGCAAGCCTCATTTTCCAACGAGCAGAAGTAATGCAAAGCCAATCATGCACAGGCGGATGGGAAAAGTGCAGCTAGGATTTGTGGCCGCGATTATGAAATCTATTGACGTGCTAAATCAGTGGTGTTTATTAGAAAAGTATAAAGTATTAAATAAGTAAATTGTGATAGCTGTTTGGGTGAGAATATGGTTTAATGGCTCAAATCTCAGACTAAAATCATTGTTTACAATATTAACCCATAAGAATTGATGAGGACGACTTTTTTGTCTTGAATATCCCCTATATTGTATACTGGTGTGTCTTTAGTAATTATGAATCAGTTTTCTTGTTGTTTGTATAACTATTATATTTTCTTTTTTAATATTCATGCCAAATTTAATTTACAGATATATAACCCTGGAATTTCCAGGGTACTTGTGTACCTCCAGGGCTCCCCATACTCCTGGTAGGGAAACACTGCCTTACACTACACCATATTATTGTCCTTTATTTGACAATAACATGATTTGTTTCAAGACTTCAGATACATATAAATTATGCATTTCAGATTAACAGACATAATCCTATTGATATTGACTAACAATTATTCCTAACCCTACAAATTTAGCAGTTGTCAATTATGCAAAAATAATATATGCAAAGGATAAATAGTTAAGAGTTTAGAGAAAGGCAGTGCTACCCGATATCTAGTTAACAATTTTAACATATTTTTTCACAGCAATAGTTCTTTGCAAGTATTTCTGTTTTTATTCCTAAAATTAGGCCAGAGGCAAAACATTTATTCATTAATTAGTATTCCAGTGATTCAGTGCTGTTCCTGCATAACACCAGGGCACTCAGAGGCGATAAATTGGTGCTGCAGAGATATTTTGGTTTGTGTCCTCATCAATATTCAGGAGGTACACAATGCAACCTCAGGTTAATTACTTTATAACATCCTTTTGGAACTTCCTTTCTTTTTCCAAATTAATCTTTCTGATCACTATATGTAGACCAATCAAGTGAAATATTTAAACACTTCCTCTTACATGGAAAGGCGATACATTTTTTCCTCCAACCAACAAGGCAGCTGTGTGGCCATCGAATTCATCTTTGGTGAGGTACTTTAATACATGACAGTCTTGGACCTGAAGAAAAAAAGAAAATTAAATTAACAAGCAGATGACACAGCTTTCTAAAGACATTTACAAAAATTGGAGCAGATATTTTAGTCTGGCCTTGAATTTGTTATCACTTGATGACGCTTTTTGAAAAACTGCCACGTTTTTGGCACTGACATCTTCACCTAACATTCGTTATTCTACATACCACATTATGTCATCATCAACACTTGGTGAACACAGTAGTTACAAATTATGCATGGTGAGATTAGACAGGGATTAAATCACAACTATTGAGGTATCTCCTGTTTGAACGTGGGTTTGGGGCTGACCATGCGCTGGTGAAAAATACTAAAGCAAGAGGAAAGCCTGTATGGGAGACTTCCAGTGTTTAATAATTGTTATTCTCAGTGTATGCATCGTAGAACAATCTAATTTAACAAACTGCATATTTGATCAGCATTATTGATGGTAGACAAACACACACTGGCACTGGAACACCTGCATACGGAGTGGCTAAATTAGTTTAAAATGATAGGCAAAACATTTATCAGAATAGAACCATCTTCAGTATTTTTAATGTTAGATTACATTTGCAATTAAAATAGCCTGCGGCCCTGTACTACTGGACTGACAGTAATAAAAGGTGTTAGAACACGTGGACTGGAATGTACTTTTGGTCAGATGCTGAGGACACACTCACACTATGGGTTTGGGACTCAATATTTTCAGCAGAAACAATTTCAGAAGTTGCTTATAGTATTTCTCTCAATTTTAATGTTCACTTGATCCAAATTGTATTGCAAGCCATCTTAAAATTCTATTTTGAACACGCAACAGTGCAGCGTAAAATTTAACAGGAACCGAATGCACAACCGTGTGGCCTGTTGCATGTGCTCAGGCCTACTCTAGCCAGAAATGCTCTTTGGTGCCCCCATGGCCCTTTTAAGATATTAATCAGGATTACTAGGAGAATAATAGTGTCAGGGCCTCAACCTGCCCAACACTCTATTGCTCCTATTCAAATGGGAAAGGAATCAGCTGATGATTACAAGCTCACAACGGTGTAGTGAATAATAAATGGCATAGCGTCAAAGCAGGCCGACAAAATAACAAACCATCCTTAATCAGCATCAAACCCACAAAAAGCCTTTCCATTGCAAACACTCAATTAGATATTGTTCATAACACTGATTTAAATAAATCAACATTTAAATAAAAGGTCTTTGAAATATTCACATGAATGTGTGCAGTATTCTATCAAAAATAAATTTTATTAGAGTGTGGGCAAAACAAGCAAATCCGGATATATTCGTATTCTCTGAAACATGGCTAACCTCCAAAATCTTGGATGCCGACATTTCTTTGTACAATTGTACTATATTTCATTGTGATAGACCCAGCAAAGAAGGTGGAGTAGCGATATTTTTTAAATGTTGTTATAGTGCATCTTTAAATACCAAACTCTCCAAGTCAAAGAGTTTAATACATAGCCCATGAGGTGGGTTTGGGTAATAATACTGGGAAAATAAAAGTAGTAGGTTTTTATCGTCCTCCGTCTGCACTTGTCTGAGCAAGAGGACTTCTTTGCCTTCCTTTCCATTTTCGATAATTCTGAGTTCCTTGTTTTAGGTGACATGAATATCGATTGATTGTCCAAAACTTCTGACTGTCTAAAAAAAATTATTGAGATAAACCTCACACAATTTATTACTGCTGCCACCCGACTTAACCCTAAAAACCCACTTAAAGCAACATTATCTTAAGCCAATCCAAATCAAGTATAACTGTTAAAAGGTCCTAAAAGCATTTTAATGAACAAGCATTTCTGTCTGATCTGTACTACTGACCTTATTCCGCCCCATCCACTTTTCCCTCTTTTCCCACGTGATCGGGACTGCCGTTGTAATCTCAGTTCCGGTCCAATGGAAACCCCATTGGTTTAAATAAAGAATGAGGAAAAAGACTCGCCGCTAATTATATAAAGTAGATTGATTTGTGTAAAATATCCAATGTTCATGTGACCAACATGTCAACAATGCACCGATTCCCTGGGCGGCCTGAAAATCTGTGTTAACTAATATAATTGGAAGGAGGATTAATTGGAATGGCGGCGCCCAGGCAGGCTTCCGGAATAAATTGAATAGTGAGATTGATTTCACCACTAGTATAGATCCCAGATCCCAACACAGCTTTGGACTTTTTCAATTTAACATTTAATGATATTACTGATAAACATGCTCGTCCTGTTGTTGTTGTTGTTGTGTTACTTTTAATGGTTGGCAGGCAACTGAAAAGGTGCATTTCCCGTGACAAAGCCTCGGAAGAAGCCACGGCAACCAAATCAGCAGCAGATAGGCAGCAGTTTTGTCAAAAGCACAATAAATATGTTTCTACTGTAAAGCCAAAGCATCTTACTACGTCGATACTTTCACTGAATCGCAGGGCAAAACTGCAAAGTTTTGGCAAACGGTTAAATCCTTATCGCAAAATGAAAAACAAAAACATTACAAAATGAAATTATTAAAAGATTCAATTAGTTTGATAACAAAAAAAGATACTTGTGATGCGACTCCATCTATTGCTATTACCCCAATACACGAGAAAAGGGCCGATGATCTAGTATTTTCCCTTAAACTCTTTACACAGTATGAGGCACTAAATATGTTGCCCTCTATAGCTCTAAAAAAAAAGTCCACTGAGCGGACACCCTCAAAACTAGGTTGCTATTGTTCTGTGGAAAACTGCTTTTGTTCCCCCCTTTGCATAAAGGAGGTCTAGCAAAACTCTTGGAGAAGCTAATAAGTAACCAGGTGTGTGCTTTCTTAACCAAATATTCAATTTTAAATAGCTACCAGTCCGTTTTAGACCAGAGTATAGTACTTTCACAGCTGCTTCCAAAGTTATAAATGACATTGTTATTGTGTTGGATAATCATGCATGTGCTGCTGTTTTTGTTCAAAGCCTTTGATTCTGTAAATCATTATATTCTTTTGGATCGTCTGGATGCTATTGGGTTTGAGACGAATGCAAAAAAGTGGTTTGAAGATTACCTCACAAATAGAGCTCAAGCCGTTTCTGATGATGGCTTTTAATCTGAATTGTTTTATCTTAACAAAGGAGTTCTTCAGGGGTCAGTCCTTGGACAATTTATATTTACAATTTACATAAAACTCAATTGGTCATAATCTAAAACACAGTAGCATCCACTCGTATACAGATGATGCACTTCTACACGATAGGGCGCCTTTTGCGCCCTATCGTGATTCACAATATTCAAGGGAATTTTCACTCTGTCCAACCAAACTGTTTATTTAAAATGATTAACGAATTCAAATAAAACAAAATGTATGCTGTTCTCCAACTCAAAGAATGTATGCATCCTTAGGCCTGATGGTAATGTGATTGACAAGTACCCTATTACATCTGGATCGATGATAAACTCCTAAACAACATGTACAAGATCTGACAAATAATCTTAAAGCCAAATTGTCATTCTTCTTAAGAAATAAAACGTGTTTTCCTTTTAATTGTCAAAAACAGTTAATCCAGGCTACATTTCTTTCAGTGCTGGACTATGGCGATATTATATGCATTTTATACATGTTCAAATCTAAGATAAATAGTTTTGTTTAGCTGTGCATCTGACTGAAATGATTTTCTTTGCACTCTTCTCTTTTATGTCTTGAACTGTTTTGTGATTTCTGTCATGTCTTTGTGATTTTAATGCATTTTTTTTTCCTGTTGCGTGAAGCACTCTGAATTGCCTTGGGTACGAATTGTGCTCTACAAATGTGTGCCATTCTACAGCAACAGTCTTAAAACCTCTGAACTCAGTTTTTCATTCAGCTCTAAGGTTCATTACAGGAGAAGGGTACAGAACTCACCACCGTCACTTCTATTCTAATGTAGAATGGCAATCATTGGATGCAAGCGGGAACAGCATTGCCTTGTTTGTTTATAAAGGCCCTCATTGGTATATTGCTTGATTATTTATTAAGTTTTCTGAGCACCGGATCAAGTATTCATCAATTGAGATCTCAGGACATTTTTAAACTACAGTCGCACAGGGTCAACACAGAATTAGGAAAAAAGCCTTTCAGCTATTTTGCCATTTTTATTTTGGGGGATAAAACCCAGAGACTTTTAAAATAATTTTATGCCATTTTATGAATTCAATGCACTGGTTAGAAATGAACTACAATGCCAGTGCCCTTGTTTTGTATAATTGTAACCCATTTTGTATGTGTAAGTATGTTTTTATACATTTGTAAAAGGTTATTGATTGCTTCATTGAATGTTTTATTGCATCTGTATTTATCTGTTTATTTGTTTAACGTGTTTTATGTTGTTAACAGGGTGCTCTTGCAAATGAGAGCTTGCTCTCAAGGGCCATCCCTGTATAAAGGTTACAATAGTAAACATTTTGAATCACAATTTTAAAAAGGGGGTCTGGGAGTCCGCCGCCAAAAATATTTGAACAAAAAACATATGATTTCTATTATATAATACTATTAACAACTCATTACTCAGTTTATCGTGAGGGCCCCCACAGTCCCGAAATTTCGCTGCTCTACTACTCACACGCAGCCCTTCACCCGGCCTCTCTGCAGGACAGAGGCAGCAGAAAATATTGCAGTCTCCAAAAAATGTTTTAGGTCGTCTGAACTGATGCTTTCTGTTAGATATAAAAACATATTGACATTTGTAAGAATCACTTTGCCTTTGCGTGTGCCGTGGTGTTTGTTGGACAGCTGAACACATTGCATGTCATGTTTAATTTTGCTGAACATATTGCATGCCTTGTTTCTAAAGGAATATGCAGTTTTTCATCAACTAAAGACCATTTTGCTTTTTGAGAGTCATAGAATATGGATGCAGAAACAAAACTCCAGTGACCCTGATCCATCTGTATCAGTTTAAATTGTGGCTTGTACAGTGGTGTGGCCTGTGTGCATCTCAAACACAATTGTGAGAGTGGTGACACTTTAGTCCTAGTTCGTTTTGAAATGAAAGGAAGATTGCAACTGCATTCAAATCAAAACTACCCGGTCAAGCTGGTGCGCTACGCACTGTGCGTTAAGTGTACAGTGGGGCCAATATTGGGCAACTTAAAAATTTGCAAGTTCACCCATTTAAAAAGATGAGATGTGCAATCTTCATCATAGCTACACATCAAGCATGAGAGACAGAATGTAAAAAAAAAAAAAAAGAATCCAGGAAATCACATTTCATCATGATTTTTAAACAATGTGAAAATGGGTGGCCTATAAGTATTTGGGCAGCCAGCACTAAAGTTACTTTTAATACATTGTAAAGTAGCCTTGGTTGGCAATGACAGAGGTCAAACGGTTCCTGTTGTTCTTGATCAGGTCAAACACACACTTCAGTTGGTATTTTGGCACACTCCTCTGCACAGATCTTCTCTAGAGCTGTGATGTTTGAGGGCTGTCGCTTGGCAACACGCTTTTTTACGGAGCCACTCCTTGGTTTTCCTGGATGTGTGCTTTGGATCATTAACATGCTGGAAGACCCAAGCCACGTTTCATTCTTCAATTCGCTGACCGAGTGAATGAGGTTTTTTACCCAAAATGTCACAATACATGGCCCCATTCATCTTGCCATTGATACGGACCAGTCTTCCTGTCCCTTTTGCAGAAAAAGCATCCCCAAAGGCATGACGTTTCCACCCCCATGTTCACAGTGTTTTGGGATGCAACTCAGCATTCTTCTTCCTCCAACACACCGGCAAAGTGGTGTTTAAACCAAACAGTTCAATTTTGGTCTCAAATGTTTCCAACTGTGGATCTTTTCTCACAAAGTTGTTTACCAATTGCAGTTTTACTCATCCCAGCTTTGTGCAGTTGTGCAGTTGTACAGTTTTATCTCTGGTGTCTTTGGGTAAAGCTCTTCTGGTCTTGGTCATGGTGAAGACTGGAGTCTGACAGTTTGAAGGGATGTGCAGGTGTCTCTTATGCAACTAATCAGTTCAAACAGGTGCCATTCATACTGTTAATGAGTGGAGGCCGGAATAACTTCTTAAAGAGCAAGTGACTGGTCTGTGAGGGACAGAAGAGTTGTTTGTTTTCTAGCTGCCCAATACTTATTGGCCATACATTTTCGCAAATAAATTGTTTAAAAATCATGCAATGTGATTTCCTGGATTTTTTTTTCATTTTGTCTCTCACGCTTGATATGTACCTATGATGAAGATTACAAATCTCTCTTATCTTGCAAATGTTTAAATTGCCCAAAACGTATTGGCCCCACTGTATAATGGGAGCATTTCATATTTCAACATTTCCTATGTTTATGACCTGCCTAACCTTAAGCAATATAAGCAAAATACACTGCAGAAGTTACCTGTAACATTGTAGTCACATGTCGTTCTCCTGTTTTTGTCCAAATAGGAACCATACCCAACTTCACAGCAATGAGGCCAACTCTTCTGCTTCCTGAACAAGACACAAATGAAAAAGTCAAGCCATAGCATATAAACGTGAGCTGGCGATTTATAACCACCTCTACCTTCTGTCCACTGCTGTCGTGGCCAAGGTTCATCTTTGAGAGGATTGAGCCTTTCAGCAGTCAGTTTTCTATAATCTTCTGCTATGGCCTTTCTCATATATTCTTGATTGTCCTCCGTGAGGTGCTCCTCAAACCATGTTGTGGTTTTTACTGTCCGTGTACAAGCTATAAAATGGGAAAAACTGAAAGGCAATAACAATTTTCAGTATTTGCAAAGGATTGAATATACAGACACCAAAAATGTTATGATTAAGCATCTGATCTATTGTTTTGAACAGCTGCTAATGCCTAGTTTCATCTCTGTGGGACAAAAATTATAGTGAAAGGTCAATTCTCAACATCTGCATAGTTACATGTTTGTGTGATAGCTAAGGTGTTCAGTGTTAGTACGGACTACACATTTAAAGCTGCACTATGTAACTTTACTGGTGGAAGCTCGGCCTTCCTACTCGTCTTAATTTACTCCATGGAGACAAGCAGGTGACACCTCAGGTCAAGTGACAGGTCAGATCTATGAAGGGATGAGCACGCTTAAAGAAGGCATGCTTTTAAAGAGATAGTATTGAGCAATAAATAAAAACTCCTGCGGTGGAATAAATACAAGAGATAACTGTATCATATTGTGGAATATTCCAGGCAATGCATTCTAATCTCTATGGAGACAAGAAGCAGAAAAGTTACAAAGTGCACCTTTAACGTTAACTAAAGCCCATATGTTCGAGCATTAGATATTGTAGGCTAACTCGCTTCTGAAACTCAAATGATTACAATCAAATATAATTTAACGTAAAATAATGACACTGTCCAAAACATCATGGTTTCGCGTCATGACGCTCATGAGAGTCTGAGGTCGCTGAGTGTAGCATTAGCCACCTTTCAGACGCAGCGCTGGGTGAAAGAAGTCGAGCTCCTCTCTGAAGAAAAAAGCGACAGGTCCATACAGCCATTGTGAGCAGAAATATTCGCGCAAATCAAACAAAATGTAAACAACCACTGACACCCATGCCTCTACGTTCACAAATGTCACATTGGCTACTTCCGGTACGTAATAAAGCAAGTTCCGCTTTGTTTCAGAAGTCTGCCTCCAAAGGTTCCGCACAACGAATGAAAAATGAGATTGTGGTAGGCTATCAGTCACAACAACCCACACTGGTGAGTTTATTCCAGACATTTTAAAAGTGTTGGATTGATGATTTATAGTAATGACTTACATTTTGGCTGCTCACTCAACATTTTGCCTCCTTGAGTATCTTTATCAAGGAATTAATGTAATTTTTAATAATTTAAAATACTAGTACTTTTGCAGCAGAGTGTGAAGCAGCTGGGATGAAAATCAGCAACTCTCAACTGCAAAAAGGTGGCTTGTCCCATCCAGGTGGGTGTGGAATCCTTGCCCCAAGTGAAGGAGTTCAAGTGTCTCGGGGTCTTGTTCACGAGTGAGTGAGGGAAGGATGCAGTGTGAGATTGACAAATTGATCGGTGCAGCGTCTGCAGTAA
This sequence comes from Chaenogobius annularis, assembly GCA_015082035.1. Classification (NCBI taxonomy): domain Eukaryota; kingdom Metazoa; phylum Chordata; class Actinopteri; order Gobiiformes; family Gobiidae; genus Chaenogobius; species Chaenogobius annularis. Next base: position 105,379 of record BJKM01000230.1, read on the forward strand.
AGTAAGGCAAGGCAAGGCAAGTTTATTTGTAGAGCGCAATTCAAAGTGCTTCACACAACAGGAAAAAATGCATTAAAATCACAAAGACATGGCAGAAATCACAAAATAATAGTTCAAGACATAAAAGAGAAGAGTGCAAAGAAAAGCATTTCAGTCATATGCACAGCCAAACAAAACAGTTTTTAGTTTAGATTTGAACATTGCCAGAGTAGAGGCCTGTCTCACATCCTCAGGAAGACTGTTCCAGATTTTAGCTGCATAAAACTGAAACGCAGATTCCCCATGTTTAGTCCTGACTCTGGGCACCAGCAGGAGGCCGGTCCCTGAGGTCCTCAGAGTCCGAGATGGTTCATATGGCACTAACATGTCCGAGATGTACTTTGGTGCTAGGCCATGGAGAGACTTGTATACAAGCAGAGCTGCTTTGAAGTCTATTCTCTGAGCCACAGGGAGCCAGTGCAGAGAACCTGAGCACAGGACTAATGTGATCGTATTTCCTGGTTCTAGTCAGGACCCGAGCAGCAGCGTTCTGGATGTACTGCAGCTGTTTTACAGCTCGTTTGGAGAGGCCAGTGAGCAGGCCATTACAGTAGTCTAATCTACTAGAGACAAACGCATGGATAAGTCTCTCCAGGTCTGGTTTAGACCACTATACTTTTGATTTTGGCAATGTTTTTAGATGGTAAAAAGCTGCTGATGTGATTGATCTGACGTGGCTGTTAAAATTCAAATCTGAGTCCATTTTTACCCCCAGATTTCTAACTTGATGTGTAGGTTTTAAGAGCGAGACTCTGGAGGTGACAGTTAACACTTTCTCTTTGTTTCTGTGGCCAAAGACGATGATTTCAGTCTTGTCTGAGTTCAGCTGGAGAAAGTTGCTTTGCATCCACACACTGATCTGTTGGATGCAGTGACAGAGTGAATCCACTGGTCCATATTCACCTGCCGTCAGTGAAACATAGATCTGAGTGTCGTCTCTGCGTAATTGTGATAGGACACATTCTCGCTGCGTATCAACTGACCTAACGGCATGTAGAGGTTGAACAAAAGGGGTCCCAGGATTGACCCTTGGGGCACCCCACAGGTCAGGGGCATCTGGTCTGAGACACAGTTACCAATTTCGAAAGTAATGCGTTCGCTGTATCGGACTGTTGTTGTGAAGAAGAAGCTAAGTTGAAAGGCAAACCTCTCGATTTACCGGTCAATCTATGTTCCTACCTTCACCTATGGTCATGAGCTTTGGGTAATGACCAAAAATACAAGCAGTCGAAATGAGTTCCCTTCGCATGGTGGCTGGGTGCTCTCTTAGAGATAGGGTGAGGAGCTCAGTCACACGTCGAGAGGAGAAAGCAGAGGTGGCTCCAGGACGGCTCCCTGGGAGGTGTTTCAGGAATTTGGGAACAGGCCCCGGGGAAGACCCAGGACACGCTGGAGGGACTATGTCTCTTGGCTGGCCTTGGAACGCCTCAGGATCCCCAGGAGGGGCTGGAAGAAGTGTCTGGGTAGAAGAAAGTCTGGAAGTCCCTGCTTAGACTGCTGTCCCTGCGATCCGGCTCCGTATAAGCAGAAGCGGAATGTCTCATTTATTTCTTGCAAACTATTTTAGGCCTTCTGTCTCTTTGCTGCTATTGATTTGCCTGGGATGTTCCACGAAAATTGACAAGCTGGAGGCACAAGGCCAAGTTACAAGTCAGACCTATGGAGTGGAGAGCCAACCTCAACCCCAGTAAGATAGCATGTATTTTAAGGTAGGGTAGCGATAAAAAAAAGTATTTAAAAAGCGGGGGAAAAATGTTTTGCACTGAAAATTGATGCATTAAATAATCACGCCATATATAGACATATAATAGACTTATTTTTATAGTTTTTCTGTCATGTCTTTGTGATTTTAAAGAATTTTTTCCTGTTGTGTGAAGCACTTAGAATTGCCTTTGTGTACGAATTGTGCTCTACAAATAAACTTGAGTTTAATTATCATCATCCCAACAATTTATTTATCTTTCAGATTCATGGTCTATGGTAAAACATACAAGACAAAATACCACTATGCATAGGCCTACCTTTTGACTACTCTTTGACGTCCTCTGTTCTACCAGTGTTGCTGCTGGAGTCCCTTTTGCATATCGCAAGGTCAGAGATGGGTAGAGTACTAGCCAAAAACTAAACTCCTCCAGTAAGACTGTTTCTTCAAAATAATAACACCCAAGTAGATACAAATATCAAGTAAATAACATCTGATAAATAATATGAAGATAATATAATATAACAGGAAAGACATTAGGCTTCGATAATGACCAAAATTATTTTCAAAGTATACCACAAAACAAAATCTAACAGTGCAAGAAAAAAAGTGAAGAGACAAGACTAATGTCCAAGCTATTAGGAATTATTTGAATATGCTGTGCACAAACCGCAAGCCATCCATGTGAGTTAGAGATTGACAGGATTTGAGCTCAGTGGGGATCTGCATGTACAAATTGTATCCATTGGGGCTCAAAGAGAAATAAATCTAGTGGTGAGGTTGCCACCTGCCTCCTCTATTTTCTTTATCTGAGCTCATCTCCATAAAGCAATATGAAACTAATATTTGCTGTAGCTTTAAAAGTTCCCAATGAAATTTGAATCTATAATTTTTTATAAATATGCCTTAAAATAAATACAACATCAGAAGTGAAAATCAAGTAGCCTTTATTATAATAAACATGCATAATACATAAAACAGTTTTCTGCTCACTTAGTACCACACACGCTTATCTAACCTCTCAAAACTCTTTACAATATAAGAAGATTAAGAAATTATTACAATTATCATGTAGCTCAGATTATAATGAATCTGAACTAGATCTGTAGAAAAGAACCCAAATACCCAAGACAATCCTGAATGTCAAATGACAGCATTACTTTATTTTATAACTAGCAAGCTGCAACAGGAGATTGGATATTAGCCAAGCTAAATTATGCATGCATTTATGCAGTACACTATTAGGAACACTGCTATTCCCATAAATAACATTTGCAATGCTAATTCCAAGCAGTCTGGATGCAGTTTTTATTTGGGTTTGCCTACTCACAAAACTTTACGTCTATGTACTTGCTAGTTATCTAAATAAGGTAGCAGCGTCATTTCTTTGGGTGGGCTATAGTCTGAGTGCATGCTGGTCCAGGATACTGCCCCTGGTTCTATAAACATTTCTCAGATTAACAGTAGTTAGTAAGAGTATTAATATTTCCCATGTGATGCCATCGAGGCCAAGCATGCAATAGTCATCAATGGAATAATTCAAATAGTTTCACCAGAACAAACTAATCTCTGAGCTAGACTACTGTATGTAGTTATGTATATGCTTGTGCTTTGAATATTTCTTATACAGTACGTCAATGTACAGTATATATATATGATATATTTGTTTGGGAAAGCAGTCCATTGTCATGGGCTAAAGGTTCTCGTAGTCTCATAGTCTGAGACACACTTAGGTTTGATGCCCTTAGCGTTGTAGTAATCCACCACCTGGTTTGGGACTTCTGCCAGGACACTTTTAGCCAGAGCAGCCGGGGAGGCCTAGACAAAGACACAATGAGAAAGACAGGGGTCATCCACAGATCATCATAACACATTTGTCGAGCCTCATCCTGTGATGAGACCAGTGTGAGACTGATGTAATTAGACAAGCTAATTTTACAAATCCTCAGAAATCCCTTTTTCACCCGTTTGTCCTCATGGCTGGTTCCCATAGGTGCTTATGCTTATGAAATGACCAAATGTCATTCGAATGTCACTCCGATTAGGGACAATGTTTCACTAATACCATGCATTTGTTGTGCAACACATTTAGCGATCCAAACGTTGAGAGACAACTCATTAACTTTGATGAAATAACAATTTCATTCCTTTAACAAATATATATATTATATATAAACACATACATACATCCATACATTCATACATACATCCATACATTACATACATACAGACATACACACATCACGGGCGTCCAAACTGTAGCCCTGGGGCTAACTGTGACCTTCCAACCATTTTTTGTTGGCCCTAAATTGGCCCAAATAACTAAAAGTAATACTTTAAAAATGAGAAAGATTCTGCTATAATAACCTAAATAACATGTTGATGTTACACAGCTACAATTCATGTTCGAAGCCTCATTAAAAGGTGTCAAACCTTGCAAAATTTGGAATGATTCACTTCATTGTCATTCATTATACATTTCAAAATGTGGCCCTCAGTGAAAAAGTTTGGACATCCCTGGCCTACATTGACAATATTACAATATCACATTATGCACAAACCCAAATAAATGTAGAGTACAAATCAATATTCAAATACTCAAAAGGTCAAAGTACCTGTCTACTTATTATCAGAAACAATGCATTGTGTGCCTCCTCATTCTCCCTCTCCACTCTCCTAGCCTCCTTTTCTTTCTTTCTTTGCTTCAATCTACCTGTTATCCCCCACTCTGGCTGTCTCACAGCAGCGTCGTCCTGCTAATCCCCTCTGAAAAGAAACGACAGAGCAGAAAATCACCTCTCCACCTCTGTCACACTCCCTTTTGTCTTTAGCTCAGCTCTCTTGTTGACCACTCCAAACCACACACAGTTCTATCCCAGTCTTCCCAAACTCATCCTTTTTGTCCACTACCACATGCTTGTTCCTGTACAGTAGATTACGTTCAGTGGACTCTTTTATAAGCTTCTTGACACAATTCATGCTTGCATTCTGTTTAGACCTGTTGTAATTGGTTGATTTCTCAACTTGTCACAGACCAAACTCACCATAACCAACTCTGTCAAATGCCGAGTAATTTAAAGCTGCGTGACACACACAATGACACACACAGACATCCGTCTAATAATTGATCTCTTCTGACTAGCCCATCCAACATATTACACCCACATACTTGCTCCTTAAAAGACAAAATATGGCTCAAACACCTACACACACCCACACAGATCTTCTAATGCTGTGTTTGTCGGTGCCAGCAATTTCACACGCATTTTAAGTCAATATTGCTCTCCAAACTCCTTCATGGTGTTACATATTTAAAATAATGTCTCATATTATAAAAACCTTTAGTAAATTTTACAAAATATTACAATATAATATATAAAATATAATATCACTGTATCGCTCATGTTCCCATTTAAATCATGAAAAAAAAAAAAAAAGGTATATTATTAACTTTGAAAAAAAAAAAAAAAGGTATAGTATTAACAAAAAAATAGACCTAGGTAGGGCAATTGTTGTGCATGCTGACAGTGAATAAAAGCTAGTGCTGGCACATTTTACAAAATAGCCAGTATTTTTAGCTTGTCCTCTTTCTCAACATTGCCATTATTTTCTTGTGCATTTAAGACCCACACAAACCCTTACATAGACCCCAGACATATTGCTAACACCCACATGCTTGAAGTCCTTAAAAGGGACGAACTGAACGATGTCTCTCAGGACCGGCTCTCCTTTGGGCGAGCGCAGGATGCCGTCATCCCCGTCCAAGATTTGCATGTCGGTGAAGTCTGCGTTGCCCACACCCACAATGATGACGGACATGGGCAAGTGGGAGGCATGCACGATGGCTTCCCGTGTATCCGCCATATCTGTGATTACTCCGTCTGTCAGGATCAACAGGATATAGTATTCCTGGAGGGGGAGGAGGGAAAAGGAAACTTTGGATTTTTGATTGGGTTTGATATTTTTTATAGTAACTGTGAGAGGCCAATTGAGTCTTTCTAATCCACTTGAGAACAGAGGTGAAACTAAATGCATTAAAGCAGACAGACAAATCTGGTGCTGCTAAATGTATGACTGAAATTTAATTAACATCTATTGCCAAACCATCTTTTCTGTCAGTGTCTCATCTTCTAGCTTTCACAGTATCACTTTTTATTTTTGGATTTATTATCACTTGTGCATTGAGCATAACCATAACTTCTGCACCCATTTAAACCCCTTAAGAAAAATGGCATATGATTTCCTTTTTTAGTTTTCTCAATGCTTTACCATAGCCTCCTTGGTGTGCATCTCCTCTGAGGCAGAAGAGGCCACTTTCTGGATGATTGGCGCAATATTGGTGGGTCCGTACAGCTGGATCTTAGGAAGGCAATTCTGATAGGCCTCCACGACGCCCTGAATTCCTGAGAAGACACAAAGCTGAGTGAGACATTGCATTTAGCGCTGCTTTTACCTCCTGTTTTCTTTTAGTTCTCAGTTCTGTAGTTGTTGGTTGTAATATTGTTTTTACATTTGTACAGCACTATAAATGTGCTTTATAAATAGACATTGACATGATTAATCTATGTACTGCACAGCCACAACGCTAACCTCACACTGTCAAGGCACCTGTACGTGCTAAACTACATGCACAAATTAATCACATTGGCTGAATGTGATGTTACTCCAAGATGACTAGGCAGTTACAGATAAAAAACAAAAAATAACACGTTATGTAGCCATGTTGGCAAAAGAGCCCAGAAGCCCATTTCACACATAGAGATTAGTGTTATGTTTCAGTGTATCTTAGAGCCGCCCCAAATGCCTCCTGCAGCTTAGTGACAAATCACAAAGCAGCATGTTTGTATGTGTGGATTGGTAGCCAGAGCAGCAAACTGTGAGCGGGGGAAAGATGCATAGAGGGAGAAAAATGGCACTGGCACTAATCTACAACAGTAGTGAAAATGAATGAATGTGCATGGGCCTTACCAGCACATTCGGGATTGTCCTCATCAAAGTTCACAGCAAAGTCATGCGAAACCTACAATACACCCAGAACACATTCGGTCCAATTTACAGGTTGACAGATGTTTTGCCTTTCATCTGGATCAAAAGCAAGCTGTGCCTTCATTCAAAATAAAACTTTAAAAAACACTGAATTAGACTTGAGCTCATGCTCCTGCTGATACTTCACAAACCGGCAGCCTCTCATACTGTCAATGTCCTACCTTGAAGTCAGGCGGTATCAGCGCGCCAAAACCAAATGCCGGGAACATTTTATCACTGGAAAGACACAGAAGGAGGGCTAAACAAGAGCTGCAATATTTATGATGTTATATAAACTGAGGGATTTATCTCGACTTTCCATCAAAGGGACACTCTTCTGAGGATATCTAGGTTGGACATGTGTGAGTGTGGATCATGATTGATGGGACCACTTTCAAACCTGTCATAATCTTGGCAGATCTCCCCTACAGCCACCAACGCTTTGAGGTATTCATTGGGCTGGTAAGGGTGGATGTAGTGGAGGGAGCAGCTGTTTCTGGGATCCCCATTGGACGCTGTGAAGTCTATGGCCACCTGGGACGGAAAGCACATAGCCGCACACACATGTAGTCACGCAGCATGGGTGAGCACAGAAAAACATGTCCATGTGCTGGGACTGCATTTGAAGGAACATACTGTGAACTGAATTTGACAGCCTCCCATGATATAATCCAGGAATGAGTACATTTTGATGATCTGTAGGGAGAAATACGGAAATCGGGGATGTGTCATTGTTATACAATGTGCAGTCATGGAAAACAGCAAAAATTATGAGATCCATTACATGCTTTAATTAGTCACTCATCATCCCAAAGGCAATTGTTTTTGTACTTTGGCTCTCTGCTGTCAAAACAATATCCACACAGCATATGGATTATTTAAAATCAAATGTGCTTGTTCCATTTTAATACTAAAATTATCAATTTAATGGGGAACATTTCAGAAGGCAAAACAAAAATATTTTTAACCAATTAATAAAGAATGTGAAATCTTAAGGCAAGCCAATTTATTCATGCATATTCATAGTCTGTCATTTAACTGTAATTCCACCTTTGATGAGTAAGACATGTTTCATGTATGTAGACAATCCCACAGGACGCATATTGTGAGGCTGGACTACTGCTAAACATATGGTGAAAGACATGAGCTGAGCTGTATTTCCCTTCTTGATAGACTAATGCTTGGTATGTCAATAAACTGATATAAAGACAAGTTCTTCTAAAATTAACCATAAAAACACATTGCTTATAACTTATTTAAAACACAAAGCACAACTTTAAATTGTATAGTAGCAAAGACAACCTCTCTTCTTGAGTGTTGTTGAGACAGAAGATTATCTCTCTTTACCTTGCAGTGATTGAGCATGACCATGCCAGAGTTCCTGTAATTCTTCTTCTTCACCTGATACTTTGGATTGATGCACTCCCATTGAATCTGTTCAATTACATGTTTTGAAAATATGAATATGCATTTGAATGATTCCTGTGTTAAGTATTGGTCTACTTGCCTGTTTACCCTCCTGCTCTGCCCTCATCTCTTTGAAAGTAGTCTGAAATTCACCTATAAAATCATGTTTGCCATTTGAGTCCCAGTCCCACACGGTGCACTGAAACAAGAGTTATACATGTGCATATTTCAACCATTATTTCAGTTGGAGCAGCAGCAACAACACTGTAATCTCGACACACATACATGAACTTGAAGGCATGCAGGGAAATGCCATGCTGAATGATTGATAAAGAGGTGTTAGTGGGGGGGCAATAGAGCGGTGAAATATTAATCTGAGGATGCTGAGTGAAACGCAGTTTAAGCGACAGCTTTGTGTGTGAAAGAGGAGGGGGTTGTTGTTTATGTACAATAGTTTGTTGCTCTCAGATGAGATTCCAAACCAGATAAATGGTCTCAATCACGCGTGAATTGCACTGGTCTAAAAGGCCAAGGCTGATGGAAATATAAAAGCTATCTTTTAAAACAATGACACAAGGAACAAACTATTGCGAGTGGTCCCACAGAGCTTGTACAATCAATACTAGTCAATAAAGTGGTCAGCTAGAGATGCGCATGAATAAATGGTAACATGCTATGAAAGTGAGGTTTTTATGGCAGTCGATGAGTTATCACACTGTAGAGCTCTGTGACCTTCTAGTATGAGGTCAGGCAGGGATCAATGACCTGAACTGAGCCTTGATTAAAAATCTCAATAGACTGTAATCCTGCTACTTCCTGTGGTCCACTTCAGGCTCCAAGAGGCTTCACCTGAAGTATACACGTTGTCATCACTTGTGCTTTGTTTTTGGACAGTAATTTCAGATGGCAAGTGAAGGACATTTCCCTTCTCACCACCATGCACACTCCAAGGAGCAGATAGGTGTGTGATTCTAATGAAGGAGCTTTCATTCATTGAATACTAACAGCGTAGAAGAGTAGAAGTAGAAGAAAAGTAGTGAAGGGCTGATACTGATAAGGGCGATACAAAGGAGACAGCCAGACACAGCAGAAAGGGGTAATGCATTTATGCATTGGCCAGCTAAGAGCCTGCTGAAGAGGAAGCTCTGGTCTGAATAGAAATCTCAGCTCTGCCATTTCACACTATAGCTCTGATCCTTCAAACAGGTAGCCCTGGAAACCATAGCCACTGGTGTGAGTGTGTGTGTGAGAGCCCTTTCTCCTGCTGTCAGGAGCCATGCTGAGTTAAGATGCCTCTGAATAATTAATGAACAAGCTCATGTTTATTCATTAAAAGAATAACTGTCAAGATCAGACGTGCGGTCACAGCTTTAACATGTTTTACGAACAAATCTTTTTTGCAGAGTTAAAGGTGGGCCTTTAGACGACCACTGAGTTCTTTCACACTTGATTGGCTCTTTAAATATCACACTGATTTCCGATGAGCAGTGCCTGACCTCAGATCAGTGAGCCTCCTCATTTAAGTGAGCCTCCTCATTTAAGTGAGCCTCCTCATTTAAGTGAGCCTCCTCATTTCAGGTCATGCTACACAAAGTGTACAAAAACGAATGCCGTATACTGTATGACTCAGTAGTTCTTAAACTTTATCACACCAGAAAATGTTTGGCTTTCTGTGTACCACCATATCTACACTAGGTCTAAAACTGCACTATAACAAGTCTCAACTAGTGCAAAATATGTCTAAATTAGATCTGAATTAAGACTAATCCTAAAATGATGAGTCACACTGACCGCGAAGGACCCATACCACAGTTTGAGAACCACTGCTATAGGTAATGTTGCATTCTGGATCAAAGCCAAACAAAAGCCAGTTTTAGTGTATTGCTCTGACCCGCATCTTCAAAAAGTGAAACAACAGTTCTTAGACTAAAAAACAACAGTGCTTCCTTGATGAGCAGCTATTACCACTCACCTTTAGCGCTCTTTCTTGGTCTCCACTACACAATGTGTTCAAGGAAACTTTGAAGGATTTCCAAACGGGACTCAGGTTATTCATCACCGTCTGCACACATACAACACACATAACTGCAGCACATGCATAGTTAATTAATTTACTCTCTCAGATGAAAGGAATTACCTCAGTTCTGTGTACAAGTGACTCTGTGCCGTCATCATTTATTCTAAAAATCTCCAGGAAGGGGTCTGACTTGCTGAAGAAGTCCTTTAGAGGAGGAGAAACACGCAAGTAAGCCAATGCCTCAGAACTTTCTTTGATGGCCATAAATCATTCATGCACTAACAAAATCCGTATTTCCCCCCTCTATTCTCCTTTTTCTTCCGCCCCTCGCACTCCCTCCGCTTTTGCTTTCTTTTTCTCTTCCATCTTTCCCCCTAGGGCACAAAGTGTTACGATTAGTCATCCGTGGCTGCGCGTGTGCATAGAGAAACAAAATTAATAAAAGTTATCTGCATGGGTCGAGGGGTTGGTGATAGGACTTAAGAATGGGAAGCAGGGAGTGCCCACCATCTCAATATTCACCCATGTACTTGTGTGAAGAGTGTGCATGTTACTTCACTAATTCCCAGAGTCCTCTACACACGCTCTTTGACCAACACACATGGGATGCAAATACTAAATACTAATTTGTCTTTCGTGTCTAAAGCAGGAACGGGTACTGCTCTTTCGTTTGTGCACAGACCTTGTCATCTAGCTTGCGAGCGCTGAAGGAGAGCTCTACGTAATCATCGTTTCCAGACAACTCTTCAGCTGTTACCTTCAGAGGGAAAGGTGGAGGTGGGGTGCAGGGTGGCAGAAGTCAGAGAGAAAGAAGAAGAAAATGAGAAGGAAATGAGGAATAGAGCAAACTGAATTGGCATCACCATCAAATAATTATCAAGGGACTGGGCGCGACTGGATGTTACCGTTATGGAAGACTTTCCGGTTGTGTTGCCTTGTTTGAGGAGGGCTTTGGTCAGTTTGCGTTGCGAGACAATCTAAAAAAAAAAAAAAGAGAGGCTTTACAATAACTCCTGGTGTTACAGCGCTTTTCCTCACTTGACACCTGACAAAAACATCCAACAGGAAAAAACAAAAAACACACAATCACCTTTCTCACCACCTGTCAAATTTTATTCTTCTTTCCCTTCATCACAAGTATGTCCTGTCATTTATCTAGCCCTTTTTCTGTCGTCATCCTGAAAAGGGGAATGGTTCGGAGCACACAGTGAGTCGTGTAACATCAACACAACAGAACTAAGGACCAAAAACTAGCCTTAGAAGTGTCAACAAATGAGCACAAATTGTTTGACTTTACACTTATATATTTTGCCTCAATCAAAAAATAAGGGCATTGAAGAAATAGTGTGAGTAATTGTATGTGGGCGGCAGATATAGGATTTATACATAAAAGAACATTAAAGTGTTGTTAAGATAGCATTGTGTTAAATAGAGTTTTCCGTAGAGTAAAAAAATATTCGTCTCTAATTAGCTCAGAATTGAAATGTTCTTAATACTAATTAACAAGTCACACTTGCATCATAATGTGGTGCTCATTAAGGTTATTTGTCTGCGTTATATCAACACTGAATATAAAGCAGCCGAGAAACTCAAAGCTGATGATATTTGATCAAATAAGTGTTCCATGTGAAGTTGTCCTTTGCTGTCAAAATGTCAAACCACCCGTCTGGATTAACTCTCTGCCTATATTTTTACAACTGATTAAATAAAACATAGCTACTTTTCAAAGCCTCTATGATGGTCTGCTCTACGCAAGTCTTTACATTCTATATTTTACATCACTACAATAATTTTAAAAAGGTGCACTATGCAACATTTCCTACACCTTGTTTCCATAGAAATGTAATTGCCTGAAAAATTTATCAAACCTGGATGTATTAATTTAAGTCAATATAAGTGAATAGTATGAATGTGGTGTGTGTGTGAGCGGTCAGAGGGACTGATGGCGCAGATTGGCAGCCTTGCTTCTGCAATTCTGCCCCAGAGCAGCTGTGGCAACAGTAGTGGTTCACCGCCACCGGGTTTCAGATGACATCACATTGTTCTACAGGCCCAAAAATATTTAATACAGACAGGCAGTTAAAATTATTATTATTGTAAATGTCTCTAGTCACCAATAGAAATAATCTGATGAAATATTTGTGAATTTACCTTTTAGATACAAAATACAATGTAATGAATAGGGAAATTTAGCTCTTGGCCCCATCTGAGAATATGACACATTCTGTGGTGTGAATGAATAATACAATGTAAAGCACTTTGGAAGTCTTGAAAAGGTGCTCTATGAATCCAATGTATTATTATTATTGAATGGCTTTTTTCTTACATTCTTGCTGCGAGTGAGTATCCCTCTCCACTGATCTGACGTGTAGGACTCTTCCACAGTATTGCATTAAACTCATCTATCTCCATGGTGATAAATTTAATCAATTGGTTTACTAAACAATATCATGAACACCATTATAGGAAGGGCAAGAACATAATGGACATAGAATTTTATCCAGCACTATCTTTAATGCTTTATTCTATTTATATATTCTATTTTCTGCGGTGAACTGCGAGGAGAAGCACTCAGTCATGCATGTTTGAAAGTTGAAGCATAAACATTAATGTGCTGTTCTCTTGAACATGCTGAAGAATAAAGGATAACGTATCAACAGGAACTACAAGTGTACTTGCGTGCACCACTTACACACAGTTACCTTGAATGTATTAAGTAACAATAGATGGAGTGGCTATTTCTAGCAGGCTCAATCACATACAGTTTCTGGAGAGCACTAACCTGTCCTAGTGTGCACTCCATGGATCCCAGGAAGTCGGCATCACGGAGGCCATTGTTTCCAGAGCTGATGTCGTGAAGTTCAAACCGAAGACGCTGGACTTCCTCAAAGTAATAATCCACAAGAAAGATTTTGGAAAAAACAGGACCACTGCTACTGCGGATCACCTCTGTTCGGTCCACCTACGACACAAACAAATTCACAGCCAGAGTGGTTGTTATTGTCACAGTTTGACTTTAAATAGATTTTTCTATTCTTAAAAAGAGGCATAATAAAGAATAAACATCTCACACACTGCCAGTTTGCATTGATTGCAGATCTCACAAGCATCGGCGCAATTACCGCAAATGGCATTACCACATTGTTTACACTTCTCAACCTGAGTATCAGGAATATAGATTTTCCTTGATGGCAAGAATCACACAAGTTGTTTGACTACACAAAAAGAAACTATAATTGCAACATTGATTCAGATTTTGCCAACTGCCTCGCAGAAAAATCGAGGCCACAAAAAGGCTTTGTCAGTGGCTCCATCAAAACAAACCCAGCACAAAAAAAGAACATCTGAGTATGTTGTTGATAAGCCTTTTGCTCATAAGCAAATGCCACATAACTCCACAATCACGGCATTACCTCAATAACACGCATCTTATACACACACAGAAGGACACACAAACACACAACAATTAACCCACTCAAAGTATCACAATCTGATGACCAGTGATAGCATTTATCCCTCTCCACATATGCCCGAAAGCTTATCATAAAATGTCCACAGAGGATTGACCAGCACAGTTCAGGAGTTTAAACGAGTTGTTCAAAGGGAGAGTAATCCTGTGCTGTTTTCTGAACACACTGCTGAGGGTACAGTAGTAAACCATGCAGAGTAATTGTTCTCCATAATAAATACAAATTTAGTAGAGAAGTAGAACAAAGCTATTCTCTATGTTCTGTGATAAATTGTTTTGTTTGAATATAATATATTACATTAACCAACCAAAATGTTTCTTACAGGAAAATACTTGGATTGTCGGATTAGAAAGCAACCTCACTTTATTAACTAGTATGAAAGGACAGGGGCACATGCAGTGTTGAATACTAAGTTTCAACATCAAAATGCATTAGTACAATCAAATTTCAAAAATCAGTTGTCTTTTCCAATTAAAACAATGAACATCCATTATGTACACAGAAGACAGCGGCGCCGGTGAGAAATGACACAATCACACCTCTGTATCACAGCAGGTCCTTGATTACAGTCACTCATTGCGTTAGATGTGAATTCAGTTATGTTCTTGAATCATTTAGAGTGCTCTCTGCAGAGAAATCTATTAGAGCTTGTGTTTGAGAAAATTATCTGTAACTGGGTCGTTAAAGTCACTGCTGCAACCTTTCCATTGTGACAAGTACTTTACTGGGTCATGGACAGATTCAGAGGGATGGAAATCAAATAGAAAGTACAAGCTGTTGTTTCTATCGAGCAGCACTTAACACAAAACTTAATATTGACAGCTGAATCTAGTTATATGCTTACACGACAATGTTCTTCAAAATGAGAATTGTAAAATGCCCCAAATGACAGAGGTAGATTTCACTTATGATATGATGTTTGAGCAAAACATGGTAAAGTTAATATTGAGGGCTGAATCTAGTTATGTGCTTAGACTACAATGTTCTTTAAAATGAGAATTGTAAAATGCCAGAAATGAGAAAGAATCAAGGGGTATGTCGGTGTAATCCCTCATTCGTCCAGTAGTGTTCGATTGTAGAAAAAGATTCAGTTGTAGTCATCTAGACATGGGCCATTTAAACTAACTGAGACTAAACAGCCACTTCACAAGAGGCTTTATCAGCACAGAAGACACACAAGTTCAGGACCCCAGAGCGCAGTGCATCTGCCATCAAAATCATCAAAAGTTGGTTTGAAAGTGGGGTTAAGGAGGCTATCCTTGTTAAAAAAAGAGAATCCTTCCTGAAATCGTAATGGAGGTTTAAGATTCAACCTTCCCGTTGTTTATAATGGTTTGCTGAAACCCATCTTTTTCTACAATGAAGGGGTATGATGTTAATTAACACATCTATTCTCGTGTAATTGGATCTTCCTTTCTGCTTGTGTGTCCTGTGAAGAGCATACTGTGCCCTTATGTAAAAATCATTAGAATTATCGTACCTCGAACCACTGGCCGTGTGACTGCATCTTTAGCACAACACAGGGGTCTGGTTTGGAGAGGGCATCACGGTCCGAGATTCCACGGCACGCCACTCTGAGCTCCACTTTGGTCAGGCACGGCGAGCTGATGAAGCCCAGCGTGGCCTCCGCCGACTCATAGATGTTACTCATGCTGAACACACGATCACCTCTATAAGAACAAAAGACAGAAAACACAGGGTTATATATAGGTTGTGCTGGATCGTGTACCTCACAATGCCCAAATAAAAGCAGAGAACACTGCAGAGACTTGCAGACTTTGGGCAGATGCAGTGGCCCTGACTAAGCAGACGGCACTCCAAGGTCAGGTCTCTGGAGCCAGGGAATATCGGAAAAGGTCCTCACATACACACACATAGGCTACATACCAATAATACTGTACACTCAATTATACAAAAATATAGATTTAGGATTACCATGTGAATTCATTATCTGTGCATGCATAGATGCTTTGTAGACAAGGAACGGGTGTATACATAAGAGGCCAAGCGACTGTGCTGAGTAATGCACAAATCACAGGATCTCTGTTCAGGTTTCTTCAGAACAGATTGTTTTACAATATGGACACAAAAAGCAAGAGAGTGTTCTAAAGAAACCCTATCTACTTATGTAACGTGATTAACTATCATCACTATAATTAATCGTATTGCGTAGGTATACTTATGGTCAAAAGAGGTGGTCTTATATGTAAATGTCTATCATCTGCCCACAGTGGTACTGTATAATTATATTTGCCAAATTAATTGCCTCAGAGAATGTCACGGTGCACTTTTTATGTTATTAGCTAGGACATTTGGAGCATAGCATCTGACCTCTGAGCAATCCCTGAAAATCATAAATTGGGGAAGACAGTAAATGGCAAAAAAGAACAAATTGCAGTATTTATCATATTGCTATAACAACTGCCCTTTTTGTTAGATATTGACAAGTCGGACAATGTAATCTAAAACTGCTACTAATTTACAATTATAAGTCAAGATCAGCTGTAAATGTATAATCACGTAAGAACTGTAAAGGTTACTTTTATTTGCAATACAATGTTATAACAATTGGTTGGGAATCCTCAAGTCCAGTAAGTTCAAACTAATGGATAACCAGAGGTCTGATGTGTTGGATGGTACAAAGTGAATATTAATGCAGTGGTCTAGTAGTATCATCCTTAGGGAACGGAGCTCTTAGAACTGGGTCTGACTCTGACCTGAATGTCTCTTTCTCTCCTCTTTCTTCCATAATTCATGCCCAATGTGTGTGTGTTGACTCACGGTGATTATTTTTAGAGAAGTATCCTGAATGGTTGTATACCCGTGAACCCAGAGCAGGTGTGTGACATACAACAAGCTTGTATGGAGTGTAGAGACTACTGCCCTGTGCCTGTGTATGCCTGAGTGTGCAGGCAGCCGCAGATGCCCGTCTGTTCCGGTTGACAGCAGATGACAGAGGTAGTGACGGGGGATGTGGAAGATTTCTACAGCCTGAGCAACTGAATGAGAGCTGGGTGTAGAATCCGTCCTTACAATGCAATTAAGGATCAGCTGTCACATGGATCGCACTTTCTCAACAATTAGAATGTCAGATTACACCTTTTCACGAGGTGTTGCAATGCTTTATTTTCACGACTTATTCAGCTCAAACTGGCACATCAGTTAAATTTTAATGATGCTTTAAGATTGTAATAAAAACCTTTTGAAGTACTGATATAATGATCTGAGAAGCAATTATTAAATGCCCCAGGCCTTGCGTTGCAATGTTTTACCAAGTTTTACAGTCTCTAGGAAACACTGACAATCACCAATAACGATTTTTTTTGGTCATTTTTTTGTGTGATTGTTGCAACTCCACTGGGTATTGCTTGTAATAAATGAAAGCTGTTTTAAATGTTGCATAAGTCAGTCATATAAAACTGTTTTATTATCAAACACACACAAAGCTAGTTATATATCAATTTGGACATGGTGGATAAACAAGTTTGCCTTAAACATTAACATTTATGTCTAAAGGAGGGAATGCTAGAAGACTAACAACTGAACAAGAGGCTGATTGCTTTCAAACTAAATTAACTGTTTGATCTGAAATTGTTGTGCAAATCAAGGAATGCACCAACCTAACCCCGCAATAGCAGTGATTGATTAGGGCAATGTCAGAAATCTGTAGTTCACTCCAAGGCTTCTAATTGTCAGCAGTTTGCCTATATACAAACAGAGAATACATCACCCCTCAAGTGCAAATGCATTTCCCCCTACATTTTGGAGATGCAAAGTGAGACAGGTGTGAAATTAATGCTGTTCATAGGAAAGACCAGAGCCTACGCTGAAATTGGCTTTCACATATTGATAAGACAAACAGTAAAGGAGACAGCTAAAGGTACATTTGGCCATGCAAGGTACAGTACACAACACACAAAAAGATTACATTCATGACATTTGTATGTTACTATAAACGGGTAGGAAAGTAGGTTGGGTTGGGAGAAGACACACAGAAGGGAATCAGATGTGGAGTCTGCTGGTGTAAACTCTCAGGGCTATTATACCTGACAGTGTGAGAGGAAAAGCTGATACAGGTAAGTGAAAATGTATGTAAAACGAGCACTCATGGCCTGGTTTATCAGATAAACTAAAGTTTATAAAAAAGGTAAGTAAGTAAAATATATAGGACATAGAAAAGCCTACCAACTTGTTTTCAATCGTATTTTCTCATGTACTAGCTTGTACCCTATAGGACTAATCAACTTACAAAAGCGGCAGCCTATAGCCCATTTTCCTCCTACTGCGTTAGATCTGTCCAGAACCACCCCTGATAAAATGTAAAGATTCTGAATTGGCTAAAATATTGTAACGCAATGGTCAATTTAGCCCTCAGGTAAACAACTCACCTCAACGACCCGAAGACAAGCAGCGCAGAGAACTTCACCGCCGGTTTACTTGAAAATCACGGATACCTCACCGCCTCCGGACCCATCTCCCTTCCCTCCCTCTCTTTGTCTAAATGTTTTCCTAATGTACAACACTGCAGATGGCAGCTTGCATGCGCCCTGTCTAAAGCTGGATCTAGTTCCTAGGATGAGGATGTGCTCCGTGCGCTTGGCTTTACTCTGGATAAAAGATGGGGAGGAGGAAGACGGTGCACCACTTAACAGGAGTTTGTAATCCTCTCGCTCCATCGGGGGCCGCAGAGAGCGCACCGTGCCCAGGGACCAGAGGCTTGTGCGCATGGTGTGTCAGCGCCATCTAGTGCCCGTGCCTGTGAACAGAACCCACGGTTATTTACCCGCTTCTGGGTTTTGATTGGCCAAGATATGCTTCAGTTGTTTTATAATAAGCGCTGACCGCACACCTGAGACCACACAGTAGTTAATTTAAAGTTCACGCTGTGCCAGTCAGAGGCAACAAGATTCACCAGAGACAATTCATACCACAACCGAGCCAATTTGTTTATACTTCTTATACTATTTCAAACTAACTTTGCACACTCTATTGTGTAAGGCAATTATTTACCAGCTGCATGGACAGACTTGGAAAGACTTTCGAGATCTGCCGTTAATTATCCGGAGAATTAACTAGCTAATTAGTCCATTTCGGCCTCTTATTTTCTGTTCAGACAATTAAAGCGTTATTGTGTTCCCCAAAGGACCGTTTTGTGACACAGTATAACACGTTAAGTGGGTTTGATTCGAAATGGGTCAAATAAATAAATAAATGGTAGTTGTAGTAGTCAACTTAGCGTGGACTTTAGGCACATACATTCGCGGACTTTGTGTGCGGTGGATCGAGTCATGGACCCGGTGGACCACGCCCCGATCCCATGCACAGGGTACACGAGTTAGCTCCATAGCTCCATAGCTCTGCTGTGGTTTAGCGCAGCACTGCTACATCCGGGCGCCCGCTCGGTTTATCAACCCTGCGAAGATGGCGACTTCAGGGAGGAGTGCATTATTATCCTCCTCATCAACTGGACCTAAGACTACACTGGAAAACTCCAACCTAGAAGAGGATGACGGGCAAAATTTATGGTGAATGTACTAATACCCAAGCATGGATCGTGTAATTTGAGTTAAAGGAGGTGGTGTGACCATTGTTACAAAGATGATGCTGTTTGACAGCTAGTCTGCTAATAAGGCTAGCTAGCATCAGGACCAGACACTGGCCATAGACACAGCAGCACTAGCTAGTATAAGCAACTCGCTGTCCGTCTTTACTTTTTGTGTATAAAAACAAAATAATTGGGGTTTTATTTTAACGTGCAGTCTGTGTTTTAGGTCAACTATCCTGAGTGAAGTGTCAACCCATTCAAGATCTAAACTACCGGCTGGCAAAAATGTTCTGGTCATGGGTGGGTATCTGTGTTGTGTCTGCATGCACTAGCTAACTAATGGGCATAGTTAGCTTGGGTAGCTAAAAATCTGCCGCATGTTTTGTCTGAAGCCTTATGATGCAGCGCTCCTCAATGACGTGCTGTTTTGTCACATGCATCTTCGTCTCTTCCATAATAGAGCCGTGTATGTTATGATGCATTGTATGATATTCGACATATAGACATGTGTCGGTTCTTGATATAATGCATTGCAAGTCATTCTAGCTTTGAGGGATGCTAGCAGCAGGAGGAGGATGCTGATGCAGACTCATCAGGGTGCGCATAAAAGGTCGTTATACTGCAGAATGGTGCCCCCTAGTCTCCCTTGGTCCAGAAAATAAACACACATTGTACACCTCAAATCCGTAGTTATTTCAGCAGCTGGGTTGTAGTGATGATACATACACATCTACAGCTTTGTTTTGTAATGCGACGAGTCCCCCTGTCGGCATAGTCTAACATGGCATACACAAAGTACATCCTCATATTCAGGTTCAACAAAATCACATGTATTGCATGCAAATGTAATAGTATATTATGATTTTATATTAATACAGTAGATTATGGTACACTTTGTCTGAGAACTTAATTAGTTTAATTTTAGACTTCTTTAAATGTCCAACATGTAAATTTTTCCGTTTGTATTAATAAGATTAACTTGTATACTTGTGATGCAAAAGGCAATGGATTTAAAATGATTTAATCTTTCAGGTGAGGTGGGCTCAGGAAAAACCACCTTAGTTGCAAAGTTGCAAGGAATTGAAGAGTATATGAAGGGGCGTGGCCTTGAATACCTCTACTTTAGTGTCCATGATGATGACATTGATGGTAACACATACATGTTCTGCTGACAAGATATTTGAGAATGTCTTCATTTTATGTTCCAATTAAATTTTGTTTGTCTTTAGATCACACAAGATGCAACGCTTGGGTCCTTGATGGAGACCTCTATCACAAAGGTCTGCAGGGAGTAGCTATACCTGTGGATGCAATCAGCGACACACTGCTGCTGCTAACAGTTGACATGTCAAGGCCCTGGAATGCTTTGGACTCTTTGCAAAAATGGGCGGCTGTTGCAAGGGAACACATTGACAAACTACGGGTCCCCCCAGAAACACTGAGGGAGCTAGAACACAAAAGTGGGTGACGCTAATTTAAAAGAATGTTCATTTAAAAACATTTTACAACTAACTTAAGAATAACTAGTACATTTTACAATTTTTTATTTTTTTTAATTTTTTTTTTTGTGGATAGTTGTTAAGCAGTTTCAGGAATACACAGAACCAGGCAGTGGAGAGGATGGCACGCCACAGAGAAGGAATGAAGATGAAGAAAGTGTTCTTCTACCCTTGGGGGACAACACACTCACACATAACCTCGGAATACCAGTAGTGGTGGTCTGCACTAAGGTGTGTTGAATAATAGATACATTTGATTAGTTAGGGTTATTGTTTAACCATTGATATCAAAACAATTGCAATTTTGCACTATTCTAGACTTTGTACTATTCTAAATTGTGCCATTTGCACTCACAGTAAACTCGGTTTTGTCCTTCCCCAGTGTGATGCCATCAGCACATTGGAGAAAGAGCATGACTACAGAGATGAACATCTTGATTTTATTCAGTCCCATGTCAGACACTTCTGTCTACAGTGTATCCTTCACTGAAAATGATTTTACTCTGCAATGCTTTTAACACAACTGGCGGAAAGACTTGGAATACGCCAAGCTATTTCTTCTAATTTATTTCAAGTCTAGTACACCATGTCGCTCTACTAATGTTTTGTTAATTTTGAGGATTGATTTTTATTTCTTGAAACTAGTGCAAATTACATACCTGTAATTTCTTTGCCTGATGTGCTATGATGTTCATTTTTTTGGCAATACTTATCCCTGACTGCCATACAGATGGGGCATCTCTGGTGTACACATCAGTAAAGGAGATGAAGAATCTGGATGTGCTTTATAAATACTTGGTTCACCAACTTTATGGCTTTCCCTTCCACTGTCCTGCTCAGGTAGTGGAAAGAGATGCTGTTTTCATGTAAGTCTAAGCATTCAGATAGCTTTTGGGTGAATTGTGTTTTATGAATCTAATAATTATTTTCCAACACTAGTCCTTCAGGTTGGGACAACGAGAAGAAGATCGCAATCCTCCATGAGAATTTTCAGACAGTAAAAGCTGATGACAGCTTTGAGGATGTAATAGTTAAGCCTCCTGTCAGAAAGGTATTGCATAATATATCAAGTATGTGGTAGACTCGTCAATCCATTTAATCTTACATGGCTCTGTTTTACAAGTGTGTACATGGTTTTGAAATTAATTGATTTGTATTTCAAATTTTCCAGATCGTCCATGAAAAGGAGATACAAGCTGAAGATGACCAAGTGTTTTTGGTAAAACTTCAGGTCTGGCAAAATGTTTACAATCAGTTTAGGCTTTGGTTTTTACCAAGTACCTGTTGGTAATGTATCTCTTTTTTTGCAGTCACTACTAGCCAAACAGCCTGCTGTGACCACAGGACGGCCTGTAGTAAGTGACTTTACGTTGGATGTGGTATTTTCAAAAGTAATCTCCAATTACAAAGACTCCAATTAAATATACTGTATATGTCTATAGGACACAACAAGCAGAGCACCCACGGGTTCCCCAAGGACGAGTAACCGCTCAGCAGCAGCCAATGTGGCAAATGCCATGCCTCAAGCTGGTAAGTCAATATTTATTAACTTGTAGGACAATTGAAAATGATTAATTATGCTGAGAAGACTTTTATAATTTTGACTTGCTTCATGCTTTAGGTCAGACTAGTGAGGGTGTTTTGGCCAACTTCTTTAACAGTCTATTGACAAAAAAAGCTGGACCAGGTGGTCCCGGGACAGGTGGCAACAGCACTCCTGGAACAGTACGGAAATCAGGTGAGAAATTGCTTTAACACATTTAGTTTGTTAATAATAAAGCATTTACATATATGCCCTTGGTCCGCCGCCTATTTCCCTGTTACCCTTAATTCAATGTCTCAACCTTGTTAAATAGAAAGTAAATTTGTGCAAAAACATGTAACCTTAACTATCTAGCTCCTAACCCTTTCTAAACTACTGCCATGTTTATTATATTGTAACAAAGTGGGTTTAAAGTGAACCAGAACAGTCATTGACTACATTAGGTACCTTGAAATAGTCAAGTGTGAAATCTACTTATTTACTGCACTAAACAGGGGGGTTGAGGAGCATGTGTATGTTGTTCATTTGGTGAAAATGAGCAGCACAAAACTAGAGTGGTGATTGTTCCACTAATCACCTAAAAAAAAAAAAAGAGAAAAGAAAAAGAAAAAGTGCAGCACGGCATCTACCCATCTTCAACGCAGCCTAAATAATATAAACTGCAGGCAGTACATTATTAACAGCAGGAAATCAAGAACTTTTAAGAACACTTGCAAATCTATTTAAGTGTTCTACTCCTCCCCTAAAATCTGCATTTTATTCTGCATTAGCAGAGTTGGGAGTATTTATTGACGAATGATGTAATTATGACAGCAATCCAAATGGGTTTACACACGTATATTTAACACAGCATTTTAACAGATATTTTTGATTATGGTAATTCTAAATTCCAGGTCAAAAGGTTGTCTGAAATGTCCGTCCACAGTTCAGTCTGAGGCTGCAGGCTCAGTCACTAGAGCACAGGGAGGCAACAGTGAGCTGGGGCTCCACTGGCAACCACTGACAGGATTTGGACACAGTATATGCAACATGCGAAATCACAAAAAGTTACATAATAGTTCATACTAGGCCACATTTTACTAAGTCAATTCAAGATTTTAGCTCATTATACAAACGGTGAATCTTGGAGAAAAGATTACAAATATGACATCATGCATGTTCCTAGGTTTACTGCCATATGTACGCGAAGTTGAAGGAATTGTGTAAATCGCATCTATATCGTCTTTCTGGAGTGTGACCCCCCCGATTTATTGTTGTACATTAAAAAATATATATATATATATATCTCATCCTTCTTACACTAAAATATGTATGCATATGGTCAATATATTTGTCAACATACTTGCTGATATTAGACTAGTGTAGTCATAATGCTAACATTTCAAACCCTATTTTGATGACAAGAAATATACTGGGTACCAAAATGATTTAGGCAACCGTAACCTTAAAAACCGTAAAACTGTTAAGGAAAGGTTAAATTTGGTCCAATTTTTAAAAATGTATGTTTTTGTATTGATTAAAATCTGATTACCGATACTTTTGAAAACGCTATATTAGACTCCCAAGTACTGTAAAATATTTTTAGATTTAGCACACTCTAAAGTGCTCTTGTTTTAAACACACATTTTCTTCATAACACCCATTTGTTATTCAGTCTCACTATAACCACCATTCACATGTGTGTATGCACTAGCCAGAGGATGCTGGCCGCGTTGAGGTGTGTGAGAGTAACATAATCACTGCTCGAGTCTGTCTTAAGTTTGTCATGAGCATCCATCAATTTATCACCCTTCTGTTTACCTTTTGTGCAAGGCATCAATATTCGAACAAGTTTTTGCATTGCAAAACAATATTTAATATGTATTTTAGTTCAAGTTTGATTCAAAACTGGTTACTACCATGCACTGTATATTTTGTTTGCTTTGGACGACGTTTATATTATACAGGCACTACCTATACTATAAGTATCCTTTACTACCTTATACAACTGATTTAGTTGCCAACATGGAATAACCTTGCAAGAAACTATGGCTTACCACAGTTACTTTTGCAATATGTTTTCCTTTTTTTTCTTTTTTTTTCTCTGCATGTTATTTACATCTGTAACAGCTAATCCTGCAATCATCACACAGCATGTGGGTCTAACTAAGGCTGAATTTGACTTGCACGTTATTGATCAACTACTAGGGATGTCAAAATATTTATTTCACAGTACAATATTTATTGTGATATTGTGGAGTCAAACAGACTTGCAGAAATATTACTTTTTCCTTTTTAAAAAGTGCCTTGACAAGCCTTTGGTAGTAATCATGGTCTATGTTCCCTTTTTAGTATTTTTTTATCTGTTGCTGCAACAAAACAATTTATTTTAAGGGGTTTATAATTTGATATATTGTGGCAGTCCACATTATTGTGAGATTACATCCCTACTACCAACCTTTGGGTTTGTGGACATATGTCCTATCAACTGAGATACTCCTGCTCTTTTTATGGATGGCCTTTACATATTCTGATTTTATTCATTTTGAAAATTTGCTGGATTTATTTGAATCGAGGAAAATTGATGGTCGATGAGCTAGGATTACTAACTGTCTTGCCCTGTCTTTTATAAAATAATTATAAGGAATAATCTATAATCTATAGCAAGTATTCTCAGGTGTCCAGCCATCCACCACAGCAGTGTACCAGTGCAGCGCCCTATTTTGATTGACTGAAACTAATGCTGCTCAAACAAAACCATTTAGTCAGGTGGTCAGGCTAAACAAAATATCTGCCTTAGGAGATTTAGGACTGCTAATATCAGCTTGATCTATTGTTTTCACTCTATTTGCCACACTGTAACATATATGCATACTACAGGTACATGCAGTGGATTGCACTTATGCCAGGCTCCATGTACAGCTGGCTGCGGCATTGTGGGTTTAATTCCGGCTAGGGCAGTTTGCTGTATGTCCTTCCCTCTCTCATCTTTCACACTACATTGTCCTGTCAAATAAAACCTACCGTTATAGGCCAAACATATCCTTTAAAAAAGAAGACTCCACTTTTGTTCAGCCTTAATTAAAACCATGCTTGTTTGCCAGTTGCAATTTTTGCACCATATTAATCACCAAAAGAATTGTATTTTATTTCTTGGATGCAAAGGAACAGAATAATTTTGTCCATTTATCTGTAAATTGATTTGTTTTGATACAGGTTCAAAGCTGGGAATTAGTGATGTACAGGCAGAATTGGACCGCATATCCAGTCGTGACACTGAAGTAGATGTGTCCAATGCCAACGAAACCCCCACCACTGATGGACAAGATACATGAAGACCAACACATATCAACTCCTCCCTCATTGTCGCCCCTCCCCTCTGAGTCACCTCCTGACTTCAACCTCGCCTCCCATTTTCCTCTGTTCATTGTAAAGATATGAGAATAGAGTAACATGGACGAGAAAATGGGGTTGGAGTGGACACACCATTTTTCACTTTGTCCTAAATGAGGAGAAGTCGCTGTCCTACTCTAAAACTTTACAGACACATTCTTCTTCCTCCATCTTTTTTTCTTCCTGGCTTTTATGCGGGAACAGATGATTTCTGTTTCTCAAAAACAAAGGTTTGGGGCCATTGTAGTGTGTGAATTGCAATCCCTTGTGGATAGACAAAAAGGTGAACCCTAAACCTGATTGGAGTGGAGAGATCCATCAAATTATTGTGATGGTCTTGTTACTGTTTTTTTTACTCTAGAGTTTAAGCGCGCATGTTGAAAAAACTGCACTTAGGTAAAATAGGACAGATTGTGTGAATGTTTGTATATGAGGTGTGTGAAACGGGTCACATTTGGCCTGTGATTTTTGGATGAAGAGAACAAAAAAGCCTAAAACAAAATGGCTAATGCATTTAAATTTCCAATTGCAAACATTAAAGATAAAGGGACAAACAAACCAGTATTTGTATGAAGTGTGTGTGCGTGTGTACTTTTTGTGAGTCAGAGAGAATGTGGCACATGTAGATAAAATGAAGGAATAAATTCAGTGTAGACCTAATATGTTGATAGATTTTCAGTTGCAACCAAATTACAAAACATCACTGGAGTCAATACACTAAGCTTGGTAGATTGCCTGTTGAACTGAAACAAATCAAAACATGGAATAAATGCGTTCATACACTAATTCATGGAGAACAACCCTTACAATATCTTGTTTTATATTTGGCAAACCATGTGTATGTATAATATCCATACTAATAAAATCAGACAAAGTACTGCAACGGTTGTGCTGCAGCTAAGCTTTATTTGTACAGAAAGACACTCTAGTAATTCTGTAGTAAATACTGGTATTGAGGGGTTCAGAATGAGAGAGTCACATCAAGAATGTACAGTCATTGTCATACTGATTGGTCCTGTTATTTCCGAGCTCTGTGTTAGCGTTTGTATAATCAAATCTGTTAATCAGTCAAATAAAAGGTGTATTTATTCGGATTGCGTTGTCGGACTCCTCTTTACCAACCCAACTTCCCAGTTTTGGGGGCTGTGTCTTCTAGACTTCAACGCAAGAGTGGCCACTGTTTCTGCCATTCCAAAACAGTTTTTGTTCATTGTGATCATAATGAACTCAAAATATCAAGTGTCAGTCGTTCAGAAATATATTGTTAAATGCAGTACTTCATCTTTGACAGCCTGATCTCCCATGAGACCTTACTGACAAACTATATGTTAATGTTTTATTTAAATAAATAGTAGAAAGAAGTGTCCATTGATGTAAGAATATCGGCATCTGGGTTTGAGTCAACTGTACCTTAATTATTCTCCAATCCCCCACCCCCAAATTACTGTAGCAGCCCATGAACCACATTCCTCACTAATTAATCCAATGTATTTTTCTACAGTTCACTGCAGTAAACGGCTACATTATCTTTTATGTTTTCTACTTCGGTGCTTATTAATAATCAAAATACTTTTTCAATAATGAATTATTTTGCAAGCTGTCTTAGTTTATTCAATAGTTAAACAACTAGTTTAAAATGGCGCCCTATTTGATCAAGTGCGGCAGAATATCGTGGTGTCTCCTTCCGCCATCTTGTCGTTAGATCTTACAGGCGGAAGCAGCATCTTCGGTGGAGCTACGGCGGGTGTGGTTAGGACTCGATACGGGTGGCTCACCTCACAGCAGTCCTTTCCCATTTTCAATCGAGTAAAAGAAGAAAAAAATCCAACAAGAGCCACGGAGGAATCACTTAATACTGGTAAAGATACTGTGTTTTTAAATGATGCTTGATTATGTTTGGAACACGTCAATGTCTGGTTCACGACGGAAAATCATCTTTGTCGAGGGAGTGGGCTCCGCTGGGGTTTTCTGATTTGGCTGGTGGCTTGTTGGATCTACTTTTCATACGTCCTGGCTAAGCTAACCGAGTCAGTGTAAATGTGGATGTATCGTTTCTGTCCCACCTTTTGCATGCATCATTGTCAACGTTAAACATCACATAAACCCATCTGCCAAGTGTTGTCCTGCTTTTGTAGCGTTTATGAACCTTGGATCTAGGTTTGTTTACGTTAGTTAGCTGGTTAGCAACCTAAAGCTAGTGCTTAGCTACGCACGCAAGGTTAGCTTACGTTGTTAGAAAGGTAGGAAGGCTAGTGCAAAGTCCCGTTAATTGAAGTTGTAGAAGCTTTCTGAGGATAAGTTTAGCTTTTCTGGAAATGGAAGAAGCATCTCTGATAGGCCTTTGAATGCATGGCAAGAAGTAACGTTAGCCTTGTTAATGGTCATATTCACGCATACCTTTACTCAGAGGGTCCTTAACAAAACATACGACAAAACAAGAAACGATCATTTACACACACTCATTTACACTCGGTGTAAACATGTCATTCGTATGTGTAATGTACTACTTCTGTCCCTTGAATTTATGCCTCATTATCAATACTTAACCGTTGAACGATATATAATTTCTCGACCCAGAGGCAACCATGGATGGGAACAAATAAAGTTTACAGATACAATATTAAAACAGTGACCTGATAAAGAGGGAGTTGAATGAAAGCGGCCAGCTGGCCACTTGTTTTAAAAGATTAGAGAACATTTATTGTTCACAATGGGAACATTTCAGTGTTGCAAAATGCAAGAACTTGCAAAAGTAGAGTAAAAAGTATTAAATACAATTCAAGATGTTAATGTTAGTTAATTGGTGTTTTTAATGAAAATGTATTTTGTTCCTAAATTAAAGATGTCATCAGGTGGCATCACTTAAGCTTCATCTCGGTCAAATCTAGGAAAAATCAAAAGTACAATTGTTAGTTGCAGCCCTAAACGATCTGTATTGCTGAAAGTGGTTATTAAATATGTTTCAACAGTGTTTATAAATAATTCTGTATAAAACAAGAATGTTCTGTATTTAATGTTCTTGGAAAAAATGTAAACTTTCAACTCAACAAAAAGCCCCCCAAAATTTTAGCAATTTCGGGTAAAGCATATTATAATTTTATGATAAAGTAAGTGGTTGTCTTACTCACTGATGTTGTGAAAAGACTGAAAGACTGACTCCTTCAGATGAGCAGAGATTGTGGGGCGAAGGAGGTAGTTTCTGTCATTGGAAACCCAATCTGCGAGGTCGGGCCTTGGCCGTGTGGGGGGAGGGACAGAAATATGCCTTTGATGTTGGTTGCTGCTGAATGGTGAATTGTGTTCATGCTGCCCTGGAAATACCCACTGCTCTGCTCTGGACTGGAGGTGGCGGCTCAGCATTTCCCCTCACTTGTGCATTTGAGAGCCAGGTAGTGCTGGAGACGCGCAAGATTATTTTGCAATCATAATCACCCCCAGAGTTATGGGGACTAACAAATAAAAAGTTATAATTACCGGTATTCAACTTTCTTCTTTTTCTCCAGTTTAATCTGCTGTACGGGCTGAGGGTCAGCAAGAACAATGGCTACCCAGTGTAAGTAAACACTTCATTTACCTAAGGAAATTATATTACCACTTTCAGGTTTAATAGACTCCATAATAAATGTTTTAGCTGGTGTTGAGCCTTTGCGTCACTGACAACAGACATCAACATGGGTTGAGGCGGGAGATGTATAAAAACCTTTTTTTCTTTTTCAGCTTTTGTATTATTATTATTATTATTATTATTATTATTATTATTATTATTATTATTATTATTATTATTATATAATTCATAATCATAATAAAAAATTTAAAAAAAAGGCAACAAGGGCTAAAATAATAATAAGCAGATAAACAATGGCTGTGTGACATGGCAAAAATGTTTTATCCTGTTTTCTTTTTTCATCCTTTTATTGATCAATTAGTTTGTTTTTAATATCCTTTTTATTTTTTGTTTCGAACAAATAGTAAATATGGATTTGGATCTTAATTTCATCAACATCTGAACTCTGACAGAGGACTGGCTCTTGATTAAAGAATACGACAAGATCATTGATGGGATCTTGATTCTATTCAAATAATTTGATGAATTACAACACCCTAGTATTAATTCATGATTTTACAGTCCATTAATTATTTTTTATACAATACTTACCTTAACTATTAATAAATATAGATGTATATTTTTTATTTATTTTTGTCAATATTACCCATGGGTCCTTTTTAAATTAAACTTCGGTTCTGAAGTTGTAGTCTGTAGTAGTGATGCGCGGGGGTCGGTTTGGGGCGGGCTAAGAAAGTGTTATGCGGGGCAGGTTATAAAATGGCAAGGCAAGTCTTTGCGTTTAGCCCTGTCTAAATTCATATTTCGGAGAAACTAGCCTAATGAAGAACTGAGTCGGATTGTAATAAAACGTACAGAGATCACGTCTGAGCAGTCCCTACTTTCCCCTCTGTCCTTGATCTCTCTGTGAGCTGTCTGAATCTGCTCCTGCGCTTGTGCTTAACAAGTGAGCGAGAGAGAGAGAGAGAGAGAGCAAGGATGAAAAATAAAGATGCAGCCTCCCAGTTCCGACTTTTTAAATTAATTAATTATTAGTCGTGCTAATTGATTTGTGTAAATTCATAATTGGTCAGGTTCAGACCCTACATGTTTTCACCAGTAAAAAGTTTATATGACAGGTTCTCCTATTTTTCTAATGATGACTTATTTTGGTGGAATAGCGCCTGCTGTAAAAATGTATCATAGTTCTACTTCCGTTAGGTTGCAGTTTGTGAAGAAATTTTGAAATAAAACCTTTTAAATTACAGGAAGCAGAACTGAGCTCCAAAATGGAATCCCCCTTTGATGTCATCAATATGCAACATGCCATTGAAAACAGACAATTTGAACTGACACGATCTTCTGACAATTTAAACGATCATTAAACATAATAAAGGTGTTATATTGTATTATTGTTGTATGTATTTTAGCTCTTGTTTTCAGTATGGCTTTAGAATTACCTCTATCTCATTTGCTCCTCATGTCCAACCAGGAAGTACAATTATAAACTTTACAAAAATGGTCAAACTGGGGACAAAGAGGCAAAATGTTTAGTAAAATCTGAAATATAATTGTGTTCGCTAAGTTTAAGTGAAAGTGAGAGCTTTTAGATTTTTTCAGCATGAATCAAATCCGTTATCCGAATTACATTACATTTCAGTGCGCAACCTTTTTAATGGACAGGTCAGAGCAGGTTTAAAAAAGAGATGAAGGGGTGCCGGGCAAAATTGTGAGACCCGCAAACTGGTGAAAACCCGTACATCACTAGTCTGTAATGTTGATGAATTTGTAATGTTTCCTTCATCTTCTCACTTTCCTGCAGCTGATTTAATGGAGTTGGACATGGCCATGGGAGACAGTAAGGCTGCTGTGAGCCAGTGGCAGCAGCAGTCCTACCTGGACTCAGGCATCCAGTCTGGGGTGACCACCACGGCTCCCTCTCTGAGTGGGAAGGGGAATCCAGACACTGAAGAGGACGACCCAGCTCTGTACGACTGGGAGTTTAATCAGCCTTTCACCCCAGAGGCCACAGGTAAGTGTGCCACAGATTGAAGGGAAGTCTGTGGGACACACATTTAAAGTTCTTATGTAATTTCAGATCTGGAGGGCTTCGCCATGACCCGGGCTCAGCGTGTGAGGGCCGCCATGTTCCCAGAGACCCTGGAGGAGGGCCTTCAGATCCCTCCCACTCAGCTGGATGCTGCCCACCCCACAGCTGTGCAGCGCTTAGCTGAGCCTTCACAGATGTTAAAACATGCTGTTGTCAATCTCATTAACTACCAAGATGATGCCGAGCTGGCCACTCGTGCCATACCTGAGCTCACTAAACTGCTCAATGATGAAGATCAGGTACAAACCATCAACGCTTTTTTTCCCCTCTAACCATTTACAATGTATTGGGTCTCTAAAATGTTATGTTTTGCAGGTTGTCGTGAATAAAGCAGCTGTGATGGTGCACCAGTTGTCAAAGAAGGAGGCATCCCGCCATGCCCTGATGCGCTCCCCACAGATGGTCTCTGCGGTGGTCCGTGCCATGCAGAACACGGGTGATGTAGAGACTGCTCGCTGTTCAGCTGGAACCTTGCACAATCTCTCTCATCATCGTGAAGGGCTTCTAGCCATCTTCAAATCTGGTGGCATCCCTGCCCTTGTCAAAATGCTCGGGTGAGTGATTATGTCTTCAATTAGCAATGACAACTTGACAACTTGATCTCCAATACATTTTCCATGTGTTCACAGCTCTCCTGTGGACAGTGTGCTGTTCTATGCCATCACCACTCTTCACAATCTTTTACTGCACCAAGAAGGAGCAAAGATGGCAGTTCGTTTGGCTGGAGGGCTACAGAAAATGGTTGCACTATTGTCTAATACAAATGTCAAATTTCTGGCAATTACAACTGACTGCCTCCAGATTCTGGCTTATGGCAATCAGGAAAGCAAGGTATAAAGTATATCTGTTTGTGTTTATTCTTTTTGTTTGCACCTTTCACACATTTCAAAAATTTAACAAATTTTAAAATCTGATTTTTAGCTGATTATTCTGGCCAGTGGTGGGCCCCAGGCTTTGGTCAACATCATGAGGACATTTACATATGAGAAACTGCTGTGGACCACCAGCAGAGTGCTCAAAGTGCTCTCGGTTTGTTCCAGCAACAAACCTGCCATTGTAGAGGCTGGTAAGTTGAAAATTGTTGATTGCACGATTAAGGGTACAAATGGGGCTGGAGCTAATACATCCAGTTGCGTTAATGATGCTGCGTTTCAGTACTTATCCCTTATGTTCCCTTACGCATAGGCTGTATAATGCGCATGTCACTTTGTTGTGTAGGGGGAATGCAGGCCTTGGGGCTCCACCTGACAGATCCCAGCCAGCGTTTAGTTCAGAACTGCCTCTGGACTCTGAGGAATCTTTCTGATGCTGCCACAAAACAGGTAAAGACACACTGTTGATAGCATTTAGTGGGTACACACTGTTTGATTTGACACCTTTTCTGTAGGAGGGAATGGAAGGTCTCCTGGGAACTCTGGTACAGCTCTTGGGCAGTGATGACATCAACGTTGTGACATGTGCTGCGGGTATCCTGTCCAACCTCACGTGCAACAACTACAGTAACAAGCTCATGGTCTGCCAGGTAGGCTTTGGAACGCACACAATAAAAATGTATAAAGATTTGGTTTTCAAGTTGTATATGTGTGTCTAATGTGAACAAGGTTGGAGGCATTGAGGCCCTCGTGAGAACAGTGCTCCGTGCTGGTGACAGGGAGGACATAACGGAGCCTGCTGTCTGTGCCCTGCGCCATCTCACCTCCCGCCACCAGGACGCTGAAATGGCCCAGAATGCAGTGCGCCTTCATTATGGGTTGCCAGTCGTGGTTAAACTACTGCACCCTCCATCCCATTGGCCTCTCATCAAGGTCAGTGTCTCATTCTGTCATGTTTTTGTTTTTGAGGTTTTTTTTGTGTGTTTTTTTTGTTACTATTTGTAACAAAACTTTTACTCTTTCTTTGTAGGCCACTGTTGGACTTATTCGCAATCTCGCTCTCTGTCCCGCCAATCACAGTGCACTGCGTGAGCAGGGAGCAATTCCCAGACTTGTGCAGCTGCTCGTCAGGGCACACCAGGACACACAGAGGCGTACGAGCATGGGAGGAAACCAACAGCAGTTTGTGGTGTGTTTCTAAACTGAAATGTCTAAGATTTGTCAAGTTTATGTGCATGCACTCTTGTTTAATATTTTATTACTACACAGGAGGGAGTACGAATGGAGGAAATAGTAGAGGGGTGCACAGGTGCCCTGCACATTCTGGCCCGAGATGTCCATAACAGAATTGTCATAAGAGGACTTAACACCATTCCACTCTTTGTCCAGGTGAGGTTTTAATGCGTAGTGTCGGGATTAGATCTTGTTTAAAGGTAAATTTGTTCACCTGTCCTGTTTTCCCTCTGAAGCTGCTCTACTCTCCAGTGGAGAACATCCAGCGTGTGGCAGCTGGTGTGCTCTGTGAACTGGCGCAGGACAAAGAGGCAGCAGAGGCAATAGAAGCTGAAGGAGCCACTGCCCCACTCACAGAGCTCCTACACTCAAGAAATGAGGGTGTTGGTGAGTTCAAGTAGTGCACTTAATTGTCAGTTTAGTTCTTATTCCATTGCAACTATAACTTAGATTCATTGTTTATTTTTGTAGCAACCTATGCTGCAGCCGTCTTGTTCCGTATGTCTGAAGACAAGCCACAGGATTATAAGAAACGTCTGTCAGTTGAACTGACCAGCTCTTTGTTCAGAACTGAACCAATGGCGTGGAATGAGGTATGTTTAAATTATGATTGGTAACAACTTTTAGAATCTGAAAAGTTTTTTTTGCCGTTACATAGGAACTTGCTTTGGTGTTAAGGTGCAACATACAACAATGAACAATAATAAAAACAAGATATATCAAATCAAATTGCATATAATTTTACATATATAAGTTCCAACATTGAATCTTGAAGAACCTGTTCTGGCTTTCTTCTGATCTCAAACAGCTCCATAGCAAGGAAGTTGGAACCATAGGTAACCAGTTAAACCCAACTCACTCAGACCTGATTCTTTTTAAGTGCTAAATTCATTGGCACGTTTGCTGCTTTCTGGCAGCTGAGATTACCGCTCTGAAAGGGGGAAAAAAACCTGAACATGTCCTTCGACCTCAGTCTGACAAAAAGGGTAACCCTTTCACCATGGACTGATGAGAATGTTTAACCGGGCACAGACGACACAACACCAACAAAGCTGGCATGTCTCTCTCTTGTCGATTTCCCTGATTGGACAGTAGGCTTTATTAGACAGGGCAGTATAGCGTGACATGGGGATGAGACTGGGGAAGGACATTGAAGCAAACGGTTGAGAGCCTGATTTGAACTTGCGAAGCTCTGGGTTGCTCACATGTGCCATCCACTTCACCACTGAGCCATTTAATGAGCCTCAAACTACTACAACGTACAATATTTTAAAGAGTTATGAGGACAAGTTTCAGGATACACCTCGACTACAAGATAAAAGTCTTACACAGGGCCTTTTTATATGTTCCTGTCACCAGTTTTTACACACAGTGCACAAGGTAATGTTCTTATATTTTGACAGACCGGAGACTTGGGACTGGACATTGGAGCTCAAGGAGATCCACTGGCCTACAGACAAGATGGTACGATAATTTACACCTGACCTTGTCTTACTGTTTATCAAGTTGACAGTGAATTGTTCTGTTAGATGGTGCATACCGGGCCTATCCAGCCCCTTATGGTCAGGACTCTCTGTTGGACCCTATGATGGAGGGTGCTGACTATCACGCTGACACTCTGCCAGACCTGGGCCACCACACTGATCCCTTGCCAGATCTGGGACACACCCAGGACCTAATGGACAGCAACCAGCTGGCCTGGTTTGACACCGACCTGTAGAAATGGTAACTCTTACACCAGTTTCTCTACTAATCTGTTCGTAGGTACATGATACTAAAATAATCTTTTATTCTTTCTTTCAGTTTTATTCAGTAAAACCTGCATAGTGGTTGGCCCAAATTATCTAAAACAGCATTAGAATTGGCCTGAAGAGTTGATGAAGGTATGAAGAGATGAGGGATCTTGGAAAGTGCCTGAAACATGATAAAGATGGTTGCCACTGGAATGTTTTAAGGAAGTTGTATCATTGTATAAGAAAAGAGTACCATGAAATGGAATCACGGTAGAGGGCTTAAAGCAGGTTCAAATTGGTGCACACGAGGTGGTTTTAAGTTGGAAACAAACATCTTTAGCCTTGCCTGTATTATCAGTTTTTTTTTTTTCTTATACTATTTTTGTTTAATTGTATTTCTTTTTGTATTACTCACTCTTGTTTTGGTACTGACCCAGCTTGCCTTTGTCTAGCCATCTTTTATCTTTTTAATTAAAAATCATTTGTATTTTTTTAATTTTATGTAGATGGAATTTAGTATTAAGTTATAGTGATATTATACAATTCTTTCTGGTCTATGGCAGAATGTGTAGAACACTAATAATCAGTTAAATGTACTCTGACTTAAAGTGTAACATTGTGTAGTTTTTTTTTTATAATCCTGAAAATGGAGAATTATGCATTCTTAATATGTGCTTGTTTAAGCATAAAAATGTCAGTGTCACAAATGTTCTAAAGGGGCTGTGGGTGAAAATGGGGGTGGGTCAGGGATAAATCTAGAGACAAGTGTTTTATATACAGACAGTATCACTTGTAGGTTAACTATTTTGTATGCTTATTGGGTGTCTGATAGAAAATCTTAAATGCTATCTCTGGTGGTCAATAAAACCCAGTTTCACTTGCTATTGAGGATAGCTTGGCTGATGAACCAGTTGTAGTCCTGCTGTGACGGTTTTGGAGACGAGGTTATGACACGGCTGAATAATAAATAGACATTTTATTTCAACTGTGTCTGAACTTATTTCATTCTACCCTGTGATGTTTGTCTCTCACAGTACATATTTCCTGTGAAAAACAATTTAACAGTCTATCAATTACTTAATTTGAAGTAAGCCTTTTTATGCATGGAGGATTCAAATAAGTGTCATGCTTTCAAAGTAAATTTCTGGGAACCTGAGGAATCTACAATAGATTCCTCAATAATGACAATATGCGACGACCTCTTTGTAAACACATTTTATTCCGAATCCAAGTGCTGTAGTATTTTTTGACACAACTTTACACCCAGGATCTAAAAAGGCCATGGCACAGAATTGGTGCAGAGTAAATGGTGTGGCTGCTGAGACAGGGGCCAGCGTTGGCTCTACTGGTGTACACCCAGGGCTCACTGTTCACGTGCTTCCTCCTGACTATTTTGGCAGTTCCAGGTGAACAGAGTCCGTTGTGTCTGCTGCCCCCTACCGGCCACATGGGGTACGGTTCTGATGAACGGTCACGCTCCTCTGTGTCCCAGTTGAAGATCCTCTTTACCCCCCTGTGAGAGATTCCAGGCTGCTGCCCTGCTCTGAACGGGGCTGTGGACAGAGCAGAGGGTCCGGAGGTTCTGACACATGGACTGTCCCTCCTTAGAATAGATTCAATTGAAAAGGGGCTGCTAAATTTGACGTCACACTTGACTTTAGCTTTGCAGGCAGCTTCAGGTAAGCAGACAGAAGCTCTCTCTGATGGTTGAGTTTGGATTTTGGAGGCCAACTCTGGGAAGAACTCCAGGAGTCCTCTGAAGTGACGGCGCACCATCTTCTCTGTGATCTGCTGCGTGTCCAGTTTCCAGTAGTTCTTTTTGCTGTTCATAGACCTTAAGGACCGTGGGTTCATTGGCATCTACACAACAAAACACACATGACTCCCTCCACACAACTCATATATAGGCTAAAATAGCACAAAATGAAGGCTCATTTATTACCTTTACAAAACACGTGTTGCTGGAGAGACAGACTCTAATGTTGCTCTCGACAGCTTTTGTATCTTCAGGGAACAGC
The DNA here is from genome assembly GCA_015082035.1 of Chaenogobius annularis. Classification (NCBI taxonomy): domain Eukaryota; kingdom Metazoa; phylum Chordata; class Actinopteri; order Gobiiformes; family Gobiidae; genus Chaenogobius; species Chaenogobius annularis. Next base: position 142,508 of record BJKM01000230.1, read on the forward strand.
GGTGCGAGTCTGTACATCAACTGAACACATAAACAACAAATTGGTATTCAATAAGCCATACAGTAAATAACCACTTAATGAGTTACTTATCTCATACCTGACTGAAAGTAAGCCTTTTGCCTGGAGCGCTTTGAAGAATAAGGGCAATCTTCGCCAGGTAAGTTGTGCTTTTCCAAAAGCCTTGCTGCTCTGTGCTGCTGGCTGGGACAAAGGTAGGCCGCTGACATCCCATGTTGACCATCTTCCCGCTTGTTTTTGGTAGAATGAAGACTGACTATGTGTGTATGAGTCCAGTTGTTCCCTCTTATACCTGGTCGGGACAATAGCTTTCAGGGGTGTGTTTATCTGTTTAATGGCAGCCTCTTCTGAAGTTGATGGGCCACAAATGGCATAGGTGGGGCCAGTGCTTTGAGCAGTCAGAACCATTTGCATTAGATTACAAGGATCACCGGGTCTTTAACTTTACCCTGTAAACAAGGTTTCCCTTCTACACACAGGCAAACTACAAAAGGGTAGTGACTTGAATAATGAATAAAATAAATAAGATCCATTCCTTGGCTGGTTGTTTGAGTGTAGTATTTTCTAACAAATGTAACTGATTTATGATCTTCATTTGTAGTCATTTTTAAAGATAGATATGGAGATATTGAAATATAGATTGATGGACATCCTATTTAATCCCCTAATGCATTTTATCAAACCAAATTATTCAGGTTTTTAACAATGAATTATTTAACATTTTAAGGTCCACTTTTTTCTTTACATTGTAATCATGTATACAGGCTACTTATGTCAATTTAACCACATCAAATTAGTGCTCACCCAATACAATATGCATAATTACCCAATTTTCTGCTTTAATTCTGCTTTACATAACGTCATGAACACAATTATATATATATATATATATATATATATATATATATATATATATATATATATATATATATATATATATATATATATATATCCCATTTGACAATTTTTTGAAAGTTATGATTTGATGAACAATAATCCATTTAACACCTTATTTTGGTTTGAGTGATTGTTTATACTGTCAGAGAAAGTCTAACCAGTTTAAATTGCAATTGTCCGCTCACGTCGGGCACCATTGGATGACATATGTAGACTGTTCTGTTTTAGGAATACAGCTCATTGCTGTAATTTTAAACGATTTTTTTTTCAATTTCTTTACAAACTGCAATTTAACAGAAGTAAAACTTGATTAAATATTTCCAAGGTGCTATCCCACCAAAATAAGTCATAATTGAAAAACCATGAAACAGGCTTTAAACATTATGTATTATTACAAGACAAAAAATGTGCATGGTTCATTTGAAAGTCACGCCCTAATCTCACTGAAGTGGATTCAGATGAGCTACTTTGACTCTGGAGCTGTGTTCAGCTTTGATGCAATGTGGAATTAGACATGTAAATGAATGGTGGCGGTTATTGTAACACACAGGCAAGGCCACTTACATTTAAAAAAAAGGTGGGTGAGTAGGTGTTAACTGTTGGGAATGTGATGATTGGAAAGTGTAAGACTTGTTTTGTTCAGCCTAGCCCTAGAAGACCTTACTTTAAATGTAGATCAACTTCATTTATATTGTTACAGATATGAGCACAAAATGAGTCAATTTGTTGCTTATACATAAAGAGATCCCTTACACTTAGGCCGCCCCACGCGGGACATTTTCTTTATTTATTCCATTTTGTCCACCATCTTATAAAAGGGACTCTCAGTCTGCTTAATATGCTGAAATAATTAAGCTTGCAATCACTTATTTCCAGTCAAATCCACAAATTCTGGGGCAGATCAGGGTCAGTTGTAACTTCCATTCCCAAATAAAAAATGACCCTAAAATCAAATAAAAAATGAATAGACATTATATATGGATTCCGCCTCGACATTTTTGCTTTATTACAAGGCTCCCCTTAAACACATTTTTTAGTGAATTTTACCTTCAGCTTGTTAAACGGGGAATTGTCAAAGACGCCAACAAATGCTCATTTTAGTGCAATCAGACGATTCCATCCAGAAACAGTTTACTCATTTTATTATATTTAACAAAGAATTAGGGTGGGATTTGAAATCTTATTTTCCTCTGTGCAGAGCGCTTGTTCTCTATTCAGGATTAGGCAGTAAACAGAGATCAGGAGTTCAAACTCAGAATCTCAACTCACAAAGGCTCCAACAGATTGTTTTGCTTCCCCAGAGGGTTCAGGGAGCAGCTAAATAGGCCCCAAGTGCACAGGGTTTTGAATGTTAATCCTCATATAAATCAATTTTTCTCAACATCTTGTCATTTCATAGGTCCTTTGACACAGGGAACAGGTAGTAACGCCACATGAATCCTCGGCCAGATAACAAGAAGCAAATGGAGAACATTGAAGCCGTTCCCATCAGCTTCTCAATCCTGCCAGATTCAACACGTTTTCACGTTTTAAACGAAGCAAATCTTATATGGCAAAGATTAGCTGTCATTTCTGCAAAGTGCACAAGACAATACTGCACAATTATTCAAGATTTGGTAATGTTTATGGTAAAGTGGTGTATATTTAATCAGTAACTAGTATAACATTGCTTAAAGATCAAACTTATTTTCTAATGGCCATTGATTTTACTGACTGACACTACTGAACAACAGATGATGTCTCTGATGCAGCAGCAAGCGTTTTGTAAGATAATACATTAGCCATCATATTGGGGCAATTTTAGCCTAATATATGATTTGTTGTGCAAAGGGAGTCTGTGTGTTTGTTATATCCCATTGACCACATGGTCCCTGAACAGCAAAAAGAACTACTGGGAAACTGTACACGAGCAGATCACAGAACAAGAATGGGCACACTTCAGAGGAATCCTGGAGTTTCTTTCCCTGAATTTCCTCCAAAATCCAAAGGAGGAGAGAGCTTTCTGTGCTGCCTACCTGAAGCCTTGCCTGCAAATTAATGTCAAATGTGAGGTGAAGTTTAGCAGCCCCTTTTCTCTTGAATCTATTCTAAGGAGGGACCTGCCGGCCCTCTGCTCTGTCCACTGTCCCGTTCAGAGAGCCGCAGCAGCGGTGACCGGTTTCATACTTGACGCGGCCACCACAAGTGGCCAGGTAGGGGGGCAGCACACACCTACGGGACTCTGTTCACCTTACTGCCAAAATCACAAAATGAACACGTGAACAGTGAGCCCTTGAAATATTTCCAGCCCACTCAGCAGCCAACATTTTGTCTGCGCACTAATTCTGTGACCACCTGCCACCTGGACATTGAACGTGACCTACACTTGTAAACACTTAGAGATCACACTACTGTTCAGATTGTTTGTGACAAACGTTTTTCATTGTCTACAATTCACACATCTTATTCAATTTCTCTATATTTATGCACATTGTTGGAAGTGGTCCAACTGGGAAAGAGTTAACAGATTATATTTTTACAAATGGCCACATCCAAAATGAAATATGCAAATATATGGTAGTCTATGGCTTTCTTAAGAGATAAGAGTTGACTGGGCCACTATGGCAAGTTAAACCTGTTTGCTCTCCAGCTACAATGTAACACTACTTCAACCTTAACTCCAGATTAACTATAAAGTATTGCCAGTTTTGCAATTTACAACCGCACACAATCTGCAATTATATGCAACTTGCAGTCAGAATTTGCAATAAAGTAGCCTACTTGTTTGGTTTCATATATGATTTATATTATTACTTTCAAGGTGATTTGTATTTTTTTACGAGAGACTCCTTAACTAAGATGAAGCTGTTCAGCTTTGACATCAGATGCCATCTCTTCTGTGTGGGATTAACTGCTGAACGACTAATTGCTATTCCAGCCAGCCCCCCCCCCTCCATCAGGAATGTCAATGCAGATTACACACTGAGCTGGAGCTGAAGCAGAACGTACAGCTGCCAGAGCATGTGATTACACTGGGGAAAGACACAAAAGCATATATTTTTTCCTTAGTTCTCCTGTGGTTTCAGCTGCCCGTTGTTTACATAGTAGGCCCATTGACACTGCTAAGAAATAATCTACAGGATAAATACTATTATAGAGACAATCACTCCAGAAGTTCAGATGTTTTGAACTCACATACTTATTCTCCAGACATAACAGTCTGACTGGTGTGTACTAGTATCGGTTTCAAAAATAAACTAAAGAGGGTCATAAGTAGAGGTAAGCAAGGCAAAGGCAAGTTTTGTTGTAGAGCACCATTCGTTACACAAGGCTTTTATCACAATAGGGGGGAAAAGCATTATAAATCACCAAAGACATGACAGAAATCACAAAAAGTAAAAGACATGAAAGAGAGACTGCAAATAAAATTCCTTTCAGTCATATGCACCACTTAAAGTTTTTAGCCTAGATTTGAATAGAGGCCTGTCTCACACTGTCTTCAGGAAGACTGTTCACGATTTGAGTTAAAAACGCAGATTCCCCATGTTTAATCCTGACTCTGGCACCAGCAAGGGGGGCTGAGAGAGTAGATGAAGAGAAGAGACCTGAGCATGGATTAATGTGATCGCATTTCCTTGTTCTACCGAGCAGCAGCGTTCTGGATGTACTGCAGCTGTTTTTACAGCTCGTTTAGTGAGGCCAGTGAGCAGGCCGTTACAGTAGTCTAATCTACTGTTGACAAACGCATGGATAAGCTCTCCAAGTCTAGTTTAGACCTATACTTTTAATTTTTGGCAATGTTCTTCAGATGGTAAAAGCTGCGTTATTTGATTTGACTTGGCTGTTAAAATTCAAATCTGAGTCCATTTTACCCCCAGATCCTCTAACTTGATTTGTAGGTTTTAGAGCGAGACTCTGGAGGTGACTGCTAATACTTTTCTCTTTGTTTCTGTGGGCCAAAGCGATGATTTCAGTCCTTGTCTGAGTTCAGCTGGAGAACGTTGTTTTCCATCACACAACTGATCTGTTGGATGCAGTGACAGAGTGAATCCACTGGTCCATATTCACCTGCCGTCAGTGAAACATAGATTTGAGTGTCGTCTGCATAATTGTGATAGGACACATTTTCAATGCATATCAACTGACCTAACGGCAGCAGGTAGAGGTTGAACAGAAGGGGTCCCAGGATTGACCTTTGGGGCACCCCACAGGTCAGGGGTCTGAGTCCTTCTTGTCTTCCAGAAAGGACTTTAACCAATTTAGGGCAGTGCCAGTGATCAGAATTAAGACAGGCTTTGCCCGTGTCAGTGTTCAGGTGGATGCCATTTGTCACCTTGACAAGAGCAGTCTCAGTGCTGTGATGAGGTCTGAAACCTGACTGGAAAACATCAAATGAGTTTATGAGTTGGCTTATTAGAGACCAATAGCCCATATTTGATCTGTAATGACTTGATTCCACTATCACTATCTGCGGTTACATTCACACCCAAAATCCATATTATTGAAATGACATGTAAACTGCAAAACCCTCTGATTTCTTTCTAATCACGGTCCCTCTCATTGTTCACATCAGATTTTGAGGGTTGCGCATCATTTTAATAACCTTAAAGGTCCAGACATCTGTGTGCATGTAAACATTCAGCTCAGTTTATGGGGGACTCAAATATCCTGACACCCACTTTTTGTTTATACTTTTAGGTTAATTAAAATACACCTGGGATATTAGGCTACTGTATATCCAGTATATCACTGTATATCCTGTATATATATTAGTCTGTCACAACAAATAATAACATTAATAATAATAATAATGCCATTGTGCATTTAGTTAAACCCATAATCTAACTAAGTGCAACTTTCTCTAGTGTAAGGTTTAGACCTATAGGCTATTTGTGGCTCCACACGTGTCCTGAAGGTGTGACCTGGCTGTTAAAAAGAAGTGTCATGTTTACATCCGGTGTGCTTTTGTCACGTCTCTCTCGTCGCCTTCGTCGAGACCACGCCCACAGGCTTTGACAATCCGTGTCAAGGATTCTATATAAATTTTGCATATTTGGATTTTCCCCCTTAATATTTTACAATAATAATAATAATAATAATAATACATTTTATTATTACAACAGCAACAATTATAGAAAACCATCTTTGTTAGATAATGTAAGGGACCTATGGGTTTCCTAGTAGTTTTATGGCATCCAGTTTGTTTATCTGTTTTACAAAGGAGCGAGTGATATCTAGGCCACCACCAGTAGGTCTAGTCTATTGATCATTAACAGCTACCCTGTAAATTAACCAGCCACTATCACAGGATTTTATGTCCCACTTTTCGCAGAGACTCTTAATCATTGATTTTAATATGTTACACTGGTGTATGTTCAAAACTTAAACAGGCCATGTTTCATTACAACATTTTAAAAAGTCGATATCTGTTTACAGACTATTAAGTCATAACTATTTTTATTCCCATAGTTAAAAATGTTTTCCTTGAACTTCCCAGCCCAAGTACTCGACAGCTGTTTCCTCAATTTAGAGGGGTTTGTTTGGCTGTTTTGTGCAATTCGTTCCGGAATAAGAACCAGTGAAAACAGAGACCGCTCTGTGGCACTGCAGGGTTTGAAATATCGTAGTAAAAGGCCTAGACAAATATAGGTTAATTGAGAAAGCTGTTACTTATCTTTAAGGTTAAGATGGTTTTCAGTATATATCAGTACATGATATCAAACACTGACATAATGAATATGTCTTGAGTATGTCATCCCGAACTCATTGTGTGTATGAACATTTGCTGCTGCAATGCAATGTATCTGGCACAGGAAAACATATTTTATGTAATTTAGTGAGACAATAATTTGTTTCACATGACAGCATTGCCTTACTGTGAGGCCTCACATATTAGTTCTGTGGTTAACCTGATGAACAGTGACCGTGGATCTGAGGGGATTAGGTAAACTCATGTTCACATGTTTACCTTGTAAACTTATGCAATAGTCAAATTCTGGGGCATGCTTACAGTCTATGCTCCATCTTTATGAAATACATTGCCCACAAAATTAGTTCAGTCATATTTTTGGGTTTTTTTTATATAAAATTTCAGCTGACATTTGGTGGTTTTACTTTCATAGTTTTTGTAAGAAACCCTTGTGACCAACTATTTTAATTAACTCACAATTTCATCTTTTCTCTCTTTCCAAGACAACTTTATTATATTGGAGGAGATGCAAGTTCCCCAAACATTGTTTAATCTTTGACCCTTGTGTTTAAAAAACAAGAAAACCATCCTAATTGGGCCACATAGTTGGATTTTATCATTAACTATTTGCTTAGCCCAGTTTGTCACTCTATAACTAACCTTATCAACTTCAAGGTAAATAGAACGGTCTTATCATAGCATTCTGATAATTGAACAGAGGTCAGACATTTATTTTATGCTCAAACAACTGCAATAAATATTTTATAACCAAATAAACTAAAGTGTTTGTTGAAAATAATTTCAAGAAACATTTTACTCTAGGAAACATTTCACAAAATGTGAATGCACAAAATAACTATTCATATATGTAACTCTGACACTAATGAAACAAACAAACAAAGAAACAAACAAATAAAACCTGCTAAAAGAGTAATCATTGCACTTGCTTCTCTGAACTTAGATACCAAATAGCTATACCCAACATGTTGCAACAAAGTGGTACCTCTGTATCATTACCTGAGACATGTTTGACTTGTTTTGACTGTAGTAACAGATTTACAATTTAAGTACGTGACCAACTGACACGCCTCATGTCATGTGTTTATGAATCACCACACACCATTACAACACTATTGCATCAGTGCTGGACTACTGATTTTGTTCAGCTTTGTTTAGCTTTAGCCACGAGAAAAAATATGAGAAAGTATTATGTACTGAGTGATACTACAATGCAAATGTAAACACAGAAGGAAATAGCTCCTGAGCTCTACTTTTATATTGCACTGCATTTAGTACAATGTGTAATAATGATCTGACCTAGCCATTTGGTCACATCACAGTGAACATATGATCTACCAAGTGATTCTATCTCTCATAATGAAGAGAAGAATATGCAGTTTAAGTGTAAAATTCTGATCTAAACTGGAGGGTTTGCCAACTACTTGTATCCAAGCTTCTTGTATGTTATCTTATGTGTTATTGTTTTTCCTAAAATGCGCCAGGATGGCATTCAACTTTTCTATGGAAACAAGCATGTGACACCACCAGGCCAAATTACGTGTCAAGGGATTTTTTAGCACCTAGTAATTGGTAGCCTACACCTACAAGAAAAAATACACAATGTCTCTATGACCTATTGCATTACCATTGTCAAGTATTGTGACAAAGCATAACTTGTGTGTGTGTTACTTTCAGACTCCAAAATAGCCAGAATTCTACACTGAATATCCCGCACCATAATCATTATAGGGAACTCACAAAGTCACATCTATTTCCCCTCAAATGAGACTATTGTCTGAAGCGGGTTCCTTTTGACGGCCTCATACTACAGTCTCACAAAGTGTCTATTGTATCATGACAAGGTCTTCACTATGCTTGGGCACTTCTGATTCACGCTGTTTGAGCCAGGCAGCAGCAGGTTGGAAAATTCCATGAAGAGGTTTACATACAGTGTGAGCGAAAGATCTGTATCTGATCATGAGCAACCTGAAGTGTGCACCTTACAAGGACTGTCATGGCACCATCATTTCTTTGATAATAATACAACTTTTATTTGTAAATCCCTTTTCAAAAATGAGTACATAACAATAAAACAGAACATTATTAACTGGTTGTTCAATAAATAAGAGATGATTTTTTTCCCCATTTTTCGTATGTCTGTTATGATGTCAGTCCAGTCCTTAATTGTGGCGGGAGTTTGTGAGTATATTCCAAAGAAATCCATCTATTATGTTCATGGCAGAGGTTTTGAGGCCCAAATACATAGTTTTGAAATTGGGTGGGATGGTGGTATTGAAAATAGTATGTATTGCCTTGTTAATCTCTGTCCAGTATTTTTATGCAACAGGACAGTCCCAAAACACATGGTAACGGTTTGCCTCCTGGCAACCACAGTTTGTCCGACATTCAGCCCCTCCCTGTGAATAATGAGCACTTTGACATGGTGTTATAAAAACAGGTCACATTCTTCCAACAGAAACCCTCTAAACATGGGACACTATGGTCTTCCTTATGATGCACATACCCCTTCCCACTCCTCTCCGTCAACAAGATATTTAGTTTTCATTCTGCATTCTTTATTCATTGCAGGTATTATTATCATGCTTTTGGCTTATTGTGTGGGTTTATTGTGGTATTTTCTGTAGCACTTCAAAGTGAGTCCTTGTGGCAGGCCTAAATACTAAAATAAGACTTTTTAGCTGTAACTGCATGTATTAACGTTATTCTGATTCTGATAAGATGTTAAACAAGCAACCGTCTGTGGGATTGGGAGTAAAAGTAAATGCAATCCCTAGTCTACCGCAAAGCTCTCTGATTGAAGGGTCTGTGGTCAAAGTAACTCTGATTAGATACTATTGTGTCATTGGGAGAATAGAGTGATTTACATTACCCTTTGTACATACTTATCTCCATTTGGCCTAAAATCAAGGTTGCATACTTGGCAACATTCCAGATCATTATGTCTAGTACCGCCACAAACAGCTAAATGCAAAAGTACAACTCAAGTACAATAATCCTGTCCACACCCAGCCTTAATATGGGCCTGTGGTCAATTTATAGGCCTTATCTGCTGTGAATCCTTTTGCCATATCTTTTCATAGTGAAGTTAATCAGTCTTGTTTTGTTGCTACTACGATACAATCGATAGTTACATTAAAGATTCATGTGGGAAGTACGAGTCCCAGAGTGTCCTCCTCGTCGCTGGAAATGAGTGAATGGTCCAGTCCGTTTTCAGTCCCACGTCCAGATGCGCGCCAATGGAGACGACAGTGGGCGTGGCCACACGCCCCGGAGCTTTATAAATGTCCCCCATACATCCGCATTTCACGTTATAAACAAAGCAAGGCGTTTTCAGACAAAGAGTCTGACTGTACGATCTGACACAACTGAAAACTTTTGTTCGAAGGGTGTTTGAGGGGCTGTTAATTCAGGACAATCAAATTTGCACAGGTAAGTTATCATTTCAATCACAAAACTAAATTGGACTTTGTTATTCCCTACTTTTTTGAAACTGTCAACATTATATTCGTGTTGTAGCCATTACGCGCATGCCATTTAATATAGAGCACATCACATTTAGTTAACTCTTATAAAACATGGCCTATAATCATGTCCAGGCCCATGCTTACTTCTTAAATGTCATTAGATTTAATGCATGACGGGTGACAAATGGCATGTTTTTAAGATGGCACTTCATAAAAACAAATATACTTTTCAACTACTACAACTACTTCAGGAAGTTGTAGGTTATCCATCGGCTACTATGACTAATGAGTGAAATTCCTTATTGTCATTCCTGAATGCACATTGCCCAAGAAGAAATAAACATAAGCCTTGTATTCATTCACAAGTTAAGGCAGTGTCCAGATATGCCCTAAAATCCTGAGTCCTGTGTAAATGAATACTGCAAAACCTGACTAGACCGATCATCCAGGTTTAGTGGATGTTGTTTGAACATGTTTGTCTCTCCCGTTTGTCCCACAGAAAGCCCCCCCCCCTCTGAGTGGAGTGTGTTACAGAGCTACATTTTGACAGACAGTTTACTGCAGCGGGACTGCCCTGCTGCTGCTGCCATGCTGATTTTTCAGAACGAGGGATTTGTCAGATTAAGCAAGTTCCCAAAGATTAGGGAAGCAATCATTGTTTTTACAGATTGATGCAGGCTTGTGGATTTAAAACCATATAGACACTATGTGCATGGCCTGGACCAGATTCCTCCTCCCCTCCCCTAAAATAGTTGAGTTGCTTTACAAATCTAATCTCACAGTATGCTACTCTCGCACAGTTTTTTTCCTTGCAGTTTTGTAACGTTGATGGTTTAAAGCGGTGTATCAGGATTTACTGTGAAAAACAAGGGTTCGTGCAGAACGCAGCAAAACAGCAGCTGTTTTGTGGACCATAGTTTAGGATTCTGCATTGTTTAAACAAAAACTTTGCATTTCAGGAATTTAGCACAATACTCAATACATTGAGTATTTTAGCTGTATATATTAATACTACAAATTCAAATGTATGTGATGTCTAATATAGTTCCAAAATTACAGTTCATTTTAGGTCATTCTTTGTGGATGATCCTTGTCTGTATCCTCCCACTATTTCCTGTTAATGATTGCACAACATTGTTTCATTTCTGCCTGGGCCAAAATGTTTGACTACTTTCTGCTGTCTGCTTTTCCCCTCACTTTCCCCTCACCTTCTTTTTTATTAAAACCAAACAAATTGTTTTAATAATTATAAAACTCTGTAGACCTGTAATTGTGAGGGCAACCTTATTATAGTGTTGGAGTGGTTCACTTTACAAAGACTCAATGACAATTTATATCTCAACATCTGTGCACTTTCACCTGTCATGACAATACTTGTAAGTGGCAGAAACATTCTGGGTTCACAAGGTTTGGATGTACAAACATTGAATACCACCTTTGCTCCACTGAACTTCAGCCGGCTCAAACATTAGCTCAGGAACATCTCTGGGTTATCATGTGGCCCGGTTCAGCATCTCGTGGATCAGAGCGTGCCCCATGCCCCATCTGTTACAGAAAATCATCAATGCATTTGAGAATGACATTTTTACATTTTCATGTGAGAAAGATCTGTGTAGAGCCTTTCCCGGGTGTCTTTGAGGTTACGTGAAAGAGTGCACACCCTTTGAATTAAAAAAATGTATATTATGAGCAAGCTTTCGCAGTATGTGGCCTTTTTATGTTACTTGTCATAAAGTGGGCCCATGTCTCTGGAATTTGTATGAGGGCTGATCTCTTGTTCTCTAACAAAGATCCCGCAGTGTTGAGACGGCCATGTTTTTGGAGGCCTCTGCAGAAAAATGAACCCGTTGTGTGATACTCCTCTTCCTTGTGCTTTTGTCAGAGCCAGCGCAATCTGGTATGTGCTGTCTACAAGCATGTGTGCACAGGGCCAGTGTGTGTTCAGGGCGTTTACTCCAACCCTTCTGTCATACGAGCACACATTTGAAGATCTTTGCGCTTTGAATACCTTGCTATCCTGTCAGGTTGTAATGTATACAAAGCATGAATTGAAATATTGAAAAAGTGCAAGGGCAAACATAGCAACACTGCAACCAAGCAGCAACAAGAAGGGACAAACCGGGGGAAGCTAATCCAGAGAGGCATTGAAAACAGGTTTGGGTGTATTGAGGGGAAACCCTGTATATTTCTGTTGGTCAGTCTAGGACCAAAACAGGCTTCTGGCTCTCAGGACAGTGCAGGAACCATAGCACAAAGACCTCTGTTGATTGGCTGGTTTGATTTGCATGCATAGCCACTGCTAGCTCACTCTCCTCCAACTTCGCATCATGCTCAGCAGAACAAACAAACGCCTGGCATCTCCACACAAACCCATTTTTCTTCTACTCTTAGCCCGTCGCAGTCCCGTTGTCATTGTGTACCCTATATTCACCAATTCACTCGCCCAGAAAGGAAACTCATATAAGCCATTCTTTATTCTGTCAAAGTTTATCAAGCAAGCATTTTTGCAGTATTTTCACATGATCTTGTTATGCTTGATAAGTCAGGGTTTGTTAGAAATCGAGCAGGGTTCGTTTTCTCCATGTAGGTGCAGTCTTCTCGTGTCAGTGCAGGTAACTGTGCCAGTTGCTACTTGTTTTGTCATGTACATTTAAAACTTGGATAAAGACGCGCACCCAGCTCAAGAAAGCATTCATCCCTTTCTTTTCAATGAATAATTTCTCTTAACTTGCGCTATGCCTGATGTTTAAAGACAAAATGAACTACTTTCCTTGTTCCCACAGACTTCATTAACAAAAATGGATGATATCCAAACTGTTGAGTCTAAACCCCTGCTGGTCGACAGGGAGCTCCCGGTAAGTGTGGTGGTAAAAATATTTAAAAATGAATAATTGCAAATCAAAACATAATTTGTTTGTTGTACTTTGTTCTATTGTTTATTTATATTAGTGTAATACACTTAATTGTACAAGACATGTTTGGTCATTCAGTAGATGCGGACAGGATGAGGCCTGTAGGTTATTGGATTAGGGAATGTTACAATATAATTGCATTAGTTTTGTGTTTTCACCACTGTTCTTCCTTCACAGGGCCTGAGAGAGGCTGTCATGCAACTGGTTGTTAAGGTGGGTCTCTATAAACCTAAATCTGAAAATTGTAAATGTAGCTTAGTCTGGAAAACCTTTACCCAGTCAAAGTTCATTTTTAGTACCATCTAGTGGGGGATTAAATGAAATGCTTAACATACTGTTCAATGTGCTGAACACTGGCTCATTTATCACACTGATGGCCGTGCCGCCGTTATTTCATAAAAGCAATGATCTAAATTGGATCATGCTAATTCATTTAGTCTTTAAAAGTGATGAAACACACTGTCAAACATTAATTTCTCAGCATTACTGCTTTGTTAGGGTTGAATTATCAGTAACTTGGACAGAGTTTGGACACGGGTATTGACATGATTGCGTTTGTTTGCATCATAAGAACAATTTACCATGAGTCCGCGTCTCCGCAGGATGTCTTGTACTGTCTGCCAGTTTGGTATCACAGCGATTTTCTTAAATACTTGTAGTAGCCTGTACTGTTGAGTTGATGAATGGGAAGAGATCTGTTTTGTTAGAGAACTATTTTACTCTTTTGATCTGCTGCCACACTCGCCAAGTGGGTAAAACATTGCTTTTTGGAGACGTTTGCAGAAATACACAGGCACATGATCAGTTCATTTGTGCGTTCTTAATGACTGCAGTGGTAGAATAGTGTTTGAGTTCTGGGGATGAGCTTCTAGGTCGTCCTACTAGGAAGCGTTTGAACTCTTTCAGTTCAAACTGGTTTCAGACACACCCTTTCAGGTCGTATCACTCCTGACCCCTTTGCTTTGGTTGTCTTTGTTTACTCAGTTTGATCAGTTATTACTCATTATTGTCTAAAATGTAATAGTTGCCATTTCTAAATTCAGACAGTATAGGGACTTTCACCATCGCAACTGATAAAAGTACATGCTTACAGGAAGAAGGCTTTGTGTGATGTTAGAAATTATGACATGGTTTCTTCTTGTAGTTGACTTAAAAGGGTGTCTTGACCAAACATTTGTCTGGTATGTTTTTAAATGCTTTGAAGACACAGCAGGCAAGCAGGAAACACAGCAGACTGATTAAGGTGTGATTTCATTAGCATGTATATGTGAAAGGAAGTCCTCAGACCAAACCCTTTGTGTATTGGGTCGCTACCTGCTCTGTATACAAATCTGTCAAACCCACAGTTTAGGGCTCCTACTTTTGACAAGACTGTCAGAATGTCCTTTTTTTCTGCAGGAAATGCTTTGTTGTACACATTATTGTATGGATATTGCGGAATAATTTATTTGTTCGTTATTCATTTCACGCTCATGGTGTCCACTCATTAGTCAGTGCTTCTGTCTGACATTGGCTGATCCAATTTAAGGATCTCTTCATCCAGAATTAGCTTGTTTTGACCAGCTTGCAATGCACCATGGGAGGCTAGGAGCTTAGGCCACCTTGTAACCAACAGGGGTATAAAATGCAGCTCTCACAGTTGGTCTCAACAACTTTATAGGCTTAACAGCTACTTGAATTTGTGGTTTTGAAAGGCATTTTTATTTTGCATTGTTGGCCTCTAACATGGTTCTGGAGGATTCTGATGTGGAGATGATTGTGGCAGAAATAGAAGTGGCTGTGAGTAAAAAAGAGTTTTAAAATATAAAACTTGGGATGATTTAGCCTTTAAGTGTTTATATTGTTTTCTTGTCAAACTCAAGTTTGACATTTTTATACACCATTGCACTTAAAGAGAAAAATCTTGATTCTTTTTTTTCTTGATATTCTATATCTATATGGCCGGCTGCACATGGAGCCTGGCATATGTGCTATTCACCCTGCGGCATATGATGCTGATGCTGCTCAAGAACATACAAAAACTTTATGAAGCATCTAATTTTGTCATATTTGACTTCTTTTGGGGGTTGGTACAGTCTTTTTAGTATCTTTTTATGCCAATGAGGGATTACACCGACAGTATCTTTGTTTGAAAACCCCAAATTATATTGTCTACTGTTTTATATTTGTGTGTTCATTATTGTAAACATGCAATCGTGTTTTCCAACAGGAGCATGATGTGGAGACTCCATATGGAAGGGTTCACTGTACAATGAAGGGGGTTCCCAAGGGGGACAGGCCAATTATTCTCACCTACCATGACATTGGACTCAACCGTAAATCCTGCATTTTATTATTATTTTCCTCTAATTAGACTAAAAATTAACTATTGTGTTTTGTTTCCCAGACAAAACCTGCTGGGACACACTTTTTAACCATGAGGACATGTCTGAGATTATGCAGCACTTTGCGGTGTGTCACGTAGATGCTCCCGGACAACATGAAGGAGCGAACACCTTTTCCACAGGGTAAGTCAGACGTACACAAACCTAATGTATGTCAGGTGGTCCCTTTGACTTAGAAGGTAGAAGATCAAAGCGGATGTACTTAAGGCGACCTAATTTATCAAGGTCACATGAGGTGTTTGTCCCGTTCACCCTAATCTCCATTGCTTTATGTTGCTGAACCTGAACCAACTTGTTTCATGCAATAAGTCATTTGAAATGTCTGGCTTTGACAGATACGAGTACCCCTCAATGGATCAGCTGGCAGAGACCCTCCCCCTGGTGCTCAAGCATTTTGGGTAACTTGATCTTTCAGTGTCCATTTGTTCTTTTCACACTTAAAAAGATATTTTCTAACCCGTTTTCTAACAGTGCCCTTGTATGTCTGTGTGCCCTAGGCTCAAGACTGTCCTTGGGATGGGCACCGGAGCAGGGGCCTACATTTTGACTCGGTTTGCTGTAAGTTGCCCATCACTTGATATTTTAGCCAGACTTCATAATTCGTCTTTGGGTTTAATCATAGGATTAGCACAGGCAGCGAATGCGTTGCTCTTATTGTGGATTTTTGGCAAAGTTGCACTTTTTGCTTTGGCCTGCTGAGCCATAAAAGCCAGAGGAATGTCCCATTGTGATCTGTAGGGAGTCTGCCTTTGTTCATGAAGCCAATAGAGATTAACCACATAATGGCATTAAACTGATCTAGTATCTTACCTTATCCCCATGGAGACAAGTACCAAGCCAGGTTACAGGTCAGATCTGTGGAGTTTTTTTTTGCAATAAATACAATATAACAATTTTATCTGCAATGTAATTCTACTAAACCGGTGGCAGACCTCCACCTGAAAAGTTACATAGTACACCTTTACCATTCGTAAAAGTTATCTATTGCACACACAAAAATCTACCATTCAAAACTATTTATATTTTTTTAGCTTGACTATCCGAACATGGTGGAGGGTTTATTGCTCATCAACATAAACCCGTGTGCTGAGGGTTGGATGGACTGGGCTGCCCACAAGGTTTGTAAACTAATGATATCTTCACAAAAGAGAATAACCATGTATGTCATGTATTTATTTAATTTGTATAACTGCATTTAGATCAGCGGCTGGACTCATGCTGAGCCTGGCATGATCATCAGCCATCTCTTTGGAAAGGTAGATTCATGTATAGTGCTGCATACTGCATTTGTAAATTTGCAGTTACATTTCCTGCAAGTGGTGATCAATTTTGTCACTATAGGAGGAGATCCATCACAACCACGACCTGATTGCTACATACCGCCACCACATTTTGAATGACATGAACCAGTTTAACCTTCACCTGTTTGTCAAGTCATACGAAAGGTGAGTCACAGACAACATGTTTCTGCGCTAAAGTTGCTGACTTTCTTGACAAAATCTGTTTATTTACAGTCGCAGGGATCTGGAAATTGAGAGACCTGTTCCTGGAACCATTGTTCACACTCTCAAGTAATTGTTAATAAAGAAAAGCATTAAATGGGGATTTGCTGATGTATGATTTACATGAAGAATAATGCCAAGTGTTCTCCAGGTGTCCTTCTCTTCTGGTAGTTGGTGATAACTCTCCTGCTGTTGAGGCTGTTGTAAGTAAAAAAATATATATACATTGCGCACATTTTTCACTAAGTTTTCCTTGAAACCTATCATTTAACAAATCCTAACATCGAGCCTGACTGATTAACGTTGGTTAATGAATTTAAATTATTGTGTAACATCTTTCCAGCGTCCCAAATAATGTGTCTTATCTAATCCCACTACATCTGTTACTGTGGCCCATACTGAAATATTGAAAAGCATTTTATTTTGTATTACAGGTTGAGTGCAACACCAAGCTGGACCCTACCAAGACTACCTTGCTCAAGGTGAGCCCCCTTCACTTTTGTCTTGTATCCTCATTCAGATTAAAAGAGCTTTGATGGAAAGACACGCACTGATAAGTTTCTAGTGGCTCAGCATTTACCTGGTAACTAATTAACCACAGATAGGACTGCTGAATGTGTCCTCAGAGGCAGCGTGTGTTTGCATGTTGCTGCTCCGGACACAATCTGTTGCGAGTGACCTACTTGTGTTGCCCTATGGCAGCCTTTTATGATCAACATCTGAGACCAAATAGCTGTTTGTAATCGGCGGTCGTGCTTTATTGAGGTTAAGAGTCCATGTTGTAGATCACCTCTGATTGGTGCTAAACTGGACGAGGTGTTTGGCATGTAATGAGTATAATGATGTGCGTCTGGTGTTGCATGAATGTAAAACTAGACCAATACTAATAACTGCCGTTTTCTCCACTCCAACACAGATGGCCGACTGTGGAGGCATGCCCCAGGTTGATCAGGTGTGTATGAACAAAGTAGGCATTTTAGTTTAGATATTGTGGAGAGCTAGACCAGTGTAATCGGCAACGGAGCGGATCGGGTAAGAAGGTTATATAGGGTAAGGTGTATATAAGAGCATTAACAAGAGGCAGACAAGTTTCCACAGTTGTAATCCTCTGTTCTGCACGGCACACCTGTTCATGACAGCTGTCATATCACAAACCTGAGCAATAAGCTTTAGATGATACACTGAAACTGTCAATGTTATGTAAACAGGATTAGAATTGAATTAATATTGTCTGTACTTTGTTTCAGCCTGCCAAACTGACCGAAGCATTCAAGTACTTCATCCAAGGCATGGGATACAGTGAGTATTGTTAAGGAATACTGTGTGTTAGTTTTTTTTTTTTTGTTTTTTTTTTTATTTTTTTTTTTTTTGTTTTTTTTTTTGTTTTTTTTTAAATCAATGAGTCACTCTGATAATCCCTTCAGTTCAATTTCCAGCGCATACTTTGCAAGACATGATAAAACATGTCATTAGTAAATTTCAAATTCGAAATAAAACAGACATTGAAGAATGTCTTCGAGTAAAGTAAGTAAACGAAACAAAGTATTTTGATGCTCCCGGCCACCTTAATGTATATTGACTAACCTAACTTCCATAGCCCTTTAGATTTCATACATTAATTTATGCTCTTTCTTTCTCTCATTTTAATCCTTTCCCCCTCTCCCTACAGTGCCCTCTGCCAGTATGACCCGTCTGGTCCGATCCCGCACTGCCTCTGGCTCAAGCGTTGCCTCTATGGAAGGAAACCGCTCACGATCTCACACACACGATGGTAACCGCTCACGTTCTCACACCAACGAGGGCAGCCGCAGTCGAAGTCAGACTGCAGAGAGGGGGCGCTCTCACACAGATGGTGCCATGGACGGCGTGGACCAATCTGTGCCCAAGTCCACCGAAGTGTCCTGCTAAACCATATGCTTACCTGACAAATTCAAAAACCTCTCCCAATTTCCTCAAGTTGGTGCTGCGCTGCCCCTAACTGCACATCTCTATTCACAATGGCACACAAGAAGTGGAGTTTCGGAGAATAAAGTTCTGTTAATACGCACATCCTCATCTAAAGTGGTTTGCCCTTGGATACCTTTTTTTCTTTTTCTTTTTTGTATTGACATTTTTCAGAAGAGGGATTTTGTTTGCAAAACAAGTTTTTAATCAAATTCTTTTGAGATCCCGTGCAGTTAGAGGCAACTTGGCATATGGGGACACAGAACTGAAGCAGCGAATATCAGAGAAAGCTGTGGCTGAATCTTTATTAAATTGGCAAACATCCTGTTTATATGACACTGCTTTCTCAGCTATACCTGACTGTAAATGCCCTGTATTGTCTGTCATTGATTACCCATTATTTTACTTTCATGTTGAAGATTCAATTGGTTGACTGTAGGAGCAGATTTGTAGATGTGGACTGAATTGGAGATACTTTGATAATGCAAAAGATGTGGTTTTTTTTGTTTTTTTGAAGGGATAAAACTAATATTTTTTTGTATACACACCAAATAATGTTTCATCCTACACCTTTTTATTTTAATGCTTCCTGTATGTGATGACGTTGAATCATTTCAGAAATCTAGAGTTTTAGAGAAAATGTTGCATTTTACAATTGTGTTAATGATGGTTCAGACATTCCTCACTTTTATGGTGATTTCTATGCAATTAAGCACTAAGAACAAAGACGTGCCATGATATGTTGACTTTTAGGAGAGGTGCTCTGATCTGGTTGTGGATTTCTGGGTGAGGGAATTGATATGTCGACATGTTAACATGAACATAGCAGTAGAACTTGCCCAACATCTTATACTCCCAAATGTATTACTTGCACTAAAGCAACATTTGCATTGTAGAAAACACAAAAGCTTTGTAAAAATGCAATATATCTGTCTAATGCTGTAGAAATGCATTACAAAGATACAAGTTTGTATTTATTAAAAAATACAATAAAAAATTATAACATGTTTCCTGATGTATCTAATCTTTGCATCAATTTATCATTAAAAATGGAAATCTATCAAAATGTTATATTATATCTCTTGACCTATGATGCTAAAAAGTAACATGACAATATAATTTATATTGCATTATATATTCAATTAAGTCTTGAAAGAAATGGTTAGGATTGTACAATATTTAAGTAATTAATTCTAAATATATAAACACATTATTTACATATTTTCCAATAGGAAAAACGTTACAAGATACTCATGCAAGGGACACTTTAGTCCATGACCTCTGGGTAGCTGTAGTAGCTCTCTAGGTCTTGGAAGATGTCGTTTGGGTTTTTGCAACTGAGGTTACAAAAACAAGCCTGGACCCACAACATTTTCCAAATGAAGCCGGCCCCATTGGGACATTCAAACTCCACATCAATGGTCTTGGACTTGTAAGGGATGCAGCAGCGCTCGTCTGTGCATACTCCACAGTACTTAGGCCTGTACTGCTTCTTGCTGGTGCAACCTGAGATGGTGAAGTTGAATGGCCGTTCACCCCTGTAGATGTTCAGACACTTTTTACCTGGCTGAGAGGAAGACCGCCTATTATTGATAAAAACTTCAATATCACCACATGAATAATTACTATTCATTCATCTATTTGGTACCTTGATGTGTTTGGTGATGTCCACCTCACAGGGACGCAGGTTGCACAGTCGGGATTCTTTCACCAGTTCACACTGGTCGTTATCATTCGAAATTCTCAAAGAAACACCACGCCCACATGTCTTTGAGCAGGGGCTCCAGGAGGTAATTTGGGTGATGCAGTTTTTTTGCCAACTTTGAGACTGAACTGGAAGAGCTGAAGGAGGAAGAAATTGACAGTATATTTATCACTTGCTATATTTTGTGTAAGTCGTTAGGCCTGAGCATATCCTGAACTAACAAAACATTGACATCAAAGAACTTTGGACTCAGTTAATTAGTTTGGCAGATACATCACCAAACATAGAACTTACCATCTATTGCATGTCGTGGGGCTGTTTTGCGCCCTCTCTTTGGTTCATCGCAGATCCACTGCTCACAGCACTGTCCTTGGATCTTGACCCGTCTAGGACTCTGACACCAAACTCGTGGAGGCTGGGACTCTGTGCACAGCGACACACAGCCAATCGCTCCATTCACACAAACACACTGGTATTTACAACTGGGCTTGAAGCTCTGTCCATTACGATAGATCACACCGTCATGTTCGCAGCCTGTTCCCACCATATCTAACAGAAATAGGGGAGAAAAGGGTGGACTTAAGAGAGAAACAGGATTCAGCATTTTCATTCACAAATAATATGAAAAACACATTGGGGATGAACTTCAATGCAAAATAATTATACAGAAAATATCCGAATGAGAACTAGAAATATGTATAATATATAATATAATATAATATAGGTATAAAACTACATTTTTCAAATTGTCTACCCTGATTTAATTGAACTGTTTACTGTTTTATGACTGTAAAAATTGCTTGAGTGAAAGATGTAACTTTTAACTGAAACAGCAACAAAAATGTATTGGCACATTAGTGAGGTGTATCATTAAAAAAAATTAAGTCTCAAAATTGATCAACCCTTTCTTGCTATAAAAACACCAATACCATATTATTTTACTGTCAAATGTTCGAACATATTATTGATGCATAAATACAGATTGTTTGTTGTTTAACTGTGAGAGACACTTACATGCACACACTCCCTTTTCGTACCTAGGCTTGTCTCGGCTGTAGTCACAGTACAGGCCCTTGTGGTAGTCGCAGGTGTCAGCCTCGTTGCACTCTTCACCCACCTGTCTGGCACAAGCTTTGCAGCAGTCACAGCCGTCCATCAGCAGGCTGACGCCGGGCGGGCAGTGCAGGGTCTCCTGAGGACACTCGCAGGGCCACTTACAGTACTGTGTGCGGTTAAAAAAGTCTACCAGAGCAGTGGTGGGTGGCATGGCAGTGGAGTTCTGTGTGTAGACCTGCAGGTGGCAACAAATGAACACTTTTATTATAGTGGTTTCACATACATTATGAAAATAAGACATTTAACTGAGCACAGAGGGACTGTAAGTTATATAAATTAGAAACAGCTACATTACACAAATGTATAAGTTTGTTTGATAGGGACACAACAAATACATTGTTACAGTTTAAGGTGACACAGATGCCATTAAGCTCAGTGGTCGTTTTCAGATGACAAATGGACATGGACTACAATAGCATTAAAAAAAAAAAATCATATTTTAAATATAATTAATGTAGCCCTTTTATAGTTTATTATTCTAGTTCAATTGCAGACCAGGGATCCCAGGTGAATAGATAAAAAGCATTGTATACACAAGCTGTCCATTCACACAAAGCACAAGAGTTGGTTACAATGGTTAATGGGACGCCCATCTCTTTGTTCCATTTTCACCGTGGTAATCAAATAGCACTAATGTTACAAACTCACACAGTTGTTTTGAACCTGCTTTCAGTTGCTAAAGTTGTGAGACATCACATGTCATTCTGAAACAGGGAGAAGTAACTGTCTCCTCAAAAACCTACAATAGATACAAAACTGAGAGTAATTCTGACCAAAATTTGTCATCAGGTTAGCTGTGGCTACAACCATGGCTTACCACCACCGAGTGTGAAATAATGCACCATAAAGAGCTTTGAGTGTCATCAAAGGCGCTATATAAATTCAATGATTAATTAATTATTCATTTTATTGCAGCCAGCACAGTAATTGGTTTACTGCCAGACAGACTTAGCGTGATAAAATGAATAACCAATAAATAAATGATAAATTATTTGGAATGAAATTGAAAAAAATTCCAAAATATTAGAGTGAGATATGGTGGGAAAACGTTTTCAAAAAACATTTTTGAGAAAAGGTTATTATTCTATGTTAATTTGAAATATCGTGCACTTATCAAAGAAACCACACGATGGCAGAATTGCATTGCATTGCTTAATTGTAATAAGGCTTTAAGCAAAACGTTATGTAAACCCAGAGTCATGATAATGATTGTGACAGTGATGACGTATCCACTCCATGAAAATGTGCAAACTCAAGAACACTAACCAACTGCCAGAAAAGTTGCCGATTGCCCGAAATTAGTAACGTAATCTAATTAAAATAAAAATGCACCCCTAGCTGATCAGTGCATTGTGCAAAAGTTAATTGAAACAGTTTATACATTTGGCTATGGTGTGGACGAACCATTTACTGAATAAGATAAACGTGTTATAAAACGAACAGTCCTATTTTGATATAAATGTTACCATACACTTACAATCAGACAGGGTGAAAGCCATAATCATTTTACTCATTTGTAGGCTCCTATCAGTTACACTCGCAAATAATGAAGAAACTAAAAACAGCTCTTTACACACCTGTTGAATAGCGGCAACTGTTAGGATCCACCACAGGAGCCAAAACATCACTGGTGACGAGGTGCAAATGCATTGAACCCAGAATAAGTGTCCAACGGTTTGTCCCAATAGCCGCGCGTCCCGCCGTCTCTCCGCAGGTGCACTACATCCTCGTCCCGCTGCTGTGCCCCTCTTGAGTGATCCAGCGGCCCGCTTTAGCCTCTGCAGGGCTGACGTAAAGGCTGAAAAGGACGAGCTTCACATATTTCTACATACACTCAAGGGACGGCTTTATACGCTTTTTTTCTCTCGTTTTGCTGTACTGATAGTTAGAGCAGGGCGTGTCTGGAAACCCCAAAAACGGTGCACAAGCCTCTCTGAGTTTATGTCCCTTAGACCTGCGTGGAAAGTTGGAAAGTTTTTAACACGCATGATGCAAGTGCTATTGGTGCATCATAGAAGGTTGTGCTTAAAACCACAAAAATCCACAAAAGTACTTCTCTTGCAGACAAAGTGTAAAAAATCTAACATTTTTGTTTGTAGTTCTTCTTTCTTTTTCTTTGGCTAATATCTTTTAGTGGCAAGTTAACTGAACACAAATGTTAACAATTAATAAACTTCAGCCTTCAGTCACAGATAAAATGAATGGCTAATCAAAAAGTCTGCTACTCTGCTTTTTTTTTTTTTTTTTTTTATCCCGGAAATCCAAAAATCTGGCTTTGAAATGAGACCTGCTCCTTCCAAAAGAATTCCACTTAATTCTGTCCCATGGAAAATGTATATATATCTTGTGTGGCTTTATCCTCACAGGGCCACTTGTGCAAATATGACTGGAAAGAAAGACAGAAGAGAAGTTGTGAGCCATATTATTTACAGTGGCCCTTTAATCCGTGTCACAGAGTTGTCAACATCAACAGGAGATCTGAGCTGCTTTTCCCCTGCAGTGACACTGGGAAGACCCACCCCAATGTGCCCACTCTGTGCCTGCTGTCCACACAATAAGATGTACCAAATATGCACGCTAGAAGAGAATAATCGCAGTTTGTTACCCACAGACCAATTTACACGAAACCCTCTGTGCACTGCTGATCAACCCAGAAACCTCTTAATAAGGATGTACGAGGAAGAAGTCACGTCTAAATTTAAAAGCAAAAAAATACGGTATGTGAAAAATGAAGACGTAAGACTTTAAATTGGCATAATTTGGGATTTTGTCTCGTTCCAACTTAATCTTTCATGTCTCTTCCAGTCATTTTTGCCAACAGAAACAGACCACACATGGAAATATTCACATTTTTCTTAACGTATCATTCATCTGTCATCACCCGTCTTGTATTGTGCTTTGATATGTGAACAGCAGTCAGATTTGGTGTTGTTCTTATACATATTACTTTTGATGGATATGTCTCCTATAATAGAAGCCAGCTCTGCAGCTCCACCAGTGCTCTTTTCACAGGGAGTGGATATAGTTTGTCAGCTGACTTGAAGCCTGGGTGTTAAATGATTCAGATTGTAGTTAAAAGGAAAGGGATTAGTCAGGCACTGGTTTCTAAAATCCCACATGGAGAGGTGTTTTTTTACTTACAATTCCAAAAGCTTCAAAGACGGATGATGTCATCAGTATAGAGCTCGGGGTTGAACGTTTGAGGCCAGACATGCAAAACGTCTATAGAAATCACAAGCCAAAACAGTGTATTAAAGCATTCAAAACCCAATACATTTAACTGTAGGGTGAGAATACGTTTGAAAGAACACCAAGTTGAGTATTCAGCATTTCAAAATCTTCCTTGGTTTAACGTTAGGCTGACTGAAAATAGTCTGAGATGTGACGACACAATCCTGAGTTCTATAGTGTGTTAGCGTTATCTAAAGATATTAGACTAATTCTGATGTACTGTAAGGACAAAAGACAGATTATTGGTCAAAATGGCCTCATTAATATTCAACCAAGTCAAGTTTAGTAAATGTCTGTACAATCTTATTATCTATAATAGTTATTTTTACAGCAGGAAGAACAAAAAAGAAGAAAAAGCTGTGACTTTGGACGACTGGTTCAACATTAAGCAGTTGTAGAAGAAGTCATACTATAACAAGTGGCAGTGGTAGGTTTTTGAGAAGCAATCCATGAGTTTCAGAATGATGAGGAATTAAAACCGTTGCCATAGCGATTAACAGTGTAAAACAAAATATGAAATCATTTGAAAGGGAAAAACTCTTGCATATAACAGGAAGCCGAAACCCATGATTAGGTTTTTCTGTGCAGTAGCAAAAACATAAGATGTTTTTTTTTCTAGAAAATGTAGACAGCGATTAATAAATCACAACTGAAAGTTCAATTTCACTTTAGTGAAATGTGAATATATGTGTTTCGACATAAGGAGGGCAAGGCAGGTTGTGCTCAGAGCCATAATTATGCTCTATCTATAGCTGTGGTCTCAGTCTGGAGGATTGGAGAAAACATCTGCTGCAGACTGAAAATACCAAGATCCCAGTCTACGCCAAAATACTTAGCAGTTTGTATACAGAATTTGAAAGCTTTTCCAAATGTTTTCAGAACATAGATAAGAGGAATTTTCTGAGAAAGTGTACATATTTGTTAATGATTTCCTTCTTTTATTAACACACATCACTCTTCTGTAGTGTTGGATTAAGAGTTCTTGTCCGGTGGTTAGTCCCGACATGCTGTAGAAAATATTACAAATTAACAGTACATGCCAATACTAACTTTGTCTTTTCCTCCAGGTCAGTATGAGACTGTGATGAACACAAATAAGAACTAATGGGTGAACAAAACTTTCCTATATTTGAGTCAGTTGAAAAAAATAAATAAACTGAACAAAAATTCAACAAACTTAATTCAAGATATATGTCTTTGAAGTCATTTCTGTATTACAGGGCTGCTATTGGTTATTAAATAGTTGTATCATGAGTTTTCAGCAGTCATTCAGTGTTTCCCATTAATAGAGTCAAATATGGTGACTCCCCATAGTTCGCCCTCATGGTCCAACAAGCTGAGCGATAAATTGACTAAATTTAAAGTTACTGAGGTAAGCATTTATCATAGTTTTACATTGGGCAAGAACAATTTAATGTAAAAGCTGAAAATTAAAATAAGTGGTGCTTAATTCTTAAAGTAAATTCTTACAAAAAATGCCGGAACAATTTACATGCAACTGACAGTTAAAAAATAAACATTAAACAAATCAAAGGTCTTATCAGGTATTATTTTTTGTCAACTCATAACTATTGTGTGATTTATAAGGATGTTTTTTTACAGTGTGGTTGCCAGGCTTATAAACATGTTCACTATGTTTTCGTGAAATGTTTTTTTTTTAAAGTAAAGATATATTATTATGATCACCGAATTCCAACAACAATGGTGCACTGCGATCTGTGCGCTGAACCTTGTGATTTGTAGAAGCAGAAATTCCTCACCGCGCATCAACCTGCTCATGTCCAGGCCAGGCTTGTACGCGCTGGTACCGTGCCAGTCCCAGTCCCAGTCCACCACCACACTGTTGTGTAAACCTCATGATGTGCGTACATTTGAAGTGATGGCTCAGATTATGTCTGTTTGTTTGGAGTTCGGAGATGGGACCTACATGATGTCAACTGATACTGCAGAAGCCCCAGCTGTTAACCCTCTCATGTGTTGCAATGATAAGTTGTGTGTATATGTCTGTTTTCACTCTGGACTCACAACTATTTTTCCAGCATTCTAGCTTTGTCAAAAGAACATCCCACATTTTGTAAACTCATTTAATAATGTGTAGATGTAGCATTGAATTATTTGATTTTATTAGCTTATTTTTTGCTGTGAAGCGGCAGAAATATTCTTTCAACTACACACATTAACAGCAACATTTCTTGAGTATAACTGGAACCCCTTTCTTGTTTTGAAAAGTCTCTGTTTATGAATGGATGACTTGTTGAGGTCCAGGCTGTTCTTGATTGCCTCCCAGCCCAATGTAGGAATGCTTTGTCTGTCTGTTTATCCTGGCTGACCTGCTATCTCAAACGTCCCGGGTCGAGGATATGTGCGTCCGAGTGCAGCCAAGAATCCACATGAGGTCCTGTGTGACTTAAGGGATCGGGAGGGACATGCATTTTCTAGAGTTCTTCACGGCGCGTTTATCCTTCTCCAATCTGCACCAGTCTGAGTGACAGGGCTTAACACCAAGCATATCCAAGGTAATCCAGGCCGCCTTATCTGATGTTTCTGCTAGTCATTTTTAAAGCTTTAAGTAATCTTAAATCTGATCCGTCTTGAAAATGTCACGCCATTACACTATTCACAAAACGTAAGTTCAAGTAAACAAACAACAACTACACTAAGAAAAATTACCTGAGACAATACCTGAGACATTTTCCCATTCAAACACTTTATTCCTGTTTCCATCGTCGTGATTGACTCTGTTTAATCATTATCATTTTGCAATTACCACAAATAAAATAATATGTTTTACCCATGTGACATTAGCTACTAACACTGCATTATTTTCTGTTACCATTTTAGGTCCATTCACTTTATCAGTAAACTGGAAGAGTCCAAAACTGGATTCTTCCTCCTGAAATCTTTTCAAAGTCTGGTTCTTTGTAAGGATTGGAAAACTATGGCTAGACATCACTGACACATTATATGAACAAATTAAATATGACATGCAGAACATACCACATGGCTGTGTAAAATGCTCCATTACGACTATTAACTTTGTGTCCGACTGCTAAAAGATCAAATATTTCAGTTTAATCAGCACAAATGTTTCCAGTCGTTAAGTAATCCACTGCTACTGGTTTCAACTTGGAACCTTGACATGGAAAGAACACAGGTCATCACAAGAAATATATTTCTGGTGTAAATTTGTCCATCATAGTGAGCTCTGATAAAATGTGAGTGGTTCATTTGTGGCCCCATAGAAGAGGTGGATGACAAGGTAAATTCCACAGTTACAAACATCTGAGGAACGAGGAAAATGATAGGAATCACATGGTTGGGCTGCGACCGCCACAACACCGCTCCTCATAAGGCACAGAGACAAACCCAATGACAGCGGAGTGCAAATAACTGCAATATTTTTCTGACCAGATCATTTGGGAGAAGTGGTCCAAGAAAGTAGATGTGTTTAGATAAGAAAGTCAGGAATTCAGTGGATGTTTTTGGATCATGAGAGAATGCCTGCACTTTCACTGCATTAAATTGTGCAAGCCATTACATTTAAGAATCTTATTTGTTATTTAGAAAATACATCTTAGTCAGTGTTTACCTTAATTATTTAGTAGTTTTAACAGAAAAGCTACTTTTTCTGCATCAATGCTATGATGTCAAGTCCTACATTGTGTCTTGTGTATAAGGCTGTAGTTGGCATTTTGCCAGATTATTTATCAAGTTTATTGCACATTGGTTCAGGTATTCACCGTTCGAGGTCTCAGGACATTTTTATCTTACAGACCCATCGTGTCAACACAGAAACAGGAAAAAAGGCTTTCAACAACTTTGCTCCCTCCCTGCGGAACAAAACACGGACTTTTAGAATTAAATCATTTTATGCCTTTTAATGATTTTAAAGAACTGGTCAACGACTACCCGCAGTGCCGATGCACTTGTTTAATATCATTTTTATCTCATATTGTATGTATAAATATATAACCCTTTCTGATAAATGTGTTTTTATGAATTGGTTAATTTTATTGAATGTTTTATTTGTGTTTTAGTATCCTGTGTTTGTTTGTTGTTTATTTTGTGTTGTGTTTTAACAGGGTACCCATGAAAAAGAGAACTTTTCTCATTGGGTTTTCCCTGTATAAATAAATAAAATGAATGAATGAATGAATGAATGATTAATAGTAGATATACATACTTAATGTATATTTACATGTGTATGCTACAAACTACTACAACAAGCACGACTTGTCAGCAATCAGAAAACATATGTTTGCAGAGTTCTGCATTTAGCTCACATGGGTGGGAGAGAGATGTGGGGTAAATGTGAATGGTAAAAAACAAGCATCTTCAAAGTGGCTCATTGGATAGTAATTAATGGGTAATAACTGGTGACGTATTGCTGGAGACTGAAATGCCACCTGGAGCTCTGAAGAGAGCCACTGGACCCACTGTCATTATGGGCTTGGCAGGACTGACTAACAACACAAATGATAGTTACCCTGCCCTGAATGTGAAGGCATAGCATTAGCCCCTACGTGTGTGTGTGTGTGTGTGTGTGTGTGTGTGTGTGTGTAATATGTGTGTGCACATGAAGGTGAGGAGTTTATATGTGCAGGTAGTGTGATGGTAGCCCTCATGGACAAATAACAGTGGTAAAACACTTTCACTATTGCTGAGAAGGAGCAGCACCTTTAAGGATTATTATTAAAACTTGAAACTGTAAGTGATGCACTAAAGGGCTTAATAGATCAGAATCAGAAAAAGGTTTATTGTCATTGTTAATGAACAGAATTAACAAACATAGGAACTTGCTTTGGTGATTCGGTGCAACAAAAAAAATTGAACAATGATAAAACAACATATATGAAATCAAAAGGGCATGCGGGCATAGGATGAAAGTAAAAATAAAAATAGGCTTACTGTGTACACAGTTTTTAAAGTAAAATGTATAGTTGTTTGTGCAGAAAGGGCACAGTGCGGTAAGTGATTGGTTAAATTAGTCAAAGTGACAGGTGTTTAAGAAGTGTTCATGTCCAACGAAAGAGGGGAAGAAACTGTTCTTGTGGCGGGAGGTACTGGTCCGGATGGACTGTAGCCTCCTGCCTGAGGGGAGTGGCTCAAATAGTCCGTGTCCAAGGTGAGAAGGGTCAGATATACAGAATGTCCCAGAGACTGGAGATGGAAATGAGCCACATTGGATATAATCTCATTCTTACTTTTACGCCACTGTCATTTTTCACTCTTAAATTGGCCACAATTTCAACTGAATTATAGAAGTTTGGATGATTTTTAATTACAAACCTTAGTTTTACATGCATTTTCTAAAATTAAATAAAAAATTATGACAGGATATGTAATGTTGGCGTAATGTTGTTTAGAGGTATGTAATTCATTCTGTCACCGGTAATTTACTATTTTTGGTCAGAACAGATTTGAGAACCAGAACTTTAATCGTGAAAAACAAAAAAACAAAAAAACAAAAATGAAGACGATCTACTAAATTTTGTAGTGGTACAGTGGCCTTAAATAGGCTCCAACTGGTCATAAGGGTTAAAAAATACATAATTTCTAGAATACCTCAGTCACAGAGTAAATGAATGAAGTATTCTAATTAATAGCTGGAAATGACACAATGCTAATAAGGATAATCATTTTGCAACCTAGTTTCCATATGATCACAGTATTCATACTGGAAATACATGAGAAAAGATGCAGATGTGTTTTTACAAACAGTTCAATCTGATAAGATCATAGACCACATTAAAGATACATCACATACTCTTTAATCTTCTCTTTTGTAACAGCCGAGGTTCAATGTGATGTTTGGTATGTAATTAGCATGAGTAATACTTTCCTTTGGATACTTAAAATGCACTATTAAGCAAGTGGTTTATTAGTTTTAACAGACTGGAACAATTGCAACTGGAATAGTTTTATGCTCTTATCATTGTTTGCCCTTAATTAATGAAGGGATTAAAAATCCTGTCAAAATATTTGTAGATAAATGATTTCTGCATTTGGCAGTGTAGTCAGGGTTGGGTGCACATAAGCTTCAATCTATTCCTTTTCAGCGCTGTTTTATTATTGTGTAACAACATTAAGCAAAAATGTGTTTGAATGCAAAAATAGACTTAAACAAAATATTTGTAAAAGCTAATTTACTAGCTCAGTAAAACCGCTAAACATTTATCAAAACAATCCAAGAAAGACTTGCACTTGCCATCATGTCAACATGGTAACCACAGGATATTGAGCATTAGAAATGTGGAAGTGATGTTCTTGTGTGCACAGAAAAAATTGACACAGAAACTAAATATCAATATGCGTCATTCTTATTGCTTGTGCAGTTTTCCAATGTTTTGGAATCACTTCGCAATTTAAATGTTATCACAATTCATGTAATCTTGGTAGATTTATATTCCGTTTCAATGGTATACTGCAGTATGCTTCTTCTGAAAGTTCACACTTCCCTGTGACTGGTTAAATACAGCTGTCACTCATAAAATCACAATAGATTTTTATCGCAATTTCACCCATTCTTAGATCAGAGGCATTGTAGCGTCTGGATTTAGCTACTGCTCATTATGGCAAAGACAACAACACAACTGCAGCAGCCACAGTGTTGCAGCAAAAACTCCAGAGCTGTCTAAGGAAAAACATTCAATTACTTTCAAACAAGAGGTTTGTCGCTATAGGATTACTCCATAACGACACAGAGAAAAGTATGATGTGAATTCCTTTCAGTTGGTAATTTAGTCATTTTAGTTGAAGGGTGTGGAAGTGACTGATCTTTGAAATGTTCAAACACATCCCGACTAAGGCAGAGAAGCCACAGGCAACTTGTGGCTCGGGTCAACCCCAGACAGAAGCATATGTTTTCATGAGCGGCAGTAAAGTTCATTTTGACATATTTTCACACTGGATGTGCTTCTATTAACACTGACTTGGCTGTGTGTGCTTCAGTCAGGTCATGAAAAAACAAAAACAAAGACGAGACTGTATTATTGAATCCTGATTATTCAGTCCACAAGTCAATCATGTAAAATGAAATATTAGGACCAAACAGACTTAATATAAAACAGTGCATCCTCTGTATCCAGAAAAAACAGCACAGGAATCTCCTTCAAAACTTAAAGCGCATACGACCGAACCGGTTCTCATGTCTTTCTAATTATTACTTTTTGGTGTGATAATTCCTTTGTTAAATATTTATCATAGTTTTACATCAGTCAAGTTGAAAAGAAGAAAAGTTGAAAATGACGTGATGATTTCCAAAACAGAATCCCTCTGTCATTAATAAGCGACATTCCATCATACATACAGGAACAATTTACACAAAACAGACACATTTTTCTGACCATTTAAATAATCTTTTAACAAAATAAAGGTGTTATTAGGTATAATTATTTGTTTTCAGTATGGTTGCTAGGTAACAGTTGCAGAATTATGCTGCCTTCCAGCTGTCTTCGAAGATCGGAACTCGGACCTCAGAGTGACTTTTCTATGTTTCAATGGTCAAGTCAGAAAAACAATTACCAGTATAGTACAGTAATGGCTCAAACAAGTAATACAAACAAGTGCTCAAATTCCATTTAAGTTTATTTATTGAGCCAAACTGGTTATTTCCAGGTTATAAAACCATGCTTGAGAGTTGAGCAGAAGCTCAGAGGCAGTGCAGGAGCAGGTTCACAGACAGGTGGACAGTAGAGTGCAAATAAAGGTAAAATAACACAAGTACTATCATTGGTGTTTATCTTTCACCAAACGCAGGGCACAGTCATTTGGCTTTTCTGTGTTGAAAGGATGTTCCAGTGAAAATGTACAAGTTTGAAAGACTGGAACACACCATTACCTCTACCTGTCACTACTGCTCATGTCAATCAGGAAGTAAACTTATAAATGTCACCAAAATTGTCAAACAGGAAAAATAGGAAAGTCAAATCTTAAGTCCAATCTTACATATAATCATGTTCACTATGTTTAAGTTAAATGTGTAGTCAAACCTGTCATATGCACTTTAAATACAGAACTGAATCAGCCCAAGTCTCAGCTATTATTTGACATGGCACTCCATCCTTTCCACTTTCTCCCAGTCCCTCCCTTTCTCTGCCTTGCTCTCGCTCTCGCTCTCTCTCTCTCTCTCTCTGTGTGTGTGTCTCTCTCTCGCCTAGCAACAGCCCAGTCACTAACCCACGGACACTGCCTTTTGCGCTGCTTTCTTACAGTGATCAGAATAGTTTAAATTTCTAATCAAACCATTTTTAGATCGCAACACTCATCTTGTACATACTGTGGGTGGAGTTAGTAATGTAAAGGTCTTGCACAAAGAAACAACTATAAAAAGCTCTATAGATCAGAGTCTGTGCCACAATTGTCCTGAACATAGTTGGTGTTCTATAACTACTGTCATTCTTCTCTGTTGTTTACTGAAAATGCAGATTTTACTCCCAATGCCATTATTAACAAAGGTGGTTACTGTAAAGCTAGCAGCACTTCCTCTTTTACAAAGAATTGACTTAAAGTACTTTTTTCAACTGGACATTACTCAAAATTGAAGAACACAGAGTAAACTGTCATAAATACGTCACACTATTACAAAATCAACAGCTGTGTGACAAGGAATAAACTGTTCTGAGAATTTGCGTAGAACAAGGGTGTGCAATATTGACAAATAGGAATATCTCTTATTATCTCTAAAATCTGCCTGTAAGTGTCTTGATTGAGGTTCAAGTCCCACAATTGTAACTGGACCATACAATTAAATCAGAAATACCATTTTATATACTCTTGTTTGGGAGATTGCACAACATGTTTAGAAGACACATTTTAATCGCTATATCAATAGAAAATACACTTGATTTTCTAATTTGGTACATCTCCAAAAACTGTGATATTATAATGTACATTTTTCGATATATCTCGCACCCCTGTGTAGACCTCGAATGTACTTGTAACCAGAGGCTGTGTTGTGCCAGGTTGTTTAGGGTCTGGTGGTGCATCATAAGCTTCTTCCTCTTTTCAAACAGGAAGCAAGTACGCAGTCGGATGAAGCGCTGTCACCACACTCTGACAGTACATTTCTGTAAATACTTGAGACCTTGGTACTTCTTGCTACTGCCTACTACGACCAGCACAATGAAGTCAATCGACGACGGACTTTACACTTGATGTCATCTGAGAGCCGAGATCACAGGTACAAAGTCCAGCTTTTAACATAGTGTTCTGCTTGTGTTGAGATCGTTTAATGTGTAAAGTAGAATAACATTTATGTGTTCCAGCACACACTTAAAACAGCCTTATGATTGTTAACATTAAGTAAATATTAAGTTAAGTGCATAGCAGAATTTACATGCATTGATCGTAATTACTTTGCATAACAATAGGGATGGAAAATTAACCGCGATATATCTAGCCTCAGCTTCCCCATTTTGCACCCTGTGTCTTATTAGAGATAGTGGTCAGTCAGAAGTCACTAACAAATGTGACGGCGCAGAAGGACTTACATTTCACATTACATGAAGTTCATTTTGGTGTGTTTGACTCCAGTCCACAGCTGGGTGATGGGGAATGTGGTGCGCAGCATAATCACCGGAGACAAGAAAGTAACTTATGATGACAATTATGACGACATTATTCCAAATAGTGAGTACTGATTATTTATTTATTGATCTGTTTGTATTGTGATTTTGATGCATCTTTTCCTGTTCTGTAAAGCACTTTGAATTACTTTGTGTACGACTTGTGCACTTAAAATAAACTTGATAAACTAAAGAGGCTAATGTTATTTTATTTACATATATTTGCAGGTACAGAAGAAGATACATTGGTGGTGATTGAAGATTACCCGCCTCCTGCGATCACAGACCCTATTTTCAGATTAGGAGAGAAACTACGAGTCATTAAACAGTATGATATTCACTGAATTAATACCGACATTTTCAGAGTTTCTCTTTCATTGGGTGGTTTTCAGAATACAGTTAATACTGTTACATTCCTTTTCCAAGACATTAAAGCATTTGATTGTGCAACTTCAGCCCAAACATTATTAGAGAGAAATACAAACGATAACATCTCTTATGTGGTGAGAGCGTGCACAATTTGTACGTCTCTAATCAGTGATAAATAAATGCAAAAAATGAACAAAAGTGAAACAAACCACAAGCTGCTGCTAATTTTTCTGTGTTATATATATATATATATATATATATATATATATATATATATATATATATATATATATATATATATATATATATATATATATATATATATATATATAATATATATATTATATATATAATATATATATAATGAAACAGTATAAAACAGTATAATGTATGTATGTCAGAAATATATATATATATAATGAAATTTAGAAAACAGTATTCTAAATGTACCATGTGTCAGAATATGTTACAGGGCTTTCTGAAATTAAATACATGTTCAAAGTATTCTTCCCAACACGATATTTTACCCAAACAAAAGAAGGTATGATTTTACATTGTTTTAATTTTGTCTGTTTGGACAGAGATATATATTGGTGGAAGGTGTGCTCGACGAATACAGGCAAAGTGAACTACATACCAGATGCACATGTGGCCAAAATATACCACGGGTAAGTAATGCAATAATCACATTCCAAACTATGAATATTCTTCACATCATCGATATCTAATGAACATTTGTATTGTTAATTCTAATTCTGACATCTGATTTTCTCTGTATTGTACAGCTATTTGACCATAACCTGTGCCGTTTTCAGGTGGCTGTTTGAGGGTCTGGAGCGGCACAAAGCGGAGGAGCTTCTGCTGTTGCCCGTGAACAGTGTGGGGTCCTTTTTGGTCCGCGAGAGTTCAAAGGAAAGAGGTGAGCGGCACTTCTAACACAGAGGGCGTTTTTATTTCTGTAAGAATGATTAGAGAAGTTGGGCCGAACAAAGAGGTGAGAAATGTCAAGGATGTGAAGATGAGGAATTATGCCAAAGGGTGTTTAATTATAAAACGAGGGGGAACAACAAATGTTCTCCAATATGTGTGAACAACATTTGTGAAGATGTTTTTTATATTATTTGTTTAAGCTTGTAGGTGTTATATGTTGATTTGTTTTAGAAGATTTGTTAATATTGTCTATTTTAAGATTAGTTCAGCAACACAATGCTATGAATTTATGAACAACTTGATTTACAAGTGAAGCACAGTTGTTTAACAGTATTAAATATGCATGACAATCACCATGACCCAAGTTGATGGGGAAAATATAATAGATTTCTTTTTGTTAAAGGCATCCCAAACAATGGACAAAACAGAAGTTATTCTGAATGCATACTTTAAAAAAATTGCCTTTTATACTGCCGTTGTTACATATACAAATATCAGAAGAATAACAACAACTTTTACGCGCTAATTGGAATATCGGTGTAATCCCTCATTCGTCCAGGAGTGTTCCATTGTAGAAAAAGATTCAGTTGTAGTCATCCGGACACTGTTTTCGAAATGTTTTATTTTTATAAAACAGAGTCCAGATGACTACAACTGAATCTTTTTCTACTAATTGGAATCTAAATAAATAAAAACACAATTACTTCTGCTACTATATTACCATTTAAAGACCCCTTTACCTAAATCCTGCTCTCCTATTCAATCAGGTATGTTTATTCTTACTTTATTCAATGGTGCACTATGTAACATTTCTGAAGGAGGGTGAGCTAATTGCTTGTTTCTGTGGATATGTTATTGTTTCGCCCAGAATGTTCCACAGTATGGCATTAAACTTATCTTTATGGAGACGGGGAGGTGCTGCCACCAGAATCAGAATCAGAATCAGAATCAGAAAGAGTTTATTGCCATTGTCAATGAACAAAATTCAAAAACGTAGGAACTTGTCTAGGCATTAAGGTGCAATATAAAACACTGAGCAATAATAAAACAACATATATTCAATCAAAAAAGGGCATGCATTAGGAAACAATTTAAAATTACTGTACAATAAAAATAAAAATAGGCATTTCTATGTACACCAAGCCAAGTTACAAAGAATCCAAATCCATTCACAAAAAGAATGCATGTTTTTCCAACACATTTTTGGCAATAAAAAAACTGCAATTGAATAAATGCGTGATACGTTTAATGCCATACTGTGGAATATTCCAGACAAAGCAATAAGAAATCAATAGAGAAAAGCAGGGGGCGAATCTCCCAACAGAAAAGATCATTTGTGCACTTTTAAGAAAAAGCATTGTGTTTTGGAACTTGCAGTGCATTCTAAAAACAAAAAGCCTCATTCATGTCTTTCAGTTTGAGGAATTACTTTATGGCTTGACCTTAAGCGCACTTCTGTTTTTTTGTTGTTTTTGGGTTGTTTTTTTTTAAACACAGTATAACAGCACCTTAGCTTTTGCAAATGATTAGTTTGGCTTCTTACTGTCGTCTTACTGTGTGTTGTATGTATATTTTACAGGTGTGTATTCACTGTCGGTGAAGCACAGACACATAAAGCACTATCGTATCTTCCGACTGGACAACAGCTGGTACTACATCTCCCCTCGGCTAACTTTCCAGTGCCTCGAAGATATGATCAACCACTACTCTGGTACGCGCACACACCACAGCATGATAAACTAAAAACTACACACGCATGTCAGGTCTGTAAATAAATACGCCCGGAAGCGTGAGAAAAGAGACGATGAGAAACACTTATAAAGACACTTCTGTTTGTACCTTTAAGATTCTGCAGATGGGCTGTGCTGCATGTTAACGACACCATGTCTCTCCAACACAACCATAGCCCAGACGGACACATCCACTATAGGCCCTCCAGTCGTGATGCGCCGCAACTTTGACTGGAAAAAAGTGGACAGGTGGGTTACAGACAAGTCACACGGCACTAAGTGTGGGATAAAATAATGTTTGGGATTATTCAGTTCAGTGGAAAATGCACTTGAAATAACACGTACAACACTTATGTCTCACACCCTTGTCTTAGTTAAAGCACAAAACAGCCTTCTGCTTTTGCAAACAGCTCTACCCTGTGGTAAATGCAATTTTCCTCTGTGATGTAGTAAGTTCCCTTTTTTTGCAGGAGTCAACTTGAAAACCCTGAGAACTGCAATGAAAACATGGTGAGCTATGGAGTGAGGAACAGCATCGCAGCACACCTTTTCTTCTCCCAGGAGCCCACCACACGAGAGGACAGGAAGAAGAAGAGCAAATCAGTCTATTGATTCCCCAAAAACACAGACTATATGGACAACTTCTTGACAAATGACACCTCTACAGTGGAAGAGGAGGACAGTGTGCAACTTTCAGAAGGACTGCAATATTTCAATGCATTTTGCGTAGCAAGCAAAGCACAATGATAGATAAAAAGTGCAAAGGTAAAACAATAAAAATGTTTTTGCTTTAAAAACAAAACAAAACAGTGAACACTGGACTATTATGGCCCATTTTATTCCTGCATTAGAATAAATTGTAATAAAAATGATAGAGTGTAAATGATGTATGAATTTTTCAAATTATTGTACCATATTGTAACAAATATACCATAATAATGTAATCTAATAATAATGTTGTTATGTATGCTACAATTTGTTTGTAGCGCAACATCCTTTTTTAATTTAGATCATTTTTATAAGATGATACTTTTCTCACAGATATAAATACAAACCATTGTATTAGTGGATACTGTACAAACAATGTACAGCTAAAACACATAGGTCACATTTCCTTCCTTTTAGAGATCGACCTTAAACTAAAAAAATCTTACCGCAAAAATGTGTAAAAATATGTATGCAAGCAGAGCCTAATGTCACGTGATAACCATTATAAAGTAAAACAAAAACAACAGGCTACTTTCACTTGAACCACCCACTGCTATAATGCTATACTTCTCCAGCAGAATAAATGAAACACATCCCACAATGTTAACATGATGGGCCCATGCACATTTTATATCTATTTTAGCAACTGCAGTTTGTTCTGACAGACCGGCACTCGGTCTTCAGCATTGCTTGCGTGTGATGCTGAATTTAATGTCCCATAAAATAGTTTCACATAACTGATTAACAAAGCATTGTGTGTGTATGTGTGTATAGTTCAAGCAAGTGGAAAACTCACAGACATCTGGCCTATGGGTGCACCACGCTGAGATGGCTGTCCAGTCAGCATTAGTCACTGGCAGAGTTTGGGAGCCTCTCGGGACGTGGAAGTACTTGAGGAAAAACTAGGGAGGAAAGTAACAAAGGTTAGGACGTAGCTAACATGATTTACTATTGACATGTGTTTTCTGTGATGTGTTTCTCCCAGGACTGTTTATCAAATGACATTTATGGTTTGTTTAATTTACTGGAAAGCCCACCAAATGACCTTCTTTTAAACATGTTTTACTAGAATATAAGACTAAATTAAACATTTTTCTGCTGGCCAGTCAGCCAGAAGCTTGTCTGTGTGACATTTAACTTATCTATCTCCGTGGAGACAAGCTGGTGATGCCACTAGGCCAAGTTACAGGTCAGATCTGTGGACAAGCGACCGCACTCACAGTGAGAATTGCAAGTATTCAACGTATTTTGAACAATAAAAACCTGTATTGAAATAAAAGCAAGATAGAATACTTTCCAGGGAAGGCATTAAGATCTCCATGGAAACAAGCACATAGCGGATCTTCCACAAGAAAAGTTACATAATGCCCTTAACGGAATAATTTGCAGGCATTAATAATAGCACTGCCATTCTTGAGTCAATTTTTTCGTCATGTACTAATTTGGTCACATCCTCAGTGTTGCCCTGCATCCAGCTGTCCAAACCTTCACAACTCCAGCTCTTATTCTCTCGTGAGGCACAAAAACCTACGTAAATGTTTACTCTGCTCAGTCAAAATAACCTCACAGCTCACTCCCTCTTAAATTAAAAAAATTGTCTCTTCCTGTTTACGTTGCTACACAGCTTAGAAAAAAAAAAGAAAAAACTGTTCAAATGAATTTGTTTAAGTGTGAAGACACTTCCTTGAGGTCAGTCTACATTTTTATTTTGGCTGATACATAGGTGTCAATACTTCCCCTAAATAATACACCTACATTGCTATACTTTTATACACTGTTCACAACAAGAACTAAAATACCAAGATAAGAAGTAGTGAGAGAAGAAGCAGTACGCTTGTGTCCCTTTGGTGTTTTATTTTAGTTTAACAGAAGAACTTTTATGGGCATTTGGGTTCACACTCTTATTTTTTAAATAGATGTTTTTTGCTTTGGCTACACACTTGTCTTTATTGTCCTTTATTACCATGCAATGGTTGATGTGATGCACAAACAGTTGTGTCCAGTTACACGCACACACGTACTACAGTCAAACATATGGCAGTATCAACTGGTATATGTATATCTATCTAATGTATTATTAATGTAATCACAGGTTGTGTTATGCATTGTTAATTATAAACAGTTAGTACAGCATGTTACAGGAAATAGGGTTTAGGCACTCCTAAGTATCATATTTGTACTTCTTCTTACTG
Organism: Chaenogobius annularis; assembly: GCA_015082035.1. NCBI lineage: Eukaryota > Metazoa > Chordata > Actinopteri > Gobiiformes > Gobiidae > Chaenogobius > Chaenogobius annularis. Next base: position 182,865 of record BJKM01000230.1, read on the forward strand.
TCCTCCTTTTGAGCTTTGTACTGTTTGTAAAATGTTTGACTCTTTATTACAAACAGCTAAAGTGCATGTCATATAAAAGGTGAGCCCTCCTTCATTGCCACTGAAGGAAACGTCCATCTCTGAGCCAGGGTTTTGGTCAGGAGTATTGCGTTTTAGGATTCGCTTGTTGTGCTTTATGTTGATGGGGAAACCAACCTGAAACAGGGAGAAATGTACACAGTAAGATCAAACACAGTCTGGAATTAGGAATTAAACCTGGCTGGACCGTCTTGTTATGAGGCAAGTACTAAACACTTTTCCACTGTCCTGAATTGTAATGTTTATTTATTCATTTAACTTCACTTTTTGAACATGAAAAGAAGACTGTGCAAGTCATACTACCTGTTTACTGACCCCAGACTAGTGCATTTTAAACTACTTCCAATACATCCTGGGAGTTATTAATGAGTTGCTAGCATGGCGCCTCCTTCAGTTCTAATACAATATAAACGGCAACGACAACACAAGAACTAGTTGCCAAAAATCCATATTACATTGAAAGAGCTACCTCTTCCTCCTCTTTGAAAAACAGATGTGCGCCACGTGGCTCCAAATAATTAATACCAGCTCTGCGCACATGCTTTCCAAATAAAAAGCTTTTGCATATAATCCACGTTGATGCTCATTTATATATTTGAATACTGAATACTAAGAAAAAAAGGATTTACTGTCAACAGAAAGAGTGTGGTACAAATCCAAAATTAAATCCCCAAATTCTGGCACCAGTGTTTTGAGAGTTACCTGGCAGAGTGACTGTTCTTTCCATTGCCCTCAGCTCCCGTTTGAACCCCATTTGTCTCCAGGAAATGACAAGTGGGATGATAGTAGTGAAAGCCAGGAATGAAGCTAAAGTACCTCTTAATCACTCAAATGAAAGAGCACAGCAAAAGATCAACTAGAACAAATGGGCTTCAGGTCAAAGATGTATACGGTAAATGTGTGAATGTAAATTATGATTGATATGTAGTTTATTAAAAAATATATATTACTCTTCCTGTCACACCACCAGACGTGCATACCACCATGTGTAAAGCTAGTACAATGAGAGAGAAGCAATGTGACAAACAGCTAACCAGTCCAGACCACTTCCTCTAGCTTTTATGAGGTTTATGTCAATGACATCATAACTGCTAGCTGGTTACAAAAATGTTATTAAAAACTTTTCTGTTGTTGTTGCAAAGTCACTTGTCTAAAACACTGCCCTCAGCGTGCCAGTTAGCAACTTTAAGCTTTATGAAAAGTTATTCACCCAAAAAAATGAGTTTCCCATAATTCTTCCACTCACATTTTATAATTCATAATGCGTATCCAAACAGAATAGAATGTGCAAATGTGTACATGCAAATTTTTAGATCTGCTGGTAAAACAGTTAATATTAGATGAAAAGATCGAAAAATAGTTTGAAGAATCCCCTGGATTGTCCGTTCCGTCTTTTATATAATTTCCACGTTTCTGTCAGCAAAATAAAAATGTTTAGACATAAATTAGCCAATCATTTTCCCCATTATAATTTAGGCTTAAAAATAAGAATGATAAAACAAACACCCACTGATATTTTTTTGTGTGAAACCGTTTCTGTCCCTGAAATGTCTGAAGGAGGTTCAGTCCTTGTTTCTTCTGTAACTGAAGTTGAGCATTTGGATCCAAACAACTGTGACGATGTCACACTTAACAATAGTGAAACTCGTGGAACATTCATTCAAATTTTATGTCAATATTAGCAGTGGTATATATACTTTATCAGAAGAATTTGATGAACTTGCTTCTCTCAGCAGTCAGATTTTTAAAAAAGCCTAATGCTTTGTTTTGGCCAGAATCCAAAAGTAACGGAGACAGTGTGGATTAAACATGGAGAGTTTGATAATCACAGCTCTAATAATCCTTTGCTTTGTCCACACTGTGAAAATGATATAACTTTGCTGGAAATTAATCAACTTTGAGAATCACTATTCTTGTGTGACATATCTTTTGAGCAGAGCTGAAATGTTAGACTCATCCAAATAAATGGGTGATAAACAATATCAATCTCTGCACTTTCGAGCAGCGTTGAGTCTAATGGGAAAAACATATGCGCTCCCCCTCACCAGGAAAATGTATCATGGCTGATGATGGCAAAGATTACATTGTCTGCTCAATTAATAAAAAATATGCATAAAATAAGTATAAAGTTCAAGGCTAGAACTGTGCGTGGCATGAAACAGGAAATGGTGTGTGGACTGTTGAGCCACCCACACACAACTGCATTGATGAGAACATTTTTATCTGGGGTCTCTCTGCCTTAAAACTGGATCACTTCCAAGAGACAGGATCAGCCCATGGAGGGGAAGTCCTACTAGCTGCTGCAACGGCTGACGTGTACCAGTCCAGAACAGTGCAACCAAACGCAGCTGCACAAACGAAAGGTAATTGTGAGAGACCTTATAAATGACCCACAGAGAATGGCCCTCAGTACAGACTGCACAACATTTTGGGTCACACAAAATATCCCCAACACTGTATCCATAAATTGAGTTACAATAAAAATAACTACTGATTTAACTACAACTTTGTGAGAAATAACATACAAAATTCTTTATCAACATTTCTTTGCAAAATTGCCCATCTAGCATTGAACCAGAATGAAATTAGGACATAACAAAGACCAACCCAGGTCTACATTAGTTCTAATCCAGAACTAAAACTAGAAAATGGGCTGTGGCCCGCTTGAAGGGCCTAATTTGACCCCTGTGCCTTATGATGAATAGCCCTGTAGTACGGCATTAATCTTTTCGGACTCCTTAGAGGTCAGCAGAATCCATCAGGTCAAGTTGCTTGTCAGGTCTGTGGAGAGGTGACCCCGCTCACAGTAAGAATGTATGTTTATTATGTTGTGCTATGTTTTTGAGCAATACAAACACTTGTAATTGAATAAATGCATGTTAGGTAAGTTAAATACTGTACGGCGGAACATTCCAGGCAACGCATTAACATCTCCACAGAGGCAAATTCACGCCAGTAAAGTTACACAGTGCACCATTTGATTTTCTTCATAGTGTTTTTCAGTTAAGAGGTATGTCAAGTTTAGGATATTTTAACAATGTTATATACTGTAGCGTTTCAAGTTGGAATACATAACGGGTGGCAATGTGGTGATGCAATAAAGACATTGGAAAAACTTACTCTGATTAGGAGGGGGAACTTTCCCAGACGTGGTAATGGTGATTAGACAAATGGAAAACTCGTGCCTTTAAAGCGTCAACTCATTAGATTACACAACATATCATGCCACACCATTCATTTGATATATGTCAAAATTAGAGGTATGCAAATGATTGAAAAATAGATTGTGAATATTGTTTTGAAGATATGCAAAATGTGAATATTTATTGTATAGTTTACAATAAAAAAAATAAGAATAAAGAAAAAAGATAATTTCATATTTAGCCTGTATGTTATTTCAACTAAACAATTAAAGGCTTTAACACATTTCCGTTCATAATATCTGAATATTGTTATCGAGATACCGATAACTTCCATTCACTACTACAAAGCTCTACTGTTGTTTCTCATGAATATTGTAAAACGTCACTGAGGTATTTAGACCCAACTTCCACATTGATGGGTATTAAATGTATTTCTTTATTAAAATGGACATTATCACAACGACTCCTTTTTTAAGCATGTTGCAGACCTACTCTGACATCTAGTGGTAATAAAATGCAATTACAGATGTTAAACTAAATAAAGTGCATACCATGGATCTAGGCGCATACCTAAACCACATGCAAGTAGAAAATACAAGTAAAAACTATGACTAGATTATTCTAATATTCACAGTACATTATTATGTCCTGGACTAGAGCATTATATTTTTTATGTATTATTCTTACTTGTCGAGAGTATTTCTCCTGATTATCTCAAGGGAATACAAGAAAAACGTCGGCCTTATTGCTCAATTACTGTGCTTAGGACAACCTAGAAAAAAACAAAAACAAATAAATACGGAACAAAATCCGTCCGTTCAGGTCATGTCACGGATTATATAGAGTTGTGTGTTTCGACCGGAATTATTTTAACAACGGACCAACTCTGCACGTCAGAAAATAATGACCACATTTTTGAACAGTTTCTTGTAAAAGAGTTGTAACAGTTTAGACTTAATATTTTAGTTGCTAGTTTGGATGGACGAAGTGAGACATGTAGAGGCAGAATCGAGGGCTCCCTCAGTCATCGACAGATATTATACACGATGGTACAGGACAGGTAAACGAAAGCTTTTGAGTTAGCTGTTAGCATTTTGTAGCTCTAATGAAGCGTTAAACAAAATACGCAATGTCTCAATCCAAAACATGTCTTACTGTCGTTAATGCATGTTGTTTCTTCTGTGAATATTTTAGATTTAAAAGGAAAATCATGTGAAGATCACTGTATCTTGCAGCATTCAAACAGGTACAACTGCATAGTAAAAATGGTTATAGGATAAGTCATGTTTACGTTTTGTAATTTTCTCTTTTTCTAGAATTTGTGTTATTACTCTGGCAGAAACCCACCCAATCCTTCAAAATGGAAGGACAGTCAAAAGTATTAATTACCAAATTAGTGATGGCTGTAGTCGACTCAAGAACAAAGTGTCTGGAAAATCTAAGCGGGTAAGAATACAATGGCATATTATAGTGCAGTATTTAATCAAATCTAGCACAGTGGTTCGTCAACGTTTAGCATCAAGTAACACCTGAGATTTGGCCTTATGAGTACCACCAGAACTAAATCAGGTTTAAAACAGAACTATTTTAGGGTGAAACCAGTGGCTCTAGTGCAAACTGTTGTGAGACACTTCACCCACATTACCTAGTATGGATCTGTGAATGTTTGTTGGGCCCGATGGTGCAGCTTGGCAGCCTCACTTTAATCAGTCCTTCCCAGGGCAGCTGTGACTAAGAAGAAGCTTACCATCACCAAGTGTGGAGTGAATTATGAATGCTTCTTTGAGTGTCAAAAAAGCACAATTTAAATCAAATTCTTAATTATGAATAAACCAGGTCTATAATAGGATTAAACACTTACTGTACAAGTTCTAAACAAGGACTTAACCCCCACCTTGGACTTGAATGTGGATTCATTTGACTCTTGAGAAAGAATTTCAGTTGCAGAGGTTCTGCATACCACCTGAAGGAGCTGAAGTACTTACTAGAAGAGCATTTAGAAAGTGTATCCTTTCCTTGTATTTCTCAGTTTAACAGCCTCACAGGAGTCCTATTTATCATTTTCTTTGGTATACCATTGTCTAATTCTGACATAATGCTGTCTTGCTGGAGCCTTACTGGCATCCGTAGTCACGCTGCACATGCTATTTAAACCTCCTCCTCTGGAAGCAAAGTCATGGGCCTTGAACCCTCAAAGATCATACTGTTGACTTTTCAACTCGGTGAATAAACTTCTCCCGCTTAAGATGTGACGTTGGTCTCCAGCCTTTTACTTCAACCCTTTTTTGGACAATCTGAAAACGTCTACAACACACAATTTGAAAGCCTCAGCTCTAGTCTAAATGGTGTGCTATTGATATCTAATACAATAATTAATATACTAAAATTAACTATTATCTTTCAGGGAGGCCAGTTCCTGACAGATTTTGCCCCTCTGTGTAGGATAACATGCACAGATGAGACTGAATACACAATTTATAGGTGAGATATTTTGTATTTCAAATATGTTTCTGAACTATTCTTTTTCTGACAAAAGGCTTTTAAATTTCAGTTGCATTAGAGGAAGACTTCTAGAGGTCAATGAGGATATTCTAAATACACCAGCTTTACTACTGGAAAAGGTGAAGTATACTAAGTGGAAAACTGTAAATATATTGAGAATTGTTATACGTGAATGGAAATAATTAAACTCCTTTATTTTTCAACAGCCATTCACTGAAGGATACATTGCTGTAATTTTGCCAAAGCTTGAAGAGAGCAAGAGTATCACAGAAAACCTTCTTACTCGGGAAGAGTTTGAGAAAGTTGTTGCAAAACGAAACATTTTGTCGCCACAACCTTCTTGATTACAAAACAGACTGGTACTAGCTATTTTGGTTATAGGTTATTTTAAGTGTGATTTTGATGTTTGTTCAGTGTTTCATTGGAGAACACTATGCAGTTAGTTATTTCCAAAGTTTTTTTCTAGCCATTTATCATTTTAATTTTTAATGGCTTTTGGCTTAAGATGACTTACTTTTGCAATGCAGTTATTTTGTACTGTATCAATAAAACACAAGCCAGAAATAAGAAAAAATATTGTTTATTTTAAATTCAGAACTTTCATTTGTTTTTATTCGTCAAAAGAATAGATGGTTCAAAACTAGAGCTCTCTTCTCCATCTCTACAGTAACCATATTGTCAACTTTCATACAATATATTCAGCAAAGCTTTTATACTATATTCATATTTAATCGATTTCAGTCAAGGTCCCTCAATTATTAGCTCGTACCTTTTGTGGGAGTCACTCTTTAACAGCTATGCTTCATGTACCATATACATCTTAAATACACTGTTGACATGTTCACACGAAAAGACTTCATAACAACCCTGCAATCACTCCACTCACCGCTCTTTAGTGTTTTTTACTGAGCAAGCGAGTTTCAAAAGTGTCCTAGTTACAGTTTAAGCATGACTCGGACAGAACAGCAGGGTACACTGAATAACTCAAAACTTTATATTCAGAAATATTTGCAAGCTTAACAGAACAAACATTTGGCTTCAGAATATTTGCATTGTGACACAAGCATGGCACATGTTTCATTGCACAGCATATGAAACGTTTCCTATGGCAATGCCGCAATTTTTTTGTAACATTTCTACAGAATATATTGAGCCACAATCACTGATATTACACATGTAAACATTACAAATGCATGGCTCACAAACCAAAGGAGACTCAATTACAAGGGTTTGATTCTCGTGGTAACATGCAAGTAATGTTTAAGCCACACATTACTCATTTTGTTTTGGCTTTATGTGCAACACTAGATACAGCACAGACTTGTCTCACAGAGGCACATGGTGAAATGAGTGTATGGCTAAAGCCTCAAGCATCTCATGTAGCTGAGGTGATAAAGAGAGGCAATGCAGAGGCAATGCTCCTTGATAAAACTCACTACACACATCTGTGTGGGCTGATTGTCTCCATCCTGTGGAGTGGAATGGACTGGAATGGCTCTTGTACCATGAGATCTGAGATATTTTAATTTATAGAAATAAAATATTTCAGACTGATGCTAAGGAATGACTCACCTCATATGTTCCCTCTTTATGAAACTCTCCTGCCCTCCTGAGCCCCATGTGGTATTGGCTTTGTGTTGCCCCCGCATAAATACTAAACAGACAATTGGCTGCTTTATGTATTATTTACTCTCCAGTAGGTTTATGCTTGCCATGTGCTGCTCCAGTGATTTGACGCCAAAACCACTGGAGCCATTCTTGACGTTGAGAGTGCTTTCGTCTTTGACAGGGGTTGATGTGTCCTGTCTCTCCCTCCAGTCTTGAGGAGAACCCAGGCTGCTCCTCTCGGACTTATGCTACGCAAATAAAACATAGACACTCAATTTAAGCGTACTTTTTGATCATGTTGTTCCCAAAGCCCAAATTGTCATAAACAAAGAACAGTGACTAACCCTTCTAAAACAAAAAAACCCACAAAATCATGGTTTAGGTCTTAAAGAGGTGGTGTGCTGTACTTTTTTAATGTCTGCTTCCAATGGATGGCAATTTGGCATGCATTTTGTAAGTAGCAGAAAAGATAACAATTTGAAGGAAAATTATATCTAGTCCAGTGGTTCCCAAAGAAGGAATTTAATACATTTAAAAAGTGAAGTAATACAATAATAATAATCATCAAAATTAAACCATATTTTTTGCAAACAAAACATATTACAAATGTCAATTTAATTTTGCAGTGTGGGGTCCCTGGTTTGTTAAATGGTTATTTTGGAGGACTCAGACTGAAAAGTTTGGGGACCCCTAATCTAGTTCAGAATTTAATTGCTGAATGTTTACCTTTCTGTGAAGCTTGTTGCAGTACGGAAGCATCGATAGAACCACAGTCAATATGCCCCTGGTTGTTTGGATGGAAGAGTCCACCTTAAGTTAGTAAGAGATGTTAATAATCCAAAACACATTTATCACTCACTTATTCCAAGACCTATAATGTGATATTCAAAATGTTCAGAATTTCATGATGAAATGAAGATTAGAGTGGACTAATACAGGCAATAAATAATAAAGAGCACCATTTTTCAGCCGAGGTGGTGCTGTTCTTCATTAAGTCCTTTTGATTTCAACCTCATATTTATTACAAGGTGACCTACTCGAGATGCTCATTAAATCCACATAGACATTCATTATTTCTGCTCTCTTTGTTCAGTACTGGTGTTGTGGATAAAAATTTTGCTCATGCCAGCTACTTTTGGACAACTTATTAGAATAATTAGGGTTAAGGTTATTCTGGGTAAATGTAACAAAAATATGCATAAAAGGAATAGAGTAGAGATATAAGAAAAAAAGTAGCTAAATATAAAACTAAAAGTTGTGTTGCTGTAGCTAAGTGATCCAATGAATCGCAAAAAGATGGAGAACAGAAATTAACCCCCAATTTCAGTGACTCACAAATGAACTCAATGATCAAACAGGTGCAGTATGAATACCTTCTGGAAGGTGGCGGTCTTGCCCTGTACAGGAGTCTTTCCCCCCATCTGGAGCTGCTGGCACAATGCCACAAGTTTCTCCATCTCTGTCAGCACAGTGGATTTCTCCTCATCAACCAACTGGAACACACAAAAAATAAAGAGATGTCTTTCAGAAAGCTGATTGAATAAACATCTAAAAATAGCTATACATCGAATGAAAAATAATTCAAAGGACAAAGAATGTCATATTACTGTATCCCTGGAAATAAATCATCATCAGTCAGTGTTTCTTATGTATTATTTATGCTGCCTTCAGAACAGGTTATACCCTTAATGCACTACATATAATTGTATATAATTACCCTTGAACTAATCTCCGTGAATAGCTTGATGATTTCTATGAGGCCTTGACATTTTGAAGTTAAGAAATTAGGGAAGGTCAAAACAGGAAGCTCAGAATGAATGACTTTCTTTGCTGTACTGTAATTAATCATAAAACAGGCAGCAGGTGGAAGAGCTCCTAATTATGAATTAGCCCTGGTACCGGCCCCTTTGCCTCTTCCACACAGACTTACAAGCCAGTGATAAATGCCATTGTTTAGTCACTTTAAAAGAGTATAATTAAAATTAGGAGAAACAGACAACCAGGAGAAATATGGTGTGAGCAACAGGAAGCAGGAAGGAAGATGGAGCAGCCATGTTTGTTTTTAAGTCGGAGGGAAGACAAGTGAAAGTGTCTGACAGTCTTAATTTCCTGCTGTGGCTGTGTGATTTATAAGGCCGTTCCAGGAATCACGGCATGTCACAAAGGGTGAAATGGGTGTGATAAAGGAAGCAGAGGTAGATACATTGTTTTTGTATGCTTTTGTAGAGGGACACAAATCTGTCTGTCAAAAAAAAAAAAGCCTTCAAATTTTCACCAAATTATCTTAAAGGTACACTAATAGTGAGATAGAGAAGTTCTGAACTCTTTATGTATACAATAACACATGTTTAAGATTAAGGTGTGTGAAGTACATTTACTTGAATACTGTATTCTAGATCCTCAACAAAATATTGTTTCTTACCTGAACAGCAAAGGTACGAAGGGATGAGCATAACTGGAGACCCTCTTCACACAGAACCTGTGCCACGCAAACATTATTATAAAAGCCTTAGGCGTGACAATTAAGTTGATCAGTCTTTTGTATCTTATGATTTCGATTACAATATTCAGACAATATTTTTACAAAGCATCAGGAATGTGCTAAAATATTCCTGTAAATGTCTTGGTAGAGGTTCAAGTATCACACAAAATGTAGTTCATAAATATCACTTTATAACCTTGTTTGGGAGATGATACTACTGGTAGATGTTGCTACCTCTTTCTGTATAATAGACCCAATATTCTGCGTTTGCAAATCTCAAAAACAACATTGTGACATGAACCATATTTCGATTTGTCCCACACCTCTAGTTGACACTAGACATCTTCAGTTTGCTTCAGGTTAATTCAAGTGTGAATTATATATAAGCAATACAAATAAACTGACCTCAGCCTGATGAAAAAAGTCTGCAGTTGTTTTGAGAAGCCCCTCTCCTCTGCAGGAATCAATATGAGAAACATAGCAAATGAGAAAAGAAAACTCGTTTGAGAAAGATGAATGATGACTAATACATCACCAGCAATCTACAGAAACTGTATGTTGGATGAAATACGATTTCCCTGTCAAAGTGAGTCATGAAGCAATGTCAAAGGTGCTACCTGTTAAATATTGATAGCTGTGAGCATAAGAATGTTATTAAAAGTAAGTCTTTGTAAAGATTTGTGTGGATTCTAAGAGGCATTACAAAGTTGAGCCTTGAGATGAGTGGTAACAGTAGAAAGTTGTGATTTATAATATTGTACCTGGTGAAGAGGTACATGTTGTATGCCATGCTGGCCAGACTCTGGCTTTGTCGCACGATCTCATGCTCCTGATCGTCCCACTTTTCTATTTCAGTGTCCACATCTGAGGAAAGCAGCCGCAGCTCCAGACCCATTTTAGCCAAACTCATCTGCTCCTGGATACACAACGCATTCACGGATAATCCAACAGATGGTAAAGGCAAGAATAAAAGAAACTGTGAATGTATCAAGTATTTTGAAGTAGCTATCTTAAATCTAATCTACAGATTTTCTTGTATGTAATGTAATTAAACAAATCATTTGGAAGATCCCAGACACTAATTTAAATATAAATATATTTATATATATATATATATATATATATATATATATATAAATAGCACCAAAGCAGTTTCTGTCTGTTTAGTTTCTCCATATAACAAAAGCATAAACAGCACAGAGTCTTAATTATATATTTGATTGATAGCTGGCGGTTTAAGACTATATTGTTAATTCATAAAGTAAATTAGTAGTAGTAAAGTATACTACTATAAATATATCTTTGGTCGATAGACTAGTGTGAGTTTATGGAGGTAAATAAACTATGAGCTAAAAATGCCTTTCTGGACTTTTGTTATATCCAGGCCAGTATTTGTGTATCAGTAAACCATCCAATTATAAACTTCTGCTTTCTTCCAACAGTTATTTTGCTGATACAGATTCATGTGAATCAAAATGTCTGCAACAACTTCGTAATTTTGTCACACAGATAGATCTCCTTTAAATATTAGCATTTTTTCTAATTTGCTTACATCTCCAAAACCTTTATAATCAGCATAATCCTGGTTTTCAAGGTGGTGCAGCACGTACAAAACTGCAAGCCCGCAACATTTCACTCTATTACCATATGAACACGTGAGTGACATCAGGTTTTCAGGGAGATGAATGTACTGCTGTCACAGCAGGGTACACGACATGAGTTGATGTATTATACTGCAACCCACAGTTTATGGCGTGTGTATTACCTCTGCGTCTAACTTGACAGCTTTGGAAGTCTTAAGGTTTGCCGAATGTTTCTGTGAAAGGGAGAATAGTGTTAATCAGCGGATCAAAAAGCACTGTTGGATGTAGGAGGAGGAGAATATTTATGAGATCGAACGTACGATACCCACCCCGGGCCTGGGAAGTGATAAATAAGGTCTTTTGTCTCCTGAAAACAGAATACAAAATAATGATTATGACATTTACAAATTTACACTCAATTCCAGATAACAATAGGACAGTCTATAAATTAATATAGATATACATTTCTTATTATAAAAATAATTATTTAGAAAGCCAGAGTTTTTCCCCCCTCTTTATTAATAAACAAAAGGTGAATTAAAAACAGGACAAACATTAAAACACCGGACATACTTACAGACCTATAAACTCTTAATGCTGTTTAAACTCAGTTTGATTTGAGTGTAAAAGTGATTAAGACATTCAGGTGAATTGCTTCATTTCAATACAGTGATGGATGAGGCTCTTCAACAGCATTTGAATAAATACATTTCAGCTCTAATTAATACATATCTACAATCACAACCATAATGACTTCACATAAATCTTTCCCTAACCTAAAATTCTATACATACTGTTTGTCTTTTTCCCAGCTCATTGAAATGTATTCTGAGTAAAAAGATTAAAATAACAGCTTCCTGTGAGTGGGATGGGACACGTTCCGGTAAAAGCCACAATTGTGAAACGTACATAAACAGTGTCCAATATTACCTTCAGCATCTCTAATTCACAAAAGGTATATTTCCACGCTCAAACAGCTCACAAATCCTTCAAGGCGGTGTGTGTATGCTTTATTTCCCAAGCGGACTGTTCAGTTTTGATAAGTAAAGTAAAACGCACCTCGCTTGCCTTCAAAAACATCATTGATCTCCCGGACGAGTAAAGCCATGTCACACAGCTGAGACTCCCAGGACTCACAGAACACATCCAGGTTCTCCTTCGCAATCTTACTGGACGGGTGAAGGGCCAGCGTCTGAGCAGCAGAAATGATCTACAAGAACATGGAAAAGGTGAAACAGTTACAACAAATACAATGCAAGTATTTATTTATTATCAAAACTTTTAGAATATTGTGAATGTTGTTTAGAAGATGTGAAACATTTAAATATTGAGTATATATCTTTTAAAAATTAAAATTAAAAAAGGGATGTTGTAAACTTTCAAATAAGGGCCTATGGTGATATTTCTGAACTTTTGTGATTCATTTCATAGACATTTCACATTTGTCTCTTAATACATTTCTATATATAGATATAGATATATCGACATGTAACTTAAAAGTGCACTGTATGTACGCAACTTTTCTGGTGGTGGTTTTGCCACCTGCTTGTCTCCATGGTGATGTTATAGCCTGTAATGTTCCTCTGTGTCGCATTAACTGTATCTAGCTTGCCTTTATTGTGTTTTTATTGATGAAAAATACCTTGAAAAACATGCATTCTTATTGTGAACTGGCCTAAAAGTTACATAATATACTTTTAATCAACATGCACTGTCATTACAATTATGAAAATATATTATACAAATATTTTTTTATTTCATTACTGTAGTATTATAGTAAAAACTGGTTACAACTGGTATCAGTAATATGAAGACAAACCAACCAATAGACAAACAAACCAATAATACTAAACAAATGTATATAATACAGTGAAAATACAATATAATAATACTTTTTTTAAGCTCTGATTGATGGTCCATCCTCTAAAAAAAAATTCTACTTGAGAAGAACTGCTCTTAAATGGAAATGCATTTAAAAAGTGAATCACAAACACAAAAAATACTGTAATTTATTAATCATTTGTTTTGTCTTTTTTGTCTGTCCTATGTCAAGGTTATTATCTGCTTTATTGTCCTGGCTATAAAATGCAAAAAATACGAAAAACAGTTAATAATGTAGTATTAAATAGCTAATTACCCCCTGGGCAACCCTCCATTACCTTTGGCAGAAGCAGACTGAAAGCTCCAGCATCAACCCCACACTGGAGCTTTATTGATTGGGTGACCTTTGAACCCTGGGCAGAGTCATTACTGCAGAGTCACGCGGGGCCTGACATTAGCTCTGCCGGACAGGAACATTCTACAGTGGGATAATTACTGGCATGGACCGTTTCCAAGAGCAAACATATTAGATCTGGGACTGTGCGGGCAAAGTGGAAGTGGCTAGCGTGTACTCTGCTCTGGACAGCGACTGCTACATTACTCATTTCTATTTTTCTTGTTCCTGTTTCTTAAATTGAACACGTTTTTGCTTGCCTTCAACTAGATTCTACTTGTTTCAGAGGCTGATAATAAAATTAAAGTAGTTCATAGACTTGTTCATAGACTAGAATTGATTCAAGTTTAATTAGCTTGTTCCCTTATTTTGAACAAAGCAAAGAAATTAAAGTTACTGGTACCTGTGGACCAATCACATGGAAGGTCTCCTCGGCATGTATACAAGTTATCTCCAGAGGTTCTGTACCCGACACGTGGCACAGTAGTCGACATGTCTGTACAAAAGTAAAATAAAGCAAGAAATCAATATTATTGGGGACAGCATGGAGTTTTATCTGCACAATATATGAGGATTGCTACTTGGTCGTCTTTCTTTCAATTTCCTTCTTGCCCGATTCATAATTATTCAAAAGCATGTTTAGTGGAAGTCAGTGATGCTTTTGTCGTTTGACTGTCTAACTGTGAACTAGCCCTAAGTCAGTTCACACTTGACCCTTCCACACACATAATAGATCTATAGATCGGACTAAACCAAGACAAGAACTGGACTAAACCAAAATCTACAACAGGACTCAAACTGGGCTCAAACTAACATTTTCCAAACTCCTTATTTGTCTATTTGACTTAGGTCAAAATAAACAGTATACAGCAGACACAGTCGAGTACGTAAGATAGCCTTCAATTCAAAAAGAATTGAACATGTGGACAGCTTACCTCAACTAGCTGCTCTTTCTGTTCAGTGAGAGTGCGCGAGTACTCAGCCACTGCCTCCAGGTTTCCTTCAGCTCCGGCAGCTTTGAGTGCTCTCAGAGACAACTGCTCACCATGAACCTTGAGCTGGTCTGAGGCCCGACTCACTGCTGCCTTATGGAGCTGAGAAGGAAGGGCAAGATTAGAAGAGATCCCTCAGCTTATGATAATGCTGTTGAGAAGTTGCATCAGAAAAGCTTGATAATGAGAAAGCAAGAGAAAATAGATTATAGAAAAATAGAAAATGGAAAAGAGTTTCTGTATTGAGAGACCACGGCTCACCTCACGTCTGAGGTCATTGATGCTCTGACACGTCTTCAGGACGGCTACCTCCATGTCCTCTGGGGGCTGTTTGGCATGTGCAGACTGCTGCTTGTGACAGACACCGAGAGAGGAGAAATAAAGACAAACAAATAAATAGTGACTAAGTATTTCACACACAAAATCCACACTTTAACGTTGTGATTTAATTCTAATTCTTAAGGAGAACTTTAGTGTAGTGATTGCAGCATAATGATTAGCGTTATGTAAGTGGATCAATGCTCAACTCAAAAACATATAAAATAATAATACAGCTGTTCACACTTTCTGAATTGTTTGTTATTGTTATCAAACCATTTTCTCTTTTCAACAGCATTCATAAGTTACAACCGCCATATGTGTTTCGGAATATTCCTGGAGGTGTATGTGCATCTGCTCATGTGTGGTTGTGCCAACGCACTGCCTCAATCCAGTACTGCAGCAGCTGCTGGGCCTCCTGCCGTGCCAGCTGGCACAGGCCGAGGATGGCCTGCCTCTGCTCGTGGCTGGTGTAGGGGGAGTCAGTGAAGTCCTCCGTGCGCTCCACCAGGACGTCCAGCTGACTGCCCATGTCCTGAGGGGACCAGGAGTACAGGTTCTCTCTCAGACACTCCACACTCGACTGAACATGTTTAACAGAAGAGAAACCAGAAAAGAAAACAAATGAGACAAAATCTTACATTTTGGAGTGCAAGAAAATAGAGGGACCTGAACTTCCTTCATTTGATATTTCAAGAAATTAAATAAAATCAAATGATCAAATGATTCACACAAACATATAGTTTTACAAATGTGGGTGGGTTTAATTAGAACTTTGACTCACAAAGAACTTTGCTCTGGTCTCTATTTGACTGGTAATCGTACCTTGAAATCTCTGATTCCATTGTAGATGCTGACAGGCAGGACCTTACTGTCTCCACAGCTGCGGGCCTCAGTGACTATCTCAATGACCTGCTCCAGGGCACAGCGCATGCGGTGAAAAACTGCGTCTTTGTTGATTCGAGCCGACTCACAATCCGGGTGCCTCAGGCATGTCTTTGGAAGAAAATTCACATAAAATGTCAAAGCAGACAAAGTTGGCTTTCAACTTCTGTCCTTTTGATGTATTTGCGCTACAATTTCTCAGTTCATGTTTCATATTTTCTGGATATATTGAAATTATATGCCTTATATACTTCAATCGTTCAGTGCATAAAATATCTTGAAAAGAGTAGAGATGTTACATGGCTCTTTCCTGGTTGTTTACCTTTGAGGCTGTGAGGAGCATCATGGTGCATTTCTCCAACACGGCTCGGGCCGCAGCCATCCGCGCTTTCTTCTTCTCATCCTTCAGGTCCTACATCATGAACACAGATACAGAGGGCAAAACATTTAGCTTGGCTGCTGAGTCAACAAATATTCTAATCTAATGTAGCTATTACATCTCTTTAATGCTAGACTTTATGGACAGGCACAACCTGGTTATCCTCTAAAATAGATTCAGATAATACATGATTGGAAAAGGCAGCTGAACTCACTCCATTCCCAGAATTTCCCTGTCGATTACAAAGAGAGCACTATTATCTGTCATTATTTTAGTTGCCGGCTTATAACGATGAAGATGATAGGATTTTTGAGAGGCCTGGTGCAGAGGGGTGGGAGTTAAGTATGACAAAAGACGAAAAATAAAAAGCTTGGAATGTGTGAGAGCATTAGACGTGGCAATGAGTAGCGTTGGAGCGGCGACGTGACGTGTGTGTCAAAACAAGGGCCCTGATGAAACTGCCTCGCTGTTGGAGATATCGCAGCCACTGCACTTTACATCCGCTTCTGCAGGAAAAGCGCATTAGGGGCACCATGTTCTATATACATCAAATGAGGATTAGGGCTCTTTGACAGTACAAAGTTGGAACCCCCAAGACAGGGTGGAGGAGTTTTATTTTGCTAAATTACAGTAGGGTTACGGCTGGAAGTTGGAGTGCCATAATAGAGTTCAGCGACAATAGAAGCTTCAATAGTTCTGTGTAGCTTTAATAGTTGAAGTTTTAGTCCAGTGTGAGTTTTTTCCCGTGTTTGTTGGAGCAGCCAACGCAATACAATAAAAACTTTATAACTCAACTTCCCACCTGCTGCAACAATATCACATTCTAATTATAACATGTTCAATCATATAATGATAAAATAAACTTTTGATGACGCAACAAATTAAAGCTTGTTTATGTTCTCCATCAGCACCAGCTTGTTTTACATAATAAAAAAACATATTACCACAGGCACATACTGGGTGTCTAACTCAGTAGTGGAGTGTAATGCATTGTAAAAAATCAAGCCAAGTCTAATTAGAATCCACTGCTATTAACATTACTCACGTTCTGCCTGTCTCCGGTTAGGTGGGCAAATTCAACCATCTCGTTTCCAAACTGGCTGAAAATCTGGACAAACTCCTGGAAGGTGCTAACTCTTTCCAGATGGTCCAGAGTTACTAAGACCTGGGGGTAGGACAGGGAAACAGAAATGTTCAAACAATGAAAATGTAAACTATGTATGCTCATTAGTGTTGTCACGGTACTAACATTCAAAACCAAATGTGTGTGGAAACATATTCATCTTGGATAGCCAATACTAGCACAATGGGTTGAGTATTCAAGTCGCCGGCTCCCGGACTGATGGTAAATAAACTTCTACTGCCTCAGACATCCAGAGTATCCTGCCTCTCCGAACTCTAGGACTCGTTAGGACGACACTTATTTTTCCCAGTTTGTTCGTACCACAATGCCAGTATTGCAACACAAAGTACCAGAACACAGGAGAACAAATATGCAGTCAAAAGTAAAGATAAATAACTATTGAAACTAGACTTAAATCTAACAATTTAACAAGAATATTAGAATATACTTTATTTAAGGTATTAAAAGGCGTAAGAAATAACATTCCACAAAGCGTAAGTAGAATGGGTCAAGAAGTAAAGGTCCAACCAGGTTCTGTTTATGTATTTATATTTTTTTAGTATTGTCAGAAATATTTTTTTAGAAATTAGTAAGTTAATACATTTTAGTGTCAATTAGTATGTGCATATTGAATCTGATCTAGTGCTAATGTAATGTAAGGTGACGCATGTATCTGTATTGATAACAAAGCCCATAGTGACAATTTTTTTTTATCTCTATGTCTGATTAAACCTATACAGGGGAATAGACAGGGGAGCAAAAAGGGTCTGCTGTCCCAGGCCCCAGGGTCTCTTCCTCTCTTCTTCTCTCCCTTTTATTTTATATCAAAGGGGGGCCCTGTGCAAAAAGCCTCAAATCTGTCGACGGCCCTGAATCCATCAGTGGCTTACATAAAGTATGTCTAATGCGGATTATATTAGAACATTTTTATAATATTAGATTTCCCCAATTTTAATCACTTGCCTGCAGCACAAAAGTAAACAAGAAATATACAAAATGGCTGCGATGCCAGGAATACATCTCAAACACTTCATATTCATTTGCAATTCATATTCATAAGCTTCTATCTGGCTAATGCATATATCAACTTGTAAGATAATGCAACTGTTGTCATCTTAGCGTGAACATTTGGGTTCACAGCCACTTGCCACGTTTTGGTAATTAATCCATTGGAGATATGCTAGCTTTTCCATTGTGGACCTAAATCTGAGAATGTAACAGTGTTTGTCAGTGATGGAGGGCACTGTGCCGTCAACGGTCTGCACAAACGAGGATAACCCCCTTCTGTTTCCATTCTCAGCTCTAAATTTGTGTCTAACTTTATCCATCTCACAGTGTCTGGCTAAAGGTACAACAGGTGCACTGGGAAACCACTCTCCATCCTGTTTTCTCTGCAGCATTGTCTAAGTGAACGCTAAATGCACTGCTCACTCTAATTACCTCTAGAGTATCTTACGCCCTCAGAGTGCTTGTGCTTATCAACCAGAAAAACATGACTTGGGCTAAAAAAAGTGCATGCCTTTCTCTCTGTAGAGTTCATCATATGTAGCCATAACATTATGACCACTGAAAGTAAATAGTGGTATTTTGAGATTTGAGAATGTGTGAGAGTTGCATCACTTGATCAAAACATTTGCCAAACTGCTACCCACTGATTGTGTTGCATTTGTTTAAAAAGAAAAAAAAAGTGTTTCTTTTGCAATTGCAATTACTGTAGATTTTCCATTTCCATTTTAAAATTCAGTTCACAATTAAGATTTTTAACACATCCAGGCGCAACAACATTAGACAAACTAACATTGTATTTAGTCTAAGGCAGTATTGAACATGTGAAAGTTGACGCTTTTAGGTATTATTATTATTTTAGTAGTCGAATAGTCAGCGATTACTTTTCCTATTAGTCGACTAGTCAAATAATTATTTCTAAATAGAGAATATTTATGAAATAAGTGATCATTGGGGAAAATTGGAATCTTTTTTTTTTTTTTTGACACTTTGATTTTATAATCTTTGACCAAAAAGATGCAAACAACGCCCACGACAGCCAAGATGTTAAGCCTGATCTGCGTATGTTATTCCTTACCTTATTGCGTGAAGTAATTATCTGTTTGATGACTATGCGATCGGCCAAGACCAGCACTTTAGTGACAGAGGAGAGCAGGAGACGAGCCGCTTTCACCATGGCTGTCCTGTCACTGAACACGGTCACCCGCGAGTCAATTTGGGATGAAGGTGCAGCGGACCCCACATCTGTCAACTGGGCTATAGCATCCCCTGTAACGAAAACAAGAGACGGGCGATTTAGCGTCACAACAAAAACAACAAAATAAATGAAAGAAAATCAAACAAATTTAACAACATTTGGACTTGCTAGAAGGATTATGCATCCCATCTGGACTGGGAGGGCCCGGGATCTCCCAGGAACAAGAAACGTGTCAGTGTGCGACAAAAGCTGCAGGGTGCTTTGCCTCGTGTTTGCTGCCACTAAGATCTACAGCCAGATACAGGCATAAATAGACTGTGTACATGGATAATTGCTTTGTTCTGAAATACCCACATAATGAATCATCTTTTTCTTACAATCTGCCACCTTGGATGAACACTTTGCCCGGACCGGAAAGGCGACAAATAAACTCTAGTAAGGATATGCCAGCTGGACTTCTAAATCTGCCTTTTTAGTCAAAATACAAACTGACCCGTATTTTTTGTAACTTTTGAAACTGTATTGCTCTCTTTCCAACAATACCTACCAAGAAAGGAAAGGATAAGCATGTCATTATTGAATCATGTAGCCTGTCGTTTATTAGGTTTGGATGGACCTTTAGGCTAAATGAACTGATTGAAACTGACAGGACAGACAGCCTTTCAGAGTCCGCAACGCTAACCAGTTCAAACATAACAGGCCTGGCTTACAATATATTCCCTCGACACCCAGAACATCCTCTCTTTGGGAAGCAGAGGCTATCCAAATGATAAATAAAACATTGATGAAATATGATACAGATGGGTGCAAAGATTCCAACTGAAACTCGTTTATTGGGTGCGAAAATCTGCAGAACAACTTGGAATATAATTTTATATCATGAAGTTTAAGAATTATATCAAAAATTCTTACATTGTGCATTAGATTGTGCAACAAAAATGTAAGTAGTAGTGGCGCATAAAATGATTAAGAGTTTGGTGAAACTTTCAAAAAGTAAATGGGTCAGAAAGGATTCATTGATATTTTTAAGTGGATTCCAGTCCCAGCGCAGTGTCTTTGAAGATTAATGTTGTACTGTTTTAATTAAGGGTTAGGGTTAAGAAACAAAACATAAATTCAGTTATCTGGGAGATCTAAATGTATCAAAAACATCATAAATGGAAAATGTACAATTGATTTGATTTAAGGCATTTATTGAAAAATGATTTACACTTTGCTTTGACTAACTATATTCATATGCTTTTGGAAGGTCACACTTTGGGCCTAAACGAAACAGACAGAGACAGACATCTAACACAGATTGCCTGTACTGAGCTGCCTTGTTGGATCTTCGAAGGCTCTGGTGATGGGTAGCCTTTAATTAAACCCCTGCGTTTGAGCTGCCTTTATTTCACTCACTATTGTTCATGTGTTTGAGGTCGTATGAGTCGACACATTTACACACTATTTTCTTTTCACCAACCCCAACAAAATTAAATAGGTACATTCATTTTTAGACCTGTTGTTGCGAACAATTTTCAAACTGCTTTATTTTAGGAAAGAGTAATAGTAATAGTAAAGAGTAATACATAAATTGGGAGATCAAATATTTGCAATAGTAACAAATCAGTGGACTTTATTATACATTACATTACACTTCACTAACACAATAACAGATCTATTTTCACAATCTAAAATTATATATATTTTTTTTGTCTTTCCCTTTTTTGCTCGAACAATTGTCTGTCAGGAGGAGTGTGAAAGCACCGTTAAGACGCCTCCCTGTGAAAAAATGTGAGAATAAATTTGCCACAGTGGGCGGTACATATTGAAAACTACCAAAACACACACTAAAGTACACAATTACTCCTCCCCCCAATAAGCTTTTTTTCCTGTTCTTTTTCTTTACACATCACAGAAGCGCAGGGTTTAAGGCGCTGCCGCATGCTGGGTCCATAAACATAAACCTATTATCACGGTGTTGTGTCTAAATTCTTGGGAGTGTTTCTTGTCTGCTTCGTTGGAGTTTAAATACAGCACTTGTCTGGCCTGATAAAATCTTCCCTATATATTCGTTGAAGGGGTTCTGGGGGTTGAGTGGTTGTCCTATATAAATGATTTGAACATAACTCAGAAGCCGTTCACAAACGAAAATAATGTTTTGTATTAAGCCCTGTTTAAGTTACTGCCTCAAGAAAAAGAATAGTGGCTGAGGTTATTCTGTTGTTGTGTCCTTGACAGTGTGAATGTTGGATGTGAGTGCTTGGTGGTCGAAGAGGCCATTGGCGCAGAGTAACAGCATAATTTTTTAGGAATCTGTGACTTACCTCTACCAACTAGGGAATAAATAATACACTACTGTTGTGCTTTGAGAAAATGATAAAGTGCAATATTAATCCAAGCGATTATTACTATTAAATATAAACCTAGTATAGATTTATGTGAGCACAGCAAGAAAGTTTAGACAAACAGAAGGGAAAAAGGGCCTTATCTCACACTATAAGTGTATTTAATAGAAAAATATTGCTTTGTTTTTCCTCTAGGTTTGCAGCTGATAGTCCCACAAGAGTGATATGCACCTTCAACATTGTTTTCTGAAAATGACAGATGAAAAGTCAACCTTTCAACCCTTTCCCTTCCCCTGAGTGCTTCTGTCTGCCTGCTTATAGATTGATAATTCAAATGTCCATCACTTACACTCAGAGTAGAGGCAAGGCCAGAGAAGTCTGCTGAAAACACTTGATAAACATTGTTTTTATGGTGTTGTTTGTCATGAACAAAGTGTATAGTAATGACAAGTTCTGCTTTAGCCCTTCAGCTTCAAATATTGTGCTGAATTGTTCTTACTGTTTTAACTGGTGGGCATTGGACAATAAAGTTGAAGTTAAATCTTTGAGTATTTCATAAAACTGTGTTTTTTCAGTATCTTGCTAACAGATTAATCATCATTACCTTGGCTTTATTAAGAATGCAGTCTTCAACGCATTTAAAATACCAAAATGTCTTCCCAATATGTCACATGCAGCGCTCTTTACAACACACTCTTGGGTAAACCAGCACTTGGACCTTCCACTCCAACCTAATAACCACAGCACGCTAAAGATGTCCGCTGGTATAATTTTACCTGACAGCCGCACTGCCCAGATAAATGGAAATTTGCTTAAATCTGATAACGCTGGGGAGCCTGGAGGTCCTACTTGCACTTGTCACGCTGCATTAAAGTGTCACATTTTGTCCTAATAAGTAACCGCTGATGAAGAGGTGATGACTTTGTGGAGCTCTGGAAGAATACTCAAAGATGGGCTACAGGGTCATACTTCAGATTACATGTAAATCAAAATACAACAAAAATACAAAGAGCACTGAATTTCAAATACAAAACAAATCACGTACAAAAGGTGTTACAGTCTAAGAGTCACAATTTAGAAGATCTAGACAAGAAGATAATTCAATCACCTGCTCGGCGTGCCTCGAAGCAAGCTTGACTCATCTCATCTTTTAGCTCCTGGTTCTCTGCAGCGATAGCCTCCCCGACGGCAACAAACCGACCCACTGCCACACTCACAGCCTGGCCCACCCGGTGTATGGCAGCCAGGGTCCGCTCCGACTTCTTTGGCTTATCTTTGTGGTTGATCAAAGTGGTAATCTGAAGGAAAAACATTGAAATCAGTTACTCAATTTATTTTCTGTACTACAAAACAATTATTACAAGTAGAAAACCTCTTATGAAATTCTAACAATATACATATTATTTATTCAAAAAAGTGCGGACTGGGAAGGGCATTTATATGACGCAGAATGAATTAATCACAATCAAATCAAAATCGCAATTAAAACGGATGCAATTAGCAAATCTTTGAAATTTCTGAAACTTCTTGACATTTTTGAAGTACCATAATTTCCTCCACAAACACAAAATATCCCTGTTTTATTCTGCATATAAACTGCTAACCCTGTAGTTTATGTCCGTACAAATATGTTCTGAAATACATTATTATTTTATTAGTTTCTCATCCTATTTCAGTCTTTAGGTCAAAAAGAGAACTCACAATCAGATATTTTTCCCAAATCGTGCAGCCCTTAAAAAATCTAATCATGTAGTCTAACACTTTTCTAATCTGTAATGAATATTTGTTCACTTCAGAAATAAAAGTTTGAGAGAAAGTAAGTGTATATTGTGCCATTATCATTTATATTAAGGAGCAAAAGTAAGCTCAACAAGTAAGTAAACATTTACAATAAGATCATTGTCTTTCTTTCCCTTTAATCCCAAATATAGAAAGTATTTTTAGACATGTTTGTTTGTGACTGTTTTTGTGTTCAGGAACAAAAGCCAATGGATGGCACAAGACATAATTTGATAATTAAACAGATGTCTGGGTAGACTTGGTGAGCTATTGAGCACAAAGCTGTTCTCTGGTGGGATATCTTTACTGTAAGTGTCAATTATGAATTATGAATGGCTCATTATTTATTGATCACTTGCACTGTCTCCAGCTGTTTCGATTGTCGATGTGTGCCTGGATCTGTGTCTAACCAGTTGGGCCGGAAAATGGTGGGTGTTTTTTTAATTGGTCCAAAGTTGCAGGTGGTCCATGAGGGAGAGAGTTAGTTTACAGCAAATCTTAAACTGGCTACAAAAAACAGGCATCCACATTGATAAGGCCACATGTTGCTTTGTACATTAAATCATCATAGTCAAGCCATACAACATAAAACATACATACACATAAATCCCTTTATTCGAAGATAACCAAGCAGTGGGTACATTTAAAAAGCAGATAACTGGACTAATCAGATAACGCAATAACTACATTTGATTGTGTTTGTCTGCGTTTTAATGCACAAAATAAATCTAATAATCCAAAACACCTGGTGCCAGTTAAATCATGGATTCATTCATTTTAGAGCAGCAGTGGTATTTAGAGATCTATTTATTAAAATAATAATAATAATAATAAAAACACTTTCTTTGATATTTTGTCTTAAATCTTTGTTTCTCCTTAATTTGTTTACTTGATTGTTGTATTTCACACACGCACATACGCATGAACAATCAGAAATCTGATAACTCACATCAGATTGTCTAATATCACTAAATCCAATAATCTGATAACTCCAGAAATCAGATAATGATCAGATTTAGGTGTGCCTGTAAATATATCTTTTCCCACTGTTTTTTTGTAGTTTTTAGGAAGCATTGCAGGGTCTAAGGACAAGGGATGCTCTGGGACAGTTATCCATTTGCTTAATTCTGGTTAACATTGGTTAATCTGCTTCTCTATTGACCAATGACTGTTTCATCGTTTGATTTCTGACTTTCTTCCGGTAAAATCACCAATTTTGTGCAGCCCTGTGAGGCAACTGTTATGATTTTGGGCTTTAGAAAAAAATGATTGAATTGGAAATTGAATTGAAAAGTAGCCAGTGTACAGTGCGTCTTGTCTTATCCAGCAATGATATGTAAATTTAGCATAACATCTTGAATCTAAATGCCAGGCTGAGTCAGCAAACTGCCAGAGTTGCTGCCTTGTGATACTGAAACAAGATTAAAAACTGAAAGAAATATATATATATATTGCCCATGACACTGGCGTCAAGTAACATCGACTTTCAAAGTTTGGCCAACTGACTTTGGCACTCCGCAGCAGCTGCAGAACAGTGAATTCTAGCTGATAACAATTATCAGAAGACGCTACAGGAAAGTTTATATCCATTCAAAAGAAGAAGCAGGCATAGATGTTAAATGAGCTCTTTGCTTCACACAAGTGGATGAAATATCTGTTTTGACACAAGCAATATAGAACCATTTATCACTGTTAAGGGAATATGGAGCAACTCTATGGGCCTGGTAACAGAGTAGGGTTACTGGGGTACACCCTGGACAACTATTAGTGCAGGCCCAACAGTACCTTACAGACAAAGAAGACACAGGGCTATTTTACTAACTTCAGCTTGAGAATCAAAAGCATCCAGGAAACAAACAGTATAAAGAAGTGGACATTAGGGCTCTAATTGCTATTTAATTTATCATTTATTATTATTAGTTTATTTGAACTGGGACAGTGCACATTAATCAACATTTCTGCAAATGTGCCAGTATTAGCTGTAGTTTAACTAGCTTCCAACTGTAGTCCCAGGCAAGGTGTAAAATGCCAGCAATATACAAAACAGACATTTAGATTATATACAGTACAATTAGGATTAGTAGAAAAATATAAAAGATTAGGAGTCCATATAAAAGCAGATTATAGCTATTTAGCTATGGTCACAGGTTTTATTCTCAAGTAACCATGATTTCAACATCTGCGTGTATTAGCATTGCATATGTGCAATGGTATTGTGTTCTAAAACTGTACTGCTCGTACTGAGCAGTACAGTTTTTCTGACAAGCATTTCTTTTATGATCCGATTTACAGTTTGAAGTAGGATTTTGTTCAAAGAGCACATTTTACGCCCGTCCGTGAGCATAAACATCTAAGAGACAACAGAAATCTGAACTGCTAAACTAATCCAAGATCCCTATGTATTTCCGAGCAGGTTTATAAACTACTCTACAATATTATTAGTTTTTTTTTTTTTTACATAATAAAAAACTGCTTATTTTGTTGTTTTCAAAGGGAAATATGTTACAAAGTGATTTTGCTGATTGTGACCCATCCATAAATTGTTATTTCGATTTGTTTGCGATACATCTTGCAGACCTACGGTATCTCCCATAGCTCGGATGCACTGGGTCTGAGCGTTGCCGGGACTTATAGTCATAATAAAACCAAACCAACCCGGGGCCTTGTGTCGAAACAGCCTCCCCTAGTGCTATCTCTGTAGTCACAACACACAGATGGGAAAGCAAAAACAAAATGCGAGTCAGACTGCCCAATCTGAGAAATTTGATTCATATTCCCTGCGAAAAATAGCGCCCAGTCTCACTGAAACTAGTCTGAAACTTGCTGTGCTAAATGTCCGATCCTCATGTAACAAATCATTCTTAATTACTCATTTTATTTCTTCTTATAATCTTGATTTTATGTTTTTAACTGAAACATGGCTTTACAAAAACACAGGAAATTTAGTTCTGATCTGCTCCACCCAACTTTAAATTTGAATCTGAAACATGAGAAAACAAAAAGGGAGGAGTGTGTATTTGTTAGAGAGATGAAATAGTTACCCACAGGTTGTCCTTTGGGGTGTTTTCAACATTTGAGTATGTATCCTTCAAAATTGAGCTAAAACAGTCTCCATCCATTCTCTTTATTGTTTTATACAAGCCTCCTCAGCACTGCCAAAGTTTTATTGATGATTTTACTGAGATGCTTTCAGTTGTATGCACAGACTTTGATGGTTTGGTCATAACAGGTGTTTCAATGTTCATGTTGATAATATTTGTGACATAACCGCTAAAGAGCTTCATGCTGTCCTTGAAACGTTCGGTCTTACTCAGCACGTGAGTGGCCCCACCCACAGCAGAGGGCACACACTGGATCTTCTGATTACAAACGGGGTTAATATTTCAAATGTCAAAGTGGTCGATGTTGCTCTGTCTGATCATTTCTGCATCTTCTTTGACCTGTTTTTCCCAAACCACCGGCTGGTCCTGCAGTTGTTCGGAGGAGACACATAAATGACAGCACAGGGAGCACTCTTTATGGTAAAAATGGTCACAATTATATAGTACTTTTCTACTGTCAAGGCACTCAAAGCCTTTATATCAAGGAACCAGTCACCCATTTACACATCAGATGCATGCACACACTGGGGGTGAGGCAGGGTAAGTGTCTTACACAAGGACACAACAGCAGTATTCACATGAGGCAGCTGCGGTCAGCCAACCTTTGGGTTGGTCTGACCAACCTTTGAATCAGAAGACAAGCATTCTACCACTGAGCTACTGCCATGGAAATGATAAGCTTTGAAAATGTCTCATGTTCTAATGTAAATGATTTGTTGAACTCTGTTACATCTAGTGTTTTGAATGTTCTCAACACCATTGCCCCTATGAAGGCCAAAATTGTTAAAAAATAAGTAGAAGCCGCCATGGAGAAATAATGTTTTGGCCAGGGCACAGAAAAGGGATTCCCGCCGGGCTGAACGAAAAAGGTGCAAGTCAAAGCTCCAGGTTCAAAAAGAGATTTAAAAAGAGAAGTGGTACAGTATATGTACAACCTCATTTTATGTAGAACTAGGGAAGGATATTTTTCTGAAATAATTGGAAGCTGTAGTAACAACTCGTGTGTCCTGTTTGCCACAGTAAACAAACTCTCCAGCTCAGCTGCCGTTAGAACTCATTTCCACATCCAAGTGTAATGACTATGTATTTTTCTTTAAAGACAAAGTTTAGGTAAGTTTTTAGTTTTAAAAATGCTATATAAAAATATATAAAAATAACCCTAGAACCACCTACACACTTGCTGACTCACTTTGCACCTGTAACTGACAAAACTGTCCAGGAGATCATCACTAGTCTGAGTTAATCTACATGCTGCCTTGATGTGTTACCCACCAGATTTCTAAAGTCTGTGCTGAACAGTTTGTTAGCGCCACTCACTCACATAGTTAACATGTCGCTTCAATCTGGAACATTCCCAATGTCTTTGAAAACTGCGGTCATAAAGCCTCTCCTAAAAAAGAGCAGTCTTGATGCTGCTGTACTGAGTAATTATCAGCCTCTCCAAATGAGCTGTAAAACAACTGCAGTACATCCAGAACGCTGCTGCTCGGGTCCTTACTTGAACCAGGAAGTACGATCACATTAGTGATGTGGCTCAGAGAATAGACTTTAAAGCAGCTCTGCTTGTATACAAGTCTATCCATGGCCTAGCACCAAAGTACATCTCGGGCATGTTAGTGCCATATGAACCATCTCGGACTCTGAGGATCTCAGGGGCCGGCCTCCTGCTGGTGCCCAGAGTCAGGACTAAACATTGGGAATCTGGGTTTCAATTTTATACAGCTGAAATCTGGAAGAGTCTTCATGAAGATTTGAGACAGGCCTCTACTCTGGCAATGTTCAAATCTAAGCTAAAATGGTTTTGTTTGGCTGTGCATATGATTGAAAAGATTTTCTTTGCACTATTCTCTTTTATGTCTTAAACTATTTGACGGATAACCTGAAAATAGCACCTTTAAATGTCTTAAAATTAAAGGTCCTTCTTTAGAGAAATTCTTTACAATTCTAAAACTGCAATTTAAACACAATTACAATTGAACATGTAAATAATTCCACTCAACACAATTGCGTATTGTGCCGGTGTCCAGGCACAGCTGCATAGCAGGTGCCTGGGGAGAGGGTTAGAACACGCGCTGGTTAGAATGCCAGTTGGCACTAAGGCCAATGCAAAGTCCAGGAAGAACCTGGCGCACCTACCCACTGATCAAGAGCGAGTTTTAACACTAAAAGTTTTGGTCGAGTGTTGTCTGGGACAATTAGTTTAGCGAAAGCTAAATCTAGGGAGGGGGCAGACGAGACCGGGTCCGTCGTTAAAGATACAAAAGCGCCAGACATAAGGTGGAGGCGTCGACGAGATAGTCGTAAAAGATACATACACCTCTGTACAGACGATGTGCAGAGGCAGATAGCGCACTGGTGTCTAGGGACAGTCAAACATGGGAAAGAATCAATCTAAAAGCAATGTGCCCATCCCGGAGACATCTGTTACGTTGACAATGTCAAATAAATATAGGAAAGTGTCTGGAGTGTCTGGAGTGTCTGCCAGTGTGGTCCAATAGATATGGTTTTCTATCTGGCGGATTCCTAAGCATGGACAAAATGTATGATTCATGTCAGCAAAATTGTTAAATTGAATGAATAGAAATGAAGGTTTTGTGATTTCTGTCATGTCTTTGTGATTTTAACGATTTTTTTTCCTGTTGTGTGAAGCACTTTGACCACAATACCTTGTGTACGAATTGTGCTCAACAAATAAACTTGCCTTGCCTTGCCTTGCCAGACCTAGTGGACTCTCTACTGTCTTGGACCTGGACCGACTGAAGAATGCTGAATATTCATATTTTGTGGAGCTTTCTGTCAGACAGCAGATAATGACAGTAGGCAGGTTTGTGCCTTTTGTCACTAATGTTTTCATCATTGTCAATGTGTGTTTATTCTGCTGTTTTACATTGTCTTATGTGCATTTGTATGTTAAGCACTTTGGTCGACTTTGTTGTTTTTAAGGTGCGCTAAAAATAAAATTGGATTAGATTGAATTGGATCAAAAGACAGGAAGTAATTACTGAAAAAGCAGTTATTTTTTATTGTTGACTTCATAAATCATTGCATAATTGTTTTTTCTGATTACTGATTCTACCAACAAATAAATTAGTCTACTTTCTACACTGGGGCATGTTTAATTCAAAAAGGGAAAAAAACTATGCAGGGAGCAGCACAGATAGGGATTTACTTTGTTCGAGCTCATAAGTGACCACATTCACTGAGCTGTGCAAACAGGAACAGGGCAGAGACTGGACAGGACGTTCTGTAATATTGATTCCGTGCAGTCTTTTGAGTCTAACCCTTTGTAAAAGAGCTGAAACGTTTTCCATGAGAAAAGCTATAAAAAAGTTTGATTTGATGGACTGAAAAGGTTTGCTATCTGAAAATGACAGTTTCATCTGATTGACTACTTGAAAAAAAAATCATCTGCTAATGTTATTTAACAACCAAATGATGTATTACATTTTCATTAAAAAAAAATAAAATAAAATAAAGATTTTTTTCCCCGCAGGCTTTATTAGACAGGACAGATGAGTAAGAAATGGGGAATGAGAGAGAAGGGAGGACATGCAGTGAATGTCGGAGTCGGGATTCAAACTCACAACACTGGGGCAGGACGGTAATTCCAGGTTTCATTCTTTATTTCATACTATAGCGGGGACTGTTCTCTGGTGCACTCTGGTTGAGTATGCATGACAGTGAGCTGCAATACTTTGTGATACAGCATGGCAGTGTGATTGACACAATTAGAATGTTTTTACCTGCAAAGTTATCGCTGTTGATTCATAACTTTGGCCAACCAAACTAATGAAATATAATTTAATTTTCAAGTTAACGTTTTAAAGGTTTATTAAGGTAAAATAACAATCAAATATTAAATAAAATATCCTTTACATTTTAGGATAGGGTGGTCGAAAAAATGTTAACAAAAAAATTAAAAACAATGGCCTGGATCTATATCACAACAATTACAAAACCACATTGTAATATAAAATAAACTATTTTGTGTTGAAAATGAGTTTGTGCTGTCTTAGAAAATTGTTTTTCATTATCATCATGATTGCCATGATTATCATCATGGTATTGAAAACAGAAAAGAGTGTCAAATTCTCCCTTAAAATTAAAATGGAGCTTGAAATTTTAGTATTGTGACAACACTTGATTAGATTCTTATTTCTTCACTATTCAGAAAATTGCCTGCATTAAAAAACACTAGTGGATCACTATCAAAAAATATGTACAATTTCAAGACTTTTTATATTGCAATATAGGTCCTAATCACAAACTATAAACAGTGGTATTTGCAACAGAATAACCCAAAATACACCAAGCAAACAAACTAATTAACGTGTTATGTCCTGTGGCGTTCAAGTACTTTCATTTGTTGATAACCAGTGGATTCTTATCTACTTCCCCTCTCCTTTCACTCTGTTGTGGATAATTAGGACAGCAGTTACACGGCTATAAAACAAGAGGAAAGTTCTTACTCTGAGAAGCACAAATGCATTGGTGCACCTCCCGCTGCTAACAGGAAACCTCACACCTCAAGGACGCGCTGACCCACTATAATTCAGTCCTAACAAAAGCTGGAAACATTTGTGGCTGCCTCCCATGGCGACTGACTGAAAAGCAATGCGAGGAGAAAGTTTGCCATTTCCATTGTCATTCTTTCAGTTTTCCTTCTGGCTGGTTCATAGATTATGCATGTTATATAAATACTTAGTTTGTGTATAAATAGCTTGCATTGTTTTGGATGAAAAATGTAGTCCACTTATTCAAGCATGGAATCAATTCAAAGGCTTTCAAACAATGGGGTTGAGATAAAAGTAAGTGTGAACAAGCTTGTCCTAGAGGCCTTTATACTTTGGGGGAATTCATCACAATAATTGCATGCAAGGAATTTTTTTTGCACTTTCGGCTAATTCAAAACAGGAATTATCAAACTATTTATAAGGAATTTGTTTCATTCATCCATCGGTAATGACAACTTCAAAAGATGTACTGCAATTGTTTCCCCCAGTTCCATTTCACAATTAATATTCTGGGATGTAAATATAATTGATTAGAGAATACATTATCTGTCCACCAACAAACCAACAGAAACAGCAGTAGATCCAACCATTGGTGCAATTGTTTTTGTTTAGTCCAATTTTTGACGGAAAGTTGGCTATGTCCTCTTGAAGGTTACTGGATCTTTTCCTAATAACTAATCTAATGTTTGGTTTAGAAATAATTTGACTCTAACTTGTACGAGGAGGGGAAGTCAAGTAAAGGAAACAAAGGAGCTTTAACATCCAACACCACATGCAGTCCTGGCTGTGTTTATGTCTCACGAAACCAAGCTGTCAGCATAATTTTAGTCTTTGAGGATTTTCCTTTTCACCCTTGTTCATACAAAACAAATATCCCTATGCACTGCATGAAACTAGCCTAGAGAATACATAAACAAGTAGCATATGGATCATTTTGTTAAAAAAAATCTGCCGAGGAGCATTTTCAGGTCTCATTAAGTTAATTAAGTATTATGGCCAAGCGTAGGTACAAAATGTTTGTGTTGTTTATGTTTCCTATAGAGCTTTAATCGATTAAATTCAAAATAGTTAATATAGCATACTTTCCTATAACCACATGTGAGTGAAAAATATAATTCTATTGTTACTCGTTATATTTTTTTATATTTGTACTCACATGTATGTTTTGTATTTCACTTTACATTAAAATCAATCACATGTCTGGTTCAACCCTTGTCCAGATACTTTGAGGTGTCTATGTGTGTCAAGAAGAGTAACAGGGTCTTACTGTCCTGAGTGTACAGTTGTCTGTAACCCCATGAGCGTCTATGAATACCTTTTTCCCACTTTCACTTCTCCTCATTTGTAACTGGACCTTGAATTGTTATCTTTTCCTCCCCAGCAACAGGGTGGAACAAGGGCTGAGCCAACTGAACCAACTAATCTCAGTCATTGCTATATAATGTAAAATGGAACAATTAGTCAGGGGCCTGACTGACACATGAACAAACAAACAAATTTACTCTCATATTTCTGAATTATTGCTAAAGTGTGTGTCATTGATTGCACAGGGAAAAAATAAAAAATAAGTAAGATATATAGTTTGGTCAATATTTGCCCAATTATAATAACAATTAAATTAGAGGGGGGATTTTCTAGTTACTTGACATTTTTGTCCTTCAGGTGCTCAAAAACTTGCAAATGCATTAGAATTGAGTATTTACTGATGCAAAGTGATATGTGGATAAGTAATTGCTGCAGAGGGAGAGGAGTGCGAGTGATGAGAGCTCTTTTTCTGAACATTCACTTAAATGGAACAGCAAATTCATCCCAAATTGGCTCCAAACAGACCAGAGTTGGATACATTCCTGATAAGTTGCCAAAAAAAGAAAACTGATATAAGAGTATGGAGAATATGTCCTCCGTGGTATATAACATACACATAATTTGCTCATCACCCATGTAAGACCAGTAAAACAAGAAGCAAGTCTACATAACAGCAGCAATAATGCAGGTTTGAATCTAATAATCTTAATCATACTTGCTGCCAGTGTCAGTTAGTTATTAGTTATTATGTCTATATGTAGCGCAGTACCAATATGTTTCTTTAGAGAAGTGTGTTTGCAGTAGTGCAGCAGAATGCACTCAGACCATTCGTGACTCTGACTGAGGCAACGCTTGATTTAAATGCTCTGAAATAAACTACAGACTCAAGAATAAAAGTTAACTTCAGCATAGATCACACCAGGAACAAAATAGGGTTTATTTTTCAGCGTCAATGTGAAGAAGAGAGAAGACACACAGAGCACATACAGAGCACATACAGAGCACACACACACTGCTGCTGTCAACAAGAACATTGGACATGGATTATATTCTGACTATGGGCAACCGTTTTGAGTCAGAACTAAACAAAAATCTTATTTCTGAAGACTTGGGAGAGGTGGCCTGTCTGAGCGGTGAGTGTTGTAAACTTTCTTTTTTTCACTTTAGTTAGTGCTTAACTTGTGAAATACTACCACACGTTAACATGCCCTCTCTGTTCTCTAATTGGCCTACTTTAAAGTGATCATGACTATTTGATCAATTTTATTGAATCCATTGCGAATTCATGTGAAAAGAGATGTTAACAGTAAGCATTTGCACACATTAATTATGGCACACGCATATTCATTCGTCACTCCTTTTGAGTCGTTCACTTCAATAGTCTAAAGAGAGCGTTATGCAAAAGGGGGCAAGGCAAGGCAAGTTTATTTGTAGAGCACAATTCGTACTGAAAGGCAATTCAAAGTGCCTCACACAACAGGAAAAAAAATGCATTAAAATCACAAAGACATGACAGAATAGTTGAAGACATAAAAGAGAAGAGTGCAAATAAAATCATTTCAGTCGTATGCACAGCTAAACAAAACAGTTTTTATCTTAGATTTGAACATTGCCAGAGTAGAGGCCTGTCTCACATCCTCAGGAAGACTGTTCCAGATTTTAGCTGCATAAAACTGAAACGCACATTCCCCATGTTTAGTCCAGACTCTGGGCACCAGCAGGAGGCCAGTCCCTGAGGCCCTCAGAGTCCGAGATGGTTCATATGGCACTAACATGTCCGAGATGTACTTTGGTGCTAGGCCATGGAGAGACTTGTATACAAGCAGAGCTGCTTTGAAGTCTATTCTCTGAGCCACAGGGAGCCAGTGCAGAGACCTGAGCACAGGACTAATGTGAT
Organism: Chaenogobius annularis; assembly: GCA_015082035.1. NCBI lineage: Eukaryota > Metazoa > Chordata > Actinopteri > Gobiiformes > Gobiidae > Chaenogobius > Chaenogobius annularis. Next base: position 217,299 of record BJKM01000230.1, read on the forward strand.
CGTACTTCCTGGTTCTAGTCAGGACCCGAGCAGCAGCGTTCTGGATGTACTGCAGCTGTTTTACAGCTCGTTTGGAGAGGCCAGTGAGCAGGCCGTTACAGTAGTCTAATCTACTAGAGACAAAACGCATGGATAAGTCTCTCAAGTCTGGTTTTAGACACTATACTTTTAATTTTTGGCAATGTTCTTCAGATGGTAAAAAGCTGCTGATGTTATTGATTGGCAGTTAAAATTCAAGTCTGAGTCCATTATTACCCCCAGATTTCTAACTTAATTTGTAGGTTTTAGAGCGAGACTCTGGAGGTGACTGCTAACACTTTCTATTTGTTTCTGTGGGCCAAAAGACGATGAGTTTCAGTCTTGTCTGAGTTCAGCTGGAGAAAGTTGTTTTGCAATCCACACACTGATCTGTTGGATGCAAGTGACAGAGTGAATCCACTGGTCCATATTCACCTGCCGTCAGTGAAACATAGATCTGAGTGTTGTCTGCATATTTGTGATAGGACACATTCTCAATGCATATCAACTGACCTAACGGCAGCGTGTGACGTTGAATAGAAGGGGTCCCAGGATTGACCCTAGGGGCACCCCATAGGTCAGGGGCATCAGGTCTGAGACACAGTTACCAATTTCAACAAAAGTAACTTCCTGTCTTCCAGATAGGACTTTAACCAGTTTAGGCAGTGCCAGTGATGCCCACCCAGTCCTCTAGTCTCTGTAAGAGGATCCCATGATCGACAGTGTCAAAAGCAGCACTCAGATCTAACAGAATTAAGACTGAGGCTTTGCCCGCGTCAGTGTTCTGGTGGATGTCGTTTGTCACCTTGACAAGAGCAGTCTCAGTGCTGTGATGAGGTCTAAAACCTGACTGGAAAACATCAAATGAGTTGTTTATTAAGAGGAAATCAGTGAGACTTTGCCCCAAAATGGCAGATTAGAGATGGGTCGGTAATTACTCAGAACTGCGGCATCAAGACTGCTCTTCTTTAGGAGAGGCTTTATGACCGCAGTTTTCAAAGACAATTGGGAATGTTCCAGATCGAAGCGACATGTTAACTATGCGAGTGAGTGGTGCTAACAAACTGTTCAGCACAGACTTTAGAAATATGGTGGGTAACACATCGAGGCAGCATGTAGATGAACTCAGACTGGTGATGATCTCCTGGACGGTTTTGTCAGTTACAGGTGCAAAGTGAGTCAGCTCTAAGTGTGTGTAGGTGGTTTTAGGGATTTTTTTGCATTGCAGAATTTATAGCCTTTTTAATGCCCTGAACTTGTCATTAAAGAATAATGCAAACTCATTACACTTGGATGTGGAAATGAGTTCTAACGGCAGCTGAGCTGGAGGGTTTGTTAATCTGTTTTCTGTGGCAAACAGGACACGCAAGTTGTTACTGCAGCTTCCAATTATTTTAATTATTATAAAAATATCCTTCCCTAGTTCTACATAAAATGAGGTTGTACATGTACAACTTCTCTCTGTAAATCTCCTTTTGAACCTGGAGCTTTGACTTGCGCGCCATTTTCGTTCGGCCCGGCGGCACTCCCTTTTCTGTGCCCTGACCGAATCATCATTTCTCCATGGCGCCTTCTGCTTATTTTTAACAATTTTTTAGCCTTCATAGGGGCAATGGTGTCGAGAACATTCAAAACACTAGATGTAACAGAGTTCAACAAATCATTTACATTAGAACATGAGACATTTTCAAAGTTTATCATTTCCATAAACAGTTTTCCCTGTGCTGTCATTTATGTGTCTCCTCCGAACAATTGCAGGACCAGCTGGTGGTTTGGGAAAACAGACAGGTCAAAGAAGACACAGAAATGATCAGACAGAGCAACATCTAACCACATTGACGTTTGAAATATTAACCCCCTTTGTAATTAGAAGATCTAGAGTGTGCCCTCTGCTGTGGGTGGGGCCACTCACGCGCTGAGTAAGACCGAACGTTTCAAGGACAGCATGAAGCTCTTTAGCGTTTCTGTCACAGAATATTATCAACATGAACATTGAAATCACCTGTTATGACCAAACCATCAAAGTCTGTGCATACGACTGAAAGCATCTCAGTAAAATCATCAATAAAACTTTGGCAGTGCTGAGGAGGCTTGTATAAAACAATGAAGAGAATGGATGGAGACTGTTTTAGCTCAATTTTAAAGGATACGTACTCAAAATGTTGAAAACACCCCAAAGGACAACCTGTGGGTAACTATTTCATCTCTAACAAAAGCACACACACCTCCTCCCTTTTTGTTTTCTCGTGTTTCAGATTCAAACATAAAGTTGGGTGGAGCAGATTCTATTAGAACTAAATTTCCCATGTGTTTTTGTCAAGCCATGTTTCAGTTAAAAACATAAAATCAAGATTATAAGAAGAAATAAAATTATTAATTAAGAATGATTTGTTACATAAGGATCTGACATTTAGCACAGCAAGTTCCAGACTAGTTTCAGTGGGACTGGGCGTTATCTTTTTGCAGGGCATATGAATCAAATTTCTCGGATTGGGCAGCCTGACTCGCATTTTGTTTTCCCGTCTTTGTGATGTTACTACAGAAATAGCACTAGGGGAGGCTGTTTTTACACAGGGCCCCGGGTTGGTTCGATTTTTATTATGACTATAAGTCCCGGCAACGCTGAGACCCAATGCATCCTAGATATCGGAGATACCAGGTGAAAGACGAGGGGGGTTTAGGTGGGGCGGTTTTTGTCTGTATAGCAGGAGTCAGGGGAGAGTTCTTCATCGTTAGAACTCTTGATCTTATTATATTGGGCGTGAGTGGAGCCATCTTGGCCACCTTCAAGATGGCAGGGAAGGCCCCTGGGTGAGAGGTGGAGAGATGGAAAGGAGAGTGAGGGAATCTGTAGTGGGAGTAGATGTTGCAGGGGGGATCCAGGGCTGCTCTGAGGGGCAGGGGCGATTGCAGGGATGCCTGTCACAGATGGGTCCAAGGCCTTTGATGAGGACCGGAGGGAAGAACTGAAATGACTCCTGCGCTGGCCTCGGTGGTTAAGATTGTTGTGGTGCTGCTGCTGATGAGTCCTTCGCTGGAGGCGGGGAAGGTGATCGTGGAGTAGCTGCAGTTGAATCCTTTGCTGGTGGTGGTGGAGCGGCTGCTAATAAATCCTTTGGTGGAGGCTTCGGTTGTGGTGCTGTTGATGTTGAGAACATTGGCTCGGTCTCTGGCTGATGGAGCAGGAATTCTTCTCTCATTCCTCTCTTCTCTAACTATAGGCTCAGGACCCTGTCTACACTTTCAGTCTTCAAAACTTATTGTTGAGGCAGAATACCAGTAAATTTATAATAACTATTTAATAATCAACAACTTATTAATAATTTTTTATTACGTATTATAAAATGAATATTTTATTGATTATTGGCACCTTTGTCCTTATATACAGTTCAATTCAATTCAATTAAATTTATTTTTGTAATGCCCAAAATCACAACAGCAGTTGCCTCGAGGGGCAACAGTGAAAAACAGAATAAACAATGTTCATAGGGACTTGGTAATGTCCCACTATCCCGTGTCCTTCGACAGATGTCCCAAGCCTCCTGGAGCAGTTCCACAGTGAAGGAGAGAGCCGACGGACAGGCGGACGCGCTTTACAGTATAGGGTTTTGTACCGGCCACCAAAAATCCATATCGGTCAAGCCCCAGTTGATTCATAACTTTACTCTGATGCAAAAAAACCTTTGTCTTTTTGTCTCTTCTTCTCTGCGTACAGTACAGTAAGTGATTTGTGTTGTGTCCCTAGAGCTGTCCCGCTGCAGCACAGTACAGTAGAGAAGGGAGTTTCACTGTTAAAGCGGCCTCCTTTGGGTATTAGACTACTGCACAACCAAGAGCACAGACGAGCAAAAATGAGAACAAGTCACTGCTGCTGCCGCCAACTCTTTCACTACAAAAATGTTATTACACGCACAACAAAATCCTATAAAATTGAGAAAATATTATGGCTCCTTGTGGATTTAGAACACTGACAGGAATATGAAAAAATGCCTCTAATAATTCAACTTCTCGTCGGTCCGAAAACAGAATAAGAGTGAACCAATTAAAGCCAGATTCCAATATAATGGCCATTCTCCAAAGTGAAAGTAAGTATACACCGTTGGGACATAACATAGCCTACTAATGGTGCAAGAGGCACACAGCAGCTTGTTAAATGAGAACCACTGGGTAGTAGGTCAACGCAGAAAATATAATGCAAAACCACATCCATGTGTAAATTTGGCCGAAATTATATTCTAAATGACAAGGAATGGTCCATGCATGTCAGAGAACACTGTTGGAAACTTGGCAACATATCTATGTTTTTAGATACACTTAGATATAAGGGTTGTCAAAAGTATTAGTATCTAGACATACAGTACCTTGATAGATACTAATTAATTAATTAATTAATTAATTACTAATTAATTTTGGTGTCATGACAATATTATTAGATGTATAAACAAATGTTTTTTTCACAACATTACTTCCCATTTCACTACAAAAAAATAAATAAAAATAGCTTAAATTTGTTGACCTGCATACATTTTGGACAGTAATAGGTTTCAGAGTGCAGTTGTCACGTCAAAACAACATTTTGTATCTTTTGAAAGAAGAAAAGTTCTCAAAATTAGGGCCCAAACTCTTGGCTATGGCAGAGTTTGACCGATAGCTGGGGCCAATCCCAAACAAATTAGGTTCAACCTTTGTGGATCATAAGTTTTGATATTCGTTTCAAAAACATCATCAAATTCTAGTAGGCAGCCTATACAGCCGAAATAACAGACTGAAATAAGACCTCATCCTTCAGAGGTCAGATGAAACAAATATCTCATCTCACTGTAAATCTGAATTATACTCCTCCACTTTCATATCACGAATATTTATTTCTGCATTCAGACTGCCTCCATGCTGATATTCAGAAGCATGTGAGCGGTGCACCATCCCTCACACCTATAAAACTGAAGCGGCAGAGATAAATAAAGACTGGTATGATTTGGGACTTGGCGAGGAAGTTCTTTAGGGTGATTGAACACAGATGGTTCCAATCAGAGAGACGTAACATTTCAGAGACAAGACACTCACTGTATGCCTATACAACCCAAAAGACTTGTGGGATAATACCATCTGATTGCCAAAGAGAGCAAACGAGGAGGGAGAGGGGAAGTACACATGGAGCAGCTGATGGATGTGGGAAGACTGCACAGGCCACAGACGGGCCATGTACAGGGGCCAACAAGCAGATCAGCATTCCACGTTTTTTTGTCAGGGGAGCAAACTGGGTACAAATATGTCCAAACTGTGACTTCTTTATCCAAAGTTTTGAAGAGGGTTAAAAAGATCATAATGGGATTAAGGGTCTAGGGATGGTTTTCCTTCATGTATACCATGGACTAAGTCAAATAGTCTTGTAATGACTGAATATGATTTGACAATGGGATTTAATTGTAGTTGTATTTGTCCTTGAATGTGATTCATGTACTTATAAGGAATAACTTAATTGTCATCATGAACATAATAGTTGAATACTGACTAGCAATGCAAATAATATAGTAATCATGAAGCAAGCCCCCCTCTAGTTGGAGAAAGAAAGTCCAGAGATTTTTAGAGCAGGGATCCCAAAGGTCTGAGATAAGAAGACGGCCTCATGATGTGACCGGTCTTCGTGGCCCACAGACAGAGAACAGAGGAGACAGACAGATGCTGATGCAGACGGACAGCTCAATGCGTGGGCACAGACCACGTAAACGCTCACAAAACCAAGCGAATGAGAGCGACATCTGATGAATCTAAAGCCATACATTTCGAGTCTATATTTCAGCAGCGTCTAAGAAAAGGGCAGTGTTTGGCCTTCAAGTTCGGCTCTGCAATCGGAACTGACATTTAAATATATGGACAGCAGATAGCCTCCACAGCAAACATCTGGAAGAAACGGTACCACTATTGAATAACAATTACAAAGAGTAGGTACACCAGTTTATAAAACCAACCCAATACACTTTATTTAGGCTTGTACCTAACAAAAAGATGAAACTTGTAAACATTTGCTGAATTAAATAGCTAATTCTGAAATATAAATATCTATACTTGAACGAACAAACCCAAAGTATATAGGACAAGTATCCCTGCCCTAGTTAAAATAAGTTCCTTGCCTCTTTGACCAATGTTGCATGCCAGAGCCACAATGGCGGCTTGGTAGAACAGTATAAGCAGAGAAACACAAGCACACTCTCACACCGCTCACATTCAACAGGGCACAATGGCTCTTTTCATTGGTGTGTGCTGGTGTTCTGTGGACAGTAGGTAGGAGGGACAAGCAGAGAAAGAATAGCAGCGGGGGTAACCTTAGAAAAGGAGCGGTGTGTGCCCTGAACATGGCGTAACTGTGGGGTCAAAGGTCAAATTGCCTCTGGTTGTTCCCACTGTTCACCTGCTCCCCCTGCTATCGCCACCTGGGCATGTCTTCAAGAGGGTCAGCGCCGGTACAAGCTCGCCTCAGGCTGTGGATTGGCACTGTCTCCACTGAGGATTAAACGTGAACACAAGTCTAAATATTACTTTATGGCAACAGTACAAACATGCTTCTCTCTAAGATATGAGAGAGTTTTTCAAACACAACATGAATTAAATATGGAGTGTGCTTTTAGTACAAAGTTGCTTAATAAGACTTAATTTATTGTAAAATAAAAGTAAATCAACATAGCATGTATGTGTATCTCATGAGGTGACTGTCATTGTACATGGAGAAGCATATTAGAAAATGCAATGCTGCTTTTCTTGACACAAATAGATCAAACTCCTGACATCCTTCACCAAGGGTGGCAAAATCTTGTTGGCCTAATATTAATGATGTAAGACATACTGTGTCGTTGCATGAGACATAGTACCAACTCTCTGACTAAATGCACAAAACTTCATTAAATCATGTTGCAATAATGAGGATAACAAACTCGTAAGTATAACTGCTCAAACTTACTTTTGAAGAAGTACAGAGAACAACAGAAACATTGTGGACAGTGAGATAAATGGATTCATGCCGTAAACACGTTTGGGCTAGTACACGCTGAGCACAAAGCAAAAAGCTCCCCTGAAAAGGCTGTGGAGGGGGACAGATGATTCAGCAGCTTTCACAATGCATATTCATGGTGTGGATTGGAATAACATGAACAGCAAACTAAACCATCGTATCGGTTCTTTTTTACAGCTTTGGGAGGCAGTCGTTGAATGTCCTGTTTAAGCCGAGGTGGCATCTAACCCTTGAGTAGTCAACAAAAATGTTTGCCCAGGGGCGCCTGGTATGAATCACAGCAGGGTGCATGTCAAAATACTGAAGTCATTTCCCCAATTTTCTACTTTTTTAGACAGATTTAGCAGTAGCACAGCGGGCATCATCTTTTTATGCAAGGAATGTTAATTGAGATTAGCGTAGTCAAATAATCTTGTGAATAAAGTGGGAAAATATGCAACACTTAAACCAATTCAATAATTTTCATCTCACAATATTTTGACGGGAAGCCTAGTTCTTGGTTCTGCTTGTCGGGGCATTTATGGCAAATAGCCAAACAAATCATACAAAATTATGCGAAGTCAAAAAGTCACCAAAGTCACCAAGTTCAGTGGTTGTCAATGGCGACCTGGAGTGTTACTGTGGTAATAAGACGGTCCTGACTGCCTGTGTGCAAAGGAGCCAAGTGAAAAACAACACAATAGATGAGGAAGTTGGCACGCAGCAGGAGAACCAATAAAGTCTGCTTATATTTTCCTTGGGACCATTTACTGTCAAATATAATCCCATTTACTGCCCTGTATAATGGTTTGGGATTGATCCTTGGTGCTCTGCCATGCTTCAAGTGTTCATAGCCTCATGATTTTCAAATAGTGATGGAAACTGTGATATAGTTTTACAGGCATTGTAGAGCTTATTATGACTTTTTATCTAAGGAAATTGATCAAACAGTAAATTGAGCCATAAATTCAAAACCCAAAAATAAGTAAAAATCCTATTGGCTAATGTATTCTTAGTGCCACTTCCAGTTCTGGTTAAATGAGTTGCAAATGTATGTCAAAAGGCAAATGACTTTAGAGAAAGATGAGGGTTCGAAAATAGTCACGATTATTATCTTTTAGTTCTTACGATTATATTGTAATGTACATATTCACGATTAATGATTAACCGAATTAGCTATTGTTGTCCCTATTGTTATTTCTATTGGTTAACCACTCAAGGCTGTAAGTAAGTGACAGGTGGATTCAACTAATCACAATGAAGTGTGAAGCAGATTACTTAATGTACCGCTTAAAGGCAATAGAAAAATACTAAGTGTAATGGAATCGTGATTTAATTTTTTTTTTGTATCCGTCTCCAAGATTGGCCACAGCATTTATCCTCCAACTAGATTTGCAATTTCCCATTTCTTCGCCATTGCAACACAGAACAAGTAGTCACTGAACCAATGTTTCATGTGATTGCTTTGCATAGAGGAGAATTGGTCATCTCTTTGCCTTGGCAGTGAACTAGAGTCAACATTCAAAAGCTACAGTAGGATTGCATTCAAAAACTAAAGACTTGGAAACTTGGAAAGCAGAAAAGCAGGAGAATTGCCTTGTGCTCCATCTTGGCTGTCTAAAAATAATGGAAAATCTATCAAGTCTTAAGTGGACCAACTGAGTGTGCAGAGCAGATAGCCCTAGGGAGTCATTGTGACCGGAGCAAGCTGACGTTTACCAATTGACAACTTTCGACTATTGCTTTCATTCGACCTTCTATTTCACTAGGTTTTACTATTAGCAAAAGTATTGTGTGACATAAAAGTGATCGTACCAACCACTGTATCTCTCTTGAAAGCAGAACACGGCTACATTCATTGTAATCAGTGTGGCTGATATGAGGTGCAGGAAGTGCAGAGGAAGCAGGCACAGTTGATAAGGGACAAAGCTGGGACAGACACAGACAGACAGCTGTGATGAAAAAGATAGGCTGCAAAATGGCAGAGGTTATACTGTAAATAAAGCAACATGCGAGCAGTTTTAAAAAAAACAAACAGACAATACAGTTGAAAGTTAAATGCTAAAATCATTTATCGGTTGGTACCAACACAAAAAGTTTCCCTCTTGGAGATGGCACAGAGGTCCAGTGGGATGACCTATAAATCACAGTTTCGAGTTGAGGAACAGGACAAACATGTGAAGGCTGGAAATCAATTTGTGTTCCGTTAACCGAGATCTGAGGATAACTTACACAAAGAGTGGAACAGAGGCGATCAAAGAAGTCTGTTTACAGAGCCCCACCTCAGCACACAAACAAGGCTTTGTGGTTCAGTGACCTCTTCAATCTCAGTTCATAGGGGAAAAGGAAATTCTAAAATGGGTTTTATGAGCAAGACTTCCAAGCTTTAATATGAACTTTTAATACATTTTTACTATACCCCCACTATCCTTTAAGCAAATCTAATAACGATAATATTTTGTCAAAATCAAATTACCGTACATGTTAATTTGTCAAAAAAATTCTTGCCAAAGCATTTTGGACATAAGTGAGTGACCATGCCATTGAAAACAAACGCTTAAGTTTTTTGGAAAGACATGGTCATTGACAATGACTGTTTGCCACATTCACACTTCTTCCAAAGATAATAAACAACACTGAACTTACAAATATTTTGTTTTTAATTTTCCCATTTCTATCACTTTTTATTAACACAAACCTGTTGGTGTCACTTCTAACAAAAACTGTAACAAACTTTAGCAACTTTCAGATATTTCAGTGTTGCTTAGATGAAAAACTTGAAAAATTGCGGTACGTTCAACATGAGAAATGCCTGTGAAGCGAGACATTAGTGCTACACAAGATGCTGACAAACACCTTGAATCTTAAGTTAAAAAATGAAGCTTTACTGGCAGCACTGCATTTTAAATCAGAAGCCTTAACAAACAAGTCCACATCACCAGAGCCATAGAGGTAATCTCTGAAAATGTACACCATATGTAGCTTCTCTGGACCACAATGGGCCCTTTGTTTCGGACCAGTTCATTTTATGTCTGCTGCTTCTTCCTCAAAAGACCTTTATAAGTCAGTGGTAGTTGTGTAAGTTGGCAAGGAAACTCAGCCAAGCTGGATAACTTCCTCAGCGGGACAGGGCATATTACATCTAAATCCGAGTTGTTCAACTTATCCAGCGATTGGCATTGTGCAAAGAAGTCTCTGAGACTTGTTATGCCTCACAATCTAGGCCATGTTGTATTGGCAAGTTCTCTCAGTTGTTTTTGATGCATAACCAATTTCACAAAAGTAGAATCTAACAGATAATGTATACTGTGTGGTATGCATATTGAAAATTTGAAATTAGAAACTAGAAAGCGTAAAAACTATTTTCTCCAACAAGCCCGAGAATTTGGATTAGTGACGCCTTACCTTCAAAGAAAGCAGCATGGCCTCGAGGGCTGAGGGTCCGTGCTATCAATCCAGCCGGTGATTGGGCCCCTGCTCTGTTTTGTGTGTTGGTGAAATGTGATATATGGCCAGTTGAAAAGGGCACATTTTGATGAGCTTCTTTTGTATCCTAAATTATCTCAGAAGGATGTCCTTGTCCCACAGGTTAAGATGGATGAGTGGAAAGAGCAAAAGCGTCAAATCCAGTGTGTTCTTGTTTTCTTTTAAATTTTAATAGAAAATCTGAATCACTGAAAAGCTGGAAAATCAAGTAACATAAATCTCAATTAACTATTATATTTATATTTTTATTTGTATATATATATATATTTTGTTCTTCAGTCTTTGACGTACATGTTCTATATAATTGACCATAATTATGTTAGTGCGGTGTTAATAAAAAGTACTTAATTAACGTTCACTAGTTTGCACTGTTTTGGAACAGACAAAGATGAACACACAAAACTTCACATATACAGTTAGAGTGATAAAAAAAACATTTCAAACTCAATCTCTATGCTAGGAAACCGGTTATATACTCTATACCCAGTTTGATACATAACAATTCTATGTGTTTCTTTTTTCTAGCTTTCAAATAGATTTCAGCTTATATGCAAACATTTGAAGACTTTTTTTCTATTCAAAAGATATTATATATATATTTATATATATATATATATATATATATATATATATATATATATATATTTATCATATATATATATATATATATATATATATATATTTTAATTGCTATGACAACGATCCTAATTTCTCATCATTCTGAAACTAATGGTAGAGAATGCAATTTCCATGTGATCGAATACTAGTTCTATTAAGATGAATATAAAACTATTCAGCACAATCCAATTAACTATTAACTGCCTCATATCTAGTTCCAATATAGTTTTTTTTTATAAACATATACAATACATCCACCTGATAAGATCCGGTCTGCAAGAGCAGTTAAAATGGGGCATGATGCTGAAGTTTATCTTATCGCAACAACTTCAAACTGGAGCTGCCAACAAAACGAGCCGTGGAGGCCTTGGCAAGTGCCCCTCCCCCTCAGGTCGTCGCACAACAGTCTTTTAATGACTGAGTAATTATATAAAGTCCTCAAAAGGATAATCCGCACCGCTTGCCAGCCCAGCCTTGAAAACATCCCATCAGTCATCGTGATAGGTAATTACAAGTAATGGACAAATAATAGTCAAGGGTGAACAGTGTGTGAAAGTGGCTTAAGCAGGGTCTGTGATCGCTCTGCTTAGTGGCACCATGACCAACCACAACTCCACAGGAAAATGATAAAAACATCGCATCAATATTTCTGTGAAACAAGATGATGAAAATACCAGCAAAAGAGGGCAGCATCAGGACACACCAGTCTCACTAACACAAAATGTCAGGTGTGGAAGAAAAGTCAAGTATCCCTGGGACACAATGATTTTTCAGATGATGTCGACCTACACGGCATTTTAATGAAAAATCCGAAATACTATTATCAATCAATAGTGAATGGCAGACATTGGAGATTTGGAAACATATTTACCGGTAATTGAGATCGTTTTATCAAGAATTGCGAGAATAGGACAGGATATTTTGTTTGAGGTAGAAATTATGGGACTTTGCTAATTGCGTCCAAATTGTGATTTCAATTTGATTGTGATTAATCTTGCAGCCCTAGTAGACATGGTTGATCCAAGGTGACTCATGGATAAGGTTGTAACAGCCCTGGGAGGTATAAAAACACTAAACCTGAGCATACCAGACTGTGAGGAGAACGTTCATGCTCCCAGAGACAACAACCTTTGACCTCAGACCGTGAATCCCAATATTAAGAATGTACAGACAGTCAGGTTTTCAGCCAAACTGCGAGACATTGTAGTCACCAGAAACATGAGCTGTGTGGAGGAATGCAACCTCGCCGGCAACATAATGGCCTGTGTTGTGACATACTTTCACTCATGGGCCGCGCTTAGATATTCATAATGGGGAAAGGGGACTTGCTTTAGCACTGTGTAACATGCCCCTGGTTAGCTTGGACTTGAATTAACCCTAAAAACAAAAATTTGCACCACTGCTTGGTCATGCACAGCTATATGTCAGAAATAAAGATGTGGTCACTGTTTAAATGAAGAGAAAAGAGTCGTTGTGGCTTGATGTCACCAGAATTTTGGTTCACAATTATCAGGAATTACACAACAATAGAATTACTCATTAATTAATCATATTCGTACCAATTTTGTTTTGATACTTCTACATTCACGAACAAGCTGCTTTTTATTTATAGCAGGTGAGTGACTTTTATTTATAGGGGATGGCACTGTGTCCAAGTTCACAAACTGGGCAGTGGTTCCCGACTGGCTGTCTCCACCTGTCACCCACAAACTCCATTCATGCAGAAACACAGACTGGAACCATTCCCAGCAACTGAAGTAGCGGTGGCCAATATATCGAAACATTGTTAAGATAGTGAAGGTTTTAAAGATGATAATTTGTAGTAAAAAAATGCAGCAAAAATGTTATACAAATGTGCTAACAAGTTGCTAACAAGAGTATAAAGTCAAGTTGTCAAAAGTGTCAAAAATCAGATACTAATTAATACTTAAATTAGTATTGAAACGAGATACTAATTATTAAGTATTGCTCTTATTTTTACCTACAGGACCCAAATTGACCTTTCCTACAGTTTTAGAATCTTGAGCGATTTCAGAACAAGTGTAAGACCACATGGAAACATAAACATGAAATTAATATGTTTCGAGCCACTTACTTAGTGTCAGAATTGAGTTTAAAAGGTTTGTATTGTGACACTTGCATATAGTGGTATTTTCTTTCCATTTGTGACTTTACTGGCCATTTACATTTGAACTGACATGCAACACAAAACCTGGATTAAAAGCAGACTAAACCACGGACAAAACCAGGACTAACTTCATAACACAGAATAGTATTGTCTCTATTGGGACACTTAATATTGCCCACCCATACACTGAGGCCATAGCTGACACATGCTTGTAATGGACCACTTTATATCACTGAACAAAGATGTGTACATAAACTTTTAGGGAACAGTCTCTCTGAAATGCTGAAATTGAAACGATCATCGGCCTTTTTCCTTGGGAGTCCGCTGTAACAGAGCAGGAAGATGTTCATGGTTCAGAATGGAGCAGTGTTATGTAGAGGCTCAGTTTATGCTATGAAGGAAAGTCAAAAGTGCAGTGAGGAGCCAAGGGTATACTGTTGATCTATGTGTTACCTTTCGCCCATGGCTAGTTTTTCAACACTGTGCATAATTAATGAGGTGATACAGGGACACGGACTCTCTGGAGGGGTAGAGATTAAAAGTGAAGAGCACATGGGCCACAGAGACACGATACTAAGCAGAAACTGACGAAAGGAAAGAGCACGAAGGGTAAGGTGTGTGACAGGAAAACAAAATCAGGAAATAGGGCATAGAAACAGTGGGAAGGCGGAAGGCATACAAACAAGGCGCCCAAGCATCTCACATACCAATACTCGAGCGGCCAACACCTTCAGCACATATCGTTAAGTCAGGCACAGAGCATGAGGTCTATAACGTAGGTTTATGCTCCCAATGGAACTCTTGCACGAGGTCTAAGAGTACACAAATTATGATGTTGAATCTGTATTAGCATTCACATAGCCTTTATATTCATATACGTCATTAGCTAATTGATATACAATTTAAGATGGTAATAAAGATATTTATTATAAGAAAGCTATAAACTGTGTCACAAAGGCAGCAGTCTTAAGCCCTTTTGGAAGGGACATCGGGTAAAAGTAATAATTATGAACTTGATCTGTGTTACTAGTTCTGTGTGAATCGTCAATGCCTTTGATGTCCACAGAATTTTACCTACTGCAATTCAGAAAACTCAGAGGTAATTTTAGTCCCATTTAAAAGCTCATGTCTGAGCATAGATTCAAAATGTCTCTACGGTTAATTTTAGGTCCAGACTTGAAGTAAATTGGTCATATAAATTTACCACGGACTATTCTTTAATCCAGTTAATGTTTTATGAGTAAAAAAACACAAAACAAACTATAGTAAAGACATGACACCGGAAGTACAACCCCGGGAGACCAAGCAGCATGGAGGCTGTTTGGGAAAGTTTGGATTGTTTTCGTGCAAAGTTTGGGTTAAAGGGAGAATGGATTCAAAGAGAAAACAGATTGTTTCATAAGCAATATAATCACATGGATGTTATTCTGATCACAAAAATGTACAGTAGAGGTACGCTAGAAATATGAACGAAGTAAAAGGCTCTGGTCATTGTTCAGTGTTTATACATTTTTCATTTTCGGATTCAAGTCCGTAAAATAAAGAATAAATTATTGACATTTCTTACCCCGTGCAAACGCTCACAATAAAAGACATTGTGGCGTGATTTCAATTTTACTGACCTCCCTAGGTAAAACCCCCAGAAGAATTAAAAACTAGACACTTATTTGAACCAAAATTGATACTGAAGAAAGAAATCATATAGATATGACAAAGGGAGAGGTTTAAAAAGGTTTTAGAGTTTTAAAATAGTAATGCTAGTAAAGAAACAACTATTATTTTTTGTTAAAATTGGCTTCTATTGATTCTACGTTGTGGTATCAAAATCGGTATCAAGCCTTTTCCTTGGTGTTGAAATCGAGTTTTAAGTTTTGTTATTGTGACCACACATTACTTCATTTGAATGAAATTAACTCTTCACTAAAATACCAAGCAATAATAATTACATCTGAACACAAACCAACATTAAAATCAATTAATCAAGCCTTAATTTTGTTTTTGAATGTTTAGTTGCTCTCTGACCCATTATACACATGTAGCACATCTATTATCTTTATACCACTATTAGAAGGTTATAGTGACAGTGCAAATGGAAATTAATGGCTATTAGATCTCTAAATGATAAGGATGTGTTTGGTATTCTGTGTTCCCCTGTCCTTCAGTTTCTTTCCTCTTTCATGTCAACCTCATCTCCTTAAAAGAATTCATTATCGAAAGGCACCAAGTTCAAAGACACTTTAGGAAAGCAATTAACACATACGAGGCAGACTTGAGGATTCCTTCTGGAGCGGGCAGAGCAAGAGGAAAGACAACAGTGTACTAAAGTCTTTCAATCAAACCATGAGGAAGAGACGAGGGAACATGAACTAATGAAAATTCTGATCTTAGCAGGAAGAGGTTACAAAAGGTCCGTTCGCAACAAAATACCATAATATTAAATACCATAACACAAAAATGAAAGCAAAGACTAAGCCAGAGGCCAAAAAACAAAGAGAAGACTTGAAGACACAAAGGTTTGCTGTTCTAAGGAGCCCTGCATGTTCAGAGCAAGAAATGCAGTTTTAACCCTAAAAGTGTTTTCAAAAAACAAAAAACAAAAATAAATATAATGAATAAATGAATGAATGAATGAATGAATATTCTAATGTATTGATGTGCACTGGTTACATTACTGAATAAAGCAAGTAAAGAAACCTGAAGACAACTTGCAAGCCACACATGCACAACTGAAGACACATTTCTATACATTTGTGTCAATACCTTTCAGTTATTTATCAGTTTCTCATCATCAATTATTTAGAACGCTTCTGTGGAATTCAGTTCGTGCAGTTTCCCACAAACGGGGGGCTCTATGCCGGGGAACAACTGTCGACGTCAATGTCATGTGCTCGGGCCTGGAATAATCACTTCACTCTCAGCCAAGAGACAAACAACGATAACCCCCAAAAGTTTCCAAATAACTACCTGTCATCTGTTTACCTGTAGTCTTCCAGGCAGAACACAATACAGAAACATGGTGTGATATCTCGGCCAATAGAAAACAGGGAGATGCGTGAGATATCAGAGGAAATGGACTGTGCTGTCACGGTCCTCTCCAAGGCGGACATTATTTACTCTGGTGGGATGGCGCTCATACAAACTCGATGATTTCGGTTGATTTCATTGCAGGAAGCAAGTTGAGGTGGTGAACACAACATCAATTACACTGTGGAAATGTTAAGTTGAGTTTAGCTTTAGACAGATGCAAAACAATTATTATTTGAGCCGCCATGGTACACTTTCTCTCATTTATCAGCCTCCTCATCTTTTTCAAACAATAATTATGTCTTGTATTAAAGCACCGCTATGACATTTTACAATTGGCAACGATGTAATGATGCTTTTCAACAAGGAAACAAGAAAAAAACAATTAAATCTCAATTTAGCTTGATCTAATTTTCAAACTGGTGAAAAAAAAACCCCAATCATCCATAATATCATATTCTAAAAAAAAAAAGAAAGAAGAAAAAGCAATGGAAGGCCGAGTTTTTCTCTCTACGCTGACACAAAAGCTCATGTATCTCCATACCATGAATACAGTACTATAAACATACGGTACAGGCTGGCTATGGGCTAAGCAGCCACCTGATACTTAAGGAGAATTTAAAGCCCGTAATGCTCCGCTGTGATTCATGCACAGGAGCTCAGAGACAGACTGCTACTGTATACAGCCTCATTTTCCTCACAGCACAAATATAAAAGAGCAATTATGCCCTAAAATTACAGGTTGAAATAAAAGGGTGAAATCCGGACGAGCCAACCCTTTAATAAACTGATTACTTTGAGGTATTTTGCTGAAGCCCCTGAAATTGCAAGACGTCTCCATCTGACACCAAATGAGGACTTTTGAAAAATTTAGCAAATGTAGTAATACCACGTTTGCACAGTGCGATAACAGAAATGAAGCTAAATCAATACTTTATTAGCCCAGCCAGCTATTCCACACATCTCCTAGTCCTCGTTCAGACAATTAAAAGCTTTACTGCTATTAGCTACAACGCCTATGAATAAGTTAAACTGAGATGGTAAGATGGCCTTTCTCACCACTCAGTATAGACACACATGGGGTTTCATCTGGAAGTGTATTAGCCGTGGAAGAGGTCAATGGATTGACATGTGAGACAGACCCTTTTATCGGCACTCGCCAACTGTAATGGCTCCCTTGATAGCAATAGTGAGAAGAGCGCGAGAGGCAGGATTAGGGCCAAGCAGTGGTCATGTAGTCCCAGGCAGAGGTGTTGTATCCACGCGTGCATGTGTGTGTGTGTGTGTGTGTGCATTTTCAAGAGAGAAACAGCCGGAAAGATCGGAGCAAGAGGAAATCCGAGGGAGTGATCATCAAAGCGAGATCCGCAGCTTCTAATTTGACAAAGTTTAGCCGACTAATGCAGCCACTTAACAAGAGAATGCTGAAAGTTAAGTGGTATTACGTCTGTTTTATTTAATAGCATGGCCTTGTCCAGTATTGTATACAGTGTGAACTCTCATTCACGAACTAAACTATTCTTTATAACCATGGGTCAGTCGTGTGTAGGGGGGTTGATATGGTGAATGAAAAACTCCTGAATGGTATCAGGGAGGCACTTGTTGGAGACACTGAGGGTTAAATTGGTAGTGTTGAAAGGTCAGGTTAAGTCTCAATATCATCTCCTTGTCAACATTACCCTCTCATTTCCAGCCTAAACCCAAGTTCATCAAGAGACGTTAACTCAATTAGTCTTGGTCGATCAAAATGTTTATAGGTCAACTAATTATTTGGGGGATTTTAAAAGGACAACAGCAGAAAGAATGTAGTGACTTTTAGGAGTGAACTGTGAGTTTAATCTACCTTTTTGTAGACAAATACACTGTTTACTAGTGGATTGTCTATTTAATTTTTTGGTAATTGTGTGATCTTGTGAGCAAAAATGTCTTTAGCTGACTACAGCCCTATATGAATACAACACTGAAGAAATGGCTTAACTTATACCTCCTCTTCACATATGTCTCAGTCCAGGATTTGGTGCAATCCTTGTGTGGCTTCACGGTGGTACCATAAGGCCATTTGTCTTCATTATCATCACAGGCCTGGAGGAGCAGACCTGTGAGAGCTGGTGGCAACAGTCATACCTCTCTGTCTGCTATAGAAAAACACACCCTGCACTACCAGGCGTTTGTCATGTCACTGCAGATGAAGACAGAGATGGACATGGCTGAGACTTGGAGCAGGTACAGTCACCTGTGGGGGGAGTATTCAGAAGTTGTACTTAAATTAAAGTTAAAGTAAAGCAAATAATGTTCAACATACAAAACTGCAATTACTGCCACTAAAACAATTGAGGCGGTATCAAAACAATTATAATATCACAATTGTTATTTTGGAGATGTGTAAAACTATCATATCAAGTATATTTCTGTCTGTCTTTAATTTTAAAAGAGTTGAATAAAAATAACGGAATCCTCCAGTCTAATCTTCCAAACAAGGGTGTAAAGTGATATTTATGCACTTTCGTGTTTCATTTGACATTCCATTCACTTTTTGCCTGCTTTGCCATGCTTGAACCTCAACCAAGACATTCCCAAGCATGTGAAATATCATCACTAAATAACTAACTAACTAACTAACTAACTAACTAACTAACAATAAAGACAAGTACCGTATTTTCCGCACTATAAGGCGCACTTAAAAACATTTATTTTTCTCAAAAAATGACAGTGCGCCTTATAACCCAGAGCGCCTTATATATGGATTAATTCTGGTTGTGCTTACTGATCTCGAACCGATTTTATGTGGTACACTGTGCTCAAAAATCCGTCAAAATGTTTTATCACAACTTTGGTAAACTACAAAGCCGCACCACTTCCAGCATTACGGTTACCGTAGCGAGGAGCGTCGCGGAGTAATACTGTGCTTCACCATAACATTACAGTGTGTGTATAAGGAATTTGAAGGATTTGTGGACGAGGAATACCTGAAAAAGTGAGTGTATTATGTTTTTATTTTACGTGATATAGTGTTAACTGAACAATTTTGAGTTATTGTGAATACGCCAACGTTTAATTTAGCGGTATCTGACTGTTTTTTTTTTAACGTGTTGTACCTGAGCCATTTTGAGTTACTGTGAATACGCCAACGTTTGATTTAGCGGTATCTGACTGTGTTTTTTTACGTGTTATACCTGAGCCATTTTGAGTTACTGTACTGTGAATACGCTAACGTTTGATTTAGCGGTATCTGACTGTGTTTTTTTACGTGTTATACCTGAGCCATTTTGAGTTACTGTGAATACGCTAACGTTTGATTTAGCAGTATCTGACTGTGTTTTTTTACGTGTTATACCTGAGCCATTTTGAGTTGCCGTACTATGAATACGCTAACGTTTGATTCACCGGTATCTGACTGTGTTTTTTTACGTGTTATACCTGAGCCATTTTGAGTTACTGTGAATACGCTAACGTTTGATTTAGCAGTATCTGACTGTGTTTTTTTACGTGTTATACCTGAGCCATTTTGAGTTACTGTGAATACGCTAACGTTTGATTTAGCAGTATCTGACTGTGTTTTTTTACGTGTTATACCTGAGCCATTTTGAGTTGCCGTACTGTGAATACGCTAACGTTTGATTCACCGGTATCTGACCGTGTTTTTTTACGTGTTATACCTGAGCCATTTTGAGTTACTGTGAATATGCTAACGTTTGATTTAGCGTATCAGACTGTGTCAGAACGTGTTTCCATTGAACAAGGTTGGGACTGTTTTGTTTAGCTTAATGCGCCTTATCGTCCGGTGCGCCTTATATATGGACAAAGTTCAAAAATAGACCATTCATTGACAGTGCGCCTTACAATCCAGAGCGCCTTATAGTGCAGAAAATACGGTACTGCTAATATGCCATTCTCAGCTACCGGTGCTATCTCTAAGACAGGTCCTATAAATCGATAAAGTGAGCCTATATTTAATGAATCTACTTTAAGATACTTGCCCGTCTCCATCTAACTTATTTTTTCCTCTAAATATAACTGTGTTTATCTGCTGTTAAGTACAGTCTGTGCTTAATGAGCATGATGTTGTTTAGCTGTTTTGAAAAAAAAAAAAACTCTCATAACCCCACAATCTCAATCCTGCTGTTGGTTTTGGCTTAAGTAACAACTAAACACATTTATCTGGTCTTTTAAGTTCACTTCTGCATACTAGGAAATTACAAGCTCGACAGAGGGCCTGGGAGCTTGTCATCGCTAACAACAGTGGACAGTGGATGGATTTTGGGCCCAATTATAGTCTGAAAATCTTTAAAGAAACTTCAGGCTTAGCCTCACTAGGAAATCATGAATCTTTACTTCTACAATTCTTGTGTCAGAAAAATTGGTGAGCAGTGATGTGATCAAGGATTAAGAAAAAACGGCATATTTTTACTTCAAGACCACCGTGTCCGTCTACCCCTGACACCATAACCCCAACAGCCTCTCCAATGTCACAAATCACAGCTTCAAATAGAAATCTTTCTAATTGTTCTCAGTCTGGCCACAAACCACATCACAAAGCACCTAACGGCTAACGGTTTGGCATTAGTTTCTCCTTTCTCCATGTGATATGTCATGCATTTGTGACCACCCACAGTTATTCATTCCCCCACACTGCCATCCTATAGGTATGGAAATTGTTTTTTATGTGGAGAAGGTGCGGAGTTACAGCATACGTTAAAGGCTCTGTTGAACTTTCAAGCTAGATAAATGAATGAACGTTACAGGTAAAGGCAATTTGGTTAGGCAAAGTAGTTCAAAAGTTGAAGACAAAACAATACAGGTGAAGCACAGAAGAAACAAGCGTGGCATGCAGAGTGGACTGTCATACTTGGCTGCGTGTGTGGCTAAAGACAGGGAGACTCCAAAGCCTATAATTACCAGGCTGGTGGTGGGAGTGCAGCTGATAACAAAGGCCCAAGATATCAACGTCATACTGTAGCAAATATACAAGAAGAGAGAAGAGGACAAGATATGTTATCAAACTCAATTGTATCCACCGATTCAGATTTAATTTCCTCTGAACAACGACCCAAATGACTTATACAATATACACTCAAAATGAAGGCCCTATATTAAAACTGGTTTCACTGGTAGTAATTATTCAGGAGTGACATCCATATGTGAGAAAAATATTCATATGGCAGTATTACATTAGGTGTTAACTGAAGAGGAGCGCTTTGTATATTGTGCTTTTGTCATCGTACAAAGGCTTCTTTTGTATTCGTGCGCAAATGCGTAACCACAATTGCATGTTCCTTTTTAATCCGCCTGTTAAGCTGCCACACCCCTTCTTATAAATCAAATGACCAGAGAAACGCTATCCAAGTAAGTCAGTGTACTGAAGAGCAAACAATAGAGACATAACAATTAAATCATTAAGAGTATAATATGTGTCTTTTGCAGTATTTGGAAGTGGATCTTTCAGCATTGCAGAGCTCTGTTGCTATGGGGACTTCTTGCCTCACTATGAGAGAATAAAAGTTAGAATAGACTGTCCTTGAGGCCCACAATTCAAAACTGCATGTAATGTGCTGTATGCAGTTACTGAATACAGTGCATTCTTCTTTCAAGGTGCTGACTGCAATAGAATTACAGCCTACAATACGTTCTGTGTAAAACTTAAAGGTTTGCATGGAAGAACCGTTTTACAATATGCACATCTTATCATTTGAACTTGCATCACTTTTAAACCAACCCTCACCCTAACCTAACCCTATTGGTCTTCCCAAATATGACCTGCCAAAATCACCCTTAGATTAGGCTTTATTTAGATCGAGGCCTATTTCTCTCCTTCAACACTTGGTCTAGATGTCAGGCTTGAGGACTTCCATGTTGAGTTGAGAGGGTTTTGATTTGTTGAAAGAGTCCAGTGGCTTTAAGAGGCTCTCTCTCATTTCCTACTGTTTATTGGAAAACAAAACACGTGCCTCAAAGTGGCCCATTTAGAGAAGTTGGGGTCGGCGCTGTTGTCTAACCACATGGCTTACACGGGAGACTTCTGACTTCTGGAAACTTTTAGGCGTTAGTGTGCGTTAAATGTGTGAGTCAAATGTAAAATGCAGCATGTAAAATGTGAAAAGTGGGGATTTCATTTCCACTTGCCATGTTTTACCTAATGGGCAATGCCAAACCTTTCTTTCTGTGCATGTCCTAATGAAGATAGCCTACTCGTTTTATGTAACAGGTCTGTTGCCACATTGGGTAGAAAGCACAATCGGTTGCAGTAAACACTTGCATTACTATTGCGTTAAACAGTTACAGCGCAAACGTGGGACGTGCCCGCGCCTGGAGAGCACAGACACGCTCTGCAAACAGGTAAACATGAAAAAGTTAGCCCCGGGCTGCTGTTGTCTAATGATCTGGTCCAAAAGTGCGCCAAGACGCGCCGCTCGAACATGTCTTTTTTTCTTCCATTATCACTTACCTGAGATACGAGAGGGATAAGCGTCTGTTCTACTGAGCGAGTTTTGATTTCCAGTCCGGAATCAAAGTTTGTGTTGCCGCACGGAGATGAAGCCATTCCCGCCGAGCTCTCTGTGCCTTAACAATGCACAGCAGCCTCCTAGTTCAGAGTGAGCAGATCCGACCGCCTTTCCGTGCTGCGAGCCGGAGTGGCAGACTTGCTAAAACACTCCGCGGGGTTCGCGCTTGGTTGCACTGTCGTTTCTGAAGTGGCTCTTTACGCACACGCACGCAGCTCAAATCCAGACTGTCGGTGGGTTTGGAGGCTGCGCCCGCTAATGTCCATGTAGTTTACCCAACTCCAGCAGGGAGCGGACTGCAGCACACCACTGTGGACAACCGCACAAACTCACCACATCTCAGCAGCGCACACCTCTGCCCAGAATGTGGACGCGTGTGCGCCCCGAGCTGCCCAGGCTGTTTACGCCTGAGCGAATCAGGAGAAAAACATGATTCATCTTTAATCACAATTCATGGTTTTAACTCTTGGCATCGATGACCCTCTTCCATTTTTGTGCTTTCATTTTGAACAGGTTTTAGTTTACCCAAGATCCGACTAATTCCTATTTGTCATAGTTTCTGGAGCATATAAATGAAAAGGTATAGCCAAAGCAATAATTGATCCTTTATTACAATTTCTATATTATTAGCAATCTGGATTGAGTTGCAGAAACCCCAAATGAAATCTAATAAATGTGAAGCTCATACAGATAATGTAACTCATTAAAGTGAGGTAAGACTATGATATAGGCTGTTATAGAAGCAACATGAAGCGTTCCAGAGAATATGGAAATTATGGCTGATCAATGTAATCCATGCATTAACTTTTATTTAACCAGGTAAACATTGAGATCTAGATCCCTTTTGCAAGGGTGACTTAGCCAAGTGGCCTGCAGAGCAATCAGCAGCTGTTTTCAAATTGGGTACAAGATCTTGGGCTGCTCTTTACATTTGGGCAGAAAACATAATCATGATTATTTATTTCGTAATTGAACTCACGATAACCTCAAATCATTCCGGTACTTCTTATGCTGTGTTAAAATGTCATTAGTTATAGATGTAGATTAGATGAGTGGCCCTGCTCCAGGTTTTAATGGACAGAATGATCATCATCTCATTCTGAATTCAAGTAGTTTATTTTTTAAATTTAATACAGTAACAATTGAAAACACAACTTTAAATTAGATCAATAATTGCACAGCCATATCTTGGCATACAACATTATTCAAACTTCCTTAAGCACAGTTCATCTCCAAAGTCACAGTCCACCCCCCCACCCCCCACCCCCCCTCAAAAAATGATCACGTTGCAGCTTGTCCTATTATGTGCCTGTGAAGAGACTCCATACTTCTTTGTCAGCTGGACCCAGGCCTAACCCAATGGCTGCCAAGTTCTCTCTAACCTCGAGTGGCTTCAGTATCTATTTCCAACTTTTAAAAGAGCAGCCACTGGACAATGAGTGGTGAGAAGTTGGCCCATTTTATACTACACACAGATGGCAGAGAGCAGGCATGGTTTATGAGCATTGTACTACTGCTGATAGGTTTTGCTTGTGCTTACGGCTTTATCACTATTGTGGTTAGCAGTGTCAGCAATCAAGACAATAGCAGTATGTGAGTGTTGCCCTTAACCCTGTCAGTATTTATTCAAAACCCCAGAGCTGCGCTTTAGACTAGCCCTGCTTGTTTGCATAGGTCCCCGCTTACTCACACAGATTGCATCATTATAAAGGAATGCAATACTTTGAGCATACAGGCACGCACTGCTGACCAGAATCCAATATAGAGTTATCAATATAGAAAAAAATAAATAGCTCTACACATTGTATGTCATTTTCTAAATGTTTGTCTTATCCCTCATCTGATCAAAAATATCAGCAAAGCGAGTTTGTAAGTTTTCGAAAAACAAAAAGACAATTCAGTTTTTTCATCAATTAAAATTAATTACAGCGTTTCCATTTAATTCGAACACATCCATTATTTGCACACTAACATGTGTTTTGCAAATTATGCAAATGCAGTGACTTCAAGAACTTTTTCTAATTTATCTTTGCATATACTCTTTGATCTACATGAACGGAATCTAATTTTCCTCATATAATCAACCTTTCCTCCAGTGTCTCCAATCTCTGTTCAATATTGCTCAAACCCTCAACACTCAGGATGCCTCCTTTGTGTCTCCTCATCTGCACATCCACAGAAGCGTTCCTCATTAAATAAAAGATGCTTATGCACAGTGCTAACATCTGCTGCACTCTCTGGGCGTACGCGCTATAGAAGTGCTGACTTTCCTCTCTCCCTCTTTTTGCTCTCTTTCGTTCATCTTTGCTTCCAGCTCCGTGGCTTTTGGGATGGGAACTGCTGAGCTTACTGCACACTGAACCGTCAAACGAGTACACTCACTCATAAGGATAAGTAGATTGTGATGTTTGAAAGGATGAACTAAGGAGATTTTTCAACCACATAAAACTAAAAGACTAAAATAGGTTACAAATGAACATTCATACTTCCTTTCAGAATCAGTATCAGAAGGGGTTTATTGCCATTGTCAATGAACAAAATGTACAAACATAGGAACTTGTCTCTACAATAAGGTGCAACATAAAACACTGATCAATAATAAAAACAACATATATGAAATCAAAAGGGCATGCATTAAGAAACAATTTCAAATTACTATGTATAAAATAAAAATAAAAATAGACATTACTATGTAGACAGGAATTACAGTTAAATTTACAGTTTTGAGTGCAGAAAGTGACAGTGCAGTGAGTGGTTGAATAGTTGCAGTTAAAGTGGCAGGTGTTTAAGAAGTGTTCATGAGTCCAACGGCAGAGGGAAAGAAATTATTCTTGTGGCGGGAGGTTCTGGTCCGGATGGACCGTAGCCTCCTGTCTGAGGGGAGTAGTTCAGATAGTCCATGTCCAGGGTGAGAAGGGTCAGCTGTGATCTGACCTGCTCATCCCAGAGCCCTGGAGACGTACAGGTCCTGCAGAGATGGAAGTTTGCAGCCGATCACCTTCTCAGCAGAAAACACGATACGCTGAAGTCTGTTTGTCCAGCGTACCACACGGTGATGGAGGAGGTGAGGATGGACTCAATGATGGCCGTGTAGAACTGCACCATCATCTGCACTGGCAGCTTAGCTTTCCTCAGCTGCCACTGCCCACTATCTTGGGATGTAAAGTCCAAGATAGTGGCAACTTTATAGGCTTCAACAAATAGATGAATAAGCATTCTTCTCAATAACTCCAAGTGAAGAGAAATGTTAGTTTACCTTCAGAATCAAAGCTGCTGAATAAACAGCGGATCATCTGTCTGTAATTACAGCCAAGTGGCACCCTCAGGGACAAGGCTAATTTGATTCCATGTGAACAAAAGCAGGCAGGAGTGGCATGCACAAACACTTGACTTTTTTTTCTCCATCTTCTGCTGTTACCTTAGTTAAATTATTTAGGGTCAAATGCTTAATGTATCATTTTGGCCCAAAGGCTGTATTTGACAGGAAAGTCAAGCATGAAATGGGGGATAGGAGAGAGGGGGGGAACATGCAGTACATTGTCAGAGTCGGGATTCAAAGTCATGACACTGTGGCCAGCTGCACTTGGAGGCTGGTAAACATGTGTGTGCCTTAACCACTCAACCACCGGGCAGCAACAAGTGCTTGCTTTATAAGACTAGCTAAACAATAAGAGATGAATCTCTCCTCTCATAATGCATGTGATCAAAATAATGTATACTATTGTCTAGCCATGGGGAAGTAGGACAGGATATTTCTTAAATAAACTCTCCAGTTGCCAGCTAAATTTGATCACATTAATCTATTGTTATGTAAGCAGGTATTGCCAAATGTAGAGTTCAAGCTTTGAAAACATAGCTGTTGTTTTCAGAAATGCAGCTGTTTTGGCCATGGCCCAGGTTTAGCTGCCACTTCTGAGCAGAGCTGTAGATGCATGGGGGGCATCCTCAGCAGAGAGGTCATCTCTTGCCAAGTCTGTCCAAACCTTTGGAGACACGAGTAAGAGGAACAACAATAGAGGGACAGGCACTATTTATTTCCTGTCAAAGTGCTGGTGACAGTGCTTTTCTTACATCTTTGTCACTTAGAGACTGGGTACTGGCAAGCTAACAAACTCCCCCTCTCTCGGTTTGGTATAATGTCATTTATCACTGTCTCTAGAGTTCACAGATGTCATCCCATTTCTCTCCCTTCATCGAATAAACTGGCTGTTTGAAATTCTTTGCAAATTAATTAATTAATTAATTAATTAATTTGCACACACACACTCACACACACACACACACACTGACCCAAAGGCTTAAAAAAAAACAAAAAACATCAGGCTGTGTGGCTGTCAGCGAGTTCAGCTGCGACCAGTCACCTCCAGTCAACACTCAACAAGGACGTAATACACTGTGACACAGCAGTGTGTGTGTGCTGCCCATCTTGGCTCCACTAAGGGCTCACCACTGACCATTGACTAATCATCTTTTGTCAGGCACAAAAACAAACAACTAGGCCCACTACTTGGATATGTACGTAAAACAAATTAAAAAATAAATCAATATTAGTCTAATTAGGCTACTTTTCGGTGGGTATACGGCCCCATGCTACAGGCTTGAAAATTACATGTACACACTACTTAAATGCATTTAATATGATTTCCTACTAAATGTTTGTATAAATAATACGCTATTATATGTAGACATAGAGATGTGCCGTCAGTAAAGAAGACCTACTATTTGTGATGAAATAGCACTCTCTTGTGGAATTTCAAATGATTGCACTATAGTCTCGACCTGGTCCATGGATGTATTATATTAACGTCTGGTCGCAGTAAAACGTAATATTAACATTTCTTATTTGAATTGAAGATTAGAATAAATAGTGATGTTTGTATATTTATTTTCAAGGTTAAAACAATAAAAATAAAATTTTGCTGCAGCGGAACTACTCACTACACACTGTTTAGCTACAGCCACAATTATTGCAACACCACAACTCCAACATGGCGCCTCCCTTGTTGGAAACATGTCATGTAGCTTGTTGTGCAAATAGGACTCCAAATGTGGTTTCGTGGAGCCGAGAGGGAACTGTAGCATTCGGGACATGTAATTCAGTGGCTCTGTACAATCCCCAGGTGCGAGAAGTGCTGCTTATCCCGCAGTTGTGTGTACGGATGATGTAACTGTGCCCATTGTATACATTGTGTTTTTATCAACTTTCTTCTTTTAATCCCTCTTTTCTCGTCTGCGTCACTTACCAAATGGCATCCTCTTCTCTTCGCTTCAGGAGAGAGCTGTAGTCGCTTTGCTGAACGGACACACAGGCAGAGTTAATGCAGTGAGGTGGATTCACAGAAGTGACTGTGGTAAGTGCCATAGAAATAAGTGCCGAGTTCTCATCTGTGTCATTGGACCCAGATTATGGAGAGTTTAAGTTGGACTTCGAGGTATTGTAATTAATTTAGCACAACAATTAACTGTCAGATGTCGGTATGCATTTGTTTGCAATTATAGAGTTTATTGGCTTGAGTAATTTATACAGTACTTTGTTATATGAAAAATATACGTTGGTCCATATTTTTTGACCCTTAACTTCTACTTATCAACTTATAGAAACAAAATTAAAGTAAATACATTGATTAATAAATGAACAAATAAATAGTTTAGTTTTCAATGACAAATAACTTTGGTACATTAGAATTTTTTAGAAGACAGTAGTGCTACTTCGATGTGTAGATGGTAGATGGCACCATTTGGAGCTCTTAAGTGCAGGGATCAGCCTTGAAAAGTACAAAGAAGCTGATGCACTCATAAAGGTCAAAAAGTTCTTTAAGAGCCTTTATTATCACATTGCAAATAGGAATGAAATAATGCCAATGCGTTTCAGCCCTTCGGCCTTCATCAGGGCAAACAAATACTTTCAATTGTCTTTGTTCACTTTTACCTCTCTTCTACTACAGTTTAGTACTAGGCCAATCATGCAGATTGTCAGTGTGCATTTTCCCAGGCTTTATCAAAAGGCTTGATTAATCAATATTGTTTCAGTCTAAGTATGAAATGCTGCCTGTTGCCATAATTTTATTTGTAAAGGAGATTTTGTTGTGGACAGGACAAGGACGCCACCTGGTTTCTGCAGGATCAGACAATCGTCTCATTGTTTGGGAAGCACAAAATGACACCGTAAGTTGTATCTTATCATCTTTTTAGATATAATTATTTTTAACAGCAATTGTTTCTGTTTCTAGTTCATTCGGTCAGCGGAGTGCACTGGCCACACTGCTCCTGTGTCTTCTGTGGATGGGATATACCTGCATGAATCCCAGATCCTGGTGGCTTCTTCGGCCTCGGACTCCACGGTGCGTCTGTGGCTTTGCAGGGGAGATAAGAATGGTAAGAGGCAGTTCACACCTGACCATTGATATTATTTGATTTTAGGGAGGTCGGCATTATTCAGTTGATTGATCACCCAGATTTTTAAGAAAAAAAAACAAACAACAATCACGAGAATTGTAGGCGGCAACAAATTATTCAGTTAAATTATTCAATCTATTCTCCCAAAAAGTTAAACTACATATAAAGTATTGTTTTTATCTGGATGTTTATGTGACAATATCTGTATATATATTTTTTTTTATTCAGAAAGTTTGATTTTATAAAGCTATTGAAGAATAATAATCTGTTAGGCATGTGAAAGAAAGCAAATTAAGTATTTGACTGTTGTTTGGTCACAGTGCCAACAAGATTTGCTAATTGAGTGTATGGAGTCAGGAGCAGTAGGGGATATTTACATTATATTTTAGGTAGATCTGGTTTTGGCAAGATATTCCAGAAAATTATTCAGCCCTTTTGTAAAATCTGAATCTATCGTTACAACAAATGGCTTTAGATTATCTCAGTCCTAATTGGGGAGACCCTCTGTCACCACTTCCTATTATCGCACTGTAACCCATTCTCATAGCGATAAGGACTAAATGGGAAACACGTGGAATAAGAATGGCAGGGATGGAAAACACAATGTCGGTATTTGCTGATGATGTGCTTATTCTATTGTCAGATCCTAAAAAATTTCTTCCACCGGTTCTGGACCTTGTAAATATTTTCTCAAATATATCTGGTTACAGAGTGAACTGGGACAAAAGCAAAGTAATGCCACTAACAAACCTTTGTGCTAAAAGTGACTTTCAAACATCTACTTGAGCAGGGGTCTAGACAAGATAGTGACAACTTTGGTCCAGCTCAGAACAAGATGAGATAAATTGCAATTGTCGCTTTGGGGGTGTGTCCGAACTATAAAAATGGTGGTGGTACCTGTACTTATTATCTGTTCAGCATTCATTTTTAAAACTCTCGACAAAATGCTCACTCCGTTCATCTGAACAACATATGTAACGCACAACATAATGAAGTGCGTGCATATGGCAATTAGTAAAGTCAAAAAATGTCTCGAAGTAATAAAAAAAACAAAAAACAAATTACCAGTACAGTATACAGTTTAAATGTGCTATATTCCCTCTAGTGGCAGCTGCGTAGAATAGCATGTGTCTTATATATATTTTTTGTATGTTGTATATATTTTTTTCGACGCTGGTAAAATCAATCCCTACATGCAGTACATATTTTGTATCTACATAAGTCTAGTTGTGTTGTATCCTAAATGTAACGGCCACAGAATGCTCACTGAGGAAAAGGATAATAAACATTTTAAGGTGGTCGTTGCTGATATTATATTCATTCATGTAGCATTATGTGTAGTACATGATGTGTGGTGTCATTTCCTTGTGCTTGTGTGTCTTCAGCTGAGTGCCTCCATACCTTATCATTTGGCAGTGGCTTCATGATGGATGTGTCTCTGGTGCTGTTGCCTGGCAGCAGAGGTAAGCTGAAGATTCACAGATGCAGCGTTACACTTCTCCTCCTTCCATGTCAGCCCTGCCTCGCTACTTAACTGAGTGTCATATTCAAATCCACTCAGCTTTTCAAATGACTTATGTCACATTGCCCTTCTACTTTACATAGCTTATGT
This sequence comes from Chaenogobius annularis, assembly GCA_015082035.1. Taxonomy (NCBI): domain Eukaryota; kingdom Metazoa; phylum Chordata; class Actinopteri; order Gobiiformes; family Gobiidae; genus Chaenogobius; species Chaenogobius annularis. The sequence continues at coordinate 248,066 of BJKM01000230.1, forward strand.
CAGTTTGATGGTGCGCCTCTTCTTCAGTCCTGTTTATGAACCTTTACCATGATGTTAATATATGCAGCGCACTCATGACATTTGACATGTCATTTTTTACAGTTCCCGTTGTGGCTTGTGGGGGTGATGACTCTAGGGTTCATCTGTATGTGCTCAACCATGGAAAGGTAAGTACTTGGAACTCACTCAGCAAAAATAATAATTATTCTGTGCCAATACTTCATTTATATAGAAAATTGAAATTCTTTAAGGAACTCCAAAAGGCCTTGACCTTGCAAGGACATGAAGACTGGGTTCGTGGTCTTGCATGGACTTCTATTGGTAAGTGCATTTGGAATTATCTTCAAGTGGTCCATTAAAACATCCTGCACTTAACCAGCTGTAACAGCACAACATCTGAATATGCATGGACTAACTATATTCAGAATGTCCATTTTTCTTTCTTTCAAAATGTCAAAACATGGTTTCTGGGCTTCGAAAGCTTTTTGATTTAAGTATGCTATTAACTTTTGGTTAGTAGTAAAATACATGACCTAAGAAAGACATCTGTATTAGAAAGACAGACTTTGGTTGAGCAAATGTTACATAGTCCTCATGGCAGAACCTGATGCAGGGGTTTAGACCCTGTAATTGCGCACCTCTCTTCAAGTGCACTTCATTACTGCGCTGCATTAATGCGGGATACGTAAAAGCTGTTTCATCTCCTTAAACAGCCATCTCCACCAGTGTCTCCTCCCCACTTTCAGTCTAGAGCCCACTCCACACTGCTAATCCACAAGCAAAGCAGAGAGGCACACACTTGTTTACATGAAAAGTCCGACTAGTGACAGATCCCACTCTCCACTGTGACGGTACTTAAACAAATCACACTGTTCTTTTGTGTGTCTGCAGATGGCAAACAGAAACTCTATAGTGTGGTTCATCAAAGCTCTTACATAGCACACAGCACAGTAATATGTTTCTGCTTGTTTCTGTTTATTTGTTGTCAAAGTAATTTTAGAAGCAGGTGATGGTTACACAACTTAAACTGTAGATAGGGTTTTTCAGCAAAATGCAAATAATTAGACACAGTTTGACCTTATATATACACAAACTAGACATAAGCCTATGACCACCTGGGTTTGATTTGGTGTTAGGCTGAATTGTACCCAACATGGTCACTGCAATTCACCTGGCGTCTTGACAACCTCCTCTTCAAACCGGAATATATGCTTTTTGCAATTTAAAATGTCGTTTTGCAAAAAAATTTGCTCATAATGCCAACCACTGAAACATTTTGAAGATGTTCTGAGTTAATTGCATTGACATCACAAAGCCCCCTTTGTCAGACTCAACTCCTGCTTGAACTATGTTTAAATGTATTAATAAAGCAAACTGGTGCATAACGAGGAAGGTATTCTGTTGCAAGTATATGCCCTTTTTAAATATGCAAGTTGAGAAACAAATCTTCTCTACAATCACCCTTGTCACATTTAACACTCAGTAATATTCTACTTTCTCTAGATGCCCTGGCGGCATTGAAGGATGGGTCAAATGCAGAGGACAAATTTTCCTATAGGGAAATCTCTCTTTGAACAGAAATGGTGGTTTAAGGTTTAATTTGCGCTCTCACCTTGGTACAATGCTAATCGGGTGGTGAGGGAGTTTCAGTCAGATCACAAACGGACTGTAATGGCTCATGACAAGTTAAAAATGGAGGTACGGTAATTTCAGAGAAAACAAAGGGTGGTCATTTCAGTTGAAACTCCTCCCTGAGGGCAGGGCTTAGTTAGCTCTGAGCAGTATAAAGTTGATTTGGTCTGACCAGCTCCCCAGATTTAAAATTACTTTTGGACGGAAGACAAAATGTCTTGATTTTTGAAACATTGTCTAGATGACTACTTTTGAAACTTTTTCTATGATATATTTATACAGTTTTTACATGTACTTCATTGTAAACGGCAATATTGATCTAAAATGGCTTGATAATAGAAACAGTAACTATGACTTCCTGCTCAATATATAAATATATAATATAAATATATATAGCGATATAGAGATATACTATATATATATTATATAGTTATAATATATAGTTATATATATATAACTATATATAGTTTTATATATATATATATACATATATATGTGTGTGTGTGTATATATATATGTGTGTGTGTATATATATATGTGTGTGTGTGTATATATATATATATATGTATATATGTGTGTGTGTGTATATATATATATGTGTGTGTGTGTATATATATATGTATGTATGTATGTGTGTGTGTGTGTTCCTTTTTAAAGGTACAGTTGTTATATTGTGCAGAAAAACTTGACTTACTTAGAGTATGCTGCCATGTGCACCGTGTGCCACTTGCCTATTTATAGATTGTCTTGTTAGCATCATGGTTGGCATCATGCCTCTTGTGGGGTATTGAATCTCTTTTGTTTTCGCTCAGGTGGGGAGCTGTTATTAGCCAGCTGTTCACAGGACTGTCTCATCAGAGTGTGGAGGCTGTGTGCCAAGTCTGGGACTGACGGCCACTCAGACGACGACCCCACCACCATCAGAATGAAAGAGGACATTTTTGAAGTGCACTGGAATGGTGAGTGCTCTTCTTCTAATCAGCCCAGTGTTTAGGAGGGAAAAATAATATAAAAATATTTTAGGGATGGTCTCCATTTTCTATCCATCATACATCCATCCTCGTAAAACATGCACCATAGAAGACTCCCTCTGTTCCTGACAGGCAAAGGACAAATTTCCCTTTGGTGACAATAAAGTATATCTTAACCATAACATATAATTTTTTTTCAGCTTTTAACACACACACTTAAACTAAATATACATTAAAACATAACCCATTCACTTAATGTTGAAGACATAATTTGATATTTAGTGATCATTATGTTGTCTTCTGCATTCTTGTCATATGTGACCAAAACAGTGCAATATTATTTTTCGACCTGCAGATAAATCCTTTGAGTTTGCTGTGTCTCTTGAGACTGTACTGGCCGGCCATGAGAACTGGGTTTATGGAGTCCATTGGCATCCTCCGTTTTACAAAGGTACTTTCACTCACAATGTTCACTTCTGTCAGATGACACTGCCTATGGATGTAGCAGTCCAGAGTGAGTAGTGTCTAAGTCAGACCATCCCTGAACATTCCTGTGCAAACCTAAAAGTGTTTCCTTCCTTTGGACTTTAACCACAACCGCAATAACTGCCAGACACAATGCCACATAAAAGGAACTGCACATGTGAAAAGTTGCTGTGTTAATTAGTTCTCATGGGAAACATGGAGAGATGTATACTTCACGTTGACTTTCTTGTTGATCTATTTAATAAAATGTAGGTGAGTGCATATTAATGATCCAGCCACAAGGAGTCAGAAGTCTATTTTTGTGTTAAGATCAGTGGAGTAGGTCTGTCACTGAACACTAGGCTCTTAGCTTTTATGTTATTTTTTGCCACTGTTGCTTAATTATTCAAATGTTGCTGTTTTTGTACTGCGCTTCTGTGCCACTGCAATTTCTTCATTGTGGTACAAATGAAGGCTTCTTGTAATCTTTTTGAATGTTTATTATAAAAACGTTATCACTGTTAATGACCTCTGCTTTGTTTATTCCATGTTGTGTCACATTTGCAGATGGTGAGCTACAGCAGCCCCTCAGTCTACTCTCTGCTTCTATGGATAAGACTATGATTCTGTGGGCACCCGAGGAGGGCTCTGGAGTCTGGGTGGAGCAGGTCAGTTGAATACAAAGAGCCTCAGGGGTACACCTATACACTCACTCCTATACATCGTCTATACAGTAAAATCCCCCCAAAGCTGATGCCCGCTGGGCTCTGCTGGCCGCTCCTGACTCTGTCTCCCTGTTTCCTCCTGTCAGTGCCTGCCATCACTTCCTGCTTGCTCTGATATTGCGGTGTCAGGAACAGAGGTGATAGACAGTGATGAAGAGGCACTCACAGTGGAGTTTAGACAATCCCTCCTCTCCGCCCCCTTCCCTCTGCATATTGAACCCCTGTTTTACGACCCGTTCCTTAACACGCGCAACAGCGGAAGACGTGTCATAGCCTCCTCACTGCCTTCCTGCATTTCACATCCTTAATCTGTCTGTCTGCTTCACCCCACGCACTCCTTAAATTCGCTCTCATATTTTCCCTCTTCGATGCCTTGCGTCTGCCCGCGCCACCTCGTCTCTGTGAGCCTGAACAGCTGCTGTTGTGCCAGAACGGGGGCTAAATTTAACACAAGTGTGGTTGGCGAAGAAAAAGTGGTTTTCTGCCCATCTGCCCCAGCTTTTTAATTAATTTTTTACCTTTCGTCAATTCTACAGAGATTTCACAGTACCTTGAATTACCTTACACATTCAGAAGTGGCATATCTGTGATTAAACATGAGGCTTTTATGCACATGGACGCACACGTGTTGGGTTTACATGCTTTTTGGGGACATTTGAGTTTGAGTGAGAGGGTATTGTTATGTTTTTGTGGTCGTCTGCTGTTGTGAATGTTTCTGATTCTCTGTCCTTTTTAAAACAGTTTTTAACAGAGCCAAGCCTGATTATTGTATTTTAATCTTGTCATCAATTAATAATTAACATTTTAAGTTCAATCAAATTAACATTACATTGACTTACATACATTTTCCGTCGATGAATGCCAAGCTTAAATATAATTACTGCCTGCCTAACTTAAACACCCAGTTAGCAACCCATATCTGAACTTTAAACCATGTTGTTTGTCTAATAAAAGTGCATTTTTGTCAAGGGGACCGCTTTTTGTCCCCATGAGGGAGGTGGGTCCCCATCAGTTGAGTGTGATACAGATTTTGGTCCTCACATTGTGATAAATACCCGCCCACACAAATGTTGCTCTTGCCATACCAGTCACTTCCCCACAATCGCACTCAAAGGTGTTGAGGAAGATGCGAGGTTCGATCAGATGCTTTTTGTGCCTTTGATCTCATCATTCACATCTCGTCCTCGCTGTCCTCCCGCTAACAAAGGAACTATGATTAGAGCCTGGAGCTACTTATTATTCACCTCTGTGTGATTAGACGGAGATGGTGGTCACTGTGTAAGAAGAAAGGCTCAAATCATCTCTTCCGCGGTAAATCTCCTCTCAGCTCACACTTTTTTTTTATCTTGAGGCCCACGACCATAAATAAAAAATATCCCTCGCCCCACACCCACCTGGAATAACCTTTAGTTGAGTGTGAAAGTGCATGGTATATGAGCCTCCACATTCACTTCTCCTCTTTTTATGCTACTTTTAAAATGAGCAACACAGCCTTTGAACTGACAGCTTCTGTGCTTACAAAGAAAGCTCAACCTCTGAAGCTATGTCACATGTATGCACTGATGCACATGGGAAAATGCAACATATTTACATAATGATTCCATGGTTACAAGAACAAGGCTTTCAGAAAAGATTTGATCTTTTTATGTAGAATTTAATATTAGGGCTGTGGAGTTAATGTCATTTTAATCCAGATAGATATTCAGTCATTTCTAGTTGTCAGTGATTTTGACTATTTATTGTGTTTAAAGGTGAACTTTTTCTAGTGGGGGATTCAGTCACATGCTTGTCTCTATGGAGAAAGTTATAATTTGTTTTTATGTTGCTGTGGGATCTCAATAGTCTTGCGAGTCACACCAAAATTATTAATTAGATACTTCAACCATTACTAATCTTTTATGACAGTCTCATGGCGAACGTAGCTCTTCAGCATAAATACTGCAGTTGGTCACCTAAAAAGGGAAACGTACCCACTAAACACTTTAACCAATGCACTGGAGATGTTGGCTTTTAGTCGTTTATTCAATTAATCGGTTGATGGCGTTTTAGTCAACCAATATTTTTGATGGTCAACTCATTTATTTAGATTATAAGACTTTATCAGGGACAACGGCCAAAAGGAGGGGAGTTAGCTGAAGATTTGTGGGTTCACAAGTTGAATTGGCCCTTTTTTCATTCTTTCTTGTTTCTTATTATTTTTAACTAAAGAAAACACAGATCAATCAAAAATTATGTATGACCTTTTTTCAATAACACTGTTTGCTATTTTTTTTCTGTATATACATATACACGTACACATATACATAAAGAAAGAAAAATATCATATATATCATATATATATATACCCAAATATTTATGTGGATGTATTTTTTATATTATATATATGTGCATATAATATAGAAATATTAATTGTATTCATATATAATATATATTATATATAATGGTTTTTTTTTTGTTTTTTTTTACCGGGTATATATACAGGGCCAGAACATAGATATTTTGAAATGTATTCAGTTTGTGGTGCTCTGTGGTCAAGTGGTTATATAACACACAGTGTCATGAGTTCCAATCTTCTGCATGTCCTTCCCTCTCTCATCCCCAGTTCACGTTGCACTGTCCAGTGAATCAAATCCTACGGGGTCCAATTTTACGCTGTCTTCAGTAGTCGACTAATCGTTTGGTAGAACATGTCGACCAAGAATTTCTTTAGTCGACTATAATCATTTTTTGTACAATGAGCTATACAATTTTCTGGTGTAATCTTTTATTAACCTCTGAAAAGCCCAGGAAATCTGCAGTTTTTGCCAGATCGCATCTTGTATTGGTAAACGGTCAGCCATGTGTGTCTTCTTAATTAGACAATCTTTACAAAGAACTGCTCCACATCGTCACGCTGATTAGAGTAATTGGTGAGATTTAATGGTGAGCAGGGTTAGCAGTGGGTTGGCTAGGGCCCACCGCTGCGTAAAGCACATCTTACTAAGGAGACATACTGGTAATTAACATCTCCGACTGACCACAGCAGGCCACCACAGCGCCTGCAGGGATCGTCAGTCTGGGTCTGTGAGCCGGCCCGCGAGAGAGGACTTATTTTCAGAGTTTCTTGAGCGCTCTACAGGTTAACGCTAATCCCAAAGGCGAACTGATGCACATTAATCATCCAGTTAAATACAAACTGCGTATGTGAACAAAATTGAGGGCTCGAATAATTTTAAACTAAAACTCTTGACATTAAATGTTTTTTGACTCACAAAAGAGAACATTTTATACAAGCATTTATGTATTACATTATTTCATTCCATATATTTTATATATTGAGCAAATTGGTTGAAGTCCCTCTTCAGAATATGGTAATTGTATTTTATGTATAGCCTAGTTATTGTCTGACAACCAAATGAAATGATATTGATTATTGATTGTCGTGATTGACATTACTGGACCCAGGTACAATGTGTGCTTTTCTGGATTTGTCTGGAGCACAATGTGTGTCTACAGAAATATATGGCTCTGTTCGTTGTTGTCCTTGTTGGGTCCCTCCCTCTCACTCTAACCCTGCTGCTGATAAGGCCCATATTGTTCCCCGCCCATAAACATGACAAATGACGGCTGTGCATTTTTAAAAACTTGATTTACAGCAGCCTGTTACCTGGAGAATTTTTAAATCGATCTGCTTAATGTTGTTCTCTCTCAATTGCTCTCTGTGTCTTACTTGTCTGTTTGGCTCATCCCGCCAGTGTGTGGATGGTGCCATTCAAAGCAGAGGCTTGGCTTTATTGCTGTCATTAGTCGGGCTGTGTCGCGGTCTGCAGACAAGCATTTTGAAGGTCAGCGATGACCAGAACAGCCTTCTTATAAAAGGGTCAGATGATTTAACACTATACACTCCCATGTACAGCACATTGACCTGTTTGCCTTGTGTATTACAAATGCCTTTACAGTTGAGCAAAGTCTCAGGGTTAGACAGAGGAAGTAAACATGTCGTGCACAGGACGCTGAACCATACTTTTGAGCCCACCTGAAATTTACTTGCATCTTTATATCCATGTTGATCATAAAAATGCTTTAGTTTAAGCAACAGTCCATTTAATGAAGTGTGTTTCTACTGTAATAAACACGCCATTTGTTTGAAGATTAACATTACAACATTTTAATTATTTTGTACATTGCTTCTCATTATTTTGGTCTAAGCCTGTAATCCTGCATAGAATTCAACTGTTATGCAACAGGCACAATACAGTGTTTGTAATGTTTTCTAAATTTGTTTTGATTTCTTTTCTTTGGGGAGTAAAATTTTAATGAAGGGATGTGTGTTTTTAAATGTTTAGCCTAATCTCTTAGAAAGCAGGTCGGGAGTGGCCGATCCATAATTATGTACATAGTTTTTCACTATCAATCATAGTGAAGCCAAGATCACTTTTTGTGTCTTTGTAATTGGTGCCAGCATTTAAATTAAATTGCCCTTGGTGTTCCAGTCTACTAAATTCAATGGGGAATGGCCTGAAAACACAAAAAGGAGGATTTTACAGGTGCTGAAGAACCTAAAGAAAAAGTATTCTATCCTTTTTTTTTTTTCTTCACCTGACCCAAAAGGCACTGCTTGTGTGCTTTCTCAAATTGGATTGTGATTACAGTGTGGTCTCCTCCTCACACAGTCTTCACACTGTCTACGATCTGCTTGGTGACGCCAAGCAGAAGGTCACAAGCTCTCGGCCAAATCCAATTTATGTAAATCCTTTTGTTTTCTCATGCCTTCCCATTTTTGTGATTAGTTGTTTAGTATGAGGCTCAAGTACGGTACTGAAATTGTATTTTGTGAGAAAAATGTAGCTTAGCTCTAATAGAATCCATCTTCAGGATTTTATGGGAAATTATTTCACAGGGTTGAAAATGTAGGCTTTTTTTGTTCTGAAAACCGTTGTATTTGCTCAAAAATCCCGTCTACATACGAGTCACTTATTTTCGTATTGGTCATTCAACTGAGATGTGATGGCCCTTATCCAGAAGTGAATGTTATCTGCCCATCTAATCTTTTTCTTTCACACCAGGTGCGTGTTGGGGAGGTTGGAGGAAACACACTGGGTTTCTTCGGCTGCCAGATGAGTCCGGATGGTTGCATGATCATGGCTCACGCATTCCATGGAGCTCTGCATCTCTGGTGTAAAGACCAAGGTGACGAGGTGACTGTCTAACCCACACTGATGCTTATGTTGTGCAACATTTTTGATGAAATCTGAAGCAGGACATTCAGGGCTTCTCCAACTAATTTAGTGCCTGTAACAAATGTAATTATAACAAGCTTCTTGTCTGCCTCTCATTTTAAATTGTTGACATTGACTGATTGCATTAAAGGAACAGGATTTTTTAAAGACACGATTTTATTGAAATTTTTATTGTATGCACGTCTTCAACGGCTTGATATTCTTCAGTTAACATGTTAGTCATGCAAATAAAGAATGTCTTCATGTGACTCAACTGTACATTCTTCTGATTCTGCAGGGGCAGTGGAGACCTGCTGTTGTCATATCTGGTCATTTTAATGCAGTCCAAGACTTGAGCTGGGATCCTGAGGGAGAATTTATCCTCAGTGTAGGCTCAGACCAGACTACGAGACTCTTCACACCATGGAAGAAAAATGATGGCAAACGGGTAACTACAATTTTGAACATGTGTCCTTCATGCAGTATATGAACATAATAAAGTGCAGCGGTAATCAGGGAAAGACTTTTCTATGACTAATGCATTTATGTTTCTAGTCGACCTGGCATGAAATCTCCAGGCCTCAGATACATGGCTACGACATGCAGTGCTTGGCCATGGTTGGTAGGTTCCAGTTTGTTTCAGGGGCTGACGAGAAGGTCTTAAGAGTTTTTCAAGCTCCTCGGAATTTTGTGGAAAACTTTGCCAATATTTCTGGAATCTGTAGAGAGAAGCTTCTCATGACAGGTGTAAGTGAACTCTTCCCAAAATCAGTCGTCCATTTTGTCTCTACAAAATGCTAAGAAGAGTTACTAATTAGATATTTTTTTGTTTTACTTTACATGATTTGTTTTTCCAGGATGCTGCCAACCTCCCAGAAGGAGCAAGTACACCTGCCCTGGGCTTGTCTAACAAGGCTGTTTTTCAAGGTGAAGTCTTCGTCAGCTCTGCATATTTTTTACCTAGATACTTCTTTCAAGTTCATTAAGCCTTCGTTTGTTTGTTGGTACAGTATGTTAGAAAATAATTGAAAAGTAAGGCTTTCTGAGTCTCTTTATGCATTATCTTATATGCCAGAAATAATATTTTAATCATTTTGATTTCTGAATGTTTTTACAGGCTCCTGAAAATCATTACCACATGGTCTTATTTTTCTTGTCTAATACTTTCAACTTGCAGGTGACCTTGTTCAGAAAAGCAGTGAGGGCGAAGATAAGTTCAACAGAGTGTCTGATCAATACCAGGAGTCGTACTTCCACCCGCTCAACATGACAGGTAGTGAAAATGGCCCCCTTCTTCCACATGACCTTATTTCAACCTCTCCTGTGTGGTTGCTACAGTTAGACTATGATTCATATTCTTGGCATTGATGGGAGCTCATGTCTGCCTGTCGCTGCCTGGACACCCATAAGATGCAATGATCTGGAGCCAAATGGACAGTTGTATTTGTGCCTGTGTTGTCCCGCTGGGTGCCTGTAGCCTCAGGTCTGCTCTGGGCCAGTGGACTCAAAAGCAGAGCAGAGTTGGGGGAAGGGCAGGAGAGAAAGTATATTGTAGGGCTGCAACTCTGTGTAATCCCTCATATGTCACATCATTGTCACATTTTTATTGTGTGTTCATCTGGTTTTACTTGCAGTAGTGTGTGTGATTGTATGAACCAAAGTGAAGACAATGCAGCAGAACACTTTAAAACCCCTGGGCGATAGAGGCTGTCATCAACATGATTGAAGCCACTCCTTAATCTGCAATGCTAATTGGAAAGCAGCTTATGTGATTGCAAAGTTGAAGTATCGATGACCCTGGACTGCGTAGAGAGCAGTCAAGTGTAGAGCCTGTTGTTAACATTGCATTTCACTTTTCTGATTTGCTTCCTGAGGCTAAAAGACTTATTAAGCAATAATGGGAGGCCATTGACCAGTAATGTTACATCATACAAGCTGTCTATTCTGTGTTTGCTTTGCACGTCTCACTTCACACAATTTCTGCAGTTGTTTCAAAAGAATTTTTTAGGAAAAAAAGTATGAAGGGTGCTGTCATGCCGGCAAACACCACAAGAATCTGTATGTGAATGTGAGAGAATGTGAGAGAATGTGAGAGAATGTGAGCGAATGTGAGCGAATGTGAGCGAATGTGAGCGAATGTGAGCGAATGTGAGCGAATTTGAGAAACATTGTCTGGAGTTCAGTGTTGGTCTGCTGCTTACTTTCCCTCTCCTTGCTCCTGTGCCTGTCAGGCACACGCCAGGCACACGCCAGGCTTGATCTGCCGCTCTATGGCTTAACAGAACAGGGATTTTAAAAAGAGGGAAATTATAATAGCCACTTGGATGTAATCCTCATTTAGTAAATTGCAAACCAGTAGTAGTTGAATTTTAAGCTGCTCATTTTTAACGTAGTTATTTAAGAATATTTTTGGTATACACTGATTTTTTTCAAAATTTGTTTGCCCAGAGCCTCCGCCCGAGGACCATCTTCTTCAAAACACTCTGTGGCCAGAGGTTCAGAAACTGTAAGTACACGAGCTAGGTCTAACAGGCTTTAAACATTTAAAAACAAGACTTTCTTTGATTACATTTGACTTTTTGACGCTATTGTTGGACTTATTTCAATCGAGTAGCTCGGTTTAGGGCTAAATGCTTCTTTCCACTGAGCCACAAAAAACTTTACTACCTCAGAAAGAAAAATGTACCTAAAATAATTTTATTATAGAGACTTACAGGAGAAGAGGTCCACATGAAAGCAGAGAACACAGATGTCATCAGCGACAGCCCCTTTATCGAGGAGGAACACTGGGATTTACGTTTAGTTTTGGTTCCACACGCCACAGCGCCTTTGTTTGTCAAAACAAAAAAATCAGCAGCTCCTTCCACTGCGCTGGGTATTTGCTTGTTCACATAATTTGCAACGCGTAGCGGAATTTATTTTCTTAATTTTTCAAGTATTGTTAATTCAGACAGCGCTTTAAAGTTGTTAACATTTAGTGCAGAAGACCCCTAACCCTCAATGTGTGTCTGGTTTTCACGTTTCACAATTTCTGAATTTCTGGCTATAGGCCTCAGGGATGAGCTCATGATCTCTGCACTCCAGCCTTTGTTTTAGAATAATCCAGATCCAGTTGACACAAACTGTAACAGTAAAGCATTATAAACATGTTCTAGCAAAAGCAATTCTCTCAAAAAGAATAAAAACTGTATGTGGGTCATTTTCATTAAATCTTGGCATTACGTGTTAACTGGTGCCCACATCAATCAAACTAGACCCTCTGCCAGATGATGAAAATGATTTGTCATGTCATTTACCATTTTGCCCTCACCTATCAAATTCAGTTTCTATTGTTGCAAGTCCAATTTCATTTTTTCCATTTCCTGTCTGACCTGTTCCAATTCATCTTTTTGTCTGTTTTTCTCTCGTTCAAATTGTAGAAATGTTAAGCTTTTTGCAATGCTCAAAACTTAGCCCATCAGAATTGACAGAAACCAGTTCAGGTTTTAAATGAACTGGTAAGCCCAAATGAAGCTCGCCCTCTGTCCAGCCACTTCTTTCAAACAATGCGGTGAGAATAACGTTTCCAATTTAGTCTTTTGGATGTTCCAGCTTGAATTTACAACCGGAACGCAGCATAAAAAACCACTGGTTTTAACAATGACATGGAAAATGTATCATTGTTACATTACAAAGACATCAGAACACAATTGATTTTTCAAAGCAGTCTTTGTTGATCACCCTTTTATAACTTTAACACTGCATTTTGCCTACTTGCCACGCTTTAAAGTCTTCCAGATGAGGCACCACTTCAGCTCCACGGTTAGATTCACTCTGATGACAGCTCAGAACAAGCAGGTGATAGTCAGCAAGCTAAAAGTAATTAAGTTCTGAATGAGCGCCATCACTGTTCATCAGCATCATGCACAGGCCCTAGTCATCATAAATCAGTGTTTTAATTTCTCACACTGTCTGCATATTCACCTGTCAGACGGCTACCAAGCGAGCCCGCCATCATGTGACGCCGTGGAACAACAGAATAGTTAATTTTCTGTCAGAGGTGAAGGATTACATTTTCACAGCCCCTCCTCCCATCGCCAGCCCTCTCCTCACAGTTTATCCAGCCTCGTGCGTGTGATGTGTGTGATGAATGTGTGTGTACATGAAACGGTTGTTCTCTGTCACCTCCAGGTACGGCCACGGCTTTGAGATGTTCTGTCTGGCGGCGGACAGAGGTGGGACACTGGTGGCGTCTGCGTGCAAGGTCAGTGTCCACAACACCTCAGGGCAAGGGGGCGAGCAACGGGGGGCATCCATCAGCAAGGTTTTGTCGGCACTAGGCATGTCCAAAAATCTGTTTTGTTTATTAAGATCCCAATTAGCCCCTGAATTATGAGTCGCTATTCTTCCTGGGGTCTCTTCAAGTGTATCACATACATTTTAGTTAGTCAATTTACTATTCATGTTTGTCCCTCAGCGATATAGGTAATCAACTTTCTTTGCGTGCTGCAAAAATGGATTGAATTAAATTAAATATGTATGTATTTCCTAATTAGTGAATTGAAGGAGGGCTCTTCCTTCTGCCCAATGTACCTACTTGGTTCTTCTTTATTTATTGCATTGTCCTTGTAAAGCTTCCACAAAAAGAATTTGTCTTTGTGTTGTGATTTTCTAACTGAATCTGATCTGATTGCATCATGTGATCCGCTGTGTGTTATTAACTCCAGCTGAAATCACTTACAAATGAAATAATAAGTTCTCTGGGTGGCTTGAATACAGCTTTGTTTTCAGTATTTAACTAATTCAGTCCCAAGCAAACTCACACAACCAGACAATCAGGTGAACTGTGATATATTTTCTTAACAAATGTGTCACTAAATTTCAAAATGGTGTTCTACTCCTATCAACTCCAGTCTAACACCAGGAGCTAATGTAAGTGCCTGTTCCAAGCATAAATGAAATGGACAGGGCTGTGTAATGTCTCCAAAGATGTTTCTGTTTTTTGCTTGTTCCCTAAAGGCTTTGTTCCTTTAGGCCACTAAAACGGAGCACGCGTCCATCTTGCTGTGGGACACTAGCAGCTGGCGCCAGGTGCAGGCGCTGTCCTATCACACGCTCACTGTCACTCAGATGGCCTTCTCCCCTGATTCTAAATTCCTATTGGCAGTTTCCCGTGACCGCACCTGGTCTTTATGGAAACGCAATTCTCCCACATCTGAAAATACAGGTAAGGTTTGCCCATCATTGCAAATTGAAAGAGGACATACAGAATGATGCATTTTTCTGTTATTTTTAGTCTTGAACTAAATATAACAACTGTAGATCATAATTATACATATTGTTCATCGTAAACCGCAGTATGACCTGTTACATTTTCACCCTACATCCATGACCTTGAGTCAGTTTTTTTGTGTGTGTTTTTAAATAATTGCAAATACGTAAAGAGCAGTAGGTGGAGATGTGGGATAGGTGAAAACAGACATTTTCGGAGCTCTCAAACCTCGAATGCAGGACAATACAGGATTACACATGCATCGATCTAAATACAACTTTGAGTAAACTATTGATGAAAGCTCCTAAATGTAAATTTTACTTAATATGTCTCCTTTAAGACTTTATCTAAATAGGGTGCGTTTATCATGTAATAATTAGAGAGCGTCTAATACCAATTGCCAAAGACTTTAGATGGAGCTGGCTCTAGTTGAATTAATACCCAATATGAATAAACAAGGTAAGATTCCAAAGCAATTTCCATGTCCATCTGGCATCATTGGAACGAATCTCTAATTATAAAATAGAAGGAACGGATTTTTTCACACATGTCAGAATTGATTATGAAATTAAAATATAATTTATTAATGGATTCTGCATAAATCCTCTGTGTCTCTCGATTCTTCAAGCTTTTATTTCAAGTTGCAGATCAAGCGTTGTGTGGAGGAGAATAAGACACACCCATAACAGTACAGTTATTGTTATATATTGCAGATGTGAGACGAAATATGTCCATATATCACTCAGTTAGTGTGTTTAGGTTGACCCTAGGCACGTGCACAACTTGGCAGTGCAGCGGTGACGTTAATGGCTGGAGAAGGAGATTTGTTTGTAGAAGGTCATTGCTGTCAGTGACTGCGTGTTCAGTGAAAACAAATGAATGAGAAATCATCTGTGGCTTCAACCCTAAAGAGCGTCTTGAACCAGGCTAAGTAGTGTTTACTGGGCTGCTCCTGCATGAGTGAATGTGTGTTGAAATGAGTGATGGAGCATTGGTATACAGCTGACCTGAAAGGCCTGCTCTGGCAGAAAGAAAAGAGTACAGTACAAATACAGCTAATTATAGTAAATGTGTCTGGTACATTGAACTCATCAGGTTATGTGGGATTGCTGTGTATTATGCGTGAATAAGGAATTTCAGTATGTTTAATTGAATTTACAAATATGTGTCATTGGGTCATGCCGATTCTCCTGTCACCCCAGCTATGATTGGCTTCTGTCATCAGACTCTTAAATATTATGTTTGGCATTTTGGCATGAGATAGTAAGTCATCATTTTTTGTGTTTTACTGCTCTACAATACTATGTGTATAAAAAACAAACAAAGGTTTGAGTATTCCTATTGGTTGAATATAGGGCACCGTCATGGTAATGTTTGTTTGAGGGGAAAGCACAGAAGGGAGGGGGTGTCCCATCTGCTGAATCACTCAAGGTGATTGTAAAAACACACACACCATGTCTGACAGAGCAGCGAAGGTTAAACGAAGTCAGAGCTTATCAAGCAAACCTCTTTGTCTCCTCTTTCTCGCTGGTGTCCTACAGTCTCCTCCTTCAGCATCCCGCCTTGTTCATCAAGGGCCTCTAAACCAAACGCCAACATTACTTGATTAATTGTGTGGGGTTTGGTCAATTTAGACTTCACTCAAGGCACTGGTGCTGCCTCACAATAGCGAATGTATCCTTATGTCAGATGTCTTGACATAACAGTTGGACAAGATATCCACAGACGCTTTTATTGCAAGACATCCACAGCAGCACTTGTGCTGTATATTATGCTCTTCCTTTACGGGAAGAAGATAGCAGCAGCCAGCCACGTCCAAATAAACAATTTGGGAGCATCTATCTGCTGGTTCAAAATAGGGATGTCAAGATTATTCGGTTAAGCGATAATCGTGGTTATTCAGGTCACAAAATTATCGTAAGAACCAAAAAATGATAATCGTGACAATTGTAGAAGCAAAATTAAGTATTTTTAGTTCAAACATTTTTAGGCCAAAAAAATGAACCTAAATGTAAAGATTTTTTTATCTGGCTGTTTTTGTCACGTTGAACTTTATTTTGTCCTTCAGAAAGTTAAATTTTGTAAAGACTGTCACAAACTTGAATAACATGTTAAACCACGAGAATGAAAGAACATTTTAGATTTTATGGTTTAGTCACATTCTCAATAATTGTGAATAATCGTTAAATTGTGATGTTTTTCTCCCAATAATTGTAACACTAAAATTTGACATTGTAACATCCCTAGTTCAAAATGGACATAAAGAGTGTTATGTCATAAAGCAGAGCTGACTGAGATGAGGGGCTTATGATGGTGCGCTCCTGCACCTGTATTTCTTATTTGAGGTCGGATGTTGTAATGCCGTATTCAGAGCACTCTGTGGATCACTATAAAAAGTTGAAAGGCTGTTGTTGATGCTTGGACTCATTCTGTCTGTCTGGTGTTTGTTTTGTTTGCAGAGCGCTTCTCTCTAAGCGCACACACAGCGAAGGAGTCAGCCGTACACACCCGCATCATCTGGTCATGTGACTGGAGCCCAGATGGGGCATACTTCTCCACGTGCAGTAGAGACAAAAAGGTAACCACTGCCCATAGATTCCATAGAACAGAAAGCCTTTAGTTATATTCTTCTGACTTCATGGGATAAGAAATCCAAAAAATTAGTAATAATCCATCAGCAGTTTTTGATTTGAAGGTAGGATTGTTCATTGCCTCTAATCTGGCGATAACGTCACAATTCACTGACACGACAATTTATTCATTTTTAAAAGATTTTTTTTTAGCCCGTAGGCTTTATTAGACATGACCGTTGAGCGGAAACAGGGATAAGAGAGAAGGGAGGACATGCAGTAAACTGTCGGTGCGGGATTCAAACTCGCAACACTGCGGCCGGCTGCACTTGGAGCCTGGCATGTGTGCTGCCTCCTTAACCACTCGACCACCGGGCAGCACCGGACAATTTATTTTCATAAGATACTGTGGACACTTTTTGTAGAACACGCTGGTATTTGATACTGCATAACTCATGGGAACGTTTGGTGATAAAACTGGGCACTTCAAGTCCTGTGTCACTTCTTTAAAGTATTCATTTGGTTTGACAGTATGGATGCTTAGAGGAACAGTGCTGACCTCTACTGTCCTGGTTAAATTGACCAAATTTGGACCACAATTGTCTTACTAATATGCATGATGTCTTCAAAATATCACAATACTGGTATCGGTGTATTGTGACTGTGTTATGGAAAAATCTCATTTTGACCTTGTACTTCATGACATTGTAGACTTTCCATCTCCAATTCGAGCCTGATTGTGCTGTTTACGTATTCCTGAATTCTACATGTCTCCTTTCGATTAAAGACCGATCTCTGTCTGCTTGGGGGACTTCCTGGGGTGGCCAGGCCAAGCCTAGTTTTGGGCTTTCACACCTCTGTATTGTTTTCCTTTAGGGGTCCCAGATGGGCCTCTTTGCAACACCTAGCCTTTGCCAGGGCATTGTCCCTCTCCTGACGATCAGAATGTAACTTCAATCAACAACTTTCTTTTGTTCCTCATCGGGCCAATAATGTTCAAGTATGATATGTCATGTGATTTGTTCAACCTGTATTTGTGTGGGGCCTTGAGACCAGAAGGGACATCGGAAGGCAACATCCCGGCCCAGGCGGCCGGGATGTTGCCTTCTGTTACCTTTTGTAGGGACAGGGTTTGATTCTGAGTGTACAAAAGAATTAAACCATTCACCTTGAGAAAAGACAAACTCTGTTCTTTTGTTTTGACTTTATTTCTTGATAGCTATTACTTAAGTTTTTCCACAACAACGGAAAGTATCAACTTCCTTCTTACAAATTGTGCTTACTGGTATACTGCATATGTTTACATTTTAATTGAGGAAAGCATGTATACATTTAACTGCAAAGCCAAGTTGGAATATTTCTGAAGTTTGCTCAACTATAATTTTTGTTTTGTTTTGTTCTTAATAGAAAACATGGCTGTGTTTATGAGAGTTGTTGTCACCATTATTAAATTTGTCCAGGTGATTGTGTGGGGCAGAATAGAGGCTGAACGCTGTGACGTCAAACCCTGCTCTTCTATTCTGGATGTAGGTGATTCTGCCACAGCTGTAGCATTCTGCCCTGTCTTTTCTTCTGCAAACAGGTACATCTAAATACTGACTTACCAAATACTCTGCCTGAGGAACACATTGTTAATACACCTGTGCTGTACAGTTACCTGATTGCAGTGGGCCTGGAGTCTGGCAGGATCCTTTTGTACAAGTGGACTCCGGGCTTGGAGCCTGGTTCAGATTGGATCTGTTGTGGACAGACGGACGGCTCGTATCCTACACTAGATTAATTAGATGCATGTATGCTATTTGGTGGCAACATGTGATGAATGAATGAATGAAAGAAAGAAATGTTTTTATACCAGATACATTTTGGCTGAGAATTTGCCTCCCCTGCCTTTTTGATAGATGTTGCAATTATTTGTGTTGCCCCTAAAGCTGTGCCCTGTTCAGACCTTTTCCTTCACTGCCCTCTATTGCAGACAGAGCCATTGTTTGGCGGTTAAGCGGCTTCGCTGGCGGCCCAGGGCTGGCCGTGCGGGTCATGGCCACAGTTGTGGGGTCACGCAGGAGAAAGAGAAAAGCGGACAGACTGACAGTGAGAGCTCCTGGGCACAACTCTGCAGTGCCAGCGCGGACCACTCTGTCAAAATCTTCACCATCAACAAACAAGCTCTTTAGCACCGCCAACACTGACACCATCATGTCCGTCGCCCACTGAGGAGCTGTGGGACAGGAGCCACAGCTGCTCCCTGGCACCGCGCTCCGGCCATGAGACAATTCGGTCACAGTGCAGGCAGAGAACAGACCCGCCGCTGTCTCGCTGGCTGAGTAAAACTGTACGCCCTCGGGCAGATATTCCACACTATTCAAACACATTTATGGGTAATCGAATTAAAATATTTATCTTGGACGCCTAAGACATTTTTGGTTACATTTTTGTATGATGAGGGAAGCGTATGTAAAAATGTGATTACTGGTTGTTATAATGTATTTTTATGGAATAAACCTAAACCTTAATCTTAAATCTTTTTGCAGAGGTCTCCCATTTAAACATGCTTTCTTCCACTTTTGTTCATCTAGTATGAAGATCACAGTCAGGAATGTGCGTATTAGTCAATAGATTTTAAGCTAGTCCCCTTATTTGTGATTCCTGCCTGTTAAGAAGAAATAGTACAATTAAACTTGCTTTCCACTCTAGTGTTCACAAGTCATGCAATGGAGCGATTTGAATACCTTTTTGTTTAGTCTTGAACCCCTGCTATACCTCTCCCTGACTGTTGAGATTTACTGAAGTCTAGCGGGTGCTCTTGCTGCCCGAGTCTGGACCTTAACGTAATCCTCAAGGACAGGAGAAGTCCGCCCGCTGGATTTACTGTAGGTTCAGCCAAGTGTGCTGTCATTACACGTCAGCCATAAATTTATCTGTGAGAGATTGTAACTAGCAGTCATAAGTCATCCTCTAATCACATATCGGTGTATGAAGGCATCATTCAAACCAGGCCACACACTCTCCTCAGGGGAGACGGGGTTGTTTTTCAAATACTCTGAGCATTTGGGACAATACAGTCATATATCACAAATATCCTCCCATATACAACGTAATATAATTATCAAATCATTAGCTTTGCTTTTTCAACTTATAGATGAATGATCGCCTTAGCAGGGATTTTCATCAACATATTTGTGTGGTGGGGCTTTCTGCTCTGCATCCTGAGCAGAATACTAATATGGAAGCATATGCTCTTTCAGACGTCCTCTCCACTGTCCTTGACTGCTCGCACTGATGAGGTGAGATCGCCATAATGTTGTACTGAGAAGGGATTAGGAGTCACATCTGGGAAGCCTTGAACACGGCAAATTAATGGGCACAAGGATGTTCCAGCGCACAGGTAATAAAACATAGTCGCAAAAGCTGAAAAACTGAAATTTCAAAGTGGCTTGAGGGGAATTCATATCATCATTATAATTACACTTATGCTTCTGGAGCCCTTCTCCCAGGTGTAGGACTCAGTATCTAATGATAATAAAATGTTAATTTGACATATTAAAATTTATTCTGGCTTGTTGGTAAGTCAAGATGATTAAGGTTAGGAATGTTGACCAAAAACACAAAAAAGATTACTTTTACAAGACACCAATATTACAGTAGCTTTGGCATTGTAGAACCCAGTTATCCATTGGAAATATGTTTAACCTTGTGCTGCATTTCTTCAGTAATATAAATGGACATGGAGGCAATTTTAATGTTCATTTTTTACACCCATTAAATACAGGCTGTTACTATATTCTTCTTTCGGTTCTTATTCAAGTTTCACCTCGTACATTAAGTGATACCAGGGTCAACTTAATCAACCTGGCTTCCATTTGCACAACATGATCCCTCGCGATGAGAGAGAAGGTCATGCTGCATTTACGCACTATGGTGTCTCCTGTGCTGCCCCTGCTCTGCCACTACGACAATATGCTCCAATGTATGTTGTATGTGGATTGCATAAACCAAAAGCATTATTGTAAGCTTTGTATGTAACGATTATTATTTTTTCATTTTGCATGTTCATGAAGGCAGGACTACAGTGTCCAGCATTCACATAATAAATATTTTAGTAAGAATAAGAAAAGCCATGACAACAGAACCCATGCAGTACAGTACACCAAACGACTCGCAGCCATCTTCTAAATACTGTTTATATTCAGATTAGTCGTTTCCTAAGGTTTGACTGAATATCATAGCAGGTGAGAGTAGAGGTTATTACTGAAATGTATATGTAGTAAATATAATAATATATAATAATAATATACAATGTGAAAGCAGACAACTTCAGACCAACATCGACTGATTTGACAACTGGAATTGGTCTAAAAGATGTAGAAAAAGCAAAATTGACTAGAGCTTAATAATAAATCTTTATCTTATTCTGAGGTGGTCAAAGTACTGCATTTCATTACTTGAGTACAGATGCAGTACTCCTGGTCAAATATTACTCTATTACAACTAAACGTTGTTCAGTCAAATCATTAAGTTAAAGTACTTTGCTGTAGAAATCACTTATTACTGAAAAGATCTTTTTTATGAAACATTTCATATTCATATAGAGTTGTGAATGATAACTTTGCGGCTTCAAAAATAATAAAATATAATTGGGTACATCTAATGGCAAGATGCAAATTGTATTTTGGTCTTATTCTGTTCCGTTTAACCTTTAAAACTAGTATAAATGTTGTAAAAGATCATAGAAATGTTTGGTTCGGATGGATACATTGGAAACAGGAAATCTAGTTTTTTTTATATTTACAATCTCTCAAATAAATGCAAGAATAAGCAAACTCAAAAGCTTGTAACAGGTTAGAACTACAGATATTCTTAATGACACCTAAAATAAAATCTAGCCAAGAAACAAACTGATCAGTGAAGTCGTGCCCAGAGCCTACAAACTATCTTTGTTGTGAGGCTGTAACAGCACGTCTGCACAAAACAAGTATCTGGAGTGATTAACGCAAGGCTTTAAATGAAAATAAATGTAGTGGAGTAGAAAGTATTACATTTACATTATCTTTCAAATGTAGTAGAGTCAAAGTAATCAACTTATGACTCGAGTAAGGTGCAGATCCTCAAACGCTGTGCGACAGAACTTAATATACTGCCTCTGATCTTAGGCATGACTGAATTTATACCATTTGTCTTTTGCTTCTTGCCGCATGCCAAAAGTGACATGAAAAGTAAAACTGGTGGAAGGAATGATGCACTAAAGCACACCTCAACACAATATGTTCAGTCTCACTTTATTTAACAATGATGTGAAAATTAAAGGCTGTCAATAACATTCAAACAGAAAAAGAAAAATGTTATTTGTATTGTCCCAAAATGACAAAACTAATGGCTTCAAAAATGTTCATGTGATTCAAGTGTGATACTCATTTATACAATTTCCATATTTATTCCCCATTTGTACATAACATAGTTACAGATACTGTAAAATGAAAATGACTTTCAAATATCCTTGTGGCATATGTGTCAAATATTTCCTAGGTAAAAATGAAAAGATCTTTTACATATACATATATATTTATTTATATAGAGATTTCTACTCTTTCTGTAATAAAACAATTATTGCCCCTCTTGAACATGTTGCATTAAGCATAAGTTTACGGTTTGAAACTCTGTTGAACTGAATCCAAGTGTAAGCACATATCAAACTGACAAAACAGTAACAGTATGGACCTGTGAGTTCTTCCACATAATATATACGTCATAGTTTGGACACATAGGTTTTTTGTTATCCAGAAACCCTGATGATGACACATACAAAGGTATCTTATATATGCACCGTATATGTCACCTGTGGTAAATACAAACCAGGAGCTGGATGCTTTTTTTTTCTCACAGAAATGATGAGCCCTTGACCTACCACAATTGCATTTGGACAAGTATCATCCACATTGACTGAACAGAAACTGAACAAAATATATAGGGCACAGTAATAAAACACCTGATGACCTGCATTTGGCATTTGGATGAACTGGATTGGTTAATGCCAGGAGTGAGTTGAATAAATTTATAACTGACTGCTACGTCTGTCACATTATTGCCCTCAGTGTGGAACTGTTAAACCAGTAGCATAGTTCATTCTGTGTAGTAGTGATGTTAGTCCACTGAGAATCTTGGCATTGACGTAAAAGCTGATCAAAAGGTTAAAAAACAAAACACAAAAAAACAACTGGTGGTGAGATGAACAATGCAGTGGTTGTGTCACGACAGCCGGAAAAACAGAAGTACCTCTGTGACTTACATTTGATTTCATGCCATCTTAAGAAAGCCAAAATATTCCAGACATGGACACCATCATCAGGGTATCAGCAAATCACAATCACATACACTGTATTATATAAAATGTGTGGTTGGCTTTTCCTCTCCTGAAGGAAGAGCCGACCTTTGACAAAGTCTCTCACTTGATAAGTGACAGTAACCCTCTGGTTGGCAAAGGTGCGGGAGGTGGTGACTCCTGGAGGTCTGTGCTCGGGGTTTCCCTGCCCCTGAAGTAGGGGCTGATATGTCCGGTAGCAGGTGGACCTCTGCTGCTGGTCTCTGGCCTCTCAGCTGAAGTGTACGTTAGATCCACAGGAGGAGGGCCAGCTCATCTGGAGTGGACCTGTATCCTATACTGTCCCATGCATTGAGGCGTTGAATCAAAATAAAACGATGACACATAAGGTTTACACAGGTGCAGCCAATGTAGTTGTTTGTCATTATCAGTCCGAATATGTTCAGTGGATCCTGTATAGGCTACAGTAAGACAACAGGCACAGCGCATGGCAACGCCTTAAAAACTAAAAACCAAGACACCAATGGTGAAACATATGCTGAGAACAAACGTCTCACAGTAACAACAAATGTCTTCAGACTGTCCACTGTCCCTGTTCACTGTGTCTTCTCGGAGGACAGTTGTGGAGAAACTGTGTCTCGCTTTGCTTTCTTGGGCCAAGTTTGAATGTAAGTTGGTAAATTTCCATAGCAACTGAGGTATGGACACTGTTGGTAAGTGTGAAGGGTTTTTCATGACACTCAATATCATCTGTGAAGAAAGCCCTGTGTCTGTGCTTTATGCTCAACCAGAGTGATCAACAGTGGTGCCATCATTGAAAGCTACAGGATAGTGGGTGGGCCTCTGCGTGTTCACCGACAAACACCACCACATGGAAATTCAGGTCCACCACTAGATCCTTTTGTGGGGGTGGTAGACCTACATCCTTTCCAGCATCACTCACTTTGGAGTTTTATAGTAGTCTTGTGCCTTTTAGCCTCTGCCTTGAACCCCATTGCCCTTAACTGTGCTGGTTTAGCTGGATCAGATGGACATCATAACAGTCTGTGCAAACCACTCTGCGAGGGCAATGAACAGGCCTATGAAACATGACTGCAAGCGCGAGGTGACCGTCCTCTCTTGCCTTTGAACAATATTATGAAACAACCATTTACGTTTACAACCTTAACGCCGAAACAAGTTCCTATCTTTGCGAACTGTGTTCAATGACAGTGGCAATAAACCTTTTCTGATTCTGATTCTGAACACACTTGTAGTGTTACATACAGGGTTTTTGTCATTAAAGTCTTCCGTTGCTTTCTA
Source organism: Chaenogobius annularis (assembly GCA_015082035.1). Lineage (NCBI taxonomy): Eukaryota > Metazoa > Chordata > Actinopteri > Gobiiformes > Gobiidae > Chaenogobius > Chaenogobius annularis. Next base: position 272,493 of record BJKM01000230.1, read on the forward strand.
CAGATGTATTATGAAAAGGCAAACATTTATGTAAACTAATTGATTAAAACCAGACTTGCACATTTAGCAGAGTGAGAAAAAGCAATGTGCATTTTATCATTATAAAATGGCCCCTTTCTTGTATTGTGAGTTGTGATTTTAATAATGAGTTGCCGCACTGCTCATTAGCAACTTTTTCAGCACCTGGCCTCAGAGCAGTCCAACTTATACTTCATTTCTCCCTCATAAATATATCTGCTTTTCTGATTATAAACTCTAATTTTTAAGACCTGTACCGCACATAGAATTGATCTGATCATTCACAGCATATACAAAGTTACAGTACATCAAGTCAAAAAAATGATATTTACATGTCTCCACAAGTCACTTTGAAAAGGGCGCGATGCAAATACTCCTCTGTTGGGTTTTTGTATATTCCATGTTCCCATGCCACTTCTAACTGTGAAATACTCACAGGCTCACGTGAACACGCAAGCTCATACAGTACATACGACGGATAACAAAAAGAGACATTTCCCTCCAAGTAAGGCTACACGTCCTGGTCAGGGCCTGTCCGCTGCTGCGGCGTGTACTTCACTTGTGTATAGGCGCGTGTAAGAGGAGCAGATGAACAAGGGGACTGAGTTCCTACAGGGTCACCCATGGCCTTTTCACACCCCGTCCTGACTTCAAGGGATTTAAGTCGTAGTAGGGGACAGATCCCAAGAGTTAAAGCCTCCTTCCCTAAGTCCCTCTTTTCTGAGACGACGTAACACACATAATGCTGATGATATCAGTCTTGTCTGTGTAAAAGTAAACACACATGTCTCATTTGCAAAGAGCCAGGTGGGGTGTGAACGAAGCTCACAGGCCAGAGACCATGACCCGGTATGAGGGGGGCATGTGTCTGTGTCGCGGACTGGAACCAGGGCTCCCATTTGGGCTAGTACAACTGGCATCCACCCCTCCTATGGATGGTAAGTATGCGTGGTGCAGGATGGGCAGCTGCAAGGACAGTCGGCGCTGTATGCTGTAGACAGACAAGGAAAAGACATATTTGAAATGATCATCCTCATTTTTTTTTTCTTCTAATCAAAACATATTTTTCCTTCTTACACTATCTTCATTACTGAGGCTTAATGTACTATCTCTCCCTGCCTCTCGGATAAGCTGAAAAAAGGACATTTCCACCCTCCACCTAGTAAGACTGTTAGCACCCCATCTCTGCAGTTATGGTGCCATTTGCAGCCATTTGCAAAAATTACATAACAAAATGGCAGTTATGTAAAAAAAAAAAAATTATTAGAGGAATTTGGGTCTACTAAGTGAATCTCAGATAAATTATGAATGTTGAATTGAATATTGGTCAGCTGCAGATGTGTTTTAAAGGCTCATACATGTTACCATTTTACACAGAAAGGCATCTCTACACCTCGTCTCTTTCTGTTTCTTGCATTTGTGTCGTCCTCCGCTCTGTTCTGCTTCTTCATCTCTGCTCTCACCATGTGATCAAACATTCATGCGGCATGGGAACTACTCTGAGTGTTCCTTTACTTCTGTTCTCCTCCCTGTCTATTTTCAGAGCTGCTTCCAATGCGAGCTGTAAATCACTGGTTACATAAGCCCCTGCAAGTGTCTACCTCGTTCTCTTTTGGCTCCTTAGCTCTATACAAACCATTCATTCTTACCGTCCACTTTTAATATTGGGGTCCCCACAAACCCCTATTGTGTTTCCTCATTCTTTAAGCACATATGGAGTTGTGCATTCTCCTTCAACTGTTTAAAAACATTGAGGAGCTTAGCAATGCACAAACTGTCACTCCACCGATAAAGTTGACATGCCTTATTATAACGTTCACTTATTATGAATAATAAGTGGATGAGAACTGCGTTTGTCAGACAATCATTGTTTACATGTTATGACAACACATCAATCAAGAAGGATGCATTGCTCTGTGTAGATATGTACAGCATGTCCAGCATAGTCACAGAGACAGCATGTGGTTAGCAGTGTGCTGATGTGTGTGGGAGAGAAGCGGGTCGGCCCATGCTTTAGCAGGCTTGTTGCCACGACAACCGCCTCAGTGCTGCTATGAGTGGTGCAGTTTGTGTGACGCGTTTGGTGTGCTGAGGATGCTGACACAGAGGAGGGGGTTACAGTGGTAGGGCAGAGCTTACTGTTCCGGTGAGTTGATGTCTTCCAGGGGACCTCGGTTTATTCGGGACGGGTCCATGGAGCCCCACTGCGCCTGGGGTTTCTGCTCCAGGTGGTTTTTCAGGATGGACTTCTCACCATCTATAGAGGAACATGACACACATTATCAAAACATTTACTGCAGGAGAAATATTGAGTGTGACGTATAGTTTAGTGAAGATTCATGCATTTTTTTATCAGTTCCTAATCAAAAGTACTAAAAATATTCAACTGCGTACAGCATAATGGTAATGCAGGAGAAGTGCTCAGAGCTAGAATTTAATCAGTAATCTTCTAATTTAGGGACGGCTCTAATACTCCAAGGCTGTAGTTAGAATTTTTAACTATGCAATTGCAAAAAAAACAATCCTGGCAAAACCCTCCATCTTAATAAATAAACGCATCTTTTTTGACTCCTCTGTGTCGCAGGGGAGCAGGTCCGATTCTTCACAGACATGATTCTGCGATTGCCCTTGTGCTTCCAGGGGGATGCTGGTCGAACACACCGCTGTAAACATCCTTATGGGATTTGGGAATTACACCTAGTGGGTAATAGAAAGACCCCTTTCTCCCCCACAACACGTTTCTCCCTGGTTGTCCCAGATTTACCAGCGCTGACCTGATTCAGTCTGAGGCAACACGGGACATCACAGCTCTATTTTAACCCACTGGTGCTTACATTAGAGAAAGAAGAGTCAAATCTTTTGCTTTTTAATACTTTGAGAGCAATTCTGCTTTAGAGATTTAATAACACAGCACCAAAAAAAATAGTTATCCCCAAATTCTCAGCTCAATGGGGGTTACAGTATGGGCAGTATCTATGAAAAGTTGTTCAAGGAGGAAACGATGATGACAAATGATGGATGTTGGAAGTTCCTTTTTTGGTCAGTGATTCGAGCTATTGGACTCCATAACACATCATACGTCACTTTTAAATAACTCTATAAAGCCTATTTTATTTTATTCTGTATTAATGTAGTCAAAATATAAACATTTTAAACTCCATTTGGATGTTAAGGAATATACTCAATTCTCTACACTGATTTTGATACTGCATTAAGAATTAAAAATGTTCTTTTTTTTAGGTCAAGGTTTTAGAAAATACACTGACATTTTCGACACTTCTTTATTAAACATTGTGATCTTATTCTGGTTCTGATTAGGCTCAAGATCACTCTAAAACTGTTTAGGAAAGATGATGGGCGGAGCCATACCAAATACTGATATAGTGATACTGACACAGGTATCAAACAGTAATTATATTTGTGCAAAAATAGCAATACTTTTATAGTATATGTTTTTAATAATTTTTTTACAATTTTATAATACAGTGTTTTGATTTTCTGCACACATTTACTTTTCATATTAGTTCTAGTAGAAGTAGAAGAAGAAGAAAATAATGATAGCCAAGGTAGAAATGTTTACATTTGAGGAGTTTCAAAGCCTTTTAGTACAAAACTCATTGTATCGGATCGATATTGCAATATTTACAGTAGTATTACCTGGTATTAGATCAAATAAAAAAATCTGTGGTGTGGTCAGATTTTCTCCTTTTATTATGATTTTTTAAGTACTGATACTTCAAGTGCGTATCTGGGTCAATACTAGTTTTAGTTTTGATTAGTATCTGATTTTTTATTTTTACTTTATTTTACAAATCCAAATTATATTTTATTTAACATGATCTCTACTACATGTAATTTTTGTTTACACCAAGTGAATTTCACTTCACTGACAATAGCAACAAAGACTGTTCTGATTGTGGCTTTGATTGCAAAAAAGAATAATGTGGATTCTTTTTAAATGTCACCATAGTCCCACAGCGCCACTCTTGTTCTAAACAAAATGCTTCTCTGGCATTAGCCTGCCATTGTTATTGGAGCTGTAAATGCTTTGCTTGTTGGGCAGTTTTTCACGGTTGCTAATGTAATGAAGCAGAAAAAAAATGCACTAACGCTGCTTCACTCTGCAGCTATTTTAAATGTCATAGTCATTGTGTGGAATGGCTTTATGGACAAATCACATGTCCCATAAACTCCTGGACAATCTCTAAATCTGTTATGTTAAATGGTAACGTTAAAAGCATTAATATTAGGGATGGTCCGATATAGTTTTTTTTTTGCCGATAAAAATATATCTAATATTTGCCTTGCCGCTGTGGCCGATAACCGATATTTAGATTTTAGCATCCTTTTTTTAGCAAGGCCCACAAATGTATGTCAAGTTGAAGTAATTGTATTTATCTGGATATAAAATAACTTTAAGTAAACATATTGCCATATTTTTTACCTAATTGCTCTTCTAATTCATTTTTACTCATCAGTCTGTTCACAAAGACAAACTGATGGAACTGACGTGCTGTGTTGCCTATCCCTCATTAATATAACAGTCCTGTTTTATTTCCAAATGAAACAAGTCTACTATAAAAAGTAACTTTTATGGCTATTGGTGATCAATAACGCTCTCATAAAGGTTAAGTCATCTGTCATGCATCTGTCAGGCTGGTGATGAAGTGGTGGCCATAAGCTTGTGTATATTCATGACTCTGACAGGGAATGAAAGACAGAGAGAGACGAGAGAGAGCGAGTCGTGGGGTGTTACTTCTTTGAGTGTAATCACTGTTGTCATGACGTTCTCCCCTTATAACAGCCACTCATTCACGGCCCCCAACACATTTAGACCAGTGCTGCTCTCAATACTAATGAATACAGTTAGGAGCCAGTTATGATCATACTGACAGGCAGGCATGAGGAGTTCTGCCCTTCGCATAAAGTGAGATTAGATTGGAGATTATAGTCAGAGGTCAAACTTTAAAACAAAAGTAAATGTATTTAAAGCAAGCTCATTGGCTTGATAATTTATAACAACAAAAATCGCATTAGGGACTGAAACTCTGCCTTCTTTCACAAAGAATGCATGCCCTTTTTGATTTCATATATGTTGTTTTTACTATTGTTCATTGTTGTATGTTGCACCTTAATGCCAAAACAAGTTCCAATGTTTGCGAATTTTGTTCATTGACGATGGCAATAGACCTTTTCTGATTCTGATATGATATTCCGAGGCCTGGCATCGGAGTGGAGGACGTCGCCATCTCCCTGCTGCACCGCTCTCTCTCTCTCACCTGGAGAAGCCTGGCAGCGCTGTGAGGATCCTATTTTTTTTTATCTCTCCAGCGCCTTTAACAACATCCAGCCGCTGCTCCTGAGGGACAAGCTGGAGACGGCTGGTGTGGACGACAACCTGGCGGTGTGGATCCTGGACTACCTCACAAACCGACCCCAGTTTGTGAGAGCCCAGTACTGTGTGTCTGACACTCAGACCTGCAGTGTGGGGGCGCCCCAGGGCACCGTCCTCGCGCCCTTTCTCTTCACCCTCTACACTGCAGACCTCAGACACAACACGGACAGCTGTATCCTGCAGAAGTTGTCTGATGACTCTGCCATCATCGGACTCATCACGATGATGCGGAGTACAGAGGACTCGAGCAGGACTTTGTGGACTGGTGTCAGCAGAACCACCTCCTCATCAACGCAGGGAAGACCAAGGAGATGGTGGTGGACTTCCGTAGACGCCACTCTGCTGCCCCCTCACCAGTGAACATCCAGGGAAGGGACATTGAGAGAGTGGACTCTGGACTCTGTGCAGGAGATGGGGGACAGAAGGGTCCTAGCTAAACTCACGTCTATGCTGGACCATGAGTCTCACCCCCTGCAGGACACTCTGTCTACTCTGGAGAGCAGCTTCAGTGACAGACTGATCCACCCTCGCCGTGTGAAGGAGAGGTTTCACAGGTCTTTCCTTCCTGCTGCTGTCAGACTTTACAACAAACATTGTTACCCCTGAACATGTCATTCAGCTTTCATAATCATGTGCAATACTGTTATACTCCTGCAATACTGTTACACTCCTGTGCAATACTGTAATACAATGTCAATCATCCCTGGTGCAATATTTTCTGTCCATATGACAGCTGTAAATAAGAGTGTTATTATAATTAAGAGTTTTTTTTCTTTGTCATCTGTTCTTAGATTATTATACTGTGCATAATCTGTTTCTGTACCCTTTGTTGCAACACTGCAATTTCCCCATTGTGGGACAAATAAATAAAGGTGAAGGTGATAACATACTCAGACAATCATGCATTTACCTAGTATAGTTGAGATTATGGTATAGAATAAAAGTATTTCACCTTTTATATGGTGATAATAACCTGTTAATTAAAGGGGCAAAATCAATGTTAAAGAGATTTCCCTCGTTTCCTCGCCATTTGGCTACTCAAAGTTATAGTTTGATTGTTACATGTATGTTTGGGTAATCCTGTATTTTCCTGCAACTGAGGCTCAAGTGCCCAGAAAATACCTTCTTTCACCTATCACCTATCCTCGCCCATATCCATTTAAATTGTTGAGATTATTCAAAAATAAAGATTCGGAGAGATACATGTCAGACTTTAAAGACACATAATAACCTTTCAAAAATAAAAACATGAAATGACAATCTGCTGCTTGTTACGATATAAAGAGGCAAGGCTCATCACTTCTGCAGTTTTGAACAGGAAGTCAATAGGCCTATTTCAATTGCTGAGCCGATTTAGCTCTATATTGTGAAAAAAACAACAACATACATCTCCTTTAAAGTGAATATGTATTATCCCAAATCAACCAAAATATGTCTGTTCTCTGTGAAATTTTGTCCAAACCACATATTTAGCAGACAGCTACTGAGGCATCACTCACAGAAAATGTGAAGTGGTAGCCTATATTGAAAAGTTCTAATTTCGAACTTTTGCTATTGTCTTCTCTTCTTGAAGCAACACCCCAACACCAAATAATTAGGTGCAAAACAAGTGTGGAGCCGCTGCTGTTTATAAAGGGAGAGTGTTAGAACAGTGACTAAAGAAAGGCTGAATGTTAGCGAGCGGCAGTGGAGCTTTGCAGGTACTTCAGCTAATCTTATGAGTCATCCTGAGGCACGTCACAACCCAGTCAGACACCTGAAAACATGCACAACGTTACATCTAGAACAGCATGGGGAAAACACTTTCAATAGATGCAGGTATAAAAAGTTTCAAGTCAAGTTTGAGTTCAATTTCATGTTTAATTTCACCAGCATATATTCACCTTATTCCAGGAGTTGATTTGGGCACTGCCATGTATTGTGCCCCTCCTCCTGCTTGTATTAGTTTACATAGGCTGCCAATCTCCACAGAAAGTAAGTTCTACACCGAGGGCCGCATTTTGAAACATATACGAGGCGGAGGGCCAGAGACGGTATGACAAAGAAGTGAATAATTGGACATTTTGCATTTGATGTAGTTTTGATGAGCCTCCACACCTTTAATAAGGCTTGGGACATTAATATTGGGTCTGTATCTCATCAAAATCTGTGTTATTTTAGTTATTATAGCAGATTTGTTCCTACTTTTTGTTGTTTGAGCCAATTTAGCAGGAAGCCTGATTCTCTCACTGTAAAAGTCACTGTTCACTGAATACTGTCTGTTCAACATTTTAAGCACTCGATGCAGCATCAATCACTGTTTTTCCTGTACTCAGCTATATTACTGTATATAAAGCGGAATATATGTTGTTTTATGCTGTCATCAAAAAGACATTGTATCTTGAGACGTAGGAAGCCAATTCAGTCGAAATTGAGGTTGGTGTTTTTCATTTCATTCCTGGGGGAAAGAGTGATGTATCGTCAGTGTCTCACCTTTGCCATCGGTGAAGTTGCGTATGCTGAGGATGTTGTTTGCGTCTGGGTAGTGGTTCTGTTTTATGTAGGGTGTTTTTTCGGGCGTGTCCTGCAGCTGCATGGTCACTTCCTCCAGCTCTTTATCCAACTTTAAAATACAACAGGAAGAGACCATGATGAAAAAAAAGTTAAAATTAACATAATTCACCAGAAATAAGTTGCATCAGTTTTGCATAAACGCCTCTCTGTACCAACCAACCACGCTTAAATAGGCCAGACAATTATGAGAAAACACACATTACTGCGACTGCTCTATGTAGAACAAAACGCTGCAATTGCATCTTCGTACTTTTCAAAGGGCTGCAAATGTTTTCTTCTTTTCATGTTTGCTTGCATCACGTTGTGTGCCAGTTTAACAATGGAAAAGGGCTGACCTCTGTAATCCTCATGCGCAGCCGGTGGTTATCTGTCTGCAGCCCGTCTAGCCGCGAAGTGTTGGCTTGGTTAACACTCGTGACAGAGGTGGAGGTCTTCGAGTCTTCCTTCTTCTGATTCTGGGTGAACTTTAATCTCCGGTTCTGAGTGGCTGCATCCGGATTTGTTCTCATGGTAATTAGCTGAAAGAGAAGATATGAAGGTTAGTTATAGTTGGCATTCGGCACATTGTGGGCTAGATATGTTAGTGTTTATTCTATATTTTTACGATCTAACACTAGTTAAATTTGTCCTCAAACCCATATACAACATATTAGTTGTAATTTAGTGTGATGTATTTGTATATGAATTACTTTTAAACGGGGTGACTGTAGCTCTGTATGCCTTGGATTTTTAGTTATGGATTTTTGATTATGTAAAAAAATTAAATAAAGGGCAACTGGGTCAAATTTTTCATCATGATTATTCGAAACAATCATCTATCAAGTAGAGGGAGAATAGCTCATTTATTAGTAAAGTTTGGTGATTTATGTTTTAAAAGCTTCTGTGATTTTACAGAATGAGCACACATACCATTATGAAGCATTTTCACAATTGATTGGAGCAGCACACTGTCCTATTTCAAGTGATGAATAATTGCTATTGCCATGTCCAAACTAAATATTCTATCTTTTGAATGGTCAAAGTCCTCAAAATGGCATCTAATACCAGGAAATACAGACTAAAACCCATGACTATACAAACTCCTAACAAACCTTAGGGACAAAGACGAGACACAGTGTGATGGTGCTGCAGAAGATGATGACCAAGGCCACGATGCAGAACTGCACATTGGGCTGGTCCCGTGTGAGGAAAGACACAGCTGCACCGATGATGCACATGATGCCCACGTTGTAGACACTCATCCCGATGTATTTGCTGTCGTTGAGGGCAGGGATGCTCACGTTCCTTGTTTCCCAGGCGAGGAAGCAACCGAACAACTGTGGGAACAAAATATTTAAGTACTTATGCCTTTGTTGATATACACTATAATGTAGGATTATAAGATTATTGATTGTCTGTGTTTGCACTGTGCTGCCTTTTAATATATATACAGCACAGTATCATAAAAGTTATGTACCATAGGGAGCTGAGGTAATAAATGTTGTTTGAGATAATGGCCCTGGGCAGGTCTTATCTGTCTCGTTAGTTACGTAAAAACTTCTTTATGCCTAAAAGTTTATTCCTAACCCCTAACCTTAACTAAACAAAAGTGTTCCTTTACATCCTTTTTCCAGACACATTAGATAGAAGCTGTTGCGCCCTCTCATAGAAGCTGTTGCTCCCTTTCATGATCTTTGTTCATTCGAATGCCTCTTTACACCTAACCTTCAGTTGTGATTTGTTTTCGTAATAATTGTGTCCATTTAGTGGAAATACCAGAATCTGTGCATTATTTAATGTTTTGTCTGTCCGATTACATTCATTCATAAATTAAGTAAGATATTATTAGTTTAAGTCCACTTGGTTTTTAAAACATGTACTAGTAGATCTTTCCTTGTGTAAAATATATTTTAATCATCAGACAATATCCCACTCAATTGCACAGTCATGGTAAAGGTTTAATAAACTTGCAGATACGTGTCTGAACAGGAAGTAAAGTGAAATGCCTATGGAGCCATAAGGACCATAAGCCGCATGTGCATTGGTGTGAAAAGAGGCAATTGAGTCTCCAGACTGAAAGTACATGAGAGAATTCTGTGTCCTCTCACCATTAACAGTCCCTTGTAGGCATAAACGATGCCAAGCCAAATGGTCATGTGGGTGTTCTCACAGTGCTCCAAGAAAGGACGGATGGCGATGTCTCGGCCGTGAGGATCCGGCTGTTGACACAAACACGGAGAAATAGAGATGAGGCAAATCAAACAGTTTATCAAGCCATAAAAGAATGGGGCATAAAGCTCAAATCTAATATTCATTTCATATACAGGATAAATCAACAGTTCAAACATTACAAACACAAAAAACGGTGTCATTCATAAATGAATAAAAACGAAAGAAAAAGCAATAGTAAAAGAAAATTACCTCCTAACCTCTACAAATTCAACTGTAACTACTCAACACGTCACATTATTCAAAACAAAAATCGCTTGTATTTCAATAAGAGCTACATTTTGTCCTCATGTCGATATAATGACATTGAGTTTGTTATGAAAGATGTCAGTAATCCTGCAGGTGTCCAATCAAATCCGGCTAAACAATGCCCACAGGCGTCTCCAAAGTCATCTGAAGTTAAATTAATCTTTGCTTGGCTCGCTAATGGCCACAACTTACAACAACGCTTATTCATTAATATGATTTACAACTCTTCTTCCCTTTCTCCTTTCACATACTCTATGCTGCCTCTGTAATGCTATTCCATATTTGTCAACACTTGACAGTCTAACAAGTGACCAAACGGGAATATGAGCTCCTGAGTAGGCCTATTGCATCATGAGTTATGGATAAACGAATTAACTAAAGCATTAGCATACGTTCATCTGCAATAGATCAACGGGGGACATCATACATCCACGTGTCGAACTGGCCTGAATATACGGGTACTTCTTACTGATTTGAAGGACTTTTTGGGGACATTTGCTGTTTCACAACATATAATATTTTTTATTTTATTTTAAATTGTTAATTACTATTTTTTTTTAACAATTTTTAAATTGTTAATTACTACCCCTCCCTGAACCAACACCTTAACGTGGTGGAGGGGTTTGAGCGCCCGAATGATCTCAGGAGCTATGTTGTCCGGGGCTTCAAGCCCCTGGTAGGGTCTCCCAAGGCAAACAGGGTCCTGGGGGACGGGCCAGACAAAGATCGGTTCACAAGCCCCCATGATTGAAAGAAAAACAAGGCCAGTTACGTCGCCCGGATTGGCGTTACCGGGCCCACCCTGGAGCAGGCCTGGCGTGGGTGCTCGACGGCGAGCGCCTGGTGGCCGGGCCTTTCCCCACAGGGCCCGGCCGGGTGCAACCCAAACGAGTGACGTGGGGCCTCCCGTGGACCCACCACCTGCAGGAGGATCCGTAAGGGCTGGTGCGGAGGATCTGGCGGCAGTTGACGGCAGGGCCTCGACGACCGGATCCCGGACGCAGAGACTAACTCTGGGACATGGAACGTCACCTCGCTGGGGGGAAAGAGCCTGAGCTTGTGCGGGAGTTGAACGGTTCCGACTAGATATAGTCGGCCTCACCTCCGCACAGTTTGGGCACTGGAACCCATCCTCTTGAGAGGGCTGGATGCTCCACTTCTCTGGTGTTGCCTGCGGGGAGAGGCGGGCGGCTGGCGTGGGCTTGCTTATGCCCCACAGCTCAGCCGCCATGTGTTGGAGTTACCCCAGTGACAGAGAGGGTCGCGTCCCTACGCCTTCGGGTTGGGGACAGGTCTCTCACTGTGGTGTCGGCCTACGGCCGAACAACGGTGCTGAGTACCGCGGCCTTTTTGGAGTCCCTGGGAGGGTACTGGACAGTGCACGACCGGGGACTCCGTTGTTCTACTGGGAGACTTCAACGCCCATTGTGGCAACGACAGTGACACCTGGAGAGGGGTGATTGGGAAGAACGGCCCCCCCGATTGACCCGAGTGGTGTTCAGTTATTGACTTCTGTGCTGGTCACGGACTGTCCATAAGAACACCATGTTCAAGCACAAGGGTGTCCACCAGTGCACGTGGCACCAGGACACCCTCGGCCGGAGGTCAATGATCGACTTTGTTGTCGTGTCATCTGACCTCGGCCGCGTGTCTGGACACTCGGGTAAGAGAGGGGCGATGCTGTCAAACCAATCACCACCTGGGTGAGTTGGATCCGCTGGCGGGTGAGGAAGCCGGACAGACTGTGGCAGCCCAAGCGTATTGTGAGGTCTGTTGGGAACGTCTTGCGGAACCCGCTGTCAGCAGGGTCTTCAATTCACACCTCCGGGAGAGCTTCTCCCAAATCCGCGGGAGGGCTGGGCGATTGAGTCCGAGTGGACCATGTTCTCGACCTCCATTGTCAATGCGCTGCTCGGAGCTGTGGTCGCAAGGTCTCAGGTGCCTGTCGCGGCGGACACCCCGCGGTGAGACCCGTGGTGGACGTGGGATACCGTCAGGCGGAAGAAGGAGGCCTATCAGGCCTCTTTGGCTTGTGGACTCCTGAGGCCGTTGAGCGGTATCGCGGGCCCTGGAGGAGGACTATCGGTCGGCCCCAAAGAAATTCTGGCAAACCGTCCGGCGCGCTCAGGAGGGGGAAGCAGTGTTCCACCAACACCGTTTACGGTGCGGGTGGGGACCTGCTGACCTCAACTGGGGATGTCGTCGGGCGGTGGAAGGAGTACTTTGAGACCTCCTAAATCCCACTGTCACGTTTCCGCAGAGGAAGTAGAGACGGAGACTCGGAGGCTGACTCATCCATCACCCAAGCCGAAGTCACTGAGGTTGTTGGCAAACTCCTCGGTGGCAGAGCTCCGGCGGTGGATGAGATACGCCCACGAGTACCTAAAGTCTCTGGATGTTGCAGGACTGTCTTGGTTGACACGCCTCAGAAACATCGCGTGGCGGTCGGGGTCGGTGCCTCTGGACTGGCAGACCTGGGTGGTGGTCCTCTGTTCAAGAAGGGGGACCGGAGGTGTGCTCCAACTATAGAGGGATCACACTCCTCAGCCTCCCTGGTAAGGTCTATTCTAGGGTACTGGAGAGGAGAATCCGACCGATAGTCGAACCTCGGATTCAGGAGAGCAGAGTGGTTTTCGTCCTGGTCGTGGAACACTGGACTAGCTCTATACTCTCCATCGGGTGCTCGAGGGTTCATGGGAGTTTGCCCAACCAGTCCACATGTGCTTTGTGATCTGGAGAAGGCTTTCGACCGTGTCCCACGGGGTGCCCTTTGGGGGGTGCTGCGGAAGTACGGGGTCCGGGGCCCTTTGCTCAGGGCTGTCCGGTCCCTGTATGACCGGCGAGCAGGAGCTGTGTTCGCGATTGCGGCAGTAAGTCAGATCTGTTCCGGCAGTGTGTGGACTCCGCCAGGGCTGCCCTTTGTCACCGGTTCTGTTCATTTGTTTTTATGGACAGAATTTCTAGCGCAGTCAGGGGGCGGAGGGGGTCCGGTTTTGGAGAGCACAGGATCTCATCTCTGCTGTTTTGCAGATGATGTTGTCCTGATGGCTCCATCAAACCTGGACCTGCAACATGCACTGGACGGTTTGGCAGCCGAGTGTGAAGCAGCTGGGATGAGAATCAGCACCTCCAAATCTGAGGCCATGGTTCTCGACGGAGAAAAGGTGGCTTGCCCTCTCAGGTGGGTGGGGAGTCCTTGCCCCAAGTGGAGGAGTTTAAGTATCTCGGGGTCTTGTTCACGAGTGAGGGAAGGATGGAGCGTGAGATTGACAGGCGGATCGGTGCAGCGTCTGCAGTGATGCGGTCGCTGCATCGGACCGTTGTGGTAAAGAAGGAGCTGAGTCGAAAGACAAAGCTCTCGATTTACGGTCAATCTACGTTCTCCCCTCACCTATGGTCATGAGCTTTGGGTAGTGACCGAAAGGACAAGATCGCGGATCAAGCGGTCGAAATGAGCCGCTGCTCCTCCACGTTGAGAGGAGCCAGCTGAGGTAACTCGGGCGTCTGTTCCGGATGCCTCCTGGACGCCTCCCTAGGGAGGTGTTTCGGGCATGTCCCACCGGAGGAGGCCCCCCGGGGAAGACCCAGGACACGCTGGAAGGACTATGTCTCTCGGCTGGCCTGGGAACGCCTCGGGATCCCCCCGGAGGAGTTGGAGGAAGTGTCTGGGGAAAAGGAAGTCTGGGAGTCCCTGCTTAGACTGCTCCCCCTGCGACCCGGCCCCGGATAAAGCGGAAGAAGATGGATGGATGGATGGATGTTAATTACTATGGCAACAATCCTCATTTGAAACCCATGTATGGGACTGTTTAGTGACCATGCCACTGCTTTTCATTTGTCTACTTCCGGGTCCAGCAGAATTCCAGGCATCTTCACATTCACTGCATTTTAGTGATTTTATCCTAACCCTAATCCACGGTTTTGAACAAAGCTGTTTTGAAATGCAATAAGTGTATTCTGGTTTACCTCTGGAAATGATTTCCAACCTATTTTGCCAAAGAATTCTTCCCACTATAATTATATAACTATAAATAAAATAGTTACCCTGACTTTTACTTAGTGTCAAACATTTTCCCTGATATGACTTAAATTCATCAGAAGTCCATGTTAAGTGTTGATGTCACACTTAACAATCCAACATTACTGCGCTTCTCTATCTTTCAACTGTAATATCAGGATTATGTCATCACATCTCAAGAGAATTTTCAGTTAGCCCAGTGTTAGACCAATGAAGACCTTAAGATGCTAAATACTAAACACTAAACTTAGTGTTTATTCAAAAGTATTCAGACACCATAGTGTGATAATGTATTTACCCAGCGCCTTATTAGGATGTTCCCCAGCTTTTTGGAGTTCTGTTTAAAAACAATGTTTTGCTGGACGTTTGGTCCATCCCGCCAGCAACGTATCCGGAGCTCTAAACCTGAGTCTGGTTCACCCACTCTCCTCCTGCCTGTAAGTGCAGCATCATATCTCCGCCACTCGTCATTTGACCCCAGTGTTCACCATTGAGCTTGAATTTATGGCAATTGCAGCTATTCAAGCTTTTTTCAATGACCTTGATGGACTTGCAATTTTATTTCTCTAATGGGTCATCTCTGCAGAAGAACCCCAGCACTGACAAACCAAAATAACCAAAATAATGTATCATTTATTTTGCCCCACGTGTATCATAAAGTATTGTTTTCATTATCTCTATTGCACAGAACAAAAGCCCGCCCTTTGTGTCTTCTAAGAAGAAGCAGTCTTTGTCAACCTACTTGCATTTCCCTCATCAAGTTTGAATTCTGTGTGTATGCACTTACACATCACTGCCTGCAGACAGACCAAACTAAACATACTAAGAGCATGAACTACATGTCTAGATCAGAGTAACCTCATGAAACGCCCTTGTGAGTGTTTTCTGACACACGTGCCTGACAATAATCTGAGCACTGACTGTGGTTTAACTAATTTATTAGACTATGGAACTATGGCAAAGTGGGGCAGAAGATGACTCATAGCTGGGCGATTTTCAACAGGGAATCTCAAATACTCAAGACAAACTCAGACACTGGATTACAGTATTTTGTCTTATTTTGAAAAACAAATGCAATTTAGAGTTTCAGTTTGGTATTTTCTGTCACTCTCAGGTGAACTGTTAAACTGGGACTTATGACAGTCTTCATGAATATGTCTGTATTCAGTGTAAGACATTCTGCATCAGTGCTCTGCATACTCGGAGCAAACCCGTCCAAACCCGTCAAACCCATCCAAACCCATCCAAACCCATCCAAACAACAGGACAAAATGAGCTACAATGCTTCAGAAGTTTGCTCTGTCATAGTAAAGCTTGCTGTAGCTCGGCTTCTTTTGGAGGATGTCGTCTGGGGAGTTGCCAGGCAACAGGGCTGTAGGCGGACCCAAAGCACCACTGAAAAAAATGCCTTTTCCCTGTCATTTTTTCACAGTATACATCTGAGACAAGAGGACTTCGAGGGCAGCAGAAACCAGTTTTGCAGCACAGAATCGTTGGTCAAATACAACACACACATCCATGAACACAACCACAAAGTCAATCACCTTAATAATGTCAGACATGCCATGCACTATGACCTATTAGACATGTATGGCTACACTAACAGATTACACAAGATTGTACAAGATCGTTAGGTGGGTTGATCTTAAATGACTTTTACAACTTTTAGAGGGCTTTGGATAATATAATACAGAACTCTAAATGTGCATTCCAGTATCTTATGTGACAATGTGGAAAAGCCACTATGGCCGATGAGGGGTAGTGAATGTTCAAATTAACAATGCCTTTGGCCCAGAGCAGATAAAGTGAGGCGGGAAATGGGGCGCTCTCTGTGTGCTGTGCATGTGAACAGATGTTCAGGTGCACACACTGTGAGACTTTGGACTAAATGTGTGTGTGACAGACACATTTTGTCATTCTCTATACTTTCAACAACCAAGACTTAAGAGAATGAGGCATTTTAACTTAGGACTTTTGTATTTTGAAAAGGTTTAAAAATGACAAGAGGCATATGAATAAATAGGACAAAAACACATATCAAGTGTGCAAGTATTTTCAATTGTAGGTTGTGCTTTAGAGAAATATTTATGTACAGTATATTGATGCCATTTTAAACAACTCCAATAACAGCAAGGAGTGTCATATGTTTCTATTAAAGTGTAAATTTAGTTTGGTGGTGTATGATTGCTGCAGTACCAACATCAGTGGGAAGCATAATGTTTAGTCAATGCCCAGGATACCAGGCATGCCAACTGTTTGCCCAGGCACTCAGACAGAAAAAATATACAATCATATAAAATATACATATTACAAAATGTTTGTAATATGCAATGCACCCGTCTGCTCTGGTATTGAGAGCAGCAGTATTTATAGTAAAAACAAGTAGATAGGGGAATGCATTATGGTCGATTATCCCCTCAGTTTGGACAGTAAGGTGAAGGCTTTGCAACATGTTTTAGTGAGCGACTCTTGAATGCTCACAATTATGTAACATGCAGAGCCCAGATGTAGACCTTAGGCTCATTTCAAAGTGTCAGACACTTCTCTTCTGATTACTTCAAATGAGCTTCAAACTTCTTTTAGCTTGTCATGAATACATTATATAGAAATATGATTAAATAAGTAGAAGTAAAAATACTTGGTAATATGGTTATTCGATTGAAAGTAAAGACATAAGGATCAAAGTAGTATTTATGCAACAAATTGTACCATGACTACTAGTAATACTAGCAATCAAATTTAGTACTTGCATACAATTCAGAAGAATCAGAAGGGGTTTATTGCAATTGTCAAGGAACAAAATTCACAAACATAAGAACTTATCTCTACATTAAGGTGCAACATAAATTCAATCCAAAGGGCATGCATTAAGAAACAATTTAAAATTACTATAGTATAAAATAAAAATAGACATTACTATGTACATGAGAATTACAGTTAAATTTACAGTTGTAGTGCAGAAAGTGGCAGTGCAGTGAGTGGTTGAATAGTTGCAGTTAAAGTGGCAGGTGTCTAAGAAGTGTTCATGAGTCCAACGGAGGGAAAGAAACTGTTCTTGATGGCGGGAGGTTCTGGTCCGGATGGACCGTAGCCTCCTGCCTGAGGGGAGTGGTTCAAATAGACCATGTCCAGGGTGAGAAGGGTCAGCTGTGATCCGACCTGCTCGTCCCAGGTCGTGTACTATTCATGTGGGTGTTGCTACATGAACTTTTAACATATTTTAATGTATTTATTGACTTATCTTATTTTTGTAATTAAATGTATGAATGAGCTACATGGACACCTGTGGATTAATAAAGCATCTATCTATCTATCTATCTACAAATTGTACCATGACTACTAGCAATTCTAGCAGTCAAATTTAGAACATGAATACACTCACCATGCACTTGCCATGTGGGTCTAAAATACATAATTTACTATTGTAGAAAGTAAGTCCCATACAAACAATTGTCCCACCAAAACCTCCTAACAAATGTCTATCATGTTTGACGTGCTGAACCAAAGTAAGTGACAATAGAGAATTGAACTTTTACACATTCAAAGCCCCTGAGCGGCAAGAGTCTAGTTTATTGTTCTGCCATTTTTACACTACGCCAATCTCAAGATATTTAACCATATTAGCCCACAAATTTCATATCTCACTGTAATCTCCAGCTGCACAAGCCTCCTCCCTCCAGCTCTAATTACAATAAAATTATCTTTTAACTTGAATGTGTCTGTCTGAATTTAAATATTTCTGCTCTCTTGCTTGCTTGAGTATTCCACAGGCCATTCCTCCATATTTCATACAAGACGTTAATCCCATTTGAGGACTAATCCTCCTGATACAAGCATGGCCTAACAACCTTCGAACCACCACTGGGCCAAATTGGCAGTGGCAGGATGAAGCTGAGCTGCAAAGGCATTTTTGCTCTTATTTCTTTCTTAGTGAGGAAGGCCACACTAATGGTTTGACAAAAGGATGATGTTACACTGTTGTGGAAACTGGCTGACCCCAAATACAGCCTGTGTTTGTGCTCATGCTGAGAGAAATTAGTGGCTGCTTAAGGCTTACTTCTCTTCCCTTATCACGGCTAATTGTAGGATGCAAATGAGCTGACCCTCACTGTTTAATTTGCTCTGTTCAGCATTGTTAACTGATTGGACCATTAAATCACTGTAGAGAAGTCAGCAAGCTCTGTAAAGTCTACATTTTAGAGCAATTTCTGACACATAAACGTGAATCATCACTGTGTGAAATAAAACTGAAATACGGGCTGGTCCCAGCTGAGGCATAAGGCTGCTACACAAAGCTCCTGTGTTTTAAGTGTGCTGTCGGCAGAGTGCTGACCACACCGACAGGAGGCTGTCCCAAAGCACTTAGTGCCCATGACTTTACAGACTGCTGTGTTTCATCTTGTTTATCTGAGGACAATATAAAATCAAATAACTTATGAATCTAATATAATCGTCATTGTAGAAAAAGAGCAACAGCGCTAATGTGTGAGCAGTCAAACAACAGCAAGAATGCTGCATCACAAGAAGGAGTGAAAATGAAACTTTTTCAGATCGATGCAGTAGAAAATGGTGTATTTGACATGTGATCAATATTATATAAACAGCCTAGACCTGAATGAAGACTCCACTCCAGCTCTGACACAGTCCCTAACAAAGGGACTTATTCACTCACTTGTGCTTATTCCCAAAATTACAGCATAATGACACAAACACACAAACTGCATAATAATGAAACATGCAGGGAGGGAGCTCCAGCAGGGAGCTGCCTTAACTGATTTATTAAGAGCTAAACGCATCATTAGTGTAAGCGGCTAACCCTGAACATTGGGCTCATTAGAATATGCAACCTCCATGGTACAGCATGGCAGTCTGCTAGCTGGTTATTGTACACTTCAGCTGCCTGTAATGTTGCTATTCCTTGACTCAAACCCCAGTCAAAAAGCTTGTGTCCATCAAAGCTGTGGAAAACATCAGATAATGTGGATTGTAAGACATTGAGAATTTCAAGTTTTCATCGAAGGGTGTTTCAGACATTTTTATCTCTGAGAGTTGAGAAAACCACAATGTCCTTGATGATTCTTGCATGTCAGCGCTCACGGCTTAGGCTTTATAAAGCATTCACTGTTTTTGCCAGATACGCCTGACCATTCATTCAGAATGATAATTAGTTGGTAAACCCAAACCCTTTATGTCATTACAGCTCTGTCTTCACAAGCTCTCTCCTTCCTATTTTATGAGTCAACCAAACACATGCCAAGTCATCAGGAAATAATGTTGATTATTCAACGTTTATGTTCTGATCCGATGGTCTGTTTATCTGATACATGTGTGTCTCATTACACCTTCACAGAAAAATAACTAATTGAACAGTATTTAAGATACCCAGCTTGGACACAAAATGCACTAATTTCCTCAGTTCAGTGCCTAATAAATCAAATGCATCATTGCCTAAACACAATGGGGGCTGTTGGTGATGGAATGGTATGCTTAAAACCTTCTGCAAATATTTATTTCATGTACAATGAGAGGATGTGCTTTGGAATTCCCCAAAAGATGAAAAAACAAACAATCCCTGTACTGCTGTAGCTGTTATTGCTTGTGTGGACAATAATAAGCATACTGTTACACCCAACAGAGGGAAATCACAGTATCGTCTTTTGAGGAACGGCTCTCGTGTGTGTCCCCTCCACTGCTTCTGTCCCTGCAAAGCCGGAGCAGTAATTGAGTCCTTTGAGGCCCTGGGTTGCCATAAGCCCTATGTTGTGGCTGCTTAATTGGCTGTGTTATTCGCAAGCAAACCACGGTGTACAGTGTTAGCACAGTTCAGGCCTTGCCAATGAACAACGTGGCTGACAATTTTCATAACCTTCTTACCACAGACTAAAATGATGCTTTCCACTGAACAGAGACAATGTTTATAATGAGCATGGTCAAGAAAGTAAGTTTTCAGCAAATTTACATTTATTCTGTCAAAGATACATGACCTTTTGATATACACAGTGT
Organism: Chaenogobius annularis; assembly: GCA_015082035.1. Taxonomy (NCBI): domain Eukaryota; kingdom Metazoa; phylum Chordata; class Actinopteri; order Gobiiformes; family Gobiidae; genus Chaenogobius; species Chaenogobius annularis. The sequence goes on from BJKM01000230.1 coordinate 292,937, forward strand.
AAAATATTACATTGCCATTTGTATGAAAATTGTCAGCCACGTTGTTTGTTGGGCAGCCCTGGCAGAATTCAACATGCCAGGGCTGCCCAACAAACAATGTGAAGAATGTTGGCCATTGCCTCAACAGGATAGAGGTGGCTTGCCCCAAGTGGGGGGGTTCAAGTATCTCGGGGTCTTGTTCCCGAGTGAGGGAAGGATGCAGTGTGAGATGAGATGAGATGAGACAGTTTGATCGGTGCAGCGTCTGCAGTGATGCGGCCGCTGTATCGGACTGTTGTGGTGAAGAAGGAGCTGAGTCGAAAGACAAAGCTCTTGATTTACCGGTCAATCTATGTTCCTTCCCTCACCTATGGTCATGAGCTGTGGGTGATGACCGAAAATACAAGTGGTTGAAATGAGTTGGATGCTCCCTTAGAGATGGGGCGAGGAGTCACACAAGAGGGGCTCGGAGTAGAGTCCCTGCTTAGACTTATGTCCCCGCAACCCAGCGGAAGAAGATGTGGGCTTTGTTGGCAAGGCCTGAAGTGTGCTTAAACTATGAAAGACATTTTATTTTTTTGCCTTAAAATTAGGTGAACTGAAATACTGAAAATAAATAACTGAATAATATATATATATAAGTAAAAATATCCACTGAATATAAATGTGATGTAAAAAAAAAAGAAAAAAAAGTGGGGAAATAATACAAATGCTTTAATATTATTCAGTTTGTAATCTTTTAAATTTCAGTGTAGAAAAAATAAATAAATTAATATTATAGTTTGCTAAAATAAAAACCTTCAAAGTGGAGCTTTGTTTGACTCAAATTACCTTTATACGGTAAAAGGAAACTGAAAGTAGTTTCTTTGTTGGCATTTGGAGATTTAGGAACTTCAGCTCAATGAATATCCTCAACACGCGGACTCAAACATTTTATCTAAGGAGAGAAAGATAATAAGCACAGCTGTGTCTGTACCAGTGATAAATGTGAGCGTGGCTGCAGTGTTCCTCTTGTTCATCTGGTTTTCCACGACTGTATACTTGATTTCCTTCTTTTAGATGTCAGGCACAAACTAAACATTTTGGAGAGTTGGAGACTTTTACATCACATTTTATTTGAGTTTTGAGCTCTGACAGAAGAAAAGTTTAATGACTCTCTTGCAATTTTGCAACTTACTGCAAAAATTGCAAATGTTTTACGTACCAAGTTTGTGTAAGTACCAAACACACACTAATAATTAACATTAACATTCTAATTATTTATATAACATATATTATTTATATAACACTTGGCCCTTCAGTCCTTACCATATTCCCATATTCGTTCTGTACTCTGGTCCCACACCATTGCCTGTGGGTCCAGGCCTTGGCTCCACCTTGGGGAGAGAGCTAATGATGCAGAATGCAGCCGAGCTCTGCAGGAGGACTGTAATGTGCTGTGAGAGCAGGAGGGAGGCACGCGCAGAAAGAAACAGGCTCAGCTCACACTCTGAAGCTCACATTCACCAAAGCTGCAGAGGGGCAGTTTCACATGTACTCATGTTTGGGGCAAGCCGTGACAAGATAGTGTCTAGGGTGCACTACTGTGGGCAGAAAAGAGAGGGTTTATGATAGGAGCATCAACAGCAGCCTGGAGGAGGTGACACAATGAGTTCGGCACCATTGGCTAGATATGACAGGCCTGCTAACACCTCGTAGCCTCTGCATTGGAGACACACACGCACAGGCTGACTCACACACTCCCAGGGGCATCTCTGCACCTAGCTAAAGCCTGGCTGTGACAAACACAACGCCTTATGGCTGGCTCCAGGTGCCCGAGGAGAAAGCGCATTATTCCTGCCATGTGCTCGTGAACACTACAGGCAGCAGGACAATGACACTGAGCAAACGGCACAGATTACAACACAACTTACAAATGCAGCAGCAATCTTTATCAGCCTCTCCAAAATGTTTGTGTCGGGGGAGAGGAGTGTGCAAAGAAAACTCATCAGGCAACTGCAACATCAGCAGCGGGCAGGAAATCCATAGCAGCTTTACAGTCAATTACTTGAACTGTCATTGGGCTGCCATCACCTGCCTCCCCAAGGACAGTAACCAATCACACCAATGAGCGAGGCAGCACCACCAATCACAGCCAATCAGAGTCCAGCCTGAGTCACTGACCTGAGCTCTGCATTCAAACTAAACAAGTTTGCAAAGTGTTTTGGCTGTCTCTTCATGGTTAGAGAACTGAGGGAGAGTTGACTTGATTTATGTGGAAAAACCCAAACTGCTCATATTTTCATAAAATATTCAGGATCAGCAGCAAAAAGGAGCTTCCCTGCACTAACCTCTTGGTGACATCTGAAATATTCAACACAATTCAGCCAGTCAAGCAGGCATTGATGAGTGTGTAAACTTTGGGACCATCACAGGTTCTCACGCATCCTCCTTATAAATGTGTTTTAAGTAATGGCAATTAGGCAGTTCAAATCTAAATAGTATATATTTTGAATAGGGAAAAGAAATTCTTCAACCCAGGAACTATTGAGGACGCTGGAGAGTTACACCTTCATCAAGCTCAGACAGTTTTCAAGGCACACCTGGCAATACCTCAAGGCACGCTGGTTGAAAATCTAGGACATAGTTAACAATTCTGTTTTGAATGCACCACCACAAGCAGACATAAGAAAGATGACAGCCTGTCCTTGAGTGGCTTCAATACAAAAATATAAGAATAGAATTGCCAGTGCGATTGCGAGAGATTAATTAAAGTAAAGCATTGTTAATTATATTCAGTTATGTAAGACAAATGAGGCCTATGCGGAGCTGACCTCTCTTCTTCTAAACTCATTTTCTGCCACTGTCACATTCACACAACTGGAACACCAGTTTATATCAACTTACTTGACATGAAAATACTTTGGCGCTATTGTCCCATGTAGGACTGACACAAAAAACGAATGAGTTGAATTGGAAAAATAAGAATAAAAAAACGCTGAAGGGACTTTGCTCAAAAAGGCCCCTGTCCCTTGCTGCCACTTCTCATTGCTTTCCCTATATAGGTGTAATGAAGAACAGCGAATACATCTCTCTTTCGCTCTGGTTTGCGCTCTCACTCATCTCCCGCCTCTCCATTTCTCTGCCACCTTATCGATCCCTCCATCCAATCAGCCTCTCGTGGATACGTGAATCTCATTCTGAGGACATAGCCGCGCATTTCATCCGAGCACAAATCGATACAGTATGTCTTGTGAAGGAATGCAAAGATTCTATATATTTATAGAAACATGCAGAAAAGTCTCATTTTAAAAACAACAGGGAAGATTTGGTATTTATAGCGCCTTTTAACATCTCTCGGAAGCTGGAGAAGAATACAAGCTGACTGCGTGTGATATAATGGCTACTAATGTAGATAGATGAAATAAGAGTTCATTGCATTATAAAGGGTGGAAACGCAGCTCCTCTAAGGGTGCAATCTGACACCGCGCTGCAGATACCCCCGGCTTCAGATGAGTAATGCTGCTTTGCTTCTGCTGGAGTACGACTTTTCATTGATGGATCAAACAGAGCTGTGTACGGCACCTCCATTGACTGTGACACAAGGTCCTGTTTTCACTGTTTTCCTTTGGTTTAACTCCCTGCTGTATAGCATGTAAATGCATTCTCACACAGTCTGACCCTCTCTCTCCCCACGGTCCCAGCTGCCCTGGCACGCTTATCATGACTAATGAAAGCCAAGGCACAATGTGCTACAGTTGCAAACAGGACGCTGCAGCTACACAGTGTTATTTGTTTCATTGTGCCTCAGATAACATCACAGAAATGAGCACAGGCGCCTCGTGTCACACATGGAAACACAGCTCTCACTGAGAATCAGAGCTTCCGAGGTAGATGTTCAAAGTGCAGAGGCAAACACAATACAAATGTCTATGCAGTCAAGCAGCGAAGGGCAGTAACACAGTGATGCTGCACCCAGTCAGTCAGGTTAATTACTCAACAGATGGCTGTCAGTGAGGCCTGAGGAGGAAGAAACAAAAGCATCTCTGTAAACAGACTCAAGCCATGTATGAACATCCGAATGTGCAGCACAATAACCAAACACTGCAGCAAAGACTGAGGGATATGTCTCCTCTTCCCTCACTATAGAGCCGGACTATATGGTACCTATCCAGGAACACACCCTCGCTCTACCATAGCGACACGTCTCAACATCTAAGCCTTACGCAGAGAGCGCCGGCCTCTACGCTGCTAATAATAAGCCATACACCACCACAGAGAGGCAGTCAGATAATTTAACAAGCATTTGCACTTGAAAAGTAATTTATCACAAATGACATGTCATTCAAAACAGTCATTTCTGCTTTCTGTCAAACAGACATATTTTTTTTTTAGGTGCAACCATATGGTCAAAAATGACATTGTGCGAGTCTGCATTCAGATTTATTTATTGACGTTATTTAAAAATTGGTGCTATGAAAGAGCAGCCCAATTTTTAACATAATGGTGACAGAGTTCAAGAACTTTTCCAATTCGGGTCTTTTTGACAAGACTTGCTAAAATGCAAGAAACTAAAGTCCAGCACTAAGTTTAGAAATATAACAAATTTTGATTTCTCAATCATGATTAAATGCGTAACACCAGGAGCTAAGTGACTATAGTTCACACAGCGCATATGTTTCCACCCTCCCACTCATGATACTGTATTGATCTAAGACATTCATAGGCCTGAGGTTGTTGAGACTACGGAACGAGCGGGAAGTCGCGAGGGGGAATTGAGAGGTGGAGCTGAAAAGGCCCAAGGACTTCACAGATATACGTGGGACATTTATTAGAAGATTAGGAGACAATGAGGATCAGTTACTGAGTGCACATGCTGGACTATTTAAGCGCATTCCCCACTTTCCTTTTGAATGTCTGAGTTTTAACCATTTTTATTGAAAGACTGCAGCAGCATTTATTTAAAGAACATGACACAAGTGTCAGAGCCAGTTCCCAAAATATTCTGTTTCATAGGCTCCTTTTCATTCCTGGACTGAACACATCATCACAAAGAGGAGATAAAGGGAAATAAATGGTGGTTCTACAATATGTCAACCGGTCAAAAAGCTGGCACTGTCCAGGGTGCATTATTCTCAATATTGTGCCAATAAACCCGTCTAGTGCGCAAAAACATAGCATTAACTAAAAAGAAAACATCTGCAAATGGAAAGGGCTATTTCCATATGCCAAACGTGGGATAAAGTGCATGAACCCTGACCTGGATTTGTAGGGAATGTGAGGTGGGCGCATTGCCAGCTGGTTGCAGAGGCATTGGGTTTAATTATGTGACCTTCTCTGCAACTGGCTCAAAGGCGCCCTGCCGATGGGAACAGCAAATCAATGTCACCCTGGGCACTCTGATGATGAGTAGCCATGACACACCCTTTTCTCACCCCCTTCTGCTCTAATCTGCTCACATATCTACAACTTTATCTCAACTAATGTCTCAATTTCCTTGATAAGGCCCAGTTGTTTCCTGTCTGAATCTTAAAAATGTGTGTGATGTGTTCACACATATAATAATAATAAACAGGACTAAAACAAGACCAAACCAGCACATCACAACTAAACATGGGCCAAACCAGGACGTTTGGATCTTTGTAAATTTTTTGGTGAAGGGTCGGTCATCTGCTTTTTAAAAGGTTCTTTTTTTCAGACCAAACTTGTTTGTTTATCTGACGCTTTCAACTACTCACTCGCAATCTTCTTCAGAGTGTCACATGATGGTGCTGTGATGTGTCTTGTCAGCTGATTTAGATTCAGATTTGGTTTTGCTATCTGCAGTCCGACTTCTTTAGGACAATATCTCAGGTGTGTGAGAGTAAAAAGGCCCCCTCCTCCCATGTTGTCCTCTGTCCCAATGATCTTTACTTCATCCCAGTCCATAACATGGTTCTCTCTTTTACAGCGATCAGAAATGGCGATTTGAGTTGTTCTTGTTCTGCTTTGTGTCTTGTTGCTCATGTTCAAGCCCTCACTGTTTCCTTCACACATTCTGCTTTATGTTCTTTTTTCACACCCTCTCTGTTTCCCCAATGAATGTTTTATTGCAAGACATGCAGCGTATTTTGTAAATGACAAAAATGTATGATGTATGTATGTACAGGAGATGGAGACAGGAAGGTAGCGGACCCTCCAACAGTAAAGTTACATAGTGCATGTTTAAGCTAGGATATATTGTGCTTTTGTGCTCATTTTTCTGATGCAAGCTGCACTGGGATGTTGAACTCTAATGTCCCATCACAGATTGATCTTTGTGGGATATTCTCCTGACACAAAGAAGTATGCACACTACATTATGACTGATGTTGACATGCAAGTACTGTACTAAAATCATATACATCCAAATGTAATGATAAAACTGTCTGTAGGAATGGGCAAATAATCCAGATCACAATTTCCTTTTAAATATTGGGTCTAACAGCTTTGCAATAAGATATCAAAAGATCTGTTTCATCAGGGAGTTCACACTTCACTGTGATTGGTTCAATATTTGTGTCACTCTTGGGATTGTAAAGTGAGACATAGGAGGAGTGTGTGGGCCTATGGTTTGAGCATAGTTACATTAGTCATGAAAGCACTGAAATTGGCATTGGATCGTCACAGGGTCAGATTACCATTACAATTCATGGTATCATATTGCCCACTCACACGTTATATACATAGCAAGTGGTGACTTTACAAAGAATATCCATTGTTGAAAAACAGACATGAATAAAGTAGCTCACAGAATGCTTGCAAGGTTAATAATGGTCAAAGGCAGTGTAATTGTTGGAGCCATTTTGGTCTGAATGCACCTTGTCATCACCTCATTGCTGCTGGCAACGTGTCATGGTCGTCATTATCACCACACCATCATCAGCACATTTAGCCTCTACTATCATTACAATGTGGACTCACCAACTAATCCTGTGTGCGCCTTTGGCCAGATGAGATGGAGCTGCCTCTCTCCCTAACTGTGAAAAATCTGGGTAAACACATGAGAGGGAGAGGGCGAGAGAGAGACAGAGCCTTAATGGAGGGCTCAGGGCTGTGGTCGAGCTGGAGAGGACTATGATGGATGTGTCTGGGCTCTGATGAGGGTGTCTGTTGGATGATGGGGAGGCCGACAAGGGGAGGAGAGCTGCATTAGAGAAGCAAAACAGCATCATGGCGGACATTAACTGGAAGCACATGAGCTGTTCCTCCTCAAATCACAGTTGCGAAGAAGCTGGATTGCACACAGGCCCGGTAGGTTTGACTCAGGGTCTTCATGTTCAGGGGTAAATGCTCTGTATCTGATTGTGTAGAAATCAGGATCGATGAGAATGCTGAAAACATTTTCATCCCTGACACATAAAAAAAAAATTCATTCGCATATTTAGAACAGACAAATTGACAGAGAATATCCAAAAAGTAAGAGTAACATTACTTTAAATTTATATTACTCTATTAAAGGAACAAAAAAAGTAGATCAGGTAATTAAAAGTATTGGGAAAACTTCCATTCAAATGTAATTACAAAACGTAACTGTCTGAAGTTGATTTAACTGGAAAGACATATCCTTAAATAATGCACAAAAATACACTATCTGTCCCAAAAAATTAAACACACAAAAAATCACATTCACTAAGCTTCTGCAATGTCAAAGATTAATTTTATTCTGTGTTGCATTCTTTTTGCACCAAGATCTTGTATTGAGGACAGGAGAGTATGACCACTGTAGTAGATTAGTTTCTGCTTCTCTTCAAAAGGTTTTCTCTGCTTGATGCAATGATTTGACCCCCCTCAAACTGACATCTTTTCCATGACCACGGGATTTGTCTTTCCACATGGATGTTTCAGAAATGAGAAGCTGCCCACTACATCAGTTGGGTTTAAATACCATGTTGCACGCTTATCTAGTAGGAGGCGCGGACTTATTTGCTTAGTTGAATCAGGTGGTGCCTTTTTTTTGTCCAGGTTGTATATTTTCTAAACATTTACGGCAAAATTTTAAATTGATTCACATCTGAGGGAGTAGTACAAGAAACACAAATGTTCAAAAAGTTTTTGTCAGTACCGTTTTTCCGGACTTTTAGCCACTCCCCTATATAAGCCGCATTTGCTCTATTTTAAAAAAAACGATAATAAAACAATACATAGGCGCACCTTTGTATAGGCCGCAGAACTCTTTCCTTGACTTTTGGCATCGCATGATCTCCCCGCTGTCCTCCAGCGTCTCACCGTACATTCATTGATGTTAAGCTTGCGTGCAGCCGCGCGGTTTCCTAGCAAGATCGATGGCCTTCAGCTTAAAACTTGCTTCGTACGAACTTCTTCGTTTGGGTTCCATAATGATGCGGCAAGAATTTGAAAATAATTTATAGTTGGTAATTTGTCGTCCGTGTTCTATTTGCTAGCTGAAAAAAAAGCAACATCGCTTCTTTTTAACTTTTCTGTAGTTTTGATTCTAATTCCGGTTAGTTCGCCCCTAGCGTGAAAGAAAAAAAAACCACAGAAAGCCGCAGCCTCTAAAATAAGCCGCATGGTCTCAAAACATCTGACAAAAGTAGCGGCTAATGGTCCGCAAAAATACGGTATTCATCCTATATTCACTATGGTCAAATCAAACCAATATGTTCACTCAAGTAAGATGAGTATTGTGACATTGACAATTCTTTTTTTACTCACATTTGAGTGAAAGTGCGCGGTCCAAACAGTACTCAGAGAAGCATGATTTCTTTAAAAAGTTACTCAAGTAAATGTAGCTGAGTACCACCCGTCTTTGCACATGGACCTGCTTGCATGGCTCATTTCTTTTGTGTGCATAGGTTTTAAACTATATATTTGAATCCCTAGAGTGATCTTTACCTGGCTCCTTTTCTCTCTAGTGTTGCTCATCCCTGCTTTGATGTAGACGGCATGATTAAGTACCAGCCGTAACATAATCCCAAGCATGCATTTTCACAAAATATGAGGCCAATGTATTGTTCTCCTGTCCATTCTAGTCAATTCCACAATTACAGAGACCACTTGCGCCACTTTAAAATTTTAAGGGTTGTAATTGGTCAATTGCATTGCCCTCATGCTCAATCAGCGGTCGCCTAGCAACTGCAGTCAGGGCGAGAATGGAAAAAAAGCCCAGAGCAGAGAGAGGAGAGCAGCATAGGGGTGCAGGTGATGGTGAGGTTCAGCGTCTTGTGATTTTATGGTTATTCTGTAGGAGAGGATGTGAAGAGGGGACAAAGAGCAACATGATTAACAAGCACAAATAAATAATGCCAACCAATTTCATTTCAGAGGGAGTCACTTCAGCAAACTCAACAGCATTCTCTCTCACAAGACAAATACCAGGAGCATGGCAAGCCTTATGAGCAAATATTCTCCACCAAAAATGATGAAACCCTGTGTAAATCAACAACACTTTTTCTGTGGCTTGGTTATCATCAAGGTAGTGTTATTTGACTTTGGTTGATTTTGTTTACTACCATTTCTTTCTTTCTTGATGAATGATATATTAAAAAAACAATCACTGTTACAACAACTGTCTGCAAAATGACCAGCCATAAGTCACAAAATGTTTCAAATTTCAAGTATAATGCTTAAATCTCCTTTACAGGGCCTGCTCTCTACGGTCACATGATGCAGTTCGCACAAGTATTTTAAACAGACATAACAGTGGCTCTCGGCCGCTGTGATGCTCAGACTGAGTGACTGAAGGCTGTGGAGCTGTCCCTTTGTTCTGCTCCTCACCTCCTCTTTCCCACAGAGGAGGTCGATGGTAAGAGGCCTAGGTGGGTGGCGGTTATCCCATAATGACCTGGTTTACTTTGAAACAGCATTGATCTGGGGCAGTGCTTTACTCCTTGCTCACAAAAAGATCTTCAAAGCCTCATCTTAGCCTTATGCTAGTACCGCTCAATACGAGTGGCATGGATAATGGCGCACATTACATTGTACTTCATTCAACACAATAAATACTTTATTATTCTCGGTTCACGTCCTTTCACATCTTTGTCTCTGTCATGGGGGATATCTTTACCCACGAGAACACTTCTCTAAGGCAATTTAGCGTTTGATTTGTTTAACCAAACATGACATCAAAGGGGCATAGTTTGTTTGTTTAAGTCTCAATAAAAAGCAGCTAATTTAACATTATACTTTTTACGTTACATAAACTATGACAGCAGAGTTTAGCAGAGCAGCATGCCGTTACAGAGAGTGCCGAATATCTGTCTGCTCTGTCAATGGTTTCACAGACAAGATCTCCACTTGAATATTTTAGTTCAATGGCTGATAGGATGCACCACAAAGTTCTACTGGTCTTGTTTTACAGAGAGATGGTAGTTTGAAAAGGTCTAAAGATGAGCCGTAACAGACAGTCTAAGTCCATCCCAAGTCCACTCCGGCTGTAACAAGCATGTTTTTCGATTTTCTCTGCACATGCCCTCCCATGAGGTACGAGGTGCATATGAGGCAGAGATTGAACGAGTAAGAGAGGAGTGGATACATGACACAGGTAGAGGGCAAGGCAGAAACAGTTCAAAAAAAATAGCAGACCTGTTGCTTTTAGCATTTAGTAAAACTGGAAGTGAGAAAAGCTCTCGCCTGAGGGAGAGGGTCTATGAATGGACACTAGTCACTGCTGTGCAGACTGCAGGCTTTAAAACAGTACAATATACAATACTATTCAATATGCTTCCAAAAAGCATAGATTCCTGCACTTTAATTCCATTACAAAAAGACCGAAAAACATATGGAAAATATAAAACTACATTACGGTATTATATATTATGTCTTTGCCATCTTGGTCCGCTAATCAAGCATGTTCCATTTGAAAGTATCCATCTGTTGCTTTCTTAGTCCCTTTGCATTATTAAGTGTATTCCAATTATGCAAGCACACAACATTCGAGAGTCAACATGAGGAGGGCAAAGGCAGAGCAAAGGGCCTCATGATGAAATTAATCTGAAAGAGTCTTCACCTGCCTGTAGATTCAGGGTAGAGTCTGTGGTATCCTATTCCCAAACCACACCCTGAGAGTCTGTGCGTTTCAGCATTGGGAGTGTGACTGCAGATTTACTATGATCCCACAACATGTGTTATGGCTATTCTTCCCTGCGTGTGTCACCACACTCAACTGGGTGCCCTAACCGGCTATTTTTGTCTCATGGATCAACAGTGCCGCTCTCAGTGTTATGAATGTCAGAAACCATGGCCGTTGCCATGGTGATGCCACACTGCAATATTCTTTTGCAGCCTGCCTGTCAATGTGCAGCAGCTTCCAAGCCGAGGAAAACGACATAGACGGGAGGGGAAGGAGAGGAGACAAGACTTGAGGAGATGGGGTCTGCGGCACAATCCAGCAGAATGCTAATCATCCCTTCACCACAGTGTGTCCTTCATTATGCAAGAGACAATGCACGGAAGCATAGAGATTAATGTGCATCTAAGTGAGCACACACAAAACATACGTCTGTGGCTCTACACTGCCAACACGACAAGAACACACAAGGTCATGTGGTGTGGAAAGCGAGCCATACTCAGAGTGCCCATCACACACTCTGAACATCTGCACACTCACAAAGCCCTCTCAACCTGTTTTTAAACATGTGCGCTCATTAACTTAGCAACATGTGTCTCTGATTGGAAACCGCACAGTGTCCCCTCTAATACAACCATGCCAATAACAAATGCTTCATTATTAATGAGCCACTAAATGGATCCATTAGCAATGTTCAGCACAGCATCAGCATTCTCTGGGTGTTCATGGCGCAGCAGCTCAGGGCCAGTGTCATGGGAAGAAACACTTTTCTGAGCTATAAAGGGTTATGAATCACCAATGTGTAAAGAGGTCATTAAATGCTCAATTAAATACAAATCATTTAAGTGAATGAAAAGATCTGATCTGGAATGACACAAAGGTCACAACACATTGCTTGTCTGGAAATTCCTCAGACGGATTCAGACTGCTGCAGCATATTTTAATCATGTTTTATGCAGCCTGCCGTGAGGATCGACATGCTCACATAATAACAAAGAAAAGGATGCCCCAGTTTTGCTAAGGCTCAAATAACTGAATTAAGAGTTTTTCCCTCATTGTTAGAGCCACTTTAAAAATGAAAACTAACTATATTATGTATTTATATATTGATTTATGTTGGTCGACATAGTGGCACATGACAATACCGGATGTTATTTTATTACATAGCTAAATTGAATTATACAAGATCAAAACTGAAAAGAGAAGGAGGTAGAGTAAAAACCTCTCTAATGATTAAATAGAAGTCTGATGAGCTAACTGCACAGTGACTGTTCAATGATACACTGTCAGACTGCGTACCCCCGGGAACAGCAGGTACACACAGCGCAGGAACACTAGGTCAGCCACATTCGAATAAAAGGGAAACGCTGGGACAAAAGAGTTGGGCTTTGAGACACAATGACAGCGCGTTGTGATTTTAGAGGTAACAGGAAGCTAGATAATTAAAGGGACTTGTCACACATTTTACAAGGTCTTAGTTCAAGTACAATAGAGGACCTGATTAGCCCAAACACACTGCTAATAATCTCTGTCAAACACTGTTGTGCAGGAGTTACTGTTTATTTGGTGGTTAGAAGTCATGCCTCTCCAGCAGACGAGCCCTGGGTGTACTGCTGCAGGTCCCTTTCCTATGACCTGAGGCAATCTTGAATACTACTTATCATAAGGAAAATGTGGCTTTGTCTCAACTTTAAGGGTACATGGGAATGAGCAGACAGTTGTAACCAAAGCGACACAAATATTTCATCTTCATACAACATAGCTTCGTCAGATACCCCAAAGGACTCTTATCATCAAGGCTGACCAGCCCCTGCTGCGCTCTGCTCTATTTATCAAGTCACATGCAGGGATTTTATTTAATTACCGGAATGAACAAGTCAAAACAGAGTGTAAGAATAACTCTTTCACCATCCATTACCCAGATGGCTTTTGTGCTGAGTAAAAACATTCGAAATTTGTGTTTTTAACTACATTAATCCAGTTATACGCTGTGTGTGGTACAGGGGTCATTCAGAGTCTACTTCCAAACAAATCAATGCCAAACATATTCATTTATTTATCTTTTATTCAGCAACATTCTAAGGAAACAATAAAGACTTCAACTGAACTTACAATGTCACATTCCTTTTTGCCCAAAGTTGATCTCTATGGCCACATGAAACAAGGCCGCAGTTATGTAGGTGGCTCAGAGAATAGACTTTAAAGCAGCTCTGCTTGTATACAAGTCTCTCCATGGCCTAGCACCAAAGTACATCTCGGACATGTTAGTGCCATATGAACCATCTCGGACTCTGAGGACCTCAGGGACCGGCCTCCTGCTGGTGCGCAGAGTCAGGACAGAACAATGTGAATCTGTGTTTCAGTTTTATGCAGCTAAAATCAGTCTTCCTGAAGATGTGAGACAGGCCGCTACTCTGGCAATGTTCAAATCTAAGATAAAAACTGTTTTGTTTAGTCGTGCATGTGACTGAAATTATTTTCTTTGCACTCTTCTCTTTTATGTCTTAAACTGTTTTGTGATTTCTGTCATGTCTTTGTGAGTTTAAGGATTTTTTCCTGTTGTGTGAAGCACTTTGAATTGCCTTGGGTACGAATTGTGCTCTACAAATAAACTTGCCTTGCCTAGGTATTTTTTTTAAATTTGGCAGCTCATCATCAGGGGTTGCCACTGCAAAATATTTGCATGATGCACCCCGAGTGAGGATTGAATCGGCTACTTTCTGCACTGAAGGCAAACGCCCCTATAGTTTGTGTAACAATACTTTAAAATATATAAATATCAGACCTTATCTTAACCGACTATAAACTTGTTTAAAGAAAGTCTATTTTAACCAACTCAACCAATGAAATGCATTAATTTCTCATCTTCACCCAAACCTTTCCACCAAAGACATGAAACACAATGACTCTGTATTTCTGCCAATGTTCTCATATCCGAACTGGCATATGTCTAGCCTTGGGATGAGCACAGGAGGTAGTGATGGCGCACATCCTGACCCAAAAATAACAACCAGCTCCCATGATGCCGCTCCATAAATGAGAAGCGTGAATTCAAACCAGCCATGAAAAAACATCAGACGACTGCTCACTAACCTCTAAACTGTACTCTTCCACAGTCCTTTTAAGTGGGTCCACAATCTGCCAGCAAATCAGGATGCACAAGTCAATTAGCAGCATCCCACCAACGATAATCAGGAGTTTCTGGTCCTTAATGATCTGTAATAAAAAAGAACACATATGTTAAATACGGCAATTATTATGTTAAAAATAATGCCATTAAAATAGACAATTGGAGCGTACACGGATCAGGCATAGGACACAAATTAGCCGAGGACTGAGATCATATCACAGGCACCAAGTAAATATTTAGCATCATCATAATATTTAGCAGCAGAGAATCAAATGGGGGATGAGAGAGAAGGGAGGACATGCAGTAAACAGTCGGAGTCGGTAATAGAACGAGTCTCAGTATGGTTGACCATGGACAAAAGGTCAAATACAAAAAAGAAAAATCAACAATATTTATTTTGATAAAATGGCTCTAAAAGGTGCTCTCCCTAATAGTTTGAATGAATACTTGAGTGAAAGTTCAGTCAAAAAATGGTACAAGGTGTCTGTAACTATAGGTTACTATAGTGATAATTCCTTGAGTTTTATTTATACCCATTTGTATTCTCCATTGAAAATAAGTAGTATTTTAATTTGAATAGCTTAATTTCTGCAGCAATGAAAGACTATTGCCATCACTTGAAACCCATGAATACAGTGTAAGAAAATGCATGCTGACAACCACCAAACATGCAGCGCTGTCCACTGGAGAAACTTTGAACTCTGAGAGATGAAAGCCATGACCTGTTTGTGACGGTTATTTATAACAGCGTTTGACTGTATGAAACGGCACATCAAAGTAAAGGTCATAACACAGGTGGAGGTGCACGCAGGGTCTCACACTGCACTGGTCACTAGAGAGGAGAATGTGTTGAGCCAATGTCTTTTGATGTGAATTCATCATATGACAAGATATGCCAGCTCAGAAGCGATATCTCCTTTTTATCGTCATAATATACTGTATAATACATGTGAAGCTGCGAATAATGAAGAAAGCCTGCATTCAGAAAAATCTGCAACACAGATTGTAACAACTGCAAAAGTGTGATACAGTTATTCAACATGTGTGATTCTGACACCAACAACTTTGTCATAATGTTGTTAAGTGTTACAGTAATAAACACGACAATGACAACAGGAGTAGTTGTGTCGCTCCTCTCCGCCTCTCTGCCAATTTTGCCCCAAAAAATCCCAATCCTCCCCCCCCCTTCAAGGAACAAGGAAAAGAATACTTCAGGAATCTGAACAGTCTAAGGTGATGTAAACTTCATGAAACGGTAACACCTCTAGCTCAAGCTAAAGCTAATGCTAACAAGACAATGACATGTCTGAGAAAATGATTTAGATATCACAGTATTTCATAGTGCATAAGCCTGTTGCAAATAAAGATATATATAGGGCTACCATGGATCACTGGCTGACAAAATGCATCTCCCGGGACATGGCTCAAGATAAAGGATTTTAGAGAAGGCATTGTTTGTGTATAGTGTATATGTATTTAGTGCACTTTTCCAATAGAAGGACATTTGATTGACAGCTTATGAACCCTTTAAACTGTGCTGTCTCTAGCCCTGAGCTCTTTAAGGAGTGAAAGAGTGCTAGCCACTACTCACAAGTGGAACCCGTATTGAACAGCCCCCTGATTTACAGTCTGTGGTCAGATTTAAGATGCGATGAGGGTATAGGGACTTTGTAAGCAATTTCTCTCTGGCCCTCTATACTGTGAAAGATCTTACGAAGCAGCAGCAGCAGCGGCCAAAAAGTTAGTGAAGTCCTTTGTTGGTGTAAATTATCATTTTTCGAATGATGTCACATGAGTTTCCCGTCCTCCGTAAACCATTCATGCCTTGGCGTGCTATTACTTCAGCTTTTCTCCAAAACATGTATTCCCTCCCACTTCAGCCTGCGTCAATAAAACGTCTATAGACCACGGTTCAACACTGACTGTTTGATCCGTCCGATCCCTCCCTGCCTTTGTGCTCTGTGTCTCCGGCAGGCCACCCACACATCCTCAAATATTTTCGAGAATAAGAGAGAAGCAAGATCTATAAATAAAAAAAAAGGCATTGCACACTCGGTGAACTTGGCAGCACTTAATAGAACTAGGACAGTGAAAGATGCCGTTTTGAATGCTTAAAAACTATAGGCACAGCTTTTAGGATTGGAAATGCAACTTTAATATTAAATATGAAAAAGAAAGTGTTTTGTCATGTCAGTACCCACCTTCTTCTTCATCTTCACATTTTTGAAGATGGCATGCACCCTCCAGGTCTTTGCAAACATGGCGCCAAAAGCCGTCGTGTATCCAACGATGAGGATCCAAGTCCGAACCTACCGAGGCAACACAAACAGCAAATTACAGCAACTTGAGATGAAGGCGTACATTAGCTTTTGATCTGACAGGTATCTGAATGTTTTTATTAGAGGTCCATTCAAAATAGCAACGAGGAGCTTTCTAAAAATACAAGCTGTCAGATTTATTTTTTGTCTTCGAGCGCTGTGCAGCTCTGGGAGAACATCCTGGACCATGGAGGCTGTCACGCTCAGGAGAACATTTCATCAGAATGACAAACTAAATAAAGACCTTTAACTGCTCACCGCTGATGACGCATATTTGCTAGGATTTAAATGTTGCATAGAAAAAACTAAATTAGTAACTTCATGCTTGATGTGGTCTATGCCTTTTCCACAGTGCAAATGCTCCTCAGTTGTACACTTGGTCCTTTGAGTATCATTTTGGGTAATCTAGAGAGGGAAGACGGCAAAAAAACAATTGCAGCATCTCAAGAGAGCAGCTGTATTGATTGCTGGTGCATACTTCAAGTTGTGTGTTCCTGGAGTGACTTTGTTTAGCTTTGTGAGATTTAGGCACCTCTACAAATGTATCAAGAACACTTTAAAAAGCCTGAATACTATTAAAAAAGGCTAAGAGAGGACACAAAGAGATTGCATGTTTACAACAGCATGTGGTAGCTTAAAATTCACATTTATTCACATCCATCTGACATTTAGTAAAAAAAATAAACTCACAGTGCAAAGTGTCTCAAATTCCGTATCTGATACAAATCCTCCGTCCAAGCCAAAGAGAAAGATGGAAGCATAGGAAAGCATGCCTCCGAGGATGATCAAGTTGTTCATGTAGGGACTAGACATCTTGATTAGTCTAAATAAAAACAATTTTGTGCATATTAGACACATTCAGTGATACAAATGTGTTGCTAATTTTCTGACATCTTACCTGTGGTTTCGGTTTTTAATGTTAAAGAACAGGAAGGCCCCAGCCATGAGCATGCCTAATATGGTAATGGTGGAGAGGATGCTGTAGAGGGGAACATTAATGTGTCGTCGCTGGAGTCGCACAAAGGTCCGGTCTTTGGGGGGCTCCACACCTGTGGGGTAGACACTGTCATTTTTGGACAATTTTCCATAACTGTATAATGCAAATAACTACAGAGTAAAGTTAGATCATTTATCTTCAGCTCTATTTTTCCGCCTTCTGCTGACCAATCAATAGCTATTGCATCAAATTACATATATCCTTTTAGTGTGGTCTGAGATGTGGAAACAAGCCTTTCAAATGACACTGAGAATATGAGCGACCAGGAAAACGCGACATAACAAAGTATGGAAACATAGCGCTGTGGCAGCAATGGTGCAAAATGGACTTTAAATAATTAAGTGGACAAAGGACAGTTTTAACAGGAGAGGTTCCCAAACAAGTAATGTCTTGCACTTAAAGTGTGTTCAAGGGTAAAAACATGGTAGGCAGTTAAAAATACACATATACAGTAAATATAAATAGAAAACCTCTTCTCCCTTTAAGGTTACGGGCACACTTTATTGTGCCCATAAGAAAATGTGTCCTCTGCATTTGACCCATCCTTCAATGCTGCTGCGGCATCTCCTCATAATCACCCGGGGACCCATCTCCATGTAACCATGTTTCAACATATTCGTACCTTGGAATCTGATGGAGTTATTGATGAGATCCAGAACATCTGCGATTGCATTGTACTCCCCCACCTTTACTTCTTGGCCTTCTGTCAAGACACAAACATCATTCATAAGTGGTGTTTACAATAAATATAAGATCCCTGTTAGGCTGTAATCAGTGATAAATCAGCAAAACATTAGATGAACTTGTAACTTGGCATGTTACTTTAGATATATGCATATGAAAATAAAACAAGGACTGTTGCCAAGATCAGCAGTTCTCCAACTGGTAAGGGGATCTCGCTGCACTTGTAATATTCAATTTAGAGTCACTTTATTAAAAATGTTTGTCCTCCTTTGGGTTAGTTCTTTTTTGGAACTTAGTGTATGTGTGTAGTCCTATTTCAGACCTGGTTAATATCTGAGAATATTTGAAGGCAGAATATTTCCTTAGTGGTACGTTTCGTCCCCAGAACGGTTCACCGGTTCACGGAATGAGTTTCCATACAGAGGTCTTGGCTCACAGGGCAATCTTTTTTTTTTTTTTCTTTCATAATAAATCAAATCTAAATCGTAACTGAATTATACTTTTTCTTCATATGGTCTATTTTAGTGATGTACAAAAAACATACAGTAATTCCAAGTATGTGACGCTGAGATGTGGCTAGAGTTAGTAAACCAAGCACAACGTTCGGTTTATCATCACCTTTTTATGCATTTAATTGGCACTGGACTTTTGGTCTGGACCATGACAGCGATCGTGGCTGTCTTGTGATTTTGTATTGAAAAGAACAAAAAATAAATTGTATAAAAAATATACGTTTTAAGATACCAGTTCATTATATAAATGATATTAGCTAAAGTTATTATTTGTATATGTTTAATTCAAATGTAACTGGGGGAATTTGGTCCAAAACAGGACTGAGTTTCAGTTTTAGGGAATTTTAGATTGCTAACTTGGTATTATCTGTGTCCTGTTGTAGTAAAATGTTGCACAGTTTATTGTTACACAGACCTTAATTCTTCAAAAGAGTTAAGGCCAAAGCACACCGGCGCTGCAAAATAGGCGCCTCCATTATTTTCACTCGATCCCGCTCTACGATTTGAACTTGTTGAATTGGGATGCCGCGCTGCGGCTGAAAACACATGCTTTTCTCACATCTGCGGTGCTACAGACAGACCTTTGCTCTGTGACAGACAGAAGACACTGTAAACCTGGAAGAGAGCGGCATGAGAACTGCAGCGGAGGCAGAGAATGCACCTGCTCTTCTCCTGCTCTTCTCCATGCAGCAAAACTCTCGCCTCTCGCTAAACTATAACCTCAAATCACCATCTTTCCTCCTCTCTCACAGTATCGCGCCAAGGCTCTCTTATTGTCAGTAATCTGCAGATAAAAATCCTATTTGAAGCGCCCCAAGAGTTTTTTTAAGCTTTTTCGCTTTTTTGAGAGACGCACTGTGTTCAGCACGTGTTGGCCTTTAGGCTTTTACATTTTTTTTTATAATAAGCCAATGTTGTTACATTTTTAACAGAACTATTTTATTGTTCATTTTAATTGAAATGATTACAAATCAAAACTATTTAAGTTTAAATACTACATCAAATATAAAGTTCCCATTCGGTCCCCCTGTTAGTGCCCGCCAAACATCACAGGCTTCTCAGACTTGAATATCAAGACATCTGAACTCATGTTTTGTGCAACTTTTGTGGCGAGTAGCCTTTGCTTCTTTGCTGAAATCACTTCAGAAATACTCGGCACGCCTATGCAGTAAGCGCTTTGATAGTATAAAAATGTACAAAAATGAACGTCTTTCTTTGATGAGCTAAAATAAGCAGGACAAAGCGAATATGAGCCCTATCGATGTAAAATAAAAACTGCTGTAAAGACTGGGCAGTGTACATTGCCTTTATGGTCTGATTCCAACTGTTTTTATTAATGATATGTCTTAATTTCAGCCTTTTATTGATCAGGCTGCTGTTACGGGACAGGGGCTGGCTCTCATCCAGCACTGGCCTGTCAGCTTTGCCATGGCTCAGCTCTGACTCAATCAGAATCAGAAAGAGTTTATTGCCATTGTCAATGAACAAAATTCAAAACATAGGAACTTGTCTCGGCCTTAAGGTGCAACATAAAACACTGAGTAATAATAAAACAACATATATTCAATCAAAAAAGGGCATGCATTAGGAAACAATTTAAAATTACTATACAATAAAAATAAAAATAGGCATTTCTATGTACACAAGTTTACAGTTATGTTTAAAGTTATAGTGCAGAAAGTGACAGTGCAGTGAGTGGTTGAATATTGCAGTTAAAGTGACAGGTGTTTTGAAGTGTTCATGAGTCCAACAGCAGAGGGAAAGAAACTATTCTTGTGGCGGGAGGTTCTGGTCCGGATGGACCGTAGCCTCCTGCCTGAGGGGAGTGGTTCAAACAGACCATGTCCAGGGTGAGAAGGGTCAGCTGTGATCCGACCTGCTCGTCCCAGAGCCCTGGAGACGTACAGGTCCTGCAGAGATGGAAGTCTGCAGCCGATCACCTTCTCAGCAGAGCGCACAATGCGCTGTAGTCTCTGTTTGTCCCTGGCTGTGGCTCCAGCGTACCACACCGGTGATGGAGGAGGTGAGGATGGACTCAATGATGGCCGTGTAGAACTGCACCATCATCTGCGCTGGCAGCTTGGCTTTCCTCAGCTGCCGCAGAAAGTACATCCTCTGCTGGGCCTTCTTGATGAGGGAGCTGATGGAGGGCTCCCACTTGAGGTCCTGGGTGATGGTGGTGCCCAGGAAGCGGAAGGAGTCCACGGTGGTGATGGGGGAGTCTGTCATGATGAGGGGGGGCTGGGGGCTGTGGGCTTTCCTGAAGTCCACGATCATCTCCACTGTCTTCTGGGCGTTGAACTCCAGATTGTTACCGCTGCACCAGGACACCAGCCGGTCCACCTCCCTCCTGTAGACGGACTCATCCCCGTCCGAGATGAGCCCGATGAGGGTGGTGTCGTCCGCAAACTTGATGAGTTTTACGGAGTCGTGGCTGGAGGTGCAGCAGTTTGTGTACAGGGAGAAGAGCAGAGGAGAAAGTACACAGCCCTGTGGAGCTCCTGTGCTGATAGTCCGAGTGTCTGAGACATTCTTCCCCAGCCGCACGCACTGCCTCCGATCCGTCAGGAAGTCAGTGATCCACCTGCAGGTGGAGTCAGGCACGTTGAGCTGGGAGAGCTTGTCCTGGAGCAGAGCAGGGAGGATGGTGTTGAACGCAGAGCTGAAGTCCACAAACAGGATCCTGGCGTAGGTTCCCGGGGAGTCCAGATGCTGCAGAATGAAGTGGAGTGCCAGGTTGATGGGTGTCGTCCACAGACCTGTTGGCTCTGTAGGCGAACTGCAGGGGTCCAGCAGGGAGGAGGTGAAGGACTTGAGGTGGGGCAGGACCAGGCGTTCAAATGACTTCATGACTACAGACGTCAGCGCCACAGGCCTGTAGTCATTAAGTCCAGTGATCCGGGTTTCTTTGGGACAGGGAACAGATGGCAGACTGAAGCAGCTGGGACATGGCATGACCCCAGGGAGGTGTTAAAAATGTCTGTGAAGACGGGGGTTAACTCTCGTGCGCAATGTCTTAATGTACGGTGCAGAGACGCCGTCTGGTCCAGCAGCTTTTCGGGGGTGTTGATTTCCGAAATAGCCTGTGAACATCCTGTGACAATGTGAAGGACTGGGCTAGACTGGGACCAGCATGTCTGTGGGGCTGCGGTGAACTCAGACCATAGAGAGCATAGAAGAGAGAGTCGAATGAGACTGGGCCATTGAAGCGTGTACATCAGACTGTGCATTATGTTGCGCAGTGCTGATAGTGACTGACCCAAAAGTGCTCTGGCCCACCGGGAAAACTCCCTGTGCTCCAGACTGCCAGTCCAAGCTCGTCTTGCACTAAGCCTTCCGGGGTTGAAAGTGAGCCAGTCTGGAAGCAAGTACCTCTCACGCCCCTCTTTAGACCCTCAAACAGGGTGGTACCGGCGTGCTTTTGGAGTCTTTGGGAACATGTTTTTTTGCTACCCTCCGTGTCCAATATATTCTGGTGGATTAAGCAAGTAGACTTCAGACTGGCCCCTTTTCAAACACGGTGAAGGTATACCGCATGCTCGCCAGCTAGTACCGACTCCAATGAGAACAACGTGGCTTTCTGGAAACACTGTTTAAGTTGCTCATACCACTGAATCAAAGGCAGTAGATGCAAATAGTGTATGCAGAAGAGAATGTCAGATAGTACAATAGAGAGCAGTGGAAGACCCAAAATCATTAACAAACTACTGATATTCAGATCACAGTATTACTTTAGGGCCCTCTGTTAGATTCTCTATGATGAGATGTAACACAGTTGGCTCCTTTAAGACTCTGCTTAATGTTGCCCCGGAAATTGTATTTCTGGTTTTACCAGTCTCAATTATCAGTTTATTTCACCTCAAGGAGACCAAAGAGGCTACGAAGAACCATACCAGAAATCGGCAAATGGGCAAATGCATAATAATCCTCTAAATGGACAATATTGAGTAGAATTTCCATGACTGCAGCAATAACTTTTTTTGAATGACAAAGTGGTGCCATCATAAAGACAGTTGGCCTCGCGTGTGGGGGTCCAGTCTGTGAACACAATGTTTGCACAAGCAGAGCTGCCTCCTCTTTCAGGAACAGCAATAGGTGCTGCAGTGATGGAGGAGTGACCTTGAGTTGTCAGGGAAACACATGCCTTCACTCTCCTCGGCCTTAAGGACTCCTCACTTACAGCTGGCTCCAGGACATTCATTCTTGTTTTATTTTGGTACAAACAACAAGCAATTTTTTCAAGTGTCCTTGTAGAGTTCTATCTATTCTATCTAATTGTCTCCCAATGCTACATTTAGAGGCCAACCAAACCCCTGGAGCCTTAAAGCACTGCAAGATGTCAAATGAGAACCCAGCCAATATTATCAATTGGATGTTGTTAGGTTTTTCTGGCTATTTATTACGACCAATGACAATTTCTTACCTGAACCACTTTCGTTCAATCAGACACAGATTTAAATGAATTATCCAACTCTGCCCTCTATGAATTATTAATGTCCAACATGCTTGACACATTCAAGCTGTCTATCAGAACAATTTATGTCTTTGCGCCTTTTGCCATTGCTGAATCACATCTTATTTTATTTAAATTGTTTTCCAATATACATGCTCTAAATATATATAAAAAATAGTACAAAGCGTGCTATTATCAAACGCTATAGTTTTGAATCTTCAACTGTTTCAAATACAAAACAGAAAAACCCTTGAGATGCCCGTCCCTTAACCAAACAAGGACAAGGCTTGTGTATCTGGTCTTCAGAGCTGTTGTAGACCCAGGACTTCGATCCATAATCCTCAGAGACCTCGGATATAAAAGCCACTTTGGCCCCTGACTGAGGCTTGTATCTGACATGGTAAGGGTGGTTCAGGGGCTGAGTGCGAATGATAGAGTCGTGTTGAGGATCACCGCCTGCTGAAATATTCAGGATAAGGCAGTCCCTTTCCCACAGCCCTGATCGCAGTGTCAAAGGAGTTAACAAAATCAGCCATCCCTGACAAGTGAGAAGCATGCAGCTGTGAGGGCAGTGTAAGCTCTGGGTCAAGCGATGCTAGTAGAAACAGGGCGGGAATTAGGTTAAAGGACATGTACATTATCAATTTAATCTTACATTTTGAAAAACTTCAGTGAAAAAAAAAATAAAAAATTTATAGTACTGTTTATAGTACAGTACTATAATTGTGCCAATTAAATAAAGTCAGTTGTGTTAAACATTTTATTTAAAAAAAAAAAAAAACAAAGTTGTAACCATAATGTGTAACAATCATAATTGTGTTGATGAGTTTTACTTTAACATAAAGAAAAGTATCTTGAAGAACAGATTTGGATTTATTCCACCACTACATAGCCACTACTCTAGTTTCATCAAGCTGTGTATTTGTTGTTGTTTGGGTGACTTTTAATCTCATCTCCAAACCACATGGTCATTAAAATGCATGTCATATGTGATAAGAGAAACAGTACGTTGCCCACATCTGCAGTGTTTAGTGTTGAGCTGCTCACAAACTGGCCTGTATCTGTTCTCAGACAGAAACACACACACGCTTATGCACATGGAGTGTGATTTAAACAGCCGGAGGGATGGAGTCCTTCTGCACCAGGGAAGATAAGATGTTTAGCAGAAAAAGCTGAGCACCACGCAGTACTTTGCATACAGGCTAGGAGCAGGAGTTGGGAATCCCCTGCACACAGACACTATCTGTATGTTATGCCCCTATACTGTAAGAATCTGTGACTCCTAACATGTACAGGACAAAAGCAGAGGGAGGAAAACGCTGAATGTGGAAAAACACACTCTGTTGACAAGACCAATTAGCTGTAGAAGGTACGGCAGTAGAGTTGTTAACTAGCCAGTCTAGGCAGACATGGGCTCATGTTTTCTACAAAGGACTGTCTGGTCCAAATCAGACCTGGAAACCGTTGCCATGCCAGGGATATATGTGCATTGCTTGCCTGACTGGTTTCTTCACATCTGTTTGCTCCACATGTTGACAGGACTGAATCGAAAGAGTTACCAGGCACTAAGCTGCTGACACAGTGGAAGTCTGGCTGTTTAGTCCTTAGCACATGTGCAACACTTACCTTGAAACTGGTTGAATTTTATTGTGCCCATTCTTTCCCCATTCCGAAACATGACTTGACCCTGGGAACAAAGCAAACACCACGTATAAACAATAAACACTGTCCACTAGCTTGCTCGAACTAAACACCAGATTTAAACGTACTGGTAGTTAAAAAAGACAAGCATGCACTATCATTATGTCAATGCCATTCTCAAAGGCTAATAACTCTATATGTCATTATGTTATAAATAAATATGTTGTGTTTAAGTCAATGTGTCATTATATCTAACAAAGACATTCAGATTCTCTGCTCATGTTGTATTCCCGCTCTCGCCCTGTTGTCAGTGCCTCCTGTCCTTCTTTATCACAAAAGACGGTTAAATTAATTCAGCTCACCATCTGCTTACTGAGCTCCTTAATTACACATTTAACTGGGTTTACATATTACTGCTTGACTAACAAAACAGGTAAGAGCCGGGTGAGTGATCTGCAAAGACACAAACAGGTAGATGGGGGAGAGAGAGAATGAAAAAGAAAAAGCATTTGCATTGGCTGATTAAAAGACAGCTGAGGGGGAAATGTGGAGGAGGAAGCTCCAGAGCCAATTTTGCCTCAAAAAGATGGTGTGCTTTGAAGTAGCAGAGCGGGATCCCTCCCCTCTGTTTGAATGTGTGCCTTTGTGTGACATCTTTGATGTTGTCTGAGAGCACACTTCCACCACTCTTCCTATACAAATATAGGAGCTAAGTATATTAATAGTGATGCTCATTTATCCTGTACTGAATGTGTATCAACATAAACTATAGTGTTTGGTCTTACGGCATTCTGTGAATATCTACGCATTATCTGTGGTCACAGTTTAAATTCTAAAATGCACTCTTAGTGTGGTTTATATTGATGATTGGCAGATTATATACTGTTATACCACAGTCTGTGAGGATTCCAATGCTTACTGTCAGTTGTAAAGTTAAATCACAGTCTGTGAAGAAACCACATGATACACTACTCCTTGCTGTTCAATTCATATTTAACATTCTCATTTTCAATGCCAATTCAGTCCATTTGAGTGCCTTGTAAGAATCAATGAGAGAAGGGGTCAGTTGAGCAGGTTTGACATCCGCCTCTACAACTGACTATCAAACATGGTCTGACATTCTCACACATATTGTGTTCTTAAATCACAACAAATATCAGCGCAAACCTATAGAAGACTATCACAACAGTGTCCTTTCTTTGTCTGGGCAACTGCTGCATAAGACCTAAAACGTTTTGTTGGGTTGAAGAATAAACATGGGGTGTTTCGACAAGTGCCTGTGTTGAGCAAACCTGAGTTCCGAGTAATAAGTACTGGACTATATGCTCAGTTAATTTTGAAAATGTGGAAAGAGAGAAAGATGGACAATGTGGCATGTGAGAGGCTGTTGGAGAGTGTGGGGGATGGTGTGACAATGGGAAACAGTGGGAATGTTTTTTAAATGTGTCTACAACTATTGAGAAGTGTGATTTTGTGTTAGTCATTGATGTTGTACCTCGCTGATTTTTCTTTTTGTTCTGTCTTTTTATGGAAAAAATAATGATAATTAATTATTTAAAAGACCACAGTGGTTTGTATCAGTCCAATGTGGTTCAAGAAAAGACCAATTGGCAGGCAATTTTGTGTCATAAAAAACTACCAATAATAAATACGTTTTTCACTATGTTTTTACTTTCATGTTCAAGTTCCCCTAAAAAAATAACAGTGATCATATTTGTATTTCTATGCATGTCCATGCCCGCCAATCCATATCAGTATATGACTACTTGCTTGACATCTCTCAATAAGCGGCTGTGCTATCTCTGTCTGTAAACCCTGGTAAACTGCACTCTCTCTGCCCTGAACATCTCGTCCATTTAATGTCAACTTCCTCCTCCTTCGTGGCAGCAGCCGATCAATGAGCTTTCTCCTGCAGCGGCACCACTCGGATCACGGCGCTGCGTTCTCCTGAGGCTTTTGTGTGTACCCAGCAAACACAAGCAGGAAATGGAGAGGCACTGGGTCTGGACATGCCCATAGGAAAACACACACTTCTACACAAACAGCCATAAGCCTCTTCTGAATGATATCTCGACACAACAAAGATGAAGCAATGTGTGAAATATTCATGTGCTCATATTAAGAGGAATTGTTTTACACATTTGTTTTTGTGTGTGGGAGTCGGTCTGTGTGTGGTAAAATGCTTTGATCTTATGCAATTCTTCAGCACTGGTTCTCTTAACTGATTCTTTCATTTTGATTTCTATTTTGAGATCTAATTTTCATCTTAGTTTTGCCTTAGCACAAGATACAAAATACAAAGTCAGTACATAAATGTGCACTGGGTAACTTTTCTGGTGAACGGTATGCCACTTGTTTTCATGTTTCATGTTGCAACTTTGCCAGGAATTTTATACAGCATGTGGGTTTTTAATCATGGTGTTTCAGGCATAAGGATTCCTTCCTGATTGAAAGATTTGGCATTGTTATAGCAATAACACACTTCATATCAAAATATTTTATATTTTGAAAAGGGAAAGGTCCTCACAAAATCCTTCAAATCAGGAGGGAATCATTGCCTGAAATCCATGAATAGCTCAAAAATACCTTGTCCATAGAGTTACATACCTTTAATGCCATACAGTGGAATATTCTAAGCAAAGCATTACCATCTCCATGGAGACAAGCAGATGACCAACCCTCCACTAGAAATGCTAAGCACATACATGGGCTCTGTCATGATACGATTTGGATTATTACCCGATTTGGCACGGTTTTTCAAACTGCACATACCCAGATACTTTGGCGCAAGAGTTGGAGTTGCCATAGTAACCTTAGATGGGACAGACCTAATGTTTGAGATTCGTTCAATTACAGATTCAATTTATTCTTTGAATATACCCTATAACCGCACCTCCACATAGACTTTGAACATAAACTCGACGCCTTAATGCCTCGGTCTGAACGCACCATAACACTGAGCTGTACACAGAGCCCATTGATTGGCCTGTTTTTTAATATAAACATCATCATCCAGAACAGGATCAGCCAAAGAAATATTTGATTCTTTAACTGAAGCAGACACTATTCACAGTCTAGACATAATGCCTTACATATCAATGGATTCTCAGTGATAATAGAACTAATACATCTGCGGAGAGAAAAGAATAGAAAGTGTGAAGACTGATGGCCTGCACGATGATCTGCCACACACACATAAACACACACAAACACAAGCCAACACCTGAGAGAGCTGATCGAGTATTCTACACACACCTTCTGCATCTGCACTCTGCTCTTGGGCCCACCCTTCACTCACTACAATTATCACACAAAATGTCTTCAATATTCACCTCAGTGGCACAAATGTAATTTTGGTTTCGGTGGCCCTCCTGTTATCCCCACCCGCCTTGTGAGCTCATTTATTCCAGAACGCATCTTTGAATATAAATATCTTGAGATTAGATCCATGCTCTGGTAGTAAAATAGGCGTTTAAATGGATTCAGATCACATCAGTGTAGGTGAGCAATATAAAAAGGCTGTTTATGCAGGCAAGAGGGCAGTTAATCACAAGGTAGTCTTATGCCAGTGGGAGGAAGGCATAAGCGGTAGGGTGGGTACCCACGAAAGAGAGTTTTTCTCACTGTGTTTTACTTGTATTAATAAATATATGATGATAAATGATGAATGAACATGCAGCATTGCAAATGAGCAGATTGAAAAAGTATCTATTCTTTGATTGCTTGGTTTATTTCGAGTGTAGAACACATATGGTTTACAATAATTACATATTTGCGTACCCCTACCAACATAAAGGTGCACAAACAAGTTCATATGCACATATATCATATACATTTGAATGTCCACCACAGGGGCGAAACTCTGAGTTTGAAGTGGGGGGGTTGGTGAATGCCAATAAACACTACAAAAAAATGTGAGGGGCGGTGATTTATGAATTATAATTATTATTAATAATGGTAAGCATATTAATATAATAATACTTATTATTATTATTATTATTATTATTATTATTATCAATAATAATAATAATAATAATATGTAATTATAAATGTAATTACAATGTAATTCTAAATAGGCCCAAGTATTATTTTTTTGACTAGGATTAAAATTGTTAGTTAAGAGTTATAAATGCTTGGCCACTAATAAAGCCTTTCATTTTCATGTAGGCTGTCGCAACAGGTCTGTGTGTTTGTTGGTCTGCTATTCCCAAACACATCAACAGTATGAGTTTGGTTCAAAGTTTTGAAACACAGCAGGGTCCATTTCCCTGCTCACACAAACTCCTCCACTCACTGCCCTGTAGTTTAGAGACAGGGATGGGACCAGAGCACATGAAGAGCACTGACCACTGAGGCCTGAAATAAGCACATACAAACTGGACCCATTTAGTTGTGTCGTGTTTGTAAAATCTGCTCCTTGTGCAGGGAACACCACCCTTCAGCCTCTGGTCCACAGACAGAACAAGCTCTCACTCCAAACTCAAACTCCCAGTTCCTTTTGAAATTATTATTAGTTGTGCTGATGACTTTGTTAAAATGCATCATTGCTCAGGAGAAGGTCCTACATCAGGGTTATTCAACTTAATTTTCCTGAGGGCCAGATTTCTCAGGGGGCTGTGGCCTCTAGGCCGAATAGGCTACTAACCAGGTTAGAACCAAGACTAACCCAGAATCAAAACCAAGTCTTGAGCTGAATTAGATAAAGACTAAGCCAGCAAAACTAGCAAACCAGGTTTAAACTTGTACTAAGCCAGAATTAAACCAGAAAACAAGAAACAAATTCAATAATAACAATATTTGAAAGAGGGTTTGCAGGCCGGATCAGATCGTTTGGCGGGCCTGATCTGGCCCCCGGGCCTTAAGTTGAATAGCCCTGTCCTACATGTTGTCATCAGTTTAGAGCTTTTGGGTACGATCTCAGACTGAATCAAAAGCGTAGTCCAAATTACACTGCATTTCAATACGGGCGAATCGGAGTTTGAGAAAAACAAATTTGCTCAAACGTGTTCCCTCTCCTCTCTTTACTCACGCTCTCGCTCTTATTATGCTGGTTATAAACAGCTAAAGAAGCCGTTTAATCTCATCAGGTGTTAAAGCAGTTTTAAAAGAAGAGACATGAGAATGAGTCTATAGTATATTAACTGTGGCTGGAGCAGTGACTGTACCGCGCGGGCACACGGACTGAACCAAGTGAAAAAAAGGAGGGGATGCTATTTAGAAACATAAAATATCCACATTTTTCAAAACTAAATTACATGAAAGAGATGGAAGAGAATGTAATATTTAGATGCATATTTGAAACTGACTTAATCTTATTGTCAAGTCAGTGAGAAGATCGGGGGGGAACACTGTCAGAAGGGGGGGTGTCGTTCCCCCCCGTGATTTTCACCTCTTGTCCACCATGTGTCCATGATTCAAGTAAATGAGGAAAATACTAATAGACTTGAAGAGCTTGAATTGGAGGGGCAAGAAGACGAAATGGAGTGGGAAGAAGTACTTACAGTGACTCCATTGAAGTTGGTCTCGTTCATGACGTCCAGCACTAGTTTCCCGACTTCCCGATCGTCCACTGTGAAGTTATGGAAGTTCTGTCGCTGTTTGATTCTGAGCAGGTCCATAACTCGAGTCAGAGTTTTAGCGATAACCCAGATACCGTCGTACGCGAAACCATGAAATTTACTGGATTCAATGCCTTTTTGTAACAGCTCTAGATTGTACTCTCGTTCATACTCTTTAGGAGTCTAGAGCAGAAAAGAGACATAAACATCATTAATCATTAAAAAACAGAGCTCCATATCAAAGCATCGTTACTGCATTCTACAGGTAATATGAGTCAAACTAAAGTTGAGTGAATTTGATGAATAGTTAAATGTGCACGATGTAACTTTTCTGATAGAGGGTCCACCATCTTCTTGCCTCCATGGAGATTTGATAGATTTCCACAGTTATCAAGCGTGCATTTATTAACTTACTGGTGTTTTTAATCACTCAAAAAAATACCTTACAAAACATACATTCTCACTGTGAACGGGGTCGCCTCTCTACAGACCTGACCTGTAACTTGGCCTAGTCCGGCCATGGAGACATGCAGGTGGCGGACCCTCCAATGAATGATGCACATTTTGATCGCACAAAAATGTGGCTAAAACTGCTACAAAAAGTAAAGTTGTTTGAAAAGAAACGCTTAAATATTTGAAGTGCATATGACAGGTTCATGTTTTTTTTTTAATTATTATTATAAATGTGTGTAGGGGGATAGAACCTCTTTTATATATTCACCATAGTTTTATAAGGAAAAGTTCAAAATTACTGCATTTAAAAAATATATATTGTTTTGTCTAAGTCATCAATAAGCGACATTACATCGAAAATGCAGGGATACATTTTTTCTTCACAAACTACAACTTGTCTGACGTAAAACTATGATAAATACAGTATTTATCACAGGGACAAACCCACCAAACAAAGTAATAATTAGAAGACCATGAGAACCTGGGCTTCTAAATATAAATTCAAGCTTCTTTTGTACTGACCCGCCCAGAGATGCCCTTGATCTGCCGAGCACTGAGCGGCTCAAAGTCCACACTGATGTAGCCCTCCATGGCAGCCAGCAGCTTCTTTGTGGTGCAGTTTGTGGAGTTGGCCTGTTCCCACCAGTTACCTTGGTACCATCCAGGAATTATCCACTGGTATTTACTTCCATACATGTTCAGGTTATATGCCTTAGAGAAAAAGACGCAAGAAAATGTTAATATTCGTGCCTAAAAAATTATTTGCAAGATGGGATTTTAGAATACTATGTTGTACTTACACAGCAGAAGACTTTGGATGCCAAGTTCTCATCAAACTGTCCAATTATAATCCTGACATCATTGTCCTGTCAAAACAAACCGGAAAAGCATTTAAGCTCCTGGTGAATTATAATAAATATTCAAATTCAAACTTATTTTCAAACGGTTTTGTGGACCATTCTTTAAAGGTATTTTTTATCTATTTCCCAAACAAGGTAATTCTTGCTTTCAGGTTGATGCAGAATCGTGACAAAACATGGTGTAAGGGACTTGCTGAAGCATTGCTATTACAAAAAGCAAAAAGTCTTTACCCTAACATGGGGATTGATAGCACATGGCCTGTTGAGCAGAGTAAATAATTCACGATTGCCCGGGTGAAGTGCAGTGTTTGTGGGAGGGAGAATAGATCAAGCTCTAGGGCCAACAGCCTGTCATTTTACTGTGCACCTCCATATGTATGTCAGCTACACATGTGTTTGAGCATGGGCGGATGGAGCTGCACTCAAAACACAAACAGACAAACGACACAGCGATCTTGAAACAGGGCTGACAGGTATGGGCATTGGCTGTGTAGATTTTATGCAACGTGGCACATGCTATAGGCCCCTCACAACAAATTAAAGTGTGGAAGAACTTGCAAATGGAATAAATATTTAGCTCCTAAAAAATGACTTGATGTGTTTTACAGTATGTTCTCCCTTGCTGCGTGACAATGTGAAAACCTAATGAAAACAGTTCACAAAGTGTTCCTGAGGCTGTCTCATGCCATATGTCACATAACCGAGGATCAGAGGTGGCAGCCAATCACTGTTGTGGGTCCAAACGCTGCAGGCGATTGGGACATAGTGGAACCCACGAGACAAAATAAAGCTGGAGGACTCTACATCGGCAGTGCACTGCTGCTGTTATGCAAGTAGGCATCTCAAGCTCATTCAATTAATCGATAATTGTCATTGTTCAAGTGACAATATAACAAAATAATAATAAATATGAAAAAAAAATATTCATTTGTGTTTGGGTTTGTCAATAGTGCGACCCAATTGGGCTTGTAAACATGGGCCCCACATGGGTTCTAGGTGGGGTATGCGGGCAAGGGTTATAAGTGGATAAAATGTATGTGGGCCCCACTTGAGTTTGCCAACTTGGGCCCCATTTGAGTAGTATAGTATGGGCCCCATGTAAGCGGGGTATGTGGGCATGGGTTATAAGTGGGTAAAATTTATGGAGGCCCACAAACTGTGATCAAATTAATTTACAGTTAAAGAATTTCTACTTTAAAACTCACAATAATAGAGCTAATTCTTCTTAACACCAATATACCAAATACATATCCTATTTTGCATTATTTTAACAGAGTCAAAAATGGGTCCAAAATTTGTTAGCTTCCCTTACCAAAAAGTTGTATCAACAAGTGTGTTTAAAGTAAACTTATTTTAAACTCAATTAAAAAGCGTATACTGTAAGTACACTTTTTACATACTTATCAGAAACAATACTTAAAGTGCATGTTAAGTATACAGTACACTACAGGTCTAAATAGGGTCTGAATCCAGGAAGATGAAACAAGATTTATCCATGGATCTGTCAGATATCCAGAGAGTTTCCTGAGATATGCTGAATGAGCTGATCTGTTAAAGATACTGGCAAATACATCATTTAATCATTTGTTAGATCAAAATGTGAAATTGCACACCCCACGCCACAGTCATGGATAGAAAGAATCTGGGAACATATGGCCCACACTGTACTGGTGTTCTAGTTTCACCCACTATAACTAGTCGACTAATACTGTTCTATGTAACTGGATAATTGGTTATATCTTGCAAAGAAAGAAAATGTGTAATATCAGTATAACATTAACATTTCACACAACAGATAATTTCTTAGGACAGTACCTAAATAAAAATGCTACCATTTGTATTGTTGTCGGAAAAACTAAAACAAACTATGGCTGTAACAACCTTTCATCTTTTTTGCCTTTAGTATGGAAGCACATTTACTAAATATGGTATATGGAACGTCTGAGAGGCTTTTCCCCTTCAGCCAGGAAGAACCAACTCAATAAATTGGACCTGAGACTATGTGACATATTCTAGTCTTGGGCAAGTGTTATGTTTGCATACTGTGCCAACAGTTCCAGGATGGAAACACAAATTATCCTTATTGCTCAGGCTTTTATAATATAATAATCCACAGTGTGAATTAAGAGGGCCTCGTGCTTTCCACAGGACATGGCTGTTTGTAACTATATGAAGAAGATTGATTAGATAATATCCAGCGTTATATTGTTGCTCCCTTGCACTGGTGAGGCTTATTAAGTACAACACAGTAATAATGCTGTTTATGAGCTTGTGGGGCGCATGGTTTGGACACAGGGCAATATGTTGCTTCTGTTATGAACCCTCTCCTTCATATATGTAACAATTACTTTTGAAAAACACATGCGATGAAGGAAAACAGATCTAGAATCTATGTGAGCGTATTAAACTTTCTATGTACAAAGTATCAAATTATGTGTTATTAATTATTTTCAAAACTGAACATTGTACCTAGAGTTAGATTCTTTTGCGTATATGGGTATCGGCTTTCGACCTTAATTCTCCTGCATATCCGATATTTAAATTAACCCTAGAGTGCAAAAAGATGCGTTTGGAGTAAGTTTAAAAGATGCCTCACGTCAGAGGAAAAGAGATTTTGAATGTAGAGTGAATTATTAAACAACAATAAATAATAAAATGCATTGGACTTAATTTAGAATGTTAAAATACTTTTGACAGCGCACTGAAGAGGCAGAAAACCCCATAAGGAAAAGAAAGAGTAAAAGATTATGCTAAATGTTTCTATAGTATTGTTATGGTCATATTATAGCATATTAAAATCACAGTGGAGTAATGTAGTCAGCATGGGAGGTATGACTTTCTTTTAAGATAGCTTGGAGAAGAAGACAAACAGTTGCAGAAAAACTGGAGACATGAATGCAGGGGAATTGTGAGCCCCCAACAGAAGCTCCGAGAGAAGGTTTGTGAGTGCACTATTTCTGGAGCCTTCAGTGACGCCATAGTCCTTTCTTCCATAAACTATAAACCCAGTCTTGAATAGGAATTTCAAATATGTTGCCTGCACCATTTAAAGTTGCAGTGAAAAGAGTAGGAAAGAAATCCGAAAATGTCTTCTGTTTGTACTAAAAATCTGCCAAATTATTAAACACAATGTGAGTCACAGCAGTTCAAGGAAGTCAAATTAACAACTGACCTGCACTTAAATATTCAAAACAAAGCTGGACACAACACAATTATGTCAAAGATATGACATGATAGACAGAATATAGAATATAGAATATAGAATATAGAATATAGAATATAGAATATATATCCAGAAGAGTGAGAAAATAGTATGAACCGGCAATGGACAATGTACGTGTTGAATGTTGTAATAGCAATGACAAGCAAAGGTACTAGACCCAAATGAATATTATTAGATAGCATTCTGAAAACATACATAGCTACGGACTGGGCTAAAATCTCCATTCAAAAAATTTCAATTATATTATATATTATTAGAAGCAATATGACTAGAACCATTATTTGGTTAAAGGATGCTTATCTTGAGATTAAATGGATACAGTGATTCCAATTACAACATATTTAATCTTTAAACAAATCCACTTTGTTTATACAGCCATTTGTATAAACAAAGCAGTTCCAAAGTACTGCAGACACAAAACAACAAAAAACAACACAAGGTATAATAAGTGTTTATTGTCCTTAAACAATGAAAGCAGAAAAAGCAAAACCATAAAACAATAAGTAAAACAAACAAAACAAACAAACAAAACAAACAAAGCACTGAGGACCAGACAACTAAAAGAGCATAAAAGTTATTACTGTGTAATAAAAGCACAATTGTGAATTGTTAGTGTGATTCAAACGTACCTTAAGCTTTTTAACATTGATACACGGGTCATTGGAGAAACTTTCCGTGTCTGCGATCTGAATATCTGCTTTTTCCAGCTCGTTGGTCAGGTCGTTCCTCACCTGCGAGACAAAAACGGAACAAAAAACGCACATGAGCAGAGCTAATAACCTTGGATGGAAATGACAAGACAAATTGTAATTTTACATTGTACTGGTGACTTGTGCGCGTTACTTTTAGGTTCCTTTGTCCTCTGAGGTTAAGAATACATTCAATGTGTCACACCTTTGCTGTGAAAAACTAAAAAGCTGCTGCGGGCCCCTTGTGTTTTGGAGGTGACATGTGGCTTTTCTAGAGCTGGTATCAAAAGGCAATTCATGAATCCTGATGAGCTCAAAGAGAAATAAAAAAATACTATGTTAATTGTTATTTTCTTATTTCTTATTATGTCCTTTCCAGAGGTGGAAGAAGTAGTCAGTTTTATTACAAGCACAGATACAAGACAAAAAAACTAAATGCTAAGGTAAAAGTAAAAGTGTCTCTTACAGTAGAAAATCGACTCAAGTAAAAGTACTGACGTATATGTTTAGAGTAACTTGCACAGATTTTTGGTGACTATTAAAGAGTAAAATGTGGTGATTCTGATAAAACAATGTCCTGTAAATGTATTTCTCAATGTTTGTAGACTTTTTATATGTTTTTGTTTGCTCAAAGCCAGGACTTGAAGCTTAAACCTTTAGGTGAAATGTGTTAAATAAAAAAAGGGAAAAAAAGAAAGAACCTCGAACCTTATATCAAATGTAGTTAAGTAAAAGTAAAATGCAGATACCAAGAAATTATCCTTAAGAACAGTACTTTTACTTTTGTACTTTGTTAGTTTTTCACCACTTGTCCAATTTAAAGTCAGTGTTATTTGTATTTTTATACATACATTTGATTAACATTCCCTGACAGCTCAGATAAAAGAACATGTTTAATGAAAATGTGGATTTTACTTTCACGTAGCAATTCTAATGAGTATTCACAATATGGTCTCTCTTGGGAATAGTCCCTGTCAAAAGCCCAGTGATAGTGCTGTTAAACGAGTGACAGCAGGCAGTACATTTATTACCTTTAACACAGGACATAAACATGGACGCAAACCAAGTATCTCCTGTGTGGGGTAAATACTTGGGTAGACAAGGCGCAAAATACCTTTTATCTCCTGAAAAACAATTACGCCTACAGATGTTCTTACTGAGCAATTAAAAGCCTTATCTCCTTATGATACAGAATTCTCTAGTTAGAGTACTGTACGTAGTGGTTGTTATTCATGAAAATGTTTGGGGTATCCCTATTGCAAGTCAGACAGAAATGTGCTAAAACATGTCTTAAATGTAGTAGTTGAGGTTTAATTCAGACAAATCAGACAAATGTTTGTAATCACACAAGAATAACCCAACACGGTTTGCCACGGTTCACATTGCTAGTCATGTAACTGTGGAGGATGGTCTTTCTCGCACGTATGGGCATGCAGTGAACCATCGGAGCAGCTGCAGAGGGTGTGGAGGGTTCGGAGGGGAGAGCGGTGTAACTCTATCTTGCAGCAGGTGCGCGTCTGCTTGATGTATTGATTCGCTGGAATGGTGGGTAATGGGATCAGCAGAGGAAGAGAATGGCGCAGGTATCCCACAGTGATGGTAGGCTGGAGGTGGTTTATCATACTGCCTCCTCCTCTCACAAACACAATTTATTCCTTGGGATTCTCATGGTTTCCGAAAAGCTATTTTATGCCAGACATTTTCACCTGTCATGAAAAGGAGGAATGCAGGTGTGTTGCAGTGAGGATCAAGCCACTGGCAAAGACACAGAGAACTCTAGGGGACATGAGCATAACAGTAGCCTTATTTTATGCGTAAATATTATCTTCCTGTTTTAGGCCAAATGTTCCTCCAGATCCCCTGCCAAGTTTCGGCATTATGAACCCCGTTCAGAGGCATTATGGGAAAAAACCTCCAATAAATAGTTAAGTAGTTGACAGGGTGAAAAGTCTTTCCCATAAAATAGCAACACCAACGTTAGCATTCAGGGAAACAAAGTCAAACCACAACAAAGAGGGTTGAAGTATTCAAAATCGACTCAAATTTAAAGTTGTCCACAAAGTACAGCAGCCTATTCTGTCCGTGTTTCGGGAAAGATAAATCTACTTTTGCTTATTTAAATTTTATTCTATGACTCATACTTCTAGCCAAACCTCATCCATTGAGAGCAAAAATAAATGTCTAATTTGCTGAAATATAGAATAATATAAAACTACAGTTCATAGATCTTGTGGGATTTCTAAAGCATTAGAATAGAGTAGTAGTAGATTATTAGATATGACTTTATTGTCAGATCTTAGTTCTGAACTTTGTAGATCTGAGTACTTCTACCAACAAGGCTTATTAGGGCCTCTACAGTGACTACAGATAACAATATGAGACCTTTTGTGTTATTGAATGTTTCCCGCTTAAAAAATCCATACTTGACTAGCTCAACTTCATCCCACCATCGCTAAATGTTTGCTTGTCATCATGTGTAACTTTCCCATTCGCCTCGGGGAAGCACTAAAACGCTGGAAACATCACTCATTTTTGTACAACACTCAACCGATGTGAGGCGGAAACAACAGGGCGGACGCAGTGGATCAATACAAACAGGTTTTGCTCTTGAGGAACAGTCGGCTCAGTGATCCGGACAAGCCAGAGCGCATCTGATGAGTGCGGGTCTACAGTGAACTGGTGTTACAATTTAAAAAAAGAATCAGCGTTGAAAATTAGACGCAACTAGTTACTTCGAAACAAGTCTAAAACATAGCGTGTCAAAATACTCTTATTTTGACAAACATAGGAGTTAGATAAAGCGTATATTTTAAAGAAGCTTTTGAACTATAGCGCAGTCACCCGTGGGTCAGCGAGGGAATCCCCAGCAGCAGATGTAGATCAGCTATAATCCCCACATCATATTACATAACAACAACAACATAGTGTGTAATAGCAGCAACATGTCAGAAGGACTCAAGTCAAGCATGCATGTTTGACACATTGATAATTACTGATGACTAAATATTCCTTACAATCATATCACTTGTAGTGAAAATAATATATATAGGAGGAGAGGTCTGCGAGCATACATTAATGGACATTTGTACAGTGACTTTTTGAAGAAATTGTACTTTTCTTTTTTATATTTTCTATGAGCATTTTTGTTTTTCCTACTTGAGAAATATTGTTGAAGTAACAGTACTCTTTTCACTTTGAGTAAGTCTAGAGTGACAATTATTAAATGATTGGAACATTTGTGTTTCTTCACATATGGTTTAGTTTTTCCTCACTTGTGTGATCCTTTGAAAATACCAGATTTTTGCATTATTTAATTATTCAATGTTTTGTCCAATGAAACTAACCTAAAATTATATATCAGATGTTATGCCCAGTGAGTTAATCTATTGAGTGTGGACAACCACAACAACCATTCTTTTAAAGTAATTGTACTCGAGTACCAAAACATAGTACTTGAGTACTATGTTTTGGTACTTTACTCACCTCTGATCACCTTGTTACTGATAAAACAAAACATTCAACAGGAGATTTGTTCAGGCCCATGTGACCCAGTGATTTTTGTCCACCACCTGTCAGCGTTTGTGTTATGATCAGAAGATTGAGGCCTAATCCTGCTGTGAGTCGTGTGTCACCTGACTGGCTGATAATGGCGGCCTGTTGAGCCCGGTTTGGTCTGGTTCAATCTCAGTAATGATGATTGCACTGCATGTATGTGTATGTGGCACCTTCACCAAGCAAAATCATATTGTACAGTAGCTCCAACTACTGACCACCATTCTCCTCTTGTGCTCTGTGTCAGTTTGTGTGTATGTGTCTGAAAAGTCTGCAAATAGCTGTAACAAGCTTTAGTTTACAGGTTAGCCTCCCAGGGGACACTGCAGTATGTTAGAGTGCGTGAATCCACACTAAACAAGCCTTACATAACATTGGCCTTCCATTCCCCCTGTGAACGGTGAACGAGGCAGAGAGCGTAAAAGTCATTGATACAGATGTTCTGTGTGACGACACTAAATGTTCAGGTAAAAGCTACAGACACATCTACGACTGAAATAACCTAGTACCTAATTACATTCACTTTTTTGTGCATAAATGTGGGGTATGGGTTGCATGTTAGAGCCTTTTAGAAGTACAAAGTTGATGCAAATTCTGTAGCTTAATGATTAAAAGAAAAGCTGAGGCTGATAGAAATGGATGGATCCTGAAGTGTGGCAGCAATGTTTGCATATTTGTGAATCAGGATTAGAGTCCAATCTGGAGCAGGTTGATTGAATCGGGACGTCCTTCTTCCTAGCGTCCTAAGCCCCTTAGTGCTTTCAGGAGTAGAGAGATAAAGGGATTTGGGTTTTCAGAGACTTCTTTCACACCTCCGAACCCCAACAGCCCCAACATCAGTGTGAACAATACTATTCTCACATTTTCTATTTCAATGCGTCTGACAGAGCTTTAACATCTGTATTTTGAGATATTTGAGGAATTTGTCCAAAAGGACAATAAACTACAGTTTATTTAAAATTGTGTGCCATTAATATTTCATATGACAAATAGCCCATTTACTTTGGGATGAGTATTATGGAGACAAGTACAATAGATTTTTCTTTATTCATTTATTCATTATTCGATGACTGACCTCAGAGAAGCGCTGTACGTCCTGAGTAAGTGTCCCAACTCGACTCCAGTTGTAGAAGTTGAGGAACTTTACCACAGCTGGGTTCACCGCGTTGTCTGATGGCACTGTGCGGAAGAAGTTTGGATATTTCTTCTTGTCTGCCAGCACAGGGGTTGTGGCCGCAAAAGAGAGCTGCAGAAAAACAAAAGGGCACAATTAAACCAAACTCTTTCTAAACAACATCCACAGATAGAAGCAGGGCAGTTAAAAAATATTGTCAAAATCTGTGCACATGACAATAATTTGAAAACATACAGGTTAATATTTTAAGCATCATTGAACTAATAACGTTACCAACTAAACCAGGGTTAGAATGAACCAAGAGGGCGCATTTACAAATTGCTATTCAATATAATTATGATATACCTAATGAGGAATAAACGGCAAAAGCAAAAATGTGTTAAGACATGGCAGTATAAATGTTCTCCCCGGTGTTCACACAATAGCAGAATTTTCACCTAATTTTCACTTTTGTTATTTCCATGCTAATCAGGATTTGCCCTCGTCTCTGTTCAGTTAGACATTAGGTCACTGATTTCTCTCCAGTGGAAAAATATGTGTGATTTAGTTTTATTGTAATATTGTCACTTCATATAAAACAGTATTTAACAGTGCAGACGTCTTGATCATTTGGTATTTATGATGGCATTTTTAATCTTTGGGCCTAAGGTCTGAATGGCGCAAACGTTTAGGCTAACAGCGTAGAGGAGGATAATAAAGCATGGTGTTCTATCTGTGCTAATTTAATAAGTGATATGAATC
This sequence comes from Chaenogobius annularis, assembly GCA_015082035.1. Classification (NCBI taxonomy): domain Eukaryota; kingdom Metazoa; phylum Chordata; class Actinopteri; order Gobiiformes; family Gobiidae; genus Chaenogobius; species Chaenogobius annularis. The sequence goes on from BJKM01000230.1 coordinate 333,888, forward strand.
GGAGCAGGGTTAATTACACACTTTCAGAGATTAAGCAGAACTTGTGATTCATGATAGTGATCAGCAGCAGGAAATTACAATCCCAAGCAGGACACCAAAGGTGCAGAATAGGTAGACAAAAAGTAAACAGGAATTCAAGCACCATTCTAAAAAATGACAGGGTCAGTATTTGGTGAATAAAATGCCGTTTCCTGCTCCTTTGAGAAATGATCTTGGAATTTTGATCATTATAATTTTTTATAACCATTGTTTGCTACAAATCTTGCCATACACGGCTGAGATACTACATAATACAAATTAGACTGGGCCATTTTTACTAAACATAATTAAAAAATGTATACATAAAAAAGAACAATAACATTTAGGGATGGTCCAACATGAATTTATACTGGACCATATATATACACTAACCACTAACCCTAGCCCCTTAGTGGGGCCAATAAGTATTGGGCAACTTAAAAATGTGCAAGTTCACTAATTTAAAAAGATAAGAGAGGTTTGTAATTTTCATCATAGGTACATATCAAGCGTGAGAGACAGAATGTTAAAAAAAAAATCCAGGAAATAAGAGACACCTGAACACAAACTGTCAGACTCCAGTCTTCACCATGACCAAGACCAGAGAGCTTCCCAAAGACACCAGAGATAAAACTGCACAACTGCACAAAGCTGGGATGAGTAAAACTGCAATTGGTAAACAACTTTGTGAGAAAAGATCAACAGTTGGAAACATTTTTTTAAAATGAAAGAAGTATGACGTCACTGACAATCTCCCTCGGAGTGGGGCTCCATGCAAGATCTCACCTCGTGGGGTTCAAATGGTCCTGAGAACAGTGAGGAATCAGCCCGGAACTACACGGCGGGAACTGGCCAATGATTTGTGGCTGGGACCAGCGTCACAAAGATGACAATAAGTAACTCACTACGTCGTCATGAGGTGAAAGCCTGCATTGCCCGAAAGGTTCCACTACTATACAAAAATCATGTAAAGGCCCGTCTGAAATTTGCTAAAGACCATCTGGATGATCCAGAGGAGGATTGGGAGACTGTGATGTGGTCAGATGAGACCAAAATGGAACTGTTTCGTTTAAACACCACTTGCCATGTTTGAGGAAGAAGAATGCTGAGTTGCATCCCAAGAACACCATACCTACTGTGAAGCATGGGGGTGGAGACATCATGCTCTGGGGATGCTTTTCTGCAAAAGGGACAGGAAGACTGGTCCGTATCAATGACAAGATGAATGAGGCCACGTATTGTGACTTTTTGGGTAAAAACCTCCTTCACTCGGTCAGCGAATTGAAGATGAAACGTGGCTGGGTCTTCAAGCATAATGATCCAAAGCACACAGCCAGGAAAACCAAGGAGTGGCTCCGTTAAAAAGCATATCAAGGTTCTGGAGTGACCTAGCCAACCCAATCAAAAACCTGAGGAGGGAGTTGAAACTCTGTGTTGCCAAGCGACAGCCCTCAAACAATCACAGCCCTAGAGAGGATCTGTGCAGAGGAGTGTGCCAAAATACCAACTGAAAAGTGTGTGTAGCCCTGGTCAAGAACTACAGGAACCGTTTGACCTCTGTCATTGCCAACCAAGGCTACTTTACAATGTATTAAAAGTAACTTTTGCTGGCTGCCCAATACATTTTCACACATAAATTGTTTAAAAATCATGCAGCGTGATTTCCTGGATTTTTCTTTTTTTAACATTTTGTCTCTCACGCGATGTGTACCTATGATGAAAATTACAAACTAGTCTCACCTTTTTAAATGGGTGAACTTGCAAATGTTTATGTTGCCCAATACTTATACTGGCCCCACTGTATTTGTATATACATACATATATACATATATACATATGTATATATATATATATATATATATATATATATATATATATATATATATATATATATATATATATATATATAGTGTGTGTGTGTGTGTGTGTGTGTGTAATAATGCAATAAAGTGTATTTATCTGGGATATAAAACAGTTTCTGGCATAATCTGGTGTAATCATACAGCCATATTTTTTTGCCTAATTAGCCCATTTCTATTTTTACTCATGAGTCTGTTCAAAAAGCCAAATGTGATGCTCTGGGGACAAACTCTGAATGACACATGAGCACTCACAAACTGGGGCAGTGCAAAAAAAAATATCAATGCCAAATATCCGCAACATTTTCTAAATCAGACCGATCCCGATATCTGGGAAATTTAAATGGCCCGCCATCCGATTTTACATGGGGGGAAAATAAACCATCCCCAAAACCCAACTTCATTCCATAGTTTAAGTAGCACCATCATTAAAATACTACTTCAAATAAAGAAGTCTTAGTGTTTTATCACTTATTAGCATAGAAATGTCATGCGTTGATCGCGATCTACCAGTCGATCTCGGAGGCAGTAGCAGTCGATACCAAAGCAAAGTTTATTGTCTGGCGCTAAGAAACATAGAGAGCCTACGTAGTTATTTTGTTCGATTTCTCAGTGAGTTTCGGAAGGAGCACACTGCGGCCTCGAGCCGACAACACAAGACAACAGTGGAGCCGTAGAACGCTCATATGAGGAAGGCGAGAGAGGAGAGGGAGTCAGGTCGAGGAGCAGGAGGAAGAGACTGTTCACGCTGTTTCTGTACATCACAGAGCAGTTTGTTATTGACGCGACCCAACGGAAAGCTGACTTTTTCTACTTCTCAAGCCCCTCCTCCCAGCGTTACCATGGAGTTTGTCTTATTATAATAACAAATATTATAGTTAGAGCTTCAAGTGAGTTGATTATAAGCTCAACCTTGTAATTTTTAGTCTAGTTATTATTTCATTTTCAAAATAGTCATCTGTATGAATGGGTCTAGTCAAGTTTATTAACAGATTTTCTCTTCCCTGCTTTCTATTGCACGTCTATACATATTGAAATATTATTAGACATTATTATTATTATTATTATTATTATTATTATTATTATTATTATTATTACACTATATAGGCCTATTATATAGGCCTATATAGTGTTAATAGTATGTTTAGGGTGCGTGTACCTTTGGAAATAATGGTACATTAAACTATCCTTGAAGGAAAATGCAACATGCATTTGAGGCATATTTACCATCAGTTTAAAAGATTGTGGGGAGAGCACTGCACCCCTACAGTTAGACAACTCATATTGCTTTCGACTAAATACAGTTCACCATATTTTGAAGTACCAGCGAGGTGACCATGGTCAAAGTCCCCTCACGGCTGGCCTGAGGATATGTTCTGTGGTCAAAATGAAAAAAAACACAATAGCTGGGATGTGCACTTTCACTCAAATTAAAAGGCTACAGAGTATTGCACCCGGCTGTCCGTTTGGAGAAGTGCTAGAGGGAAAATAACATAATTGGTTGATTTCACAGTGTCATGAGCATACGCCAGCCGCGACCTTTTGTTATTACTGCTTCATAAGGTCAGCTAAAGGTTGGCGATAAAACATGAAAACACAGGCTACTATTAGGCATGTATTATTCCCGGATTACATCTTACATTTAACAATAGTGCAGTGCTTGATGCTTGAACCAGGTTTCACTCTGAGCGACTATTGTATCAATGTCAAAAGAGTCCAATATAAATGTCAAGGGAACATCAAGTAATACATTTTTTATGTCTTTATTCTTGTGCAATAGAAATTTGATGGAGCAGTGAACCTCAAAGTTCAGGAGACGTGAAGCCACGTAAGACAGACATTATATCTTTCGCTCCAACAGTATCAATAATATCTACAAAAATCAGTGGCTTCTGTGTTGATTGGTGGCTCAGTGGTTAAAGTGGCAGCACGTATGCCATGCTCTATGCGGCCGCCTCAGCATTGTGATTCCCGGCTCTAACAATTTGCTGAATGTCCTCCCTTCTCTCATCCCCTTTTAATACAACACTGCCCTGTCTAATAAAACCCATGGACCAACTAAATTGAATAAATAAGTAGATCAGTGGTATTCATGGTACTTTCAGCTTTTCTTTCAAAACAAGTGAAACTCTATCTGCTTTAATTTACTAAGCTGTGCAATTGGTGGCTTGTGTTTGTCATTTATGTCACACCCCAAGATGAGACACAAGACATGGCAATACATGGCATTTATAACAATGGTAGCAATAAACAAATTCTACAAAAGATGAATTGGATAATTTCTCTGAGTGGTGTCGTCTGAAACCCAGAAATTAGACATGAAAATTATCCGGGCAAGGGAAAGAACTGGACAATAATTCATGGACAGACCTGACATACACACACACACACACACACGTTTCCACATGGGCAATAGATTTAGGACAAAATAAGTCAAAATGAGAGGAGGTGCTTTATTAATGTGGTTTTATTTAAATAATGGACTAGTCTTTAAAGGCTGAAGAGGCTTTTTCAACGAAAGGAGCAAAAATAGTGTGTGATATCACACATCTGAGAGTAGAGGCTTATGTAAGAGGGTTTTAAAGAGGGTCGACCCAAATAGGATGGAGGAGAGGCCAGCACACAATACACACGGATCAGGTTTAGGCACAGCTTCACTCTCACTAGCAAACAGCAGCAGGAAGTGTTCAAATCTGCTGCAAGGTAACGCTCTAACACAACGCTAACCTTTGCAAATCACCAATTTGCTCTCTTGCTCTGGTCAGTCTGGGGATTTATGAGTTATTTATCATTTATGGACAGGTGTGTACAGAAAAAGGATGTGGCCCTCGAAACAAACACATTTATACACATTTACAGTGTCAATGTAGGTGTCTCTCTCATGGAAACAACAACATCAATTTGGACATAGGGTTCAAACTGCCAACATTTCAGTTGGCAGTCCTGGTACATTTCATATTTTCTATTGGAAGGAACTGAGCACAATGACAAAGCTGGGACAGCGAAACTACTGTACCAACATAAGAACCCAGTCAGCCCTTCAACAACAACACACTTTGCAAACTGTGGGGTTATTTACATCCTTTACTCTCTTATATGCACGATTTGTCAGGGATTTGGGATCAATAGTGCATAAATTAAAAGTAACTATAGCCAACATTTCAAAGGCGCAGCAGTTTGTAGAAAAATAAGGATGCAAAGGAGCAGCTAATTGCTTTGACAGATCTAATGGCATTGATTGGTTCTAGGCGCAAATGTCTGCTTGGCCTTTGAATAATGAAGTGGTTACGAAGATGCCAGATAAATAAACACAAGCCTGTATTTCATGTGCGGGAGCTAAAGCTGATGCAGTTTGTTGACTGAGATTTGAGGGAAAAGCAGAGTTGGAATTTACTCAGTTGCTACAGCAACATGGTGTTGAAGATGACCCGGTTCCCAGTTAAGTTTTTCTTTTAGTCTAATTGCCTCTTTCCCTCCCGCTGTCTTTAGGAACCATGTGATACTTATTTGAAAAGACAGCCATAGTTCATAGCAAACACATCATTAGAGGAAACTCATAGCCGTAGTTTGGAAGGACAATTATTTGGATCAATGGCCAATTAAATGCAACTTTATACCTTACATTGGGATTATTGTCAGATTTGATGTATTATATATATTATATATAATGATTTCCAAGAAATCATTATATATAATGTCTAACAATAACATTAAGTATAATTAAATGACATAACCTAACATTGCAAACAAGGCAAATATTGTATCTTCTGGTGAAAAACATGGTGAATACGCAAATATGCAGCTTTTGATAATGGGGTCTTTCCTGATTGTCAAACATTACTTGGAATTCTCCCAATATAACCCTTTAGTGAGGTGCTTTGAGGCCGCCAGTGAAACGTAATAAAAAGGCAGGCTTACAAACCACTAGGGATAGTTCTGAACAACTTCAAACGGCCATCCCACCCATGCCTATTATGTGCCCATCTATCGCACTCAGCCTGGGGACCCCGTGTGGAGTAATGGCAAGGTAATAGTGGAGCTGTTGATCAGGAAGCAAAGAGGTGGTCCCAGGCCTTATTCAATATTCAGCAGAGGCATTTGGAGCGCTGTTGGGAGCACCCAGCTGGAGAGAGGCAGACCCCACACGGACAAATCGAGATTTCATTAAAGCTGGGGTACCTGATTTTCAAATCACAAAAAGTACGTATTTAAATCTTTCTAACTCAGTCGGACAGTCCTAGCGCTCAATAACCCTTTTGTACATATACCTTGTACCTTTTGTACACACACATAGTATAGATGGTGGTGTTGATTTAGATATACTGTGTGTTAAAGCATGTATTCCAGGACAAATAAAGGATTATCTTATCTTATCTTGTTACAAAGTATTACATACCCTCTATTGCACCCTGGTATTGTCTTATTTGACATATTGTGTCAAAATTAGAACAATACACAATGTCAAATTCTCACAAATTTACATTTTTAGATACTTAAACTAAATGGTTTGATACATTTTCAGACAGCACAAGCAATGCCTAAAGTGACGTAAACATCTGCCAAGAAATATACACCACTTCTTTTTGAAAGGGAAAATATGACACAAGGATATATAAAAATATAAATCTGTTAAAATACATACTTATAAATTATGTTTTCTTACAATATCAAGCAGAAGAAACAGGATGAGATTGACTAATGTGGGGGTGTTAAAGCCAGATAAAATAAGTTAGTGAAGCCTAAGAACCTGGAATTGAAGAATACTTAACTACACGACATGTCCTGATGCGTCAACTTTGAAATTAGAAAATTGCTTAAATGAGGGGAATTAGATAACTATGTAATCAGCAATATCAGCAATAGTGTCAGGAAATTCCATAACCATTGTTAAGTTGTCATCAATATACAATGGGATCTGTCTGGAAAGACCTACAACAAAGCGCAACCAAACGTGCCATATTTTATGCCACTCCCCAAAAGTCACCTCCAATATCGTTGTAAAAACAAAATTAAATAAATTGGATTGTAGACAGCCATTCCACTGCAGTGCATCACCAGTTGACCTTTGCCCCAAGTCCCCAAGGATATAAAAACCTGGATGACACTTGATTATCTGCTTCTTAACCCTGAAGAAACCGAGGTCATTGTACTAGGCCCTAAACATCTACGAGACGCTTTATCTGAGCAGATAGCCAGAAGCCTCCAGCTCAGGCACATCGATGACCTGCGGATCCAGGTGCTCCTCAACTGCCTGGTTTCTACTCCATATGAACGGTTCTTCATCAGCCTCGAAGAATTGGTTCTCCTCCTGAGTGGGTCCAGCTCCACCATCTATCTGCAAATTGAGGCGCGTCTGTCCGAGGGAGTCGGATCCTTCACTGTGGAACTCCTACAGGTTTCTACTTTTTCCCAAAGAGGTTTGGTAGTTTTTCCTGGCCGAAAAGGAGGGTCTAAGGACAGGGGAGCATGGGACATCTGTCTAAAGACATGGGGTGCTGGGACATTACCAAGTCCTATGAACACTGTTTATTCTGTTTTTCTTCTGTTTTTCACTGTAGCCCCTCGAGGCAACTGCAGCTGTGATTTTAGGCGTTAAAATAAATTGAATTGAATTGAATTGAAATGTAACTTGATGACCGAAATGTATAATTTGACTGATGTTTTCTCTCCATTGTCTGAATAAATTAAATTCATTCATTCATTCAAACTTCCGGGTTTACAAAATATAAAATACATTATTAATAGAGGCAGACAGAGTGCAGTGGTCTGATTTGTCACAAAGTGCTGCTCTTACAGTATACTTTTACTATTTACTAAATTACAAGAATAAAGTTGAGAATCCTGCCTTATCACAGGCAAGCACTTTTACAATACTGTATTGAGATCTCTCCCCAGTGAAACATACGCTGTGGGCTGAATTTATGACCATATCAGAGGCAAGTACAAAACTATACATTTTGTGTGATTTATTTATTTATTTATTTGCACAGAACTATTGTCCAGAACTACTTTTTGTATATTTGATTTGACTGGGGCCGGGGCAGTTATACGTGCATTGCAGCAGAATGAATGCAGAGGCTTTCATCCCGAGAGCTCAGGTATTTCAAACCAGCGAGCACAGACATCTCACAGAATCACGCGAGGCCCCTCTGCAAGAGCTTAGCCTGTACCTCCAACTGTAAAAATGTATTGGGCTTTGATTGGCTACCTTTGCCTTTATTTCTAGTTCTATATTTAACCCTTGCATTTGGGCTAAGACCTTGGCACGCAGTCAAAAGTAATGAATACAAATGTAATGTAACCTGTTGGTCTCCACAGACAGAAATCACCTCTGCTGTAGCACCCTGTGTTGTTCTGTCAAACGGGACATGAAGGCAGATCAATAGCTGTCAGCTATCAGAGGTGTGTATGGGCCAGGACCTGACATAGCTTTATGCCCCTATCCTTCATGAGGGCCACTGTCACACATCGTCCTTGAGGGATGCACTGAGGCATTTCTACAACTAACAGCATCAAAGAAAGTATTTGGTATTGCTCCAGGTCAGAGTGCGCGTATTGACAGGCACGGATATGTTAGGGGAGACAAGAGGATTATGCCCACTTAAGCAGCCAAGTGGGTTTTTCCAATTATAAGTTCATGCAACAAAATCAACTTTTTTAAAGTTATATCATAAAACATTGTCACTGACTTTTTGACATTAGAACTACTACAGTAAAAAAGTAACTTTTTCATATCTGCTACAGACACAATACCAAAACACAGAAACTCAAGTATTAAAGGTGCATTAAGTAACTTTTCTGGTAGTCCCCCAACTGCTTGTTTCCAACCCTGCGGCCCAAAGTCACTCTGACAGGCTCCAGTCACCCGTGACCCCCAACGGGAACAAGCGGGAGAAAATGAATGAATGAATGAATGAATGCTTGTTTCCATGGAGATGTTAATGGCCAAATTACAGGTCACTCATGATTAAATAAATCTTTTCATTCAGTGTTATGTTATGAAAAAAAGTAGCTGTAATATGTATAAAGTCTATATTTTATATCATATATAAACATAATCATCTGAAATATAATCTAATATAATCTGGTTTTAGAAAAATCAGGACTATGGACAACTGCTTATGATAATCATCAGATATTTTGATTGACATTCAGTGGGACAGCTGCACCTTGCATCCTGTGAAATCCGCTAAAGCAATGGGTCTCTATAGCGATTCTATTTATAAATGGAGATTTGATTCCATAACCTGAAATCTCGCTGTGCTGCCTGTTGCTGCCACTGGGCTGCCTATGAATGATTAATGAGCAGATGCTGAACTGTATAGGCCATTATTCTCTCTTTCTCTCTCCCATCTCTCTCCCATCTCTCTCTCTCTCTCTCCCATCTTTCTCTCTCTCCCCCCCTTCCTTTGGGGAGGAGAAGGATAACATTTAGTGTATTCTCCACTTTCGTGGAACACGGCTATTACAAACACATGAAAAACAGTTAGTGATGATTACAGTGAAAAAAGTAGTTGGAAATTCTCCTTTATTAAGACAATACACATAACTATTAAAAAAACATATTAAAATAAACAAGAAGAGCTCCAGAGTTAACACTGAGCTGGCGTCTAATATACAACAAAAATACAAACTAAAAAAGAAAAAAAAAAGGACATAAAATGACACTTTTGGCACATGACATGGAAGTAGATTGTAGATGAGCTGTGCAGGGAAGCCCACTCACGGACCATTTATGTTGTGAGTGGGCAGGCACAACCCCCTAGAGCCAGTATGCTTTTACAAATTACTATCTTTTAAGTTGGCAGACAGTGAACATGTCTTCACCCGTATTCTAGAGCAGTAATCTTGTTTTAATGATATTGATGTAAAAAATAAACCAAAACATTTTTAAGGATGCAAATTCTTATTCAAATACTATTCAATTCCAATTCTCCTGATAAGTGCTTGTGTACCCCTGGTTGGGAAACGCTTTTCTGGAGATTACATTGATACTCCGTGTGTGAGAGTCTGTCTGATCCAATCACTTCAATATGTGACTTTTTACCCTCGTGTTTTCAATTAATTTGTTAGTAAGGGCCATAGTAAATATAGCATTGGCACAATGAGCAAACACCCCGTGTTGGATATGAAGAGAAGGAAAAGACAAACACTGCTTCAAAACCAACAAATGTAAAAAAATAACCATAGCTCCACCTTTTATGCATTGTGCATTTGGCTCTTGATTATTCCCTTGCTCAAACTTTTTTATTCACTTTTCCATAGACACTAATATATACAACAGATTTACTAGTTCATCAAATACACAACAACCGCAAGACAAACAAGTTTCCAATAAATTGTATTCAGAAGTAATCACTATAAAGCTCTGGAGACAGGCAGAACATCTCTTCTAGGGCCACAGGCTGCAGGTGGGGCTTGGTGGAGCATTGATCACACATTTCTGATTTAGGCAACACAGTGGCGGCACAGTCCAGAGGTATCGACTGAAATCCAGGTCTGTCACAGAGACCAACCTAGACCGCCTCGGTTTGGCTTTTACAGGCTGTGTCCAATCTGCTCACGCTGATTGGTCGACTGCTGTGGTGAACACTTCCCCACTACAACTACAGCCCTCAGGCAACTGTTAATGAAGAGCTTCCAAAAAGTGGGAGCATGTGCCAGATGCCTGGTGGCATTAGCCTGAGGACAGAAAAGGAAAAAAGAAGCGGCTTCCCTGAAGTTGCTCTAATTACAGACACTAGATTCTGCTCTACCTCTCAGGTTTTATCAGGGCCACTGTCATGTCCATGAGTAAATAGTCAGGATGTCAAAAACTGGACATTTACATTTAACTAGGAGTGCGCATTGTCTCTGATCTGACAATGCGATATATCCTGATACTCATGACAATAACAGTTTATTGAAATTTTTCTTTGACTTTGGCCTTTCTCAAAATTAAAAAATATATATTTTCTCTGTTTTTATAAGTTATAAAATGAGACACAGCTACATACACTTTCTGGTATTGATACTGAATGATTCTCAGTGAAAGTATTGAATGAATCAGTATTGATACTTAATCAGTGAAAGTATTGATACGTTGGTAACAAAGGGCACATCCTGTTTAAGCACTTGTCACTTCTTATGTGATTGGCTTCATTGCTCATTTAAGCGTAGAGTTTACACCACGGAGCTACGCTGTTTATGCTGGAGACACAGTGTAGCAGATGTGCGCACCGTGATCAGGGCGGGGTTAAGGCTGATGCTTCTCTGTCAACTTGACGCGGAAGTGTCGCACGCCTTGTTTTCCGTGTTTACTTTTTAAAACTGCGTTCAACAGTACGTTCAAAACCATTCAGAATAAGCTCCTTGACTGTGGCTGGCTGTGAATAAAACTATATTTGTGATGAAGTCAAAGCGGCTGATTTCTTTTCAGTCCGAGCCGATGAGGCATCTGATGTGCTCCGTTACCTTGACTGCAAACACACGAAACTGGAGTGTTTTTTTGAGTTTATTACGCTGGATAATGCCAACGCTGAAAGCATCGCTGAACTTCTATTCATAAATAGATGCTTTGGTTATTAGAAAACCCATGAAAGAATGCTGTAAATGACATGTCTTTAAGAACAACTTTCCATATAGCAATGTTGTCTGTGATGATTACATATAAAAATTAAAAATGGTCTACACATGTATTTCAGGGTAACTAATATCACTTAGAAGCTGATCTTTTTGTTTTGTTTTCTGTACTGTTTTATAAAGCAAGCACCAACAATTGTTTGTGTTTTTTATTTTCTCTTAATGTAGTAATTGCTACTATAAGGTACAGCATCACTGAGATTTTTGTTTTGCTCTTTACAATCTGATATTTCATAAAGTGTAAAATGTAATTTTATGTCAAATGTATTTTCTCACAAATGGTCTCACAAAAGTGGAAATAAAGCTGTTTACTTCATTCATTCAGTTGCATAGGTGCATTTAAAATGTGTCTTCATACAGTCAATGTAAAATATTCACTTTTGGACATTAAAAATAAACCAAAAGACGGTAATGTCAAATAGCCCCCCCTATATTTTGCATCACCAACTGCCACTGGTATTAATATAGAAATCAACTGAAATCCAGGCAGCCATGCAACCTCATTGATATGACTCTAAGAATCGCAATATTTTGATGAATACATTTTTTTAACACCCCAACATTTAACCCTACAGTACTGGCTCTGCTCTATCAGGACGTTAGTCTTATCAGTTGATACTGTTACTGAAATCTTATTAAATAAGATTTTCTTTTTATTCTACTGTATTTCCTTTGTTTGTATGCAGCTCTGTGTGTCAAAAACAAAGTTCACTTCAAGAGAAAGAAAAATGTATCTTGATGTGTTGTAGCTTTGCTCTCTGAAATGAACATTTAGTCAATATGCAGATGCTCTCAGAAAAAGATGAGCTGTAAAAATGTTCAAACTAACACGAACCCTCTTCTATGGACCACTTCTTCACACCCCAGACTTAGAGACTCCGCCGCTGTCTTGCTGCATCAGGACCTTACCTACTGAGTACATTAGTGCAGGTGCCCCAGGCAAAGTTCCTCTTGATGTTTTTTCCAAAGAAATTGAAAAGAATAGTAGATTCCTCTCCACTGCTCAGCAGCCCTCCATTCCTCTGGCAACTGCTCTAGGACATCTCTATGCTATGCAAATTACTATGTTTATTTTCTGACGTCCGATTGAACGAAAGTGCCTTTTTTAACTCAAAAGGTCTGTAATTTAAAGCGACTAAATATGGTTGGATGGCTGATTTACTATCACAGATTCAATGTGCTCATGTCTGAGAGGTCTATTGTGGAGAATCTGGCCATTGTTAAAACCACCTTATCATTATAACAACACACATTCAGACAAATATCCATGTTCCATCTTTGTCACAATCCTTCAGGCTCCACATCTGGACAAATCATCAAACAGAAATAAATACAAATACGAAACAAGCATTGATTGTAATTCAAGTAAAATATTATGAGATTTTCACTTTTTTGTGCTCACTAAAGGAGCTCTAATATTGCTTTAAAAACTACAAGATATGTGCACGTAAGCCTCCATTGTGCCATGTCACCAGCAAAGACAGCATATGTGCTTGCATGCTGAATGTCGGATGAAGGTGAATATTAGAGGTGGTATTATTCCATATAACACCAAAATAGAGTCACATTTCAAAGCTCCATAAACACAATCTAATGTCAGTTGAGCAATGCAGGTAAAGGCGAGCATGTGTGCACTCACATACTTTTCTCTTCCTCTATAGTCTTAGCGTGATTATATAGAGTTATATGACACTGGGCTGTGGACGTGTCTGTCATGTTAATGCTGTTCTCACACTCAGCATGCTGCGTTGATATCTGCAACTCATCTCCATGACACAGCCTCGTTCAAGGTCCCTCAATGTGAGACAGCCCATTATCATTCTGCATCTTTGTCTCTGTGTGGACTCATGTCATTGTGGCACTCCTCTGGTTTGTGGATGTTGTTTTCTTTGATTTGGCTAGCAGGGAGCGGGAGGCTATGTAGCAAACACAAAGGTTGTAGAAGTACATTTTTCAAAATTTAAAGCCATTTAATCTAAGTCATATAAAAAAAGTCAATGTGGAATGTTTTTCTAAAACAGAGTCCAGATGAATACAACTGAATCTTTTTCTACAATGGAACACTCCTAGACAAATGAGGGATTACACCGACTGCGGATTCACATGTTTTTACGTATATCTTTTTGTATACCATTTGTATTCCATACTACTATTTGTATCAACTAAACATAATTTTTGCCAGAATGCCCTTGTGAGCCATTGTTTTGCGGCCTAATACTATAGATGATTGGAAGTGCCAACCAGTTACAGGTGCCTCCTCGTGATCTACAATTTAGTTGCTCAATTTCAATGCATAATACTTTCCATATTTGTTCAACATAAACAACTCCATTGATTGAGACAGAAGCTCCTCCTCCAAATTTTACTAGTAATAAAAAGTCTGTTTTGAAGTCTAAAGAAACCTGTTTCTTGTCTTTCAGAGCTTTCTTTTACTTTCCCCCTCTCCCCCATGTTTTTGTAATGTTTTTAATGTATCTATGAGACCTATCTTGCAACTCCTGAAAGCACATCAATGTGTCAGATTTGGGTAGATAAAAATGTTCTAAATCCTTTTCCATAAATAAAATATTGCATCAGATCTCCCAGGTGCAAATAACTGGTTACCCCCTATTGGACTTAAAGTGGATTTATTTTTTATTTTTTTAATTGATCTCACCATTTTGTAATCATATTTAAGTACATGTTAGAAGGAAGTTCTAAATTTAACCAACTAAAGATTTTAGTAAGTCACACATCAGTGATTACAATTATCCAACTAATTATTACCTATTTCATGCTCAAGTATATATTTGTATAAATATCGCACTATACTTACTGTATTAGTCACGGTGTCTTGTGCCATGGAAGACTTAGGTAAAAGCAAATAAGAAACTTTTCCCTTATAATGTTGATATTGAGGCAGAGGCGTGTATTCTCGGATTCACTGCTTACTCTGCAATTAGAACAATTAGGCTGATTACTCCCACTATTGTCTGCGATGGGAACAGGGAATGCTACGGAAGTGTCTATCAAGGCTTACTTCTGTGGCAGAAAGCTTAGGATCAGAGTTACTAGACTCAAGTCACTATCAATGCACTTTATGTGGCAATATTGTTCTTTTTAGTGCTGTTAATTCAAGGATAATCTCTGGAAAGAACCACTCTCCCTACGAGGTGTTAGAGAGCTCGGGATGAAGCGTCACAAACTTCATGTTACTGGTTAGACGTTCAAAACATACATAAAGATGCAATATATAGCAAAAACAATTTTTTAAAAAAAGGATAGGGTTAACAAAAGAGCCATATAACAAGGCCGTAAACGGCTGGGTCACTACAGGTAAATACAAAGCAAGTTAATGTGCTGGATTATCTGATGAAAATGAGACTGAGACTGAAGGAAATGTTGGCTCTAGTTTAGGAGCACATGACAACAGTATGGGCCAACCAAAGGACTTGTGATAAAACGGCCAGAGAGAGGACCTTTAATCCAGGGCAGAAGGTGTTGCTGCTGCAAAGCAAAATAATTCACAACACTGGTGTAGTATCTGAACGTTTGCCCCCAACGTAAATCAAGAAGGAATTTGTTTATCTACTGCTGTCCTAACACTGTGGGGCCACAGTGTTCAACTGTACGAGGTAAGAAACAACCACAAAAATATTAGACACGAGTTTGGACGTGATCAGAAGAGATAAAAACTACCATCACGGAGCATGTGAATTGTGATTTTAATGCCTTTACTCTTCGGCAAAACATTGTGCTCTACAAATAAATCTTAATTGGTTTAAAATTAGGCTAATTGGGCCTTCCACTTGTGGCAAGTGTAGGCTTCTAATGTAATGCTGTGAGGAATACGGTGTGCTTCAGTGCGTGCAAGTTTGTTATTGGTACACATAGACATAAGAATATTGGTTTCAGGTGAAACTCACAGTCTGAACAAAAACTGTGAGTTTCACAGTTTTTGTGAAACTCACAAAAACTGAGTTTCACAAACTCAGTTTGTGAAACTGAGTTTGTGGCTTACTCAGAGTAGGATAAGCATCCAAGTTTTCTTTTTCTACAAAGTTAGACATGAGGCACTTTTTAGTACAAATCTTTTGAATGAATAAGTGAATGAATAATTATTCAGACTGGAAACACAGAGAAAATCTCAAATACAAATTTACAAATTATTACTTGGTGACCTCATAATTTACAGTCCTGGCCAAATCAAACAAGCAAGTTTGAACTCAAGGCGAAACAGGACACTAGAATGACCTTGAATTTTAGACAGTTTAAAATGTCAACCTATTGGTTGTAGTCTGTGTGTGGCAAGCTCTGGCTTTTAAAGAGTAACTGTGCGAGTGGGAGGCTGAAGAGAAGAAGAAAGTGCTGGTGGTTACTTTCAATTATGTCCTTATCCATATTTAATGTTGTTTATTGGAGCTAAAGGTCATCCGCACTGTGTTTACGTGTGCTTCCTAACACAGAGGGAGGCTGCCGGCGCCCCACTGCTATTGGCGCTACTGTCTGTTTTAAAATGCACGTTGCTCCACCACAGGAAGTGCTGAACCCCTGTTGGAGTTAACCTATTGAGCTGCAAATATCATGTAACACAGCCAATGAGATTCCACAGCTCATGATTATTAACTTCCAGCTCAATCAGCAACAAAGAGTAACAACATCAGTGCCGTTTAATCAACCAAGTAGTGTTTCTTATTTAGAAACTTGGTTTTACACCAATCAAGGTTTGTGTGATACAAATGGTAGGTAGGTAAATTAGATTGACCACACTTCAGGCACTAAAAGGGGAAGGTAAATGCTTTTGCATGTAGACAGAGACAGCACTCAATAGGGCTAACATCTACATTAAATGCTTCCATGAACAGAAATTACTCCTACCTGTGAGTTGGTGAGAACACACTCACCCACTTTCACATTAGTCTTTGGCTCATCACTTCATCTGCAAACATGTAGGGGTTTGGCTAACTAAAGAAGACTTCATTGTGGCGATGGAGGTGAGCAAAGGCATTTGGGCTGCTGGTTCATGAGCTAGCTCTGATTTGTCTCTCAGGCACTGCTGCGTGCAAACTATTAAGGAATTAAGTAAAATTTTAAACTGAGCTGTGCCTGGCTGACTGCAACTAAGGACATTTATATATAAAACTTACTTTTCCGCACTTCCGGTCATGGTGACGCACAGAGTGGACGCACCTCACACCGCTGCTGCAAAACTTGGTTTTAAAATCATCGTTTGACACACCCAAAAAGCTGATGGCCCACGGCTCCATTGGAAAACAGCCCGCATCACAAGCTAATGAGGCTAGCGAGGCTAACGAGGCTAACATGGCTAGCAAACCTGAGAGCCACGCTCCCTCCCCGCTGGAGACGCGTGGTCCCGCTGGCCCAGATGGAGACTCTTGTGACTTCTTTGCATCGTAAGGGGGAGAGAATGTAATTGGTCATCGGTTGTGGCTCAAGATGTGCAATTGCAGCATGCCATGGAGTCTCTTAGAGCCGAGTTGTTAGCTACCATAGCTCTGGCCGTTTCTGACGCAGTGGCCACTAATCTCAAAGCAGAGGGAGTAACCGGAGCATGTATGGAGGAAGTTGAGCAGCGTTTTTCAGACAATATGGATGATCTGCAGACAGTAAGGGCCGAGATGGAGGCGCTGCGGGCCAGGGTGACGACGCTGGAGTCGGAGAACAATAACATAAAAAATAAGATCCTGGATTTGGAGTCCAGATCCCGTCATCCTAACCTTGTGGCTTGTGGCCATAGAAGAAGGAGAGGAAGGAAAAGACACAGAAAGCTTCTTGAAGAAGATCATTCCTGAGTTCCTTGTTAGCTCAGGAGTTGCGGTCCCCCCATCACAATCGAAAGAGCACATCGCCTGGGCAAACCAAGACCAGTAGCTGATAAACCACGAGGCCTGATTATGAGGTTTCTTAATAATCGTGTGAAGGAACGCGTCTTGAAGGCTGCAAGGGTTAAAGGAGAGTTCCAGTACAAAGGCAGGCGTGTCTTCTTTGCTCCAGATATTCCATACAAGGTTCACCAACAACGGCAAAAGTTCCACCACTTCTGTGAGGAGCTCAGGAAAACTGAGACATGGATTCTCTTTTCCTGTGACACTTCTGGTGACTTTTGATGGTAAAAAAACATGTGCTCAGAACACCAGGAGAAGCAAAAAAAAAACCACAGAGAAATGAACAGTGCAGAGGATGGAGCCACCAGCGTGGGGTATATGAGTTTGTGTTGTTGTCACATGATGATAGATTTCTGTTAATTTGAAGAGACTGATGACCTGATTTTTTTGTTTTTAACATCAGACTTTATTCCCCATGTTGCTTTTGTACACATGCCAAATGTGGGAAATTGGATTTGTGGGAAATTGAAAATGTATGCAGAGTGCAGCATGAGGATATGGTGTGCCAGGGATCTTATATATCCAGTTCTTTCCGCGGATTGGTGTCAGGAGTACCTGGGAAGTTTTTTTTGGGAGGGGCGGCTCTTTTAAGTGTGTATGCTCCACCAGGGAGTGATATCACTTTCTATGCTGATGTCCTGGACCTGATTGTAAACCACTCAGAGGGAACCCTAATTTGTGGTGGCGATTGGAATCTTCGCATTCAGCGTACACTGGGCGTTTCAAGAGGCACTGGAGGAACAATTAAGAAGAAGTTCCGTCTCTTATTGAATACTATAGGATTGGTTGACATATGGAGGGAAATGAACCCTAGGGCACGCCAGTATACTCATTTTTCAAATCTGATCTAAAATCGCTGAATCAGATATAGGCACAATAGACCTGAGTGATCATGCCCCTATCTACATTTCTGTGGAATTGGAGGAAAGATGAAAAAACACACTTTGAAGGTTCAATGCCAGCTTGCTAATGACCCTTTGTTTGAAGAAAAAATGTCCAACAATATTAAGATTTATCTGGAGGAAAATTATACTGAGGAAATTTTGCCACCCTTTATCTGGGACGCTTCCAAAGCAGTCTTGGGAGGACAAATTATAGCCATAGCCACCAAAAAAAAGAAACAAAGGGAGAGAAAGCTAAATGATATGCAAGATAAATTAAAATTGATGGCTGAAAACTATGCCAAAAAGGGGTGTCCTAAAATGTTACATGAAGATAAAACAAAAAATTAGAGGCAATTAACAATCTGACTTCACAGGAAATAGTTAACAAAATTGCTCTTTACCAAAAAAAGTGGGTGGATCAACATTTTCTAAATTACTATCTTGGAAACTTAAAAAACAACAAGCTGAAAGAACAATCTTCAATATACAGGACAGGCAAAATTATGTAATCTTAACTAAACAGGACCAAATTCAATCAGCATTTGAATCCTTTTATAAAAAACTTTTTTCAAAAATTCCAGACGACAAAGATGATGATAGAAATTCCTTTCTGGACACCCTTAATTTGCCTGTTAGGTTAGAAGAGATAATCAAAAATTAGGAGTTGAAATAAATTTTGGAAATAGAAGGATCAAAAGATCAAGAATAATAAATCTCCGGGCGGTGGGTTCACCTCAGAGTGGTATAAAGCCTTAAAAGACACACTTACACCTTTCCTTTTGGCAACTTTTAACTGGGCACTTAAAACACCTCAGACCCCTCCGAGTTGAAAAAAGGCCATCATATCCTTAATACCTAAAGAGGGGAAGGACCGACTGGAATGTGCCTCATACAGACCCATTTCTATTCTGAATGTGGACTATTGGATCTACACCTCAATTATGTCCAAAAGAATGGAACAAATACTCACAAACTTAATCCACAATGATCAGACAGGATTTATTGCCAAACGACAAACACAAGATAACATTAGACGATCCTTACACATAATGAGCCAAATACAAAAACAACAAAATAGAGCAGTAATTATGAGACTGGACGCTAAAAAACCTTTGGATTCTGTTAGCTGTCCATATTTATTTAAAGTTCGAAACAAATTTCAAATTGATAATCTAATTCTAAAAAATATTGGGGCTCTTTACGATCGTCCAACATCAACAATTAAAATCAATAGTCATCTGACAGATCCACTGACTCTGGAAAAGGGGGGATCAGGCAGGGCCTTGCTTTGTATTTTGAACCGTTGGCCCAATTTATTAGACAATCAAAAACAATTCACGGTGTTACAATTGATGGGACGGAACATAAAATTGCCTGCTATGCAGATGATGTTCTGTTGCTTTTGACCAAACCAGAAATTTGCATTTTCTTCAAGAAGTTGGTCCAATGTCTGGATACAAATCAAATATACAAAAGACAAAAATTCTCTCTGACTGACATCCCCCTCTGACTTTAAAAAAGACTTACCCATTTAAATGGCAAATGGGATCTCTTAGATATTTATTTGTGGTACTCCATAGAGACCTAACAACAGTTATGGAGAATAATGATATCCCTCTTTTTAAGACCATAAAATACATTTTGAAAAGCTGAACCTTATCCCATACTTAACTCTAAGTCAAAGGATTGACTTAGACTTAAGTTCTGTTCCAGACTCTTCCAGTTTCCATCCCCAACCGGCTGTTTGCCGGTTGGGGATGGAAACTCAAGATTTATATGGCAATCTCAAGATTTATATGGCCAAGGGGGGAAAAAAAATTTAAAACTTTTTCTTAATAAAGATTAACAATTATCAAAAGAAAAAAGGAGGCTAGGGTTTGCCTTGTTTGAAAAATTACTTTGTTTCAGCTCAGATCAGAGCCTTGCTATGCTGGTGTGACACAGAATATGAAGCTCAATGGAAGAATATTGAGATTGGTGTTGTGCCGGGGGTTCCTGTGCAGGCCTTGCTGACGGATGCTTGAGTCATTCGGGGGAGGTGGAGAACCCCTGGGTGAAGTCTGTTCTTGCAACATGGAGGGAACTGATCAAAACATATCCATCTAAGCAAAGATATTAAAATCTTAAATTGGTTGATTTACGATCAACGCTTCACACCTAACAGCACAGACTCAAGATTTAAAGTCTGGACAACAAAAGGTATAAAGGTCTTTAACCAGAGTGTAAAGGAGAATCATTTGAAGAGCTTTGATAAATTGAGAAAATCCTTTGGGTTAGAGAAACAGGACTTTTTTTTGAGGTATTTACAAATAAGGAGTTAAGTAGGGAAAGTATATGTGCATCAGTGGGAAACCACAAAATCGCATGGGAAATGCAGACTGTTGGAGAGGATGTGGCAGCCAGGAGGCAAACCACAATCGGGTGTTTTGGGATTGTCCTGTTCACAAATATTGGACTGAGATCAACAAAGCCTTACAGACAATTTATGACTTCACCATCCTAATGGATTTCAGAAATATGTATTTGGGCCTCAGGACTCCTGACATGGACACAACCAGCAGTTATCTCTTGGGAATCCTCCTGGTAGCAGCTATAAAAGCACTCACAAAAAAATGGATGGCACAAAATGCACCGATGATCAAGGACTGGACTAACGTTATAATGGACATACGTAAAATGGAAAAAATTTAATTTGGACTTAATTTGAAATTAGACAAATTTGACAGACTTTGGACATGGGACGTTTTCTTTTCTTTTAGGGTTATTTAGGCCATTATTTTATTTTTTCATTAATTTTTTTAATTATTTGTTGGATGTCTGCTGCTTTTATTTTGTGCCTACCCTCTGGTTGTGTATTTATTTCCCTGTTTGTATTTACACGTTCTTTCATTTAAAAAATCTAAACATTTAATTAAAAAAAACAAAAAACATACTTTCCCAAAGCCAGTAGACTATGAGTCACGTTGCTTTTTGCACTGTCTGTTAAGATTTAACTAAGATAAACTTAGTGTTGACATAATGAAAAAAAAAAATACTTCAATGTGAGGCATTCTACTCATGTCACAACTGTATAGAATATAATAATGTATTAGATAGTAATTTTTCAGTTTTTTTCTGTACTCAAGGTTTTCATGACTGCGGCCACAACTTTCTTGTGATGGGAGGAATCACGAACTGTCAGTGAAGTCAACTACGTAAAACATCAGATCTGACTTAGTTTAAAGGGTGAGGTTAACCACAGACCTAACCACAGACAATGGCAATTCTGGGCCACTCTTATCATGACACAGCTTTCTACACTGAAACAACACCATTCTTCTATCCATAGGTTTGAGAGTGATGAATAAGTGGGCTTGCCAGAGCAATGATCAATTTAACCAAATTCAAAACAAAGTATTTTATCTTTTGAGTGATGGAAAGTCCTTTGCAGAATTTAAGTTAACCATGCTTGTCGTTTAGCTTAGTTTTTTGTGTTTACATTTGATAAAGACAAGTAAAATCTTGTATTTGCCATATTGTCACCACACATAAAATAAAAATATTATTTTAATAATATATAATATAATATTATAATAATAAAATATTACAAGTTTCTATTCTCTGATCTGCTTGGTCAGGGTTATTTGCAGTTAAATGTTGTGTTTTCACAAACATTGAGCACATATTTGCATAACTTAAAATATACATTTACAAGTTTACACCCATGAATAGGTTCAAAAGAACCTGACTCATTTGCATTTTCAAAAGATCAAATGGAAATAGTACAGGTGGAGAGTGTAGATGTACAGGGACAATGCATGGAAAGTCCTCGAAGCACTCAGAGCCACTTGTATACCTCGTTCAGTCCACTCCCACGGAGCGTTTCATAGTCGGGGCTCCCCTCTGCTTCAGCTCTCAGAAGGCAGGAAGTTGATGTTTCAGACATTAGTGAGCTGTGTCAGACAGTTAAACTGCCCTGTATTGATCCACTAGCGTCACTCTCCAGCAGCCCTTCTGGTTTTAATGGCTTGTAATGGAGCTGCCCCTCTTAGATAGCCAACCACTATCCTGTTTGGATATGGTCTCAAAAGGTCTTACCAAGACGTGTAGGATAAGTTGTCCATAAAATTAGATGAGTGATCACCCACAGATTTACAAAATATCAGGCAAAAGCAGTACATTTTAAAATGTGGTTATTGTTCTTATCTAACAATGAGGCAGAATGGTTCCCTACATGCTTGAGTACTTCTGTGATGTGTGTCTAAAAATGGGGCATTCACGTGATGGTGGTAGACACTCATTCACTAGCTCTCACAGCAAAAAAGCTTGTGCTCTCTCTGAGTGCCTATGAAGCGTCATGTTTCCTCAATATGACACCAACATTTACAACATCACATCCAAGCTGCTAATGGTTTGCATTCAACAAATGTTGTTAATGAGTTAATTACTGTGTGTGTGTGTGTGTGTGTGTGTGTGTGTGTTTTTAGATGGCATGTATTGTACTGGGAATAGGTACAACAGTTTGTGAAGGCGACAGTTTAGGCTTCTGCAGTCTACACAAGCAGCGCTCATGACAAAAACATCTGATTAGCTCTTGCTAGCATGTAATTAATATCCTCTTTCTGCCTCTATTCCTTTGAGCACAAGAAAGAGAGACACTGAGACAATTTGACATGTAATTTCATTTTACTTTGTAACTATTTGTAATCCTGCTACATATTTCACAAAAATCCAAAACAAACCTAAACAAACACCTCCACCTATACTTAAAATGGCTTTCAACACTGACTAATAAAATTATGGCAACAAAAAAATACAAAAATATAGAAATTGAATTGACCAAACTTAGATGATGAAGCGTTATTGATAGACCTATTTGCTTTGACACTCTCACTTCTATGCATGATTTTAGCTTAAACTTTCAAAGTAATGAAAGATAGATGAAGTGCACAGGAGGCTCTGACGTAAGCAAGGCAGAATACGACAGTGTCACATGTTTTATTGAAAGACTCTGTGAAGCACTCTGTGAGGAGGGTGAAAAAACCAAAAGGGTTCGAGCAGGTTTCAAACAAAGACAAGTTGACTGTGATTAGATTGCCCTTCATCCAAACAGCCGGTTAATGAAGAACTGGTAATCAATAGAGCAAGTATCCAAGAAGAACAGGCTTCAAATGCACATCAGTATTTGCTTTATGTCTCCTTTTTGGTAACATGCCTCATAACATTTCATACCTTCTATAATGGATTTAACTATGTAAAGACAGAAAACAATTACAAAATGACTGTTCACATAATTGCTAGATATTAAATGTGTCCTCCTTTTCGCTAGAACATTTGTTTCAAACTACAAACAGTAAAAAAAATAAGTAATGCACAAGATGATTGGGAGGCAAGTTTTCGCGACATATTCAATGTGGATGAAAGTGAACAGTGGCACCGCTGATTAAGGGGCCAATGAGTTGCAAGGGGGTTGCTGGGGCTACTTCCTGACAGTCAATGAGCCATCTACACAAAATAGAGCTCAGTTTAGAGAGCCAGAGGGCCACTCATAAGTTCACCAAATACCAGCATGTTTGGTGGGAACAGATACCTGTGCCAGCTACGCTTTCAGGTCTGAGCCAAATGCTTTCTTATCCACGTCATGTGAGGAAAACACAAGATTAATCACACTGCTGTCAAAATGCTGCCAAACCAAAGCATTGTGTGTTGAAAATAAAATAGTCCAATCAGAGGCATTTGTGGCTGATGGCTGCTCACAAACACAGCTGCCTCTCGCAGTGTTTCTTTGAATCCCACTTTTCAGCTCAGTGTTTGCTGCCGTCACCCTGTTCCTCTGTCACTGCCTCCATCCATGTGGCGCCATCTGCCCATCAGCCATGATCCCATCCACCATTTTCCTCTACTGTGCCGTCATTTTACTTCAGCTCGATACTGTGACAAATGTGAGACAAGTGTATGCACACAACCCAACACAAAGCTTAAGAAGAAAGCACTTTAAGTTCAGATCGACCCTCTTCTGGCCTTGGACAAATACTGAAACAGGCCTCTGGCATAGCCTAATTTAAAACACCATCTGTTCATGTGGGTGCCCCACAAAACCAAGCTATATCTGAAAGCCTAACATTATTAATTGTTGTTTGAAAAACAGATTAGTCTAAAAAGAATAAATGTGTCAAACTGTGTGGTCTGTGCAATGAAACAAACTAGAGCAATTGCGTTGAAAACATCTTCTAAAATATCTTTCTATCAACATAATGGCAACAAATCAATGACCTTCATCATCAGCCAGGCTTTTTCCCCCTTAATTTTAAATATGAATTAATGATCCCGAAAACAACTAGAAGCTATTTCGAGTGCAGTGATTCTGCAATAATGTTGCCTATTGAATCATCAGGTCCCTTAAAAGAATAGGTGTCTGTATCTCAACATCTGAGTCAAAGCATTGTGCTAACGTTTAGCCTGTAAAGACCAGGACCGTGGGCACAATCCTGCATTTCAAGTGGCAGTGTAAGAAGTAATGTGTTTTATAGTACATATACAAATCAGGAAGAAAAGTGTACATCCTGCATTGTATTCTGCAAATGTGTTGGCACAGGCATTCATCTCAAAGAGGACCAACAATAATAAATGCCAACCCACCTGTACCAAGTTCCATCCCTCCAAGGATTCTGCAATAATGGAGGTCACAGACGGGCAGACACCCCCAAAAATCATCAGGTGTTTGGGGCCGTAGCATATGGCATCAAAAAAGGCTCGCAGTCCCTTGGCGTTGTCACACTGTGGAAGAGAGAAAATGTACTTTAGATTTGTGAAACAGTGGTCGAGTGATTAAGGCGGCAGCACACATGCCAGGCTCCACGTGCAGGCGGATGCAGTTTTGTGAGTTCGAATCCCGGCCATCCCCACCTCAAATTCATCACTGTCAGTAAAACGACAGCCTAATTAGAATGAATGAAAATTTGCAAACATTTGAGCCATTTCATCACAGTCTGCCTATAGAGTCACGTGACATTAATCTTAATATGCAAATACAATCCAGTGGTAGTGGCCGTAAATCTTGTGTATTTATAGCGCTATCTGCACTGCAAGCATTTGTGAATTGGGTCATTCCTCACATTTATGGGGCTGCATACGTTCAGCAGATTGTATGGAGAAAGGCATGATTGAGAGTGCGGTCCCTGGTGACATGAGCTCATTCAAACACAACAATGAAACAATTGAAAGATACTATCTGTCCTTGGAGTACAGCTTTACTGTATGATTTCTCTGATTAGCTGTTTTCCTTTGACCTTCATTAATAATAGACTACTTAAAGACTAAAGAGAAGGACTTTTTTAGTTTTACAGTTTGGGACATTCCCCTTATTGCATACAATATTGCACTAAACATGAACAGACTTTAGGAATAGACACAAAACTGAACAAGTAAACAAATGTGATCAATTTTACATTACCTTGTGGTTGAAAAGGTTGCATTTTAGTCGAAGTTGGTGGAGAAAGTGTGGTTGCGAGGTGGTCCGCCATTATCTTCTGCTTAAGACTGTGCGACAGAAATGATTGTTTTCAGTATCTGACTTTCTGAACGATGTATTTGGACATCAGAACTGCAACCACGGATATCTGTGTGGAGCATATACTTGGGGACTCCAGAAGGCGCGGTCCCGTGCAGCTGCATTTTAGACCGACACTGCATCCCTGAATGGCAGGTGCGACTGTGTGTTTGTGCCAACTGACACAGTCCATCTCATCTAGAGAGTCATTTGACCTTGTTAGCCATAAACGGCCGGCAGCTGAATGCCAGAGTTTCCTTTTCACCCAGCAGCAGCACAGTGGGCCTCAGCACTGGAGATTGAACTGAAAATCAAATGTCCTATTGGAGTGTGCACAAAACAGTACTTTGATTTGAAAATTGTGTTAGAATAAGAGCCTTCAGTTAAAGCAATAACGTCTAATGTCATATTTATAGGGCATTCAAGTTGCAGTGCAGATGTTTACTCTCTGGACAACACACTGCTGTAGTTTCAGGACAATTCAGAAGAACCAAGAAGACAGATATCAACTCCTAATGTGAGCTGAATATGTTCAATCTAAACTGTCCACGTTTGAATTCAGGTGAACAGGTCATAGTTATTTGTAGAATTTCCCTCTCAGATTGCATAAATTTTGACCTGGTTCATAGATAATATATCGGTAATTACTGAACTCATCCATACAAATAAAAAACTACCCAGTAAAATTATTTTTTTTCACAATTGATTGTTAAGGAGACATCATCACAGCTATTCTTACACTGCACTTTTCTGGACTGAGATGTTTGATGTTTTCCCAGGGATCGGCTTTGGGGGTCACTTCGCCACTCCTGACCAGTTTGGGGGTCACTTCCCGAGTGCTCCAATGACCACGGGCACCATCCACACCTTCTCTAGCTCTTCTCGGAGCCCGTGGTATTCTTCCAGTTTCTCGTTCCTTTTTTCCTGACGTTGCCATCACTTGGTATCGCCACGTCAACCACAACGGCTCTCCTCTGCTGTTTATCCACCACCACAATGTCTGGTTGGTTTGCCATTACCATTCTGTCAGTCTGTATCTGGAAGTCCACAGTTCTTGGCTCAGTCATTTCCTTACCACCTTTGGGGGTGTTTCCCACTTTGCCTTGGGTTTCCAGTCCATACTCCGCACAGATGTTCCTGTACACTATGCCAGCCACTTGTTATGGCACTCCATGCTTTCCTTGTCAGTACCTCACACCCTGCAGTTATGTGCTAGATTGTCTCAGTAGATCTGGGCCTCTATTGCTCTGGTGCTCAGGGCCTGTGCCTGTGCAGCCATGATGAGTGCCTCGGTGCTGTCCTCAGATCGGCCCGCTCTAGCCATTGGTAGGATTTCTTGATATCAGCCACTTCAGTTATGTCCTGTGGTACATCCCTGTAGGGCTTGTCCTCCCATGATGTCCCTCCTCCAGCACCTCATCCTCTGTTCCCCATTGCCTGAGACATTCACTGAGCAGTTCATCTGTTGGGGTCTTGTCCTTGTGGATACTTGTGGATCTTGGATGTTTCATCCTGGACAGTGGCTCTCACACTCACTAGTCCACGGCCTCCTTCCTTACGGCTAGTGTACAGTCTCAGGGTGCTGGATTGTGGGGTGGAACCCTCCATGCATGGTGAGGAGCTTCACTGGCTGGACGTAGCTGTTTATTGCTTACTGTTTATTTGTTATTGTTCTTGCCATTGAGCTGACTTCTAAGGTCTTGCCTTACTTGTAGGTATTTGGCTGGGACCATTGCCGCTTTCCTGTTACCTCTTTGAGTTTGCCTTTTTCTCAAACCCAAACATAATAATTGCCTGTGGTATTCCAAGGTACTTGGGACCATCCTCAATGTCTGCTATTGTTCCTTCTGGGAGTGAGACTCATTCTGTGTTGACTACCTTCCCTCTTGTCACCATCTACACTACTACACTTCTCAAACCCAACATATACATACATATTACACATATACTACGCACGCACGCACACACACACACACACACACACACACACACACACCACACTAACCATTTTACCATGTTACCACTAACACCTAATGTGTCATGAGTCTATTAATTGTTTTAATGCAGATTTAATTTTTAAAACAACATTCCCAAGAAGCGTCCTATCTGCCATGCGGCATGCCACTTTTATCTGTTGACCAGTTCCCAGTTGTGGCCAGTCTGATGAACCAGACATGGTTGCCAGCCTGGCCAGCCCCCGGGCCCATGGGTTCCTGGAGCCCCAGACATGTGAGAGCATGAGCTTTCATGTCCGAGGACGCTTGACAACTGCTGCCAAAACCTTAACCTTACCTATTTTGTCTTTTAAAAAGAATAACCAAAATTATACTATACTTATTAAATAACTAAAAATTACCCTGGAAGTAGACGGATGCAGTTGTGAAAAAATCATTTTTCAGTCCAATAGCTTCAAAAAGTGGTAGGATCATTCTAACACACAGGCCTGATTCTTGTCAAAGTTTGTAGACATAATCTGTAAATTATACACTGTTAAAAACTCAATTTGCATTTTGTTAACAGAACTCAAAATTATTAGTTCATTTAACTTTTTAACTTTATAAAAGTTGTCAAAGTCAATGCACAAAAGCCATTCAATGCAACTATATTACAGTTTTTTCAATGGATAAAAGATGATATGTTGCAAGAACTTGTTATCTCAAATCCCTAGTTGAAAGCTCAAATTCATTTGTTCGTATATGCTCAATAACAAAATGTAAGGGGTTTCCCAACCTCCTCACAGTAGCCATGTTGACTAGACTTGTAGCACTTAAGGTATGTGTATTTTTTGCAGTTTTATGTCAAAATTAGCTTGATATTTCAGTGGGTATGTATTTCTATGACTATGTTATACTCCTGGTGTATGATATTTGTCCAAGTAATTACATAAAAATGTTACACAGTATAGGCCCAAGGTGCCAATTACGTCGATCGCGATCAACCGGTCAATCTCGGAGGCAATCTCGGATCCCAAAGCTTTATCTGTTTGAAACAAGCATGAGTGCTGCCCGGTGGTCGAGTGGTTAAGGCACGGCACACGACGTATGTCAGGCTCCAAGTGCAGCCGGCCGCAGTGCTGAATCCCAACTCTGACAATTTACTGCATATCCTCCCCCTTGCTCTCATCCCCCATTTCACACTGTTCTCTCCTGTCCAATAAAGCCTACGGGCCAAAAATCTTTAAAATAAGATTAAATAAAACCAGCGTGAGGGAACCGCGAGCTACAGTCAACGCGAATACAGTTGTTATTTCGGCCACTTTCCCATGAGTGTAGATGTCGAGTTGCTGGAGCGCACAGGGGCCACAGTGAGAGCTGAAAACGTGAGCCGAAGGAGGGAGGAGAGAGAGAGAGACGTACAGAGGAGCAGGGAGGAAAGAGAGGAGAGAAAGTAATCTATGATGAGCAGGAGGAGGAGACATAGCGCAATCCTTCACAAAGCATTTTGTTGTTGATGTGAACCAAAGAAACGGGACTTTCTCAAAGTCTCAAGTCAAGCTTATTTTACTAATATTAATTAATCATTAATTAATAAAATGATTATTACTTATAATCTTGATTTTATGTTTTTAACTGAAACATGGTTTGACAAAAAACACGGGAAATTTAGTTCTAATAGAATCTGCTCCACCCAACTTTAAGTTTGAATCTGAAACACGAGAAAACAAAAAGGGAGGAGGTGTGTGTGCTTTTGATAGAGATGAAAAAGTTACCCACAGGTTGTCCTTTGGGGTGTTTTCAACATTTGAGTATGTATCCTTCAAAATTGAGCTAAAACAGTCTCCATCCATTCTCTTTATTGTTTTATACAAGCCTCCTCAGCACTGCCAAAGTTTTATTGATGATTTTTACTGAGATGCTTTCAGTCGTATGCACAGACTTTGATTGTTTGGTTATAACAGGTGATTTCAATGTTCATGTTGATAATATTTGTGACAGAAACGCTTCAGAGCTTCATGCTGTCCTTGAAACGTTCAGGTCTTACTCAGCACGTGAGTGGCCCCACCCACAGCAGAGGGTCCACTCTAGATCTTCTAATTACAAAGGGGGTTAATATTTCAAACGTCAATGTGGTTAGATGTTGCTCAGTCTGATCACTTCTGTGTCTTATTTGGTCCTGCAGTTGTCCGGAGGAGACACATAAATGACAGCACAGGAAAATTGTTTATGGAAATGATAAACTTTGAAAATGTCTCATGTTCTAATGTAAATGATTTGTTGAACTCTGTTACATCTAGTGTTTTGAATGTTCTCGTCACCATTGTCCCTATGAAGGCTAACATTTTTCAAAATAAGCAGAAGGCGCCATGGAGAAATGATGATTCGGTCAGGGCACAGAAAAGGGAGTGCTGCCGGGCCGAACGAAAATGGCGCGAGTCAAAGCTCCAGGTTCAAAAGGAGATTTACAGATAGAAGTAGTATATGTACAACCTCATCTTATGTAGAACTAGGGAAGGATATTTTTCTGAAATAATTGGAAGCTGTAGTAACAACTCGCGTGTCCTGTTTGCCACAGAAAACAGATTCCCAAACCCTCCAGCTCAGCTGCCGTTAGAGCTCATTTCCACATCCAAGTGTAATGAGTTTGCATTATTCTTTAATGACAAAGTTCAGGGCATTAAAAACGCTATAAATTCTACAATGCAAAAAAATAACCCAAAACCACCTACGCACTTAGAGCTACTCACTTTGCACCTGTAACTGACAAAACTGTCCAGGAGATCATCACCAGTCTGTGTTCATCTACATGCTGCCTCGATGTGTTACCCATCACATTTCTAAAGTCTGTGCTGAACAGTTTGTTAGCACCACTCACTCGCGTAGTTAACATGTTGCTTCAATCTGGAACATTCCCAATGTCTTTGAAAACTTCGGTCATAAAACTCTCCTGAAGAAGAGCAGTCTTGATGCCGCACTACTGAGTAATTACCGGCCCATCTCTAATCTGCCATTTTGGGGCAAAGTCTGTTTACCAACAGCTCACTGATTTCCTCTTAATAAACAACTCATTTGATGTTTTCCAGTCAGGTTTTAGACCTCATCACAGCACTGAGACTGCTCTTGTCAAGGTGACAAAGGGCATCCACCAGAACACTGACGCGGACAAAGCCACAGTCTTAATTCTGTTAGATCTGAGTGCTGCTTTTGACACTGTTGATCATGGGATCCTCTTACAGAGACTAGAGGACTGGGTGGGCACCACTGGCACTGCCCTAAACTGGTTAAAGTCCTATCTGGAAGACAGGAAGTACTTTGTTGAAGTTGGTAACTGTGTCTCAGACCAGATGCCCCTGACCTGTGGTGTGCCCCAAGGGTCAATCCTGGGACCCCTTCTATTCAACGTCTACATGCTGCCGTTAGGTCAGTTGATACGCAGCGAGAATGTGTCCTATCACAAATATGCAGACACACTCTCAGATCTATGTTTCACTGACGGCAGGTGAATATGGACCAGTGGATTCACTCTGTCACTGCATCCAACAGATCAGTGTGTGGATGCAAAACAACTTTCTCCAGCTGAACTCAGACAAGACTGAAATCATAGTCTTTGGCCCACAGAAACAAATAGAAAGTGTTAGCAGTCATCTCCCAGAGTCTCGCTCTAAAACCTAAAAATCAAGTAAGAAATCTGGGGGTAATAATGGACTCTGGAATTTTAACAGCCAATCAATAACATCAGCAACTTTTTACCATCTAAAAAAACATTGCCAAAATCAAAAGTATAGTGTCTAAACCAGACTTACAGAGACTTATCCATGCGTTTGTCTCTAGTAGATTAGACTACTGTAACGGCCTGCTCACTGGCCTCTCCCAAACGAGCTGTAAAACAGCTGCAGTACATCCAGAACGCTGCTGCTCGGGTCCTGACTAGAACCAGGAAGTACGATCACATTAGTCCTGTGCTCAGGTCTCTGCACTGGCTCCCTGTGGCTCAGAGAATAGACTTCAAAGCAGCTCTGCTTGTATATAAGTCTCTCCATGGCCTAGCACCAAAGTATATCTCGGACATGCTAGTGCCATATGAACCATCTCAGACTCTGAGGACCTCAGGGACCGGCCTCCTGCTGGTGCCCAGAGTCTGGACTAAACATTGGCAATCTGCGTTTCAGTTTTATGCTGCTAAAATCTGGAACAGTCTTCCTGAGGATGTGAGACAGGCCTCTACTCTGGCAATGTTCAAATCTAAGCTAAAACTTTTTAGTTTGGCATATGACTGAAATGATTTTTCTTTACACTCTTCTCTTTTATGTCTTAAACTATTTGACGGATAGCCTGAAAATGGCACCTTTAAATTTCTTTAAATTAAGGTTTTGTGATTTCTCTCTTTGTCCTTGTGATTTTAATGATTTATTTTCCTGTTGTGTGAAGCACCTTGAATTGCCTTTGTGTACGAATTGTGCTCTACAAATAAACTTACAACTAATACAGTATTTGGAAGAGATACATGGGAAGTGTTGATAATCTTATTGGCCTACTTCTATTATTACGTTGTACCCACTATATTCTATTTTCTAAATAATTAGCTGTTTTAGTTATTAGAAATAATTCTTATAACTAACACATTTCCCAGTTTGATGTTGCAGGTTTATCAAATTTAATCACATTTTATTTTTAGGCTATTCTCTGTTGAGTAAGTTACGTGGGTAATCCCATTAAAACTAGTGCATTAATAACAGTGAACAGCATGATCATGTTCATACATAAGATAATCAAATATTTGGTTAAACAGATAAAAACTATGGGGAAATAAATACATCAACAATAGTTTCACAAGTAATTATAATTTAACTTGAAAAATACTTTTTTCTGAATGATGATAATCAGCATCTCCAAATCCAAGGCCATGGTTCTCAATCGGAAAATGTGGCCTGCCCCCTCCAGGTGAGTGGAAAATCCTTGCCCAAAATGGATGAGTTCAAGTATCTCGGGATCTTGTTCACGAGTGAGGGAAACAGACTGTTGAGGCGAAGATGGAGCTGAGTTGAAAGGCAAAGCTCTCGATTTACCGGTCGCGTTCCTACCCTCACCTATGGTCATGAGCTTTGGGTAACGATCAAAAGGACAAGATCACGAATACAAGTGGTAAAAATGAGTTTCCCCCGCTGGGTACTTGGGTACACATGGGAGGAGCTCAGAGTAGAACCACTACATCTACACGTCGAGAGGCGCCAGCTGAAGTGACTCGGGCATGTGTGGATGCTTCCTGGACGCCTCCTTGGGGAGGTGTTCCGGGCATATCCCACCGGGAGGAGGTCCCGGGGAAGACCCAGGACACGCTGGAGAAGTTCTTGTTGCAGTGGGCCTACCACACTGCACAGAGCAGCAAAGGATCCAATCAACCAGTGCTGTGGCTCGCCATCAGCGACAGGTCCGCCCAACAACAACAAAAACCTTATCTGTCAGACACACCATTAAAAATTTAATTAACCTGTATTTACATTTTATCTTTTTAGATATTGTTCAAATCTGTACATAAAATTGCAAGTACATTTTCAAGTGAAAAGCGCAAACGCTCGGTTGAAAGGACGACTGAACATACTCGGGGGGACATAAAAAGAAGTAATAAACATAATCGTATTTCAATTAATGGTTGTATCCGCAGGGGTAATCCTTCTGGCCACAGCTCGCGTAAGCGAAATGTATTGTGTGAACTCCACCAACAATTGAGTGGGCTTGAAGAGCGCAGTGCGGAGGAATCCCTCAGCGGGGCGTGCACAAGGAGAGACAAACATCCATTAAAGACAAAAAAGAAAAGAAAAAATAACCTGTTTTCAGAAAAAGTATTTGAATTGGAATAGAAGATAAAGTACGATTCAATTTCAATATATCTAGTTGAAAAGGACCTTTTTCTACAAACATTTGGTGGGTGCAGTTTGGATGGTGTCAACCACATGTATTGAGGGTACATTAGAGTCAGTTTGGACAGTCACCATTTTAGTTAACAAATTAGATAAATTCCATATTGTAAGAGTGTTGCATGTGTGCTCCAGACAAACCCCTGTGCCATTGCGCCGCCTGTGACACACTATAAACATTCTGATTAATGCAAAGGAGTTCTTATCAGTTAAACAGTATGTCATTTACAACCTACAATAGGCACAATGAGCTGCCACTGGACCCTTGGCCCTTCTGTTTCTCTTTGTTTGTACAATGATAAGTTTGGATTTTAACAGGACCATGCCCATTGCTGCAGATATTTAACAATAACGTTGGAAAATTGCCACTCAACACTTTCTCCTATTGATGTGAGAAAAATGCTCTAAAAAGATTATAACAAGATACGATTCAACAATGGGCAGTGGGACAGATCCAGAAAAAAATGCCCATACAACCTGATGACCTTATTTAATGAGGTCATAATGAGTTTGTAACTTGAATTAGATTTATGTTTCAAATCTCCACGTGTGAAAATGGCTTGTGATCACTCAGACACACTGCAGCCCAAACATATACGTGTGATGCAGCTGCAGATCAGACAGAGGCTCTCTCCTCTTACTCACAGTTTGTAGGAGATATTCTCTGTCTTTTCCCTTTTGTGGTCAGGCATATGTCCCACTCACAGCTGGAGAGGATCCTCTGCTCCACTGGACTCACACAAACCTCAGACAGGCCAGATACCAGTTGTTGATTTCTATAGTTGGGGAAATGAGAACAGCAGTCAAGGGCTCTGTTTCCTGTTGAGCCATTTTGAGGACTTGATCTTATCTGGTTTATTGTGAATCCTGAATTATTTGGTAATTAAGGCACAGGCAGCTTTCAGTGGAAATGAATCCTTCTACAAAGCACATAAATCATTGCATCAATAACATTTTAAATTTATTATGGCTAAAATTGGTTTATCCAAAAAATAGAATTAACCCCATAGCCAATAACATGCAAAGCTATCGCAAAATGGCCATTGTGCTACTTTCCCTTGGAAATCTTCCAAAATGTTCAATGTTCATGTGCACCAACATGTCAACAATGGACCCTTTCTCTGGGTGGATTTGTCTTTGCTTATTTGGTGTTGAACTCAGCGGATCTATGCAAAATCTCACAACCGGCCTGATAATTGTGGTGCTCACGGCACATATGCCTTCCATTTTGAGGTTCATTAGCAGCTGTCACTTCCTGATCCTTGCCATATTTTCCTTGTTGCTGTTTATTGCTCCTCACTGAGGTCCTCACAATCATCTGGCCTGTCTCCTCCTGGATCTTCTTTCGTCGTCTCACAACTCTCCTGACTCATTGGTGCAGCCTTCTGAGCCCATATCTCAAGGGCTAGAGTCTGTTGGACTTTCTTATCATCCTCTGCCTCCCATGGATTCTTCTGGACCTCAGCCACTGGGGTCTCTGGACCACATCAGAACTGCCGTCACACGTAGTTGTTTTTCAGTGGTCCCTCCTCCGGGCCCATTTTTCCCTCCTGGCTTCTTTATGGTTTGTTTGATGGGGGGTAATGTCATGGTGGTGTTTTTCCCCATGAATTATTCTGGACTTGGTTTTATTATGTCTGTATTTAGCTGTGTGTTTGAGTTTTACTTCCTGCTCTGTTGATTGCCAGTCCCACCCTTTTGTTTTACCCTTGTCTCGTTCCTCCAGTGAGTGAGTGTGTGTGTGTGTGTGTGTGTGTTGTGTGTGCGCGTGTATATGCATGTATAAGTGTGAGTGAGAATGTGTGTTTGTGTTTGTGTGTGCGTTGTGTGTGTGTGTGTGTGCGTGTGTGTGTGTTGTGTAGGTGTGCCTGCATGTACAGTGTATGCACTTTCTGTTTCCCCTTGTCCTTTGTTGGTCATGGTGTCAGTGTCACATCTTTTCCCAAATGTTTGTTTACTATTTTGGATATATATGTATTTTTTCTTATGGACTTCACTATTTCTTCTTTTTTTTGTGTAGTACAGCATTTTGGGTGTCATAATGCTGTCCAAATATATTTGAGTGTCTTACCTTCAGTTAGGTTTAGGCTAATATCCACATTGGTGCAACAACAAAAATGGTCAATTACAGGGTCATTACTTTACAAATACTTTTACTTTCCAGCAAGCCTATAAATCTGGCCTCTATGCTGCTCCTTCCTCTGTTAAAGTCTAAACTAGGATATTTACTCAACACACTAAAGGTTTCATTACGCGTTTACATTGTTTACTTAAGATATCGTTGCTACCTGACATGATTTATAACGTTCTTAGTTGAGGGAAACAGTTGGTTGCAACCTCCCTTCCTTGAAGTGTGATAAGTGAATTGTTTTGTATACTATTCGAACTAGTGATTTTGGCAAACGGTAATGCTGGAAGTGTCAACATACGGGAACAGGGGGGCTTACATTACTCAGCGCTCTCACTGACCTAAGCACACAAACACATCACTTACTTCTAAATAAAGTTCAGTCTAACAGGAATAAATCACAAACGCTTCAACAAGTTATGTGTTATGCTTGTAAAACATGCTGAGGAATTTGACGTTAAAAAAAAAACATCAAAAGAATAGCACTCGTCTTGTTCCAATAATGTTACTAAATAAAAATGCATTTGTTGTTCAGGGATGACACCGTATTTTGGTCCGTCAGATTAGCGTATTGGATTGAAACTGCTTTGATATATTGAGTCATTCGTACAGAAGGGGTTTGCTCAATGTTTTTACCAAAGTTACCAAAATCCAGACCAAGTACTTTAGATGGCACACAGACTACTTTATAGCGCACATTTTCATAAACAGGGTAGTGATTGGACAGGTAGTTTCCAAATTGCTGTAGACGGAATAATTCAATTCATTCCAATGCAACCAATTGTTTTGTTTCTTCACTGTTTTGCTTTTTTACATGTCCAAATGAAGCACTATCTTAAAGGTCATAAATTATAGCTATTTTAAAACACAAAGCACCTTGGTTGTAACTAAAAGAATACACTGCTAACATGACATCTCCAAAAAGCACGGGATACAGACTGATACAGACTAGATTAATTAATATTTCAGATGTACAATTTTCTCACTCCACTGCAATTCTGCTTATTTAATTTTTTCCATGTGGTTTTTCTGCTTACAGCTGAAACTCAAGTGCTTCTTAATGCATTTCCAGCCTGCAGCCATCTACGCAGATCAATACGGGCTCGTTTGGCTGAGAGCAAAGCTTACATCCTATTGTCGAATTGGAGACGTCTGAAGAAGAAAACACTGCGTAACGTAATGAGTCACTTTTAAGTCAGAAAATACTAAATTGAAAGCACTCAAATGTGGTAATAATGATCATTTCTGTTATAGTGCAGAAAGACTGGAAGTTGTCACAATTTACAAGAATCTAGATGACAGCTAGATGGTGGCGGATGGATCTTTAAAAGGTTCTGTTTCCACAATTTCTCTAATACTGTACTACATAATTGAATAATGTTTTGTATACTGTAGCCTTTTTTACTCACTATTACAATTCTCCACATTAGAAGTCATAGGGTTAAAACTATACATTAAATCACTTTCCTTTTAAAAAAAAATCATATTTGCAAAAATGCATGCAATTCATTCAAAACATTTTCAAATATCTGATTTAATATACTCACATTGCAGGTCAAAAAAATGTTCGACCAATGCATACTTTCTGTTCTGAAAATTAAGTAACAACTTCTGAGCTGTATCTCAAGCAAATTGTTTAATTGAAGATAGGTTTAAGGTCACACCACAGTTCTTTGGCGACAGTAAAGTTTCATTGTAGTACTTAATTCCATAGCTAAATGTTCAATGTAGTGTTGTGTATTTGGTGCCCTCAACTAATCTTGCCAAATATGTCTAATTTAATTCAACTCTGCACCATAAAGGCAATGCAGATGCAGTTGGTGCAGCTGTAGCCTTGATTTAAAGTTTTAATTATCAACCCATAAAACGTATGAGAGAGTGAGGGGGCACTAATGGGCTGCCGCTATGGCCAGCAAACCCACCACAGTGACACGAGCACAGGGTGAGTCATGGTAACCAGAAGAACACGTTCAAAACTGAGGAGCAGTGATACTACAGTACTCTGTATGTGACAATCTGAGAAGGTTTCAAACTAAAACATGCACAATCCTAACCTAGGCCAGGAGAAAGGTTCATGGCTGTTGCCCACTGCAACACGGCCTGTGTCATTGAGGAGTGGATGGCTCAAACGCAGGGGCCATGCACAATTCTATGGGAACTATGTTAAAAAAATCTTCTCC
Organism: Chaenogobius annularis; assembly: GCA_015082035.1. Classification (NCBI taxonomy): domain Eukaryota; kingdom Metazoa; phylum Chordata; class Actinopteri; order Gobiiformes; family Gobiidae; genus Chaenogobius; species Chaenogobius annularis. The sequence continues at coordinate 371,843 of BJKM01000230.1, forward strand.
TCACCTAAAACAACAGCACAGCTTCCTCCAATAGTGCATTTGGACAATACACAGCACTTACCAATGAGTGCATTTCAACAACAAAGACTAATAGTTCTTTCTGTTCACTGGCAAAGTCTTTTATGATGCAGATTTGAACAATTTTAGCATTACTAATGCAATAATAGCAGGATAGTGGACCCATGGGATAAATATCCTCCAAAACATCTCACTTGTAGGAGTTTTATAGCCTGTATCTGGATTGTAGCTTAACTAAAGTATATCCGCGCAGTATCCCTGAATCATAGTTATTGATTTTGGTCATTTTAAAAATTGCAAATTTATTTTTACACTGGTGACATTAACTTGATACTTAGGTTTTGTGTCTTTTTGACATATGTTTGGAATATCTAACACAAGCTTTCTATTCAAATTAAGCACAAATTACAAACTTAATTTGGGATCGTGTGTGTTTTGGTGATATAGAAAAACAGCATGTTTATTTTTCTTACAACATTCCGGTTTATTTTATCCTTCGAAGATTGTAAAATGTCACCATGTTCTCATATAATTTAAGCTTTTCTGTAAATTCAATTTCCGCCCCAATTCTCCAGGGACAACCAAACAGGCACCTGCACTGACCATGAGACAGTGTTCAGCAAGGACCAAGTTTAGCTTCTGTTTTCTCAGTCCGCTCTATTTAGGATTTTGAACATCCAACATAAACATGTCCACTCCCAGAGGTGCACAACACAAACACAGCTTCCTCTGTTTGCTAAATCTACTTTTTAACAGTGGTCCAACCCACAGCAGGGGTCTAAAGAGAACTACAGACCCCTGGCATTGGCTTTGTAGAGGTGTACATATGTCACATGTCCGGTGGAGAGTTTGTCATCTGCTTGTCTCCATGGAGATGATGGCTGGAATGTTAAAATTATTTCCATTTATGAAAAGGTAGATTTTTTTTGTAATCAAGACGTTTTGACTGCCATTCGGAAATCATTTTTATTCATATGAATAACCTTTGAAAGCTTTTCTCCATGGACCATTCCTGGATGAAGGAACAACACCTTTTGTTCACGAAGAGAAAATGGTCACTCCGCCCGACCAAGTTACAGATCTGTGGAGAGGCAGCACTGCTCACAGTGAGCATGCTTTTCAGTCATTTGGTAGCAACAAAAACGCCTGTAATTGAGTCAGGGATGATAGATAAGTAAAATGCCATTCCAAGCAAAGCAATATTATCTCCAAGGAGACCCCACACCTAGAAAAATATTGATTATTTAATGGTATGCAACATACCATTAAATAATCTAAATTTTTCATCACACGAACTAGTTCCAATCTAGCCTTAAAAACTATTTTGTTTAGCTGTGCATATGACTGAAAGGAATTTTTTGCACTCTCCTCTTTTATTGTCTTTATCTGTTTTGTGATTTTAATGCATTTTCTTGTTGTGTGACGCAGTTTTCATGGACATAATTTTATTGTAATTTTTAGTTTGGCCTTCAAAGAGCTTATAGTTTTGGCCTGAGCTTGGACCATGGAGAAGCCAGTAGTCTCAGTTTGGAATGATGCTGCCACAATCAGACCGGTGAGTCACTGGTGACGTTTCAGCTGCAGAGGCCAAGCACTAAAGCCCTCAGGGCAGACCATTAACGAAACTCATGCATTTCATCACCTGCAAAGTCTAATTTTAGTGTTTTGACGTCAACAAGGCATGCAGTAAACCTCTTTGACTATTTGGTTGTTCGCGACATATGCATTAGCCCAAAGACATAGTGTCATATTTCTAAAAATATATATTTAAAAAAATTAAAAAGTATATGTATATAATTTTTATTAAAAAAATAAATATATATATGTATTCATTTTTTTTAAATATATATATACACACACACACACACACACACACACACACACCACCCATCTGTATATATATATGTATATGTATAATATATATATATAAAGGGAATTTAAATGTTTATTTTTTATTTATTTATTGGTTTATTTGAATATGGACAGATACAAAAAATATTGACTAGCTGTAGCACAGCAGCCCAATACATGTATCATAGTGCTTGTAGCCGGAGCTAATTTGCAGCACTTAGAAGAATGAACCAAAAACAATATTAAACATGAGTGCAGTGCTGTTGCTGACACATCCAAGATTGTATTTCTTTTTTGAATATGGCAAGTTCTGTCACAGATTTTAAATGAACAGGAGCATATTCCACAAGCTCACTCCCCTCACTGAGAAGGCTACTCGAGTCGAACAATGTCTTCATATTTCAACTCTTAATTAGCTCTTATTTTGTTGTGAAATGACATGGTACAAGAGTAGTAATCATAACATTACTGAAGGTAATGTAATGGATTTCAAAACAATTGTGTCTTTACAGTCCACCTTTGTCACTATTTGGGTCAAATCTTCAGAGAACTCCAAACCTTTGGAAGTGGAGTCGCTACTTTGTAGATTAGATCACTGACTTCTGAGGAGCACCATCAATATCACAGAGGAACCCAGATACCCAGGAGCATCCACTTTGAATGAGTTGAAACTCAAGCTTTTCCATAGAACAACTTGAAACTCTTCCAGGTACATTTACCACAGGTTTTCCAAACTATTCTTCAACAAATTTAAATATGCAAAAATTATCCCAAAAGTGTGTTTTAAAATCTTTCAAAGTGTGCAAAGTGTGCAAAGTGTGCAAAGTGTGCAAAGTGTGCAAAGTGTGCAAAGTGTGCAAAGTGTGCAAAGTGTGCAAAGTGTGCAAAGTGTGCAAAGTGTGCAAAGTGTGCAAAGTGTGCAGCGACCTCGCCCATAAAACCACAAGGCCTTTATAGTGAACATGGAGGACAATGAAGGAGCGGACAATATTTGTACAGCTGTAAGGACCACCCCAGGCATCCACAGGGTTTTTTCTTATAAACAAAGACAAGTTTCATCTAAGTTGTTAAATGACAACCTCCTGTACAGTAAGTAGAATTTATTGTTACTTTCTGTGGAAAAGGCAAATCGTTTTAATCTGCTCACCATTAACTCATCATACGCACGCACCTCTGACCCCAGACAGATATTTATCAAAGTTTGCTGAAATATTTGGAGCGATCAGTGCATCTCCAAATCACCCGCATGCGAATGACAGTTTGTGAGTGGAGCATAAATAATCCAAAACCATACCAAAATAGGACAATAAAACTTGAGAAAAGACAATGACTCAAAGAGCTGCTACTGGGGTGAGGCACATTTTATCTGATTATATACTGGCCGCAGTGTCGAGAGTTCAAATCCTAGCTCAGACAGTTTACTGCATGTCCTCCCTTCTCTCTCACCCCCCCCAAAAATAAAACAAATTAATAATGATACAAATAAATAAACAAACAAACCGGTTTATTCCTTTAAAGGAATCCAGAAATGATGTCAAAGCACTATGGAAACAACTTGGTATGTGACACTTTGATTTAGTCCACCATAACATCCCGTACTTTGAACCTAACAGGCCTTGTATCTGCAGATAAATACCCACAGCATCTTGTTTATGCATTCCCAGATTACAGTTATCAATCATAGCTTTTCCTGTGAGCAAGTGTGATTTAAACTGAAAGCATGAACTGATGACCTGTCAGAGTTAAGAATGAACTGATGAAAGTGATATAAACACTATTAAAAATGAATGTTTGTCGCTGTGGACTTCTGGATCTAAAACATACATAAAAACATATTTATCAGGCAATCAAGGGCTGATGGCCAAACAGGTTCTTCATATCTCACTGCAATGGATTATAATTTGAATTGTTTACATTGATGTCCTAAATGTGTGTCATTGGCCAGAACAAATAAGTTTCCTTAGTGTATCTCAAGGTTCCATCTTAGGACCACTGCTGTTTTATTGTGTTGGCTATTCTATATTTGAATAAAAGTGTGAAATATATTTTAAGTACAAGTAATGACAGGACAAAAGATTTGATACACCACTACAATTTGTACTGTGCCACAATATTGTTTCATTGGTTTAAAAACAAAGTCAGTTGTTTATGTACCATCAGGAGGTCCAGCTGCAATATCATTATGAGTCAGTTCCTTCAGCAGGAATGACCTCTTTTCTTCAAAGAGGAGACAAACATCTGTAAATGAATAAATGCCTTTCCCGGGCCCATTATCCATATTGTGAATTAGACATTCTTTTAATATTAGCACTGCCTATGTGCACAAGTCAAATTCTACATTTTCTTCTTCTTTTTTTTGGGGGGGGGGCCCGAAAGCTTTATTTCTAAACACCTGCCACTTTAACTGCAACTAGTCAATCACTCACTGCACTGTCACTTTCTGCACTACAACTGTAATTCTCGTGTACATAGTAATGCCTATTTTTATTTTATATTATAGTAAATTTAGATTGTTTCTTAATGCATGCCCTTTTGATTGAATATATGTTGTTTTTATTATTGATAAGTGTTTTATCACCTTAAGGCCGAGACAAGTTCCTATGTTTGTGAATTTTTTTCATTGACAATGGCAATAAACCCCTTCTGAATCCGATTTGACAGGAAAGGTGAGCGTAGATTGGGGGATAAGAGAGAAGCGAGGACTCACAGCACACCGTCGGAGTCGGGATTCAAACCCACAACACGGCTGGCTTGCACCCGGAGCCTCAATCACTCGACCACCGGGCAGAATCAATTTCCGCATTTCCCTGCCTTATCAAACGGCACTGTACAATTAGGCTTTGCTTTAAACATATTTAGTGATCAAAAACACAAGTGTGGAGGAACCTATAATCTTGAACGCATGATTGTTCTAGCAGAGATCATAAATGTCCCTTTCACCCCATTGTTGTAAATGAGCCTTTAAGTGTCCTGTAACAAAGTGTTCTTTTTTGAGCCTTTGCAAAAGCCCATTATCCCTTCTCCACGTCGCGGAGGGGAAGGATCTACTTCAGACGATGACAGAAGCCCCAAACAATTTAATGAGACAAAAGTGAACAGGAATAAGGACAATAGTGTGCTTGTGCAGGCCATAAACAAAAGAAGCAAGGGCGGGAAACCGTACAATACAACTGTTTATAACTCAATTATTTGATATAGAGATGGGGAAATTGCCAAAAATAAATTATAAATAAATTAAGTAGACTAAAGTTGGTTGCTTGCATGTGTATGCAGGTGTTTTTAAATATGTGTTAGACAAATGAATCACAATGTGAGTATACAGGCGTGTTAAGAAGTTAAACAGTGTACATCCATGTGGAGTTATAGAGCCTATGACAACCAAGGGACTTTAGTTTGTGTGGTCGCTTTTCACCTGGTTTTTATTGGAGCCATGTTAAGGATCAAACTTGTATTTGGTTCCCTCTAGTGGTCACCTGAATGCAATACAACAAAACCAGGAAACCATCGTGAACTTTCAAATCACATTTATTTTTTTGTTCTGGAGTTGATTAACCCTTTTGAGTACAGTCCACCGTTTGCATCTTTTTCTTATTCTGTCGTCTAATCACAGACACTCACACATGCGTACACAAGCCAGTTAAACCAGCTGGGGCTTTTCAACAGGTATCTCTAATCTACTGGCCTCTGAGCAGCCACAGACCTGCAATGGGCTCTGTTAGTTTGAGTAGAGGGGACTGACAATCATTATATGAATTTAAGTCCCCTCCTAAGGCCAAGTTATTAGAGTCCTTTAATGACAGGACGTGACAATCACAATAAAACGCTTCTTACCAATTCAATCTCTCACCAGCACCAATTCATCTTGGAGACTAATGGATAGAAATTAAAAAATAGTCTACCTTGCAGGGTTACTGAAATGCACGGAGCAATAAAAAATACATAAATCACAATATAGGAATTAAGATCACTTATTTGAACTACCTTTGCTAATAGAACTGCTGATAACCTACTAGCATCAACAGTTGCTTAGGTACATGTAGTTATATAGTATATACTCCATAAAAGGATTAGGGCTGAACAGTCATGTTTGGAAACACTGGAACCGACATGTAAAGGATCTGTTGAGCTATTGCTTCAGTCGGTTGAGGTTGATACGAAGCGCCTGAAGCAATGTACAAGAAAACGGATTGGAAAGAAGGTGGGCTCCAGAGACTGGCACGGCTCGCTCCCCCATGCCCGGATTAAGTTCACATGGCTGGCTCTACGAGCGCTTGAAGTCAGGTTCACTGGAGATTAGTATCACCAAGTCCAGCAATCTTATCTCATCCGGAGTGGAAAGCAATCCCCATTTTGCTAGGTCCATTGTAAACAGCATGTACAAGAGGCAAAAACAAGGGAGTAAACAGACTTCTTTGGCACATCCTAACTCTACAACGGATGCAAGTCCTGGTAAATACAGAAAGGAGTCCAGCAAGTCAGCGGTTTTACCTCCATCTTTGACTTAACAATGGGAAATGGGTTATGTTTAGTGGCATACAGACAGTTGGACACATTTAAAAATTTCTCTCTAGACGACATTCATATTTGTAAAAAATAAATAATAATTTGGATTCTGGTTTTTAAAAAAAAGTTTAAAAAGTAAAATGGAGTTTAAATAAATTGTGAAAACTTGATGAGTCTCAATGGCCCCAGTTCTCAAATTATAAGGGAGAGCCAGAGGCCGAGTCAAAGATCAACATAAATCAGTAACTGCACAGAGTAGTGTGCATAAGGTTTCAATAGGTGCTTTAAGCTACATTCAAGAAATAAGTATATTTTGGACTTTATTTATAAAGTTGATGAAGGGAGATTCCCTTTTTAGATGTGCTTCCTCATCTTGCTCCATTTGAAAATCTCTTTTAGGACCAGGCTACAAGGACAAATCTTAAGACATTTTCCTTTGCACTGGTGTTTCTGCTCCACACAAAGTATTGGGTGCTTTTTTTCTTCCAATTTCATAAATTTTTCTGTCCATAATTTCAACAATGGCTATAGTTCAAACAACAGCTAAATTGGCATTGGTTCTAGGTGCCATACAGGTGCACAGCTAAAGTAAAATTTAGAAAGGCAGTTGAAATAAGCCATGGAGATAAGTTTGACATGAGATATTCGTCCAACTTCTGCACATGGGATAAACTGAAACATAACTGCTTTAGAGTAATCAGATGGAGCAAAATACAAGCTTTTAAATATGGTCTGTGTAGACAGAGCCCAAAACGAATCAACCCCTTTCAAATGGGTTGTTCTGTAAGTGCTCAGAGTCACGGTAAAAGTGCTATTTTTATCCACCACATATTCCACCTGTTTAAAGTCTAAAGCACAAGACTAGTAGCAGGATTAACATTTTTAAATCTCAGTCAGACCTTTTCAAGGCTTATGCCAGTGTTAGATCAATAACAACAGAGAACCAAAAAGGGGAGTGCATAAGGGAACTACAAAAGGTAAGGAAGTAAAAATACCCCAAACGGACCCAATGAAAGGAAACAATGTTTAAAATCAACCGACATTAAACATGAACAAGACAGACATTGTTTCATCTCCCCTTATAACCTAGAGTAGTTTTCATAACACCCAACCCCGGTGCATGGGTGAGCCAGGGCGCCGGGTTCCTATGGGAACGGAACCTAGTAACAGTCTAGAAAGCTGCTTCAAAGGTGCTCAGAGGGATCCTCAGAGGGAAACTTTTCTCCTCAACAACATTTGGCCGACACAGAGGAATGACCAATCAAAGGCAAAAATAGGGAGGAAGTACTGAAGTAAGGTGTGCTGCTATTGGAAGATGAGTTACACTGGAGTTGGTTCGACTGTGGACTGCTCTGTTGAGATGTGGTCCAGCTCAGTGGCAGTGTTGGGAGTGCACTTTGCCGGGAGTGTGGGGGTGTGGCTGGATGTTAGGGCAGGTGCAGTGGTGCAGGCGCTGGAGGTAGAGGTAGAGGCCAAGGTGTGGACAGGGGCTGAGACAGGGGTGTCTGTGTGGGTGCTTGCAGAAGCTTTGGGGGCAGGAGGGGTCTTGTAATTCATCTTGAAAATGTGCTGCTGAAGGTGACGGATCCAATCTTCCTGCACCGACAGAGGCCCGTGGAACTCCACTTCACAGAACCTGAGCATATGAACACAGCTTTAAAATATGAATAAAGGTAGTATAATAATGCTTTTGATTTGAATAGCACAATTTGTGGACACTCAAAGACGATTTGATAAGAATTTTTGAATCACTCAGCTCAGTGGTGGTACTACGTCTGAATCAAAAGCTGCCCTTGCGTGTTGTGAGCATGCGTATTGTGCCCCTAGTGACTGGGACTCTTGTCCTCACGCCAAAGAGAAATAAACTTTCAGATGCACGTTTTGAAAAACTCCTCCTTTATTATAACCACTATTTTGTAGCTGAGGAGTAAATGTAGGGTAACAGCAATGTGGTGAGTTTGATTTAAATAAACTACAGTGCTAAAACAAGTGCGTTCTGTTGTTGTGCGTCAGTGCCTTGTCAATCCACTAATTTGGTTTTAGCAATGTTTTTCATTGCTTGAGGACAGGACGTGCTTGTTGTATGGCATTGTATTGTGGTAATCGGTCAACATAAAAGACAAAGCTCAGTGAAAACGCATTTCCTTTGCTTGTTTATTTGATATTTTAATGATTATGTTACTGTGTTCAGCAACACAAAGCAAACGATATAGGTTATACAATAATGTTAATTACTGGCAACGCAAGAGTACTCTAACGCATTACTTCTATAACAAAGTAGCACAGGAATGTAACGCGTTAAGTTTTCCAGGGAAGTAATGAAGTAACGTAACAAGTTACTTTTAAAAATAACACTACCCAACACTGTTTATGAATAACATCTTGCCACAGTACAAAATGACACAGTTTGCAGTCGGGAGCTGTGATTAAAACCTTTGGGTGGTTGGGTAAACATCCTAAACACTGCACCATCGCCACCCAAAAGATTGGACACTGGACCCTGGAAAACAACTACTGTAACCCATATATGAAACTACAACTATGAACCATTGTACGTAAACCTGCCTGGGACTGTTTTAAATCAACTGTACTTTATCATTCTTCAAAGCAGCCAGGCAAGAAAAGAAAGAAAAGGCAGAGCTAGCTCTCTTCAATTTAATTTATGCCTCATTTACACATAGGTAGTTAAATGTCATTTGGTTCTAGTTGCAAATTGCACGTTTAAGCAGAAACAGTGGTCTCGCATAAAGAAATAAAATGCTGATCCTCTCAGAGCAGGTACCACCCAAGGGAGCTGTCTGCTTTTGCTGCAGTGAAACAAATCTCATTCATGTAGCTGAAAATACAGAACGACTCGCTACTTTCAACATACTTCATTAAAGGCCCAACAATATGGCTTTTGGATTGCTTGCATGGATTTTTGTGTTACTCTTCTTCACTGACAACAGTGGGGAGTGGAGCGAAAAAGGAACTGAAATGACGTTAACAAGTGCAGGGATGGTGAATTGGTTCTTGAAACTCAGGAACACAGAAAGAGAGTGTCTAAAAACTACACCAGGTATTGCTGTTAAAGGCTCATAATATGATCATGACATGGCATGAAACAACTGCCTACGAACGACTTACCGGCACTTGAGGGTGTAGAAGTTGCCCTCCAGTTTGACAAGTGGGTAGGAAGGGGGCTTGGGTACCAGGGCAGGGACAGTGCCGGTGCCGGTGCCTGTGCGGGGGAGCCGGGGAGAGCTGCTGGCCCGCTCTGCTCCTTCAGGGCACAAGGGGTGCTTTAGGGGGCGACGCTCAAACCCTATGGAGGAGAGGAAATGCTGTGTATAATTGTAGGAACATATCATAATGTCCATCTTGTATTAGTTAATTTAGATTTATTTACACATCAGTTCAATATTTGAATTCATCCAATCAGGGCAATCAAGGCTAGCAGTGATTGACCAATAAAATCCACCGTGTGTCAAAACTATATATAAATTGTTCTAAAATATATCCAAATCAGCCCTGAGCATTACTGCGCGGGACGCTTGGTTCTGCTTTTTCCACAGCGACCGTGTTCAGAGGCCCGTTCACGCTCCGCTCTCTAACATGAGTTTTTACAACAAGAGCGGAAAGCAGCTTCTTTTAGAGGTCTGCACATGCGCTCTGAGGACCACACAGCCTCAAACCCATGGATCTATGTTCAAACCACGCAGAATAAACCTGTGCGGGAATCAAGGGTGTTTGCAGTTTTTTGCCCTGACTGAGCATGTGCAGAGGAGAAGCAACAGCAGCGCCAAGTTTCAACAAACAGACTTAAAAACTATCTTTTAGAGACAAGTCTTTGTTTGTAGCTAAGGCTCTGTTCATGTTTCCAACGATTAAACGTTAGGTAGAAATACAGACAGTCATTTAACAACAGAGTGCTAATTTGTGTAATGAATTGGTCATCTTATTCAATCCAATCAGCATCGACCTCAGGATTGGGAGTTTAGCTCAGTAGGATAGGTGTTAGCCCTTCACATGGGAGGCTGGGGTTCAATTAGATATTTTTCCTTTTTAACTTTTATGTTCCACTAAATATTGAACACCCCAAGTCTGTTTGTCCATGCGTAGAAGTCACTGCAGTGCTACTGATTTCAAGGCATTTCTATCCTAGCTTTTTTCCACATTAAACGATTTGTCTGTGGAGTATTTGTTGTTGTTGATGTTATAAGTTGACCTATGGTACATGTATGAATTATTTCTCTTTTGCTGTGCATAGTGTGTTGCTGGCTATAGCCCTTAAAATGAACACAGAAACCTAATGAATTCAAGATGCATAAAAAGCAAATAACTGTTAAAAGCAAACCAAATTAACTTTGTACCAAGGCTGTACTAATAGCTTCGGTAAGTGTCGTAGGTGACATTCAGAACTGAGCACATTGTCGGAGATGTTTGGAGCAGTTAATGCCTTAATGTCTTAATATAACAACTGCTTCGTAGACAAACTCAACTCACATTATTTTTGGAAACATAACAGATCAAATGTTCTTGTCAAGAGCAAACATTTTGTTTTACAGCTTAACTAACCTCTGGGCAGGCGGACGTTGAGCTCACTGCGAGCCACCTGTGCTTGGAGGGGGAGGCTGCCAGAGAGCCGTGAGGGACTGGGGCTACTGTCCATAGGTTTGGGGGGAGTAGTGTCCAGGTTGGAGATGGATTCATCCCCGGACGTCTTCGAGGGGCAGTAGGCGACTTCACGGTTTACGGGTGGAACCAGGCTGACTGCCAGAGATGAAGACCAATGAGAGGTGGAAGAGGAGGAGGCTGATGCTTTTGGTGACGAGGCGGGGAGGACATGAGGGGAATCCGCTGACACAGAAACAGGCGACCTGCATTTCTGTTCAAGAAAAAAGCGTAGCATGATCAACATTAGCCACATTCAACAAGACCAAATCATATGTTTCTGTCTAATATTCTAAGCAGCGTGTCAGTTCAAAATGCATATCATAAATAACATACAGGCAGACAAATGTATAATTGTAGTTTATTAATTAAAAAATACAGTAAAACAATTAACTTAAGCAGTGTGAGTAAGCAGCTAGATGCTTTCCCTGCACAACCGCAACTATTAAACAATTTACTGAAAGACTGCTGGCTTGTGACCTCTTGTGACTGGATTACACACTACCTGTCACAAATCATTTCTGTTGATGAGTCCAAAGCAAACTCTCCTGATACCATCACTGAATCAAGAGTATGGCTAGAGAAAAACTAGACAGTGGCTAAGCATTGTGCAATAGACATTACACACAACTATTAGCACTACTGATGGTGACATGCACATAGTCCCACGCTATATAATAATTATATAATTATAAAAGCAAAAAAACGTTTTCATAACTATAGGGACAGTGAAAGAAACCTATTCAAAGTCAGAATTCAACCAGAAACAACTTTGTTTAGCCATTTCAATTTGCAAGGTACATTGAATGTATTAACATTTTGCAGGAAATAGGTTTAATTAAATAGGTAATTTCTTTCTTATTACCGTCAGATACAGAGTTCAATTAGGGGAGGTAGGATTGGTGTTCTGGTATGAATAAATCTTTACAACTTGAATGGCAAGGACATTGGAATTGCATTCTGCTCTGTATTTGTGTCACATATCAGCTCAGAGAAAAGGTGTTAAGAGTGACGCAAATGCACCAGAAACTAATTCAGGAGGGAAGAAAGAAGGGGAGAAAAAAACAGACATTTTCTTCTATCAACAGCATGCTATAATTTATCTGAAGATGAAACATAAGCTGCCAGGCACCCTGGTTACTATGGCAACTATCAAGTCGATAGCTGAGTTGTTCTGGCATCTGTCCCCGCAGTGATTTTTGCTGGGTGTAAAGACATAGGATCTACAGTAAGGCTCAAAGCTGTTAGACAACATGTCTGAAGCTTTTTAAGACACTAATGTCTGTCGAGCAACCAGCTGGGGCCGCTCAGATCTCCCAGAAACATGTCCTCCGCTAACTGCAGCAGGTTACAAGCCTGTACAGCCTAAAGGGGCCAATGATCAGTCAAACAAATGGGAAAATACTAGTGCACAGGGTAATACTTCAAACCCATGGATAATAGCAAATCTGAAAACACAATTAACCATCGGAATTACACACGCTTCTCAATGCAATTTGCCTTGCCTTGCCAATGATTTTAAAATGAAAAGTAAATGTTACATTTTAAGTTCTGTCTTTGTTTTTCCAGTGACCTTAACTATAAAAACTCCTTCTCACCTTCTTGAGAGCAGGGGAGTTGCCTTGCATGTAGCTGCGGTGCATGTCCAGCACCTTCTGAGGCCTGCTGCGTATCCAAGCACTGAGTGTCTCGATCGGGGAGCCATTCACCGACCACTCAGTCACCCCAAACTGTCTGAGGTGAGCTCGGGCATGACTGGCCAAAGCCTTGCGGTTCTCAAAGTAGAATCCACACAGCTCACAGCTGGGATCAGCTGATGGAAGGGGAAACCATTAGAAAAGGGGTCAGCGCATAGAAATATTACCACTAAATGTGTGGATCAAATCATGATAATACTAATTCAAACCAAACGTTTCTAAAGAGTGACTTACGCCTGTGCTTGACTGGAGGGGACATGCGCTTGAAGGATAAGTCATGAGGCAGAGGTGAATAAGTCTTGAGATGACCCAGTGGTGAGTGGGCTGTGTGCGATGACAGTCCGTCCTCTGACAGTGGATGTTTTCCCATAGGGGACATTCCCAAAAACCTGCCTCCTGACAGGACAGCAGAAGTGCCAACAGAGCTGAGCCCTGCTTTGTGAACCCTCAGCCCTGACTGGAGAAGAGTGAGAGGAGACTTGTGCAGACGGGACGACAGGAAGGTGGATACACCTACAGGACTGCTGGCCTCTGCACCAGACTCTTTCTTAATCTCAGTCTCTAAAGATGATGCAGACGTAACGCCTCTTTTGCGCATAACTTCCCTCAAAGTGTCAATGGGGGAGCCGTTGACAGACCACTGTGTGATGCCCATCTGTCTTAGGTGGGAGCGGGCGTGACTGGACAGACCTTTACGGTTCTCAAAGTACTCTCCGCAGAACTCACAGCGGATGTCCCGGGTCGGCTCCACATCATGAGACATTACTAAGGAAATACACAAACATCTGTTATAGAAACAGTTATAATACAAAAATATAATTAGGAGATTTTTACTTACTAGCATAATATACATGTTCTACATAGTACTACCACTACCACTTATTACATTTATATAATTGAGTTTTGTTAGTGTGGCCTTTCCTTCTTTCTTTCTTTTTTCTATCTGAATGAATAGGAGGGTCTTCAGAAATGATAATTTTTGTTTCTTAAAATAAAGGCAAAGACAACCACAAGCACATTTTAAACCAATAAACAAGCTGATACAAACTAAGCATTTTAATATTGACCTTTTGAAGCAGCGATCAAAGTAAAACCTGTCGTTACCCAGGTTGAGTGGATGCACACTGTTAGAGCTGGTCATGATGGGGCTGAGACTTCCAGGAGAGTATCCCACAGATCGAGCCACTGTCCCAGGACTGGTCACATCCAGCTGCACCGGCTCCATTTTTGGCTTCAGGAGTCCACTCAGAGAGGACTGAGGAGCAGAGTTCAACTTTGACACCATCTGAGGTGGACTGTGGCGGCGAGCGAAGGCAAAGGGCAGGCGGCTGAGCTGGGCACTGGGGGGAGAGGAGGAGGCGGACAGAGGGGAGCGAGGAGGGGCAGGAGAGGATGGAGCCGGGTTCCTCAGCGGCTTCAGAGGCAAAGCAGAGGGAAGACCACGCCTGGCAATGAGCTCCCTTAACGTGTCAATGGGGGAGCCGTTGACAGACCACTGTGTGATGCCCATCTGCCTCAGGTGGGAGCGGGCGTGACTGGACAGACCTTTGCGGTTCTCAAAGTACTCTCCGCAGAACTCACAGCCTATCTCCTTCAGAGGTTCACCTGGGAAAAAGAGCAAGTGTGTGATTTTTTCTCATGGCTGCCTTCATGACTGAGGAAGTCTCTTCAAAATATCTTCTGTCTTAGAACTTTGTCCAGTAGACTGTATTTACCCTTTCCTTGCAATGGATCTGAGCTGGACAACTATAGGTTTACATACAGTATATATAATACACTTAAAAAAATATCTTCAGCAATTACTGGTAGTTTTGGGGTTCACTGTTACACAAAAAACAGCTTAGCCAACACGGCAACCATACTTAAGATCGCTCCCTGAAAGCAAATGCTGCAGAATAAAATGATAAAATGTTTTTGTAACACGATGTGGCCAGAGTCAGTGGCGGCTCAAGCTTTGAGTGGGAGTCGCTCCTGTTCATTCATAAAGAGTTTTTAGCTTTAACATGAAAACTTCAGAGGGAATCAATTCTTCCAATTATTATCAATATTTTAAAAGGACTTTTTGTCCCGAGACTTTATTAAACAGGACAGTTTTAGCTTAAAGGGGGTGAGAGAAGGTAGGACATGCAGCAAATTGTCAAAGCTGAGATTTGAACTCTTGACACAGTGGCCAACTGCACGACAAATCTGGCATGTGTGCTGCCGCCTTAACCACTCGACCACCGGGCAGCACCAATGCTTCACATTTTTATAACCATAGATGGCTAGACATTTTATTTGCCCCATGATTTTTATTGTAACAAAAACTAAAAATGTAAAAGTGCTTACTGAGAGGGAGGGTCATTAACTCCCCACTGCTCAGACGGAAGATCTGCATGGAGGAGGGCTTGAGACGCTTGGCAGGTGGGCCGAGTAACGAAGAGGCAGAGGTAGTTTTGGAGGTGGTCACCTTGTACAGCAAAGGGGAAGAAGACGTAGGGAGGGAGAACCGAGGAGGCTTTGGGGACGAGAGTGCCCTGCTGAGACCCTGTCTCTCCACAGGGCCGTCCAGCTGTAGTTCTCTGGCCTTGTGCTTGAACTCATCACTCTCTATGAGCTGCGTGAGGAGGTCTATGGGAGAGCCCTTGGATTCAGAGTATTCTACTCCAAAATGGCGCAGGTGGGCCCGGGCGTGACTGGACAAGCCTTTTCTTGTCTCGAACCAAGCTCCACACAGCTGGCACACTATGTCTTTGTGGGGGTCGGCCTCTAGAGCTGTGCCATTCAAAAATGTAACACATTAGTAAAACTCGTTAACGATACTTTCAAAGAAGCACAATGATGAAACTAATACACTTTAAAAAAGTGCTTCCCCCGACTTAAAACTTAAAGTAGAAACAATACATTTGAAATGTATTAACATTAAAGGAATACTTAGTGGCGTATAAGACTAGTCAGAAATATTTTTGGTTGAGTGGATTCACATTTCACTGTGTGATACACAGACACACACACACATACATACACATTATATATAATATATATATATATATGTATATATATATATATACATACAACACACACACACACACACACACATATATACATACATACATACATACATACATACATACACACACATATATGATAGTATTATATATATATATATATATATATATATATATATATATAAGCTAACTAAAAGCTTCTAGATAGAAACTATTTAGAAATTAAGTGCTATTCTGATTACTCAATAATAATTTCAATAGGCAACTTCCAAAGCTCACCCACTCAAACACAAGTGAATAAGGTGTCTTGCCAAAGGGCACAATGACAGAATGCACTGCCAGTAGTAGGACTGAGCCACTAACTATTTGAATAATGAGCATGAAAATCTCTAACGACTGAAGTAAACAAATTTACACACATGTGGTATGTATCTCATTCCTGATATTTACTGTTTTGAAACTTCATGAGTCTGAGCCCAAAGCGAATTTTGCCTTCCTGCGTAAAGCTAACAAAAATTAGCATGCTCATGGCGCACTTATTGCTTCGCAGAGGATAATACACTTTATATTTAGATGCAGAGAAAGTGCTGTGGTCTCATTTTCACCCCAATAGATGCTTTTACAATATGGCTGTACTGGGGCAACATTTATTTTACTCTGTTGCATACAAAAAAATCAGAACAATTTCTGTTGTTCACATTTCAAAACAGTACAAATCAGGTACAGCGGCTTTAAAGAAAAAGTTGCAAAAATAAGAGCTGGGGGCAATCTAAACAAAAGAACAAAAGGACAGCAAATGTTTAAGACTTACTGAGGTTGAGTGGAGCATCAGTGTCCTGCGGGGCCCACACGGGTTTGCTTGCCGGGGGCGTGGACAGGCTGGAGGTCAGGCTCCTCATTCCCCCAGCTTTGTGCTCCAGAGAGCGCAGAGGGGAAGACACTGGCAGCAGTGAGGAGATGGGGGCTTTCCTCACCACTGAAGAGGGAGAGGGTGCCAGGAGAGGAGAGGCACCAGGGGAGGGGGGAGAGCAGGGCACTGCTTTGGCTGCTTTGGCAAGGAGGGAGGGAGGGACAGGCGTCTTCTCCACATCCATGACTTCTATCACTTCATCACTTGGATCACGTGGAGTGGAGGGAGAACAGTTCTTGGCTGGAGTGGGCTCTTGAAGACGACGTATTTGGCTGTCTAGATTGCGCTCCTTGGCGATTTGGTAAAGGAAGTGGATGGGTGCCCCGCTGCTCTCAGAGGCTCGGATGCCCAGCTGGCGTAAGTGGGAGCGGGCGTGGCTTGAGAGGCCTCGTCTGGTCTCAAACTGGGCCCCACACACTTCACACTTCAAATAATCGTCTGCAAACACACAAGCCACATGTGACTTGATTTGAGCTGTGGATTGCCACTGAACAGCTCTAGACTCATATTGTCATTTAGATACTTTTCCTCCATACCACTTGTACTAATTGTATTATTTTAGATATAAAACACAACCTGAACATGGATGTATATTTATAACCCCACACAGCGGGTGTTTCTGTTGTGGACTCAGGTACAGCTCTGTGTCCCGGGGCACCACTGCCCTCACTTACCCTCCTGTCTGCTTTCCTCCTCTAGCACCATGTAGAACTGCCTCATTTAGTTCCCTAAGTACATTTGTCTTCCTCTCGGGTGTCCCCGGGGACAGCCCTCTGGGTTCACTTCTTCTAATTCCCCACTGACAGGCATGATCAGGCTTCTCTGTGGCTAATCCCGTCCCCTGTCGACATGCAGGCTCACTCACCCTTGGCACGGACATCCTCCTGGGGCGACCTGTCTGACTCCTGGACCAAGCTCAGAGCAGCCAGCTGCAGCGCATCGCGTTCTTCAACAGCCACTTCCTCCTCCTCATCTAAGGTTCACACGCAGAGACACAGCAACTTCATCACACTCCACTCAAACCCACACAGACCAAATGCTGATGCCTGCATTTCAATACCTGACAAAAAGATATAGCCTGTACCACCACCATGCATGTAAGTAAGAACATACATATAAACTACTATATAAAACGGACAACATTTCATTTAAGTACAAAATAAAAACAGAAAAATGTTGTAAGATAAGTAAACTCTCTTCTTTTACGTATGAAAAAAAGACTAATTCATATTCAAAATGTTGGTAAATATACATATATTGAACAGACATGGCAGTCTTACTTCCCGAATTCCTGGGACAAAATTGCCATTTTCTGCGACAAATGGCTAAATCAAAAGAGACGCGGAGACAGACAATGCTTTTTGTCTGGTGGGCGGCTCTGCGCTTGTCACTTCATCTCCTGACTGTAAAAGAGCGGAGATGTGACACCTCAGGGCGCAGCGTTACGACGGTCTCACATCAAAACGCACACAATGGCACGGCATCATTAACGGAGCATTTACAATGAGCCCAAACAACGAGTTGACTTCAGAAACAGCGCGGCTTAACCCCGTGCAAAAGTGTCACTTCTACTGCACTTCACCTTTCCTAAGTTCTCCAAACATCACTCGCTACGGTTTAAAGTGCTTAACTATGTCTACGGAGCGATTCCGGTTCGGGTTTGTAAGGAAACCATGCATGGATACATACACTGGAAGGCACAGCACGTCCTCTATCAAAAATCAAAGTAAAATGGCGAGGATTGGGCAAGTGTAGGTAATTTTAGAGATCCTGCAGCATTGAAATACTGGACGTCATCCCAGACGTACTCAATGAAAGGCTCAGACAGGAAGAAAATACAGTAATGTGCGAGCCAATAGGAGCGGCACTTATTACCGAGCACAAAACAAGCCAAACGCACGTCTATGGGGGCTGCTGACACGCGTGACGGGGGCGCACCGTGGGCTACCTGCGCGACAATCATCTTTCTTTATGTGCTCCCTTGTGGGAAACAGTTTTAATGGCTGTTGTCTAGTGAGATGCGAGGCGCGGGGGATGCGATGGGGGCGAGCGCGTCTCTGATGGGGAAACACGGCTGGAGCTGAACTCACCGCTCCGCAGCCGCACTGCATCGGACTCCCGGCAGCCGTGAAAGCCAGCCGACTGCTTCTCTGCTATTGTTTGGGTCTGCGGGGAGGTGGAAGCAGCCATTTTGCCCCCATATGCACCGCTAAGCTTAAGGCGTGACCAATAGAGGAAGGCATCAGATACAGGCGCACGGTGGGCATTCAAAGGGACTATCTCTTGACATCTCCCCACACGCAGCTACTTAACCACTCTCCTCTATCAATCATCACCGATATGAGCTTAAAGTAACACAAGCAAGAACACCATCTGAACAGTTTCGTTTCACCACAAAGCCACTGCTGGGGGGTTCCCTCCTTGTAACAGAGAAAAAGGGTCGGGTTCAGGTCATGACCTGAGACTATCCATACTGCTAATAACAGAGAGAGGCATCCGGTATTTTACTCCTCCATGAATCAAATGGATAGTTTTAAGAATTAAAATAGCATCACAGATATTCAACTACTACAACTTAAGTCTAAATCTGCAGTAAATCACATCATTTGGTAAAAGCCGTTGTTAATTTTAAGAAAGTTTAAAGCTTGCAGGTTCATGTTAATATGGACATTGTATGGCATGACAATCTTACAATAGTTGATATAACAGCGGCTGGGAGCACACAAAGCACACATTTACACAGCAAGAAATGGAAACACCTATTCAAGGGTTTCAGGCAAATTATTCCTTCCAGATTTGAAGTATTTTATGAGGACCTTTTCGCCATTCAAAAGTTATATTTTAATTTAATTTTATTTATTTATACAGGGAAAACCCAATGAGAAAAGTACCCTGTTAAAACACAACACAGAATAAACAACACAGACACACAGGCTATCCAAATAGCATATTGAAAACATTCAATAAAAGTCTATACATTACACACACACACAAACGCACATATGTATATAAAAAAATTATATCAATTTGAATTTCCCTATTGCTATTACAAGTAAGGTCGTTGCCATGCCAAGTCACAGCAATAACTTTACTAACTACTACTAGTAAATTAAAGCACTTTCATTCACAAAGATCCTTTTTTATTACTGTTCTGTACTGTTCCGCAACACAATTATCACCAGCCTGCATGCAGAAAGGTAAAAATGCATGAAATAATAATGATTTTTCAAAGGAGCACCAACGGATGGATATAAAATTAAACAAGACACAGTTCGAGTTATATTTTGGTAAAGAAACATTATTATATGTTTAAAGCAAAAACAACAACAACAACAACAACAAAATATATAAGATATCTGAAGATCATCAGATACCTTTCTAACTTAAATTAACTAAATATTCATACTCTATCTGTTACAATAATACGACCAATCTTAGTTTGCAAGTGCGACTGTTACAGTTATAAAAATCACAAATGAATTCTTACCTTTACATTCTTTTATCTGGTCCTCATATTTCCAGGGCACAGCTGATTCTGAAATCTCAGACCTGGTCTCTTCCTCCAGCTTCACCTCCATAATGTCGTCATCTTCCTCACTGTCCTCCTCCTCGTCTTCATCGTCACACAGGCTGCGCGGTGGGGCAGTGGGGATGACCAGGTCAGGCCGGCTGGAGAACACCTCTCTCAGGACGTGGATGGGGGAGATGGTGATGTCCCAGTTGGTGATGCCGAGGTCTCGGAGGTGGGCACGTGCGTGACTGGAGAGGCCGGCCCGCGTGTCAAAGCCGGCGTTACAGAACTCACAGTGCATCACGCTGAAAGTGCCCGGGTCGAAGTTAGCAACTGCGGATAGAGAAAACGGCCTGTACTGAAGATTTGTACTCAAGTAAACGTAATGTTACATGTCTTAAAATATACTCAATTACAAGTACATTGCTACTGTGAAAATTTGACGTAAGTAAAAGTAAAATGTAACAAACACTACTCAGAATACAAGTCACTTTTTTACACAATGTTATAAGCAATTTAGATCTCTTTGACACACGTTTCCTTTCCCCAACTGTTCAAAACACTGAATTAAGCTGTTTTGAACCACAATCCAAGTATTTTCTGATCAAGGTTATCAGAGCAGGCAATGCAGTGCTGTTTTGTGTGTGTGTTGCAATCGAAAGGAGCAGCTACAGCATTGAGAGAATCGTGAATAGGGACCCAGAACTCATATGATTTTTAAATATAACTAATTACAATTACAAGCCAGAATTATACTCAATTTCCCCCTCTGCCGGGTGTGGATTGAAGGTTTGTTACTGGTATGACCTTCCACAAGGATGTGTCTCAGCTCGCCTGGAAGTGGAATCAGTGTGTGAGGTGAGAGAAGTGTGAGCATCAGTGCTTAGACTCCATGACCCGGCCGATTAACATCAAGAGATGGACGAATGAAGCCAACATTACAGTGGATCTGCAAATCACTGTAGATTGTTCATTTAGAAAGTTTGATTACATAAAGCTGGTCACATGCTAGAGGAATTGTGATCTATTAAACAATTTGAATGAGATAATAAGGTATTTTACATTTGTTTGGTCTCAATAAACACTAAAACATTTTATTTTTTGTTAAAGCATTTAAATTAAATTAAATGTGTCACACCTTTCTTCTTTTTCTTCTGATAGGAGAACCTCTTCTCTATGGCGTTGACCTCCTCGGGGGAGATGAAGTGGCGCACGTTGTAGCTGACACCCACACGGTTCAGGTGCCCCCTCACGTGATTGGCCAGCCCGATGCCGTTGTGGAATCGATCGGGGCAGTAAGGGCACTTCCTTTCCACACTCTTTAGCTCCTCTGTGTCCTCATCCATCTCCTCTGTGTCTTCATCAAGGAGGACCTCTGACAGCAGTTGTCGCGCACTCTCCTGCTCACACTCCTCATCATCACTGGGCACTAGCACAGGAACAGCACTGACCCGACTGCTCCGCCTCAGGTAGAACACCTTTCCATCATGCTGCACCTCCTGCTTGTCTTCATGCCTCATACTTCTCCTCAGAGGAAGTGTCCGCGTGCTGCTGCACTGTGCTACAGAGTCATCTGGATAGAATACAGATTTCATGTTAAAAAGCCACTCAGATTTTATGAAAAAGGTTTATTGTTTAAATTTTAAAATACATGGAAATAGTCTAGTGTTGTCACAATACAAACATTTCAAACTCAATTTTAACATTAAGGAATAGGCAAAGGAATATGTTTTTGAAGACAATAGATACATAAACCATGGAGTTTTATACAAGTTCTGATAAATCTGATATAACTGTCCAGAAAGGTCAAATTCAATCCTGATTTTTATTTTTTTCAATATCGATGCTTGGTTAAATTAGATTCTAGTTTCAATACTAGTTTTAGTGCCAATTAGTATCTCATTTTTGAAACTTTTGATAACCCTAGTCTGGTCAGTCTGGTGTATAAAGGTAACTGGTTTTAGACATAATTTTGTAATCTGTATTTTCACAGACTTTATTAGACACGACAGTAAGCAGCGAGAAATGGGGGTGAAGAGTGGAGACAGGAGAAAGACATGCAGCTAATTTGTTGGACCAACAATCAATGTCATAATGATGGTACGGAACAGACCTCACAACCAAAATCCTTGGCCATTTAGCAGAAGAATCAACAAATATGAGTCAAGTTATCAAAATCAAAAGTGCGCATTTTAAATGCATAAGTACTAACTAGTACCCCCCCATTTCAATTTCTACACATTATCAACCAAATACAGGTAGAATAATGGTGACTGAAGGCTTCTAGATAGATAATATTTACTAGTGTATTATTGATCAAAATCAATCACAAAATACAACTACGATTATTTATTCTGGTCACCGTTAGTTGATTAATTGTTACAGTCCTACAATTCAGGTCACAATATAATCATAAGAAAAAAAATAAAACAAAAATATGGTGTCAATTTTTTTATTTAAATTAATTTCAACTTCAATACTCAAAAAAAGTAAACCAAAATGTGAAGTGTATTTTTTGTCTGGCTGTTTGTATCACTTACATTACCTGTACCTCAGTTCAGAAACTTTAATTTCCTAAAGCTGGGCACATACTAAAGAAACGTGTCCACACGTTTACAGCTTGCGAGCTGCATTTTACATTAAGCAAAGCAAAAAATCTATATGTATTTATATGTTAGCGATATAAAAGTAAGATTAAACTCACGATTCACTCACATATCTTTCCCCCTTTGCCATTGTCCCATTTAAATATTTTTAAACTAAATAAAATAACAAGTCGACTACTAAAAATGTTTGGTCGACTAAGACGCCATTGACAGATAAATCCACTAAACGCCTTACAATTACAGTCCTGATTTCATATATTATTATTTTTAATCAGTGAATGTTTTTAGTATTGATGAAACATTATTAAGCTATTGTAGAAAAAGTTGTAGTCATCTGGACTCTGTTTTAGATAAACAAAACGTTTCGACTCTCATCCAAGAGTCATTCTCAATCTGCGAATCGAGTCTGGGAACTCAGGTATTATATCCGCCTCTGTGTAAGCCCTGCCAACAGGGCACCTGTGATAAAGGGGGTTTCGGTTTCACTTGAGACTACTCCCTTTGTTTACCAACAGCCCTGAGATGGTCTTACATCCTATTGTAAACTGACTTTCGCTCCCTCCTCACTGAGTACCTGATTAGCGCCAGCATTATTAAGCAATAAAAACACAAAATAGGACTATGTTAATAGGCTGATAATAACATTGTAGGCTATTTAAATGTATAAACCTGGGAGAGGAAAAATAAGAATGAACTAACATTTAATACAGCCTATTATTTTTTAGATAAAATATAGTGCCAGAATTAAAAAATAGAAGTTTAAGATTGCAGCTATCTTTACGATTCTAGCAGTTATTAGTGAGACGAGCTCCATGGTAACACTCAGGGGAGGGCCTTGAGAAAGTTCTCCGTGTGGCCCTTCAGAACGTTTCCCCACTGTCACTTGTACAGCAGAGAATAAACTTCATTTACACAAATATAGCGTTGGGATCAATCCCCACGGCCTCTGAGATCGACCAGTAGATTGCGATTAACATAATGGGCACCCATCACTTAAACGATGTAAATGAAACAAAATTAAGGTTTTCAATCATCGTAAATAATCGTAAAATTGTAACACAGATATTTTACATTGTGATATCCCTAGTTTCAAATAACGGCAATAATTTCACTCACCCGTGTTGGACAGAGATCTTGCGCGCTTCGTGGATTTACCCTCTTGTTGACTAATACTCTCTGTTGTCTGAACTTGCCCCTCGTCCCCACTATCAGACAGTTTATCGAACTCCGATCTGGGATTAAGCCTGGCCACTTTAGTCCAAGTATTATCTCTCCTGTTCAGTCTCATATTCCCAGTTATTCCATCTGACATTGTGCAGTCCACCAAGGCACCAACTCCTCTGTGGAATTTACCAGTCATGGAGATTTCCGGTTTTAAAATATGTTTAGAATTCTGCCCATTCTCTCCGTGACCTTGGTGTGTCAGTCTCAGATGATCCCTCAGAACTTTTTTACTGGTCGTTCGGAAGGCACAATACAAACAGGCGAGTTGAGTGGAAGTTGGTTTCCGGTTGTGGGTCTTTTTGTGATTTGCCAGTGCTTGTGGCGTTCTTGTGCTGAAATTACATACGGGGCAGATAAAGCGCCGCCGGTATCCCGTTTGCCCTCTCCCTTGAACCGGGGCCCTGATATCTGGGGCATCTAAATCCACAATGGCGCAATCTGTATTTGGGATTCGAACTGGGGAATGGACCGTTAAGGCCTCGTTGTCGTCGTCGTCGTCGTCTTGTTTCTTAAAATCATCTACATTCAGTTTCTCAATCTCTTTTAAGATTTTGTTGCGTGATTCTTGGTGCTGCTTTTGATGGCCCAGCAGTTCGGTTTCATTTGACAAGCTCCAACCACATTCTTCACACTGAAACTCACTACTTTCACCTATTTTCTCCTTCTCACTACCTTCTAAAGGGCTCTGAGAGTGCTCCACCATGTGCTCTTGTAGGTGGATCTGCTTGTTGAAGTAAATGCTACATTCCACACAAGTAAAAATTTGGTTGTCCCCCTCAGAGGCGCTTTCCTCCACATGTTCTTTAGGTTCCTCCAATAATTCGTCGAACTCATACATCTTTTCTGACTCGCTGTCTTTTAAGTTCCTTCCCAAATCCGGGGTGACGCCAGAGAACGGTCTGAGCAGCACTCTCTTCCTCCTGCAGCGCTGAATGAACGTGCAGCGGGCCCAGGGAGCAGGAGGAGGGCTCTCGGTTTCGGAGTCTCCGGGGAAGGTGTACACGTCTCTATCCCGTTCCTTGAATTCTTTTCCCGTGTGCGTTTGGGAGCCCTCCTGCTCCGATTGGCAGCTTTCCTTTGGTGGGGATTTGGAGACAAACGGCTCGGATGGCTCGCTTACATTCCAGAGTGTGCTGTCAGCCGCTGTGAAGAGAACCAGAGGAACATAAATGAGCAGATCAAAAGAAACAAGCTGTAATGTGGTTTTCTGTTGCTACCATTAATAGTGAAAGTGGGCGAGCTTTTAGACATGTTTGAGATACAGTCTCTGAGCACCGACTGGAGTCTGTCCTTGGGGTCTTGAGCTAGTCTTGTAGTCTCCTGCTGCTCTGCTACTGCTTTTCCCAAATAAAATAGTAACTTACTGTTGTTTTTCAATATTTTTTTTTAAAGATAAACACAGGCCAGAAATAATGTTTTAAAAGGTACATAACCTTTAAGTAGGCAACTAATTAATTATTGAGATAATAGTCAACTCATTTAGTAAACAAATAGTATTTGAATCATGGTTATCTGGACTGGACTCCAAAACATGCCAATGTGTTGAGAAAAGAGGTTTTATGACTCGGACTATGTTCTTTTCAAAAAAGAACATAGGAAACATGTGCACAATGATTTATTTTGTCTATATATGCGCGATCAGGATGTCCAGGAAACGGCATCACCCAAGCTTCATCTGGGTCAATTTGAGTAAAAAATTTGATATTTGCTGATATTTTGCATTTTTAACAAATAATAAATCTGATTGCTGTCTGTGGTAGTTGCAGCTAAAAAAGATCATAATCAGCATGGTGCGAAGCTGTTAGACCACCAAGTATTCAAAGTCACCTGTACAATTTCATAATTTCAAACATTTAGCGCTCACTATCAGTTAGTAACATGTGAACTGCCACTATACACACACACACACACACACACACACACTGGCTTAATGTCATTTTCTAATAGTTTGCCTCATACCAGCTTGAGAATTAGGCCGGGCTGTTGGGCTGTACTTTATAATAACTACACTTATTCCTGACTTAATTCATAATGAACAAATAGTTTGTTAAGAATGATTCAGGATTAGTAACTACGTAACTAATACTCTAACCCTAACTCTTAACACTAACACCTAACCTTAACCTTAATTAGGTACATACTAAACCTGAATCATGCTTAATAAACCATTTGTCTTTGTCCATGCTGTGTTAAGGCAAATGAAGGTGTAGTTATTATAAAGTGGTAGCTGTACTTGTTCCTGGATGGGAGCAGCAGTGGCTCCAGTCCTTGGACAAAACACTTCACCCACCTTGCCTAGTATGAATGTATGTGCGTGAGTGAGTGATTGGTTGTGGTCGGAGGAGCTGAAGATGCCACCCCAGGGCCGCCTGAGTACAGAGTGAATGAGTGATGTAAAGCGCTTTGGGTATGGGTAAGCTGCTACATAATTCCAAGGCATTAAGAACTTTAGTAAGATACTATATTGCTATTGCGTTGAAACTGTCTTCAAATTGAGTTTTTTTTTTTGCTTCATACACTAATCATATCATGACCCCAGGAAGAATAGCAACTGGTATTTCAGGACGTAATTGGGATCTCAATAAAATGAACCTTATGTTCTTGTGTGCATGCAGCAGCCCTTGCTATGCTCATTGGTTCGCACTCACATTGGTTTGCACCGAGCTGAGATGTTTTTGGCTCTGGAGTGTTTGTGCTCCTTATGCCCTCCTCCTGCTCCTCCTCTTGGCTGGACACAGGCCGCACTTGCTCTGCTTCTTGGCCGTCTTCACATTCAAGTCTAGGCCACAAAGAAAGCAGCAACGTTTTCATGAGCAAATCAAAGTGTTGCAATTTCTTTTTATTAGGCCAAAGATACAATATGTAGGACACGGGAGTCATGTGAGTGCTATTTTTAGAAGAGGATTTGCACATATTATCAAAGTTACATGTGGGTGGGTTTTTTCAGACAGATACCTCACACAAGTCAAGATTAAAACCACTGAAGGCCACTGAACTAATGGGATTAGTACTGATTAGTGTATGATTTTTGATACTTTTGACAATCCTAATATTCCTGAAGTTACAAATCATTTCTAACCATTGTTCAAAAAAGTTTCGAAAAATTAGACTTTGTAATAAAATGCTGTTAAAAATGTTTAATAATCCAGATCTATCTTTTCTGTAAAGCACACATTTTAAATATGAAACACACACACATATATACAGTACATATATATATATATATATATATATATATATATATACACACACACACACACACACACATACACACACAGTATATATATATATACAGTATATACTGTATATATATATATCACAGTATATACTGTATATATAAACATACAGTATATACATACAGTATATATATTACACAGTATATATATATACAGTATATATATATATACACAGTATATATATATACATATATAATATATACATATATACACATACATATATATGTACATATATACACATATATATGTATATATATATGTGTGTGTGTATATATATATAATATACACACATATACATACACATATAACAACACACACATATAATATACATATATAATATAATATATATAATAATATATAATATAATATATATAATATATATATTAACATACATACATACATACATAGCATACATACATACATCAACATACATATATATATATATATATATATATATATATATATATATATATATATATATATATATATATATATATATATATATATATATATATATATATATATATATATAAATAACACTGTCCCTGTCTCTCACCTGAGTCCTGTCGAGGGCGACCCAGGGCTGTGAGCGGCCAAACCATGAGGGTTAGACAGGTGGGTCAGCTCCTCCTCTAGCACATGACACACACAGACACACATCACAGCAACTCAGACAGAGAATCCATCATCAAAGACATGAACATAAAATCTATAGTACAAGGAACACAATTACACATCTACTTCATTTTGTAAATCATTGCCCTAATGTTAGAAGCTTAGTAAAACGGTTCAGACCATAATGTTAACATCAACACAAGTCAATTTACAGACGCTGTATCTGTAGTTAGAAATGGGACCGTTGTGCATCATTTCTGCATAAATTATCTATTCACAAGTAAAAAATAAAACCACTTTAACAACTTTTAACAAGTCTAGATTTTAACACAAAGGATGAGACATTGTCAAGTGGCATCATTTATAATAATGAACCCTAAAAATAGCTACCTCTCTGCAGGAATTCTTTCATGTGTCAACTGTGTTTGGTTCTGCTGTAAAATGAACTCATTTTGTAGTCTTCAATGTGTTTACCTCAATACATTCACATTTGTTTTTTAACTAAAGTTACACATTCAAGCAACACCTCTATTATTTACTACTTTACATGTAGTCTATATTGTCCGGTAAACATGTGATTAGACCGGTACTAACTAATCTACTTAATTTTGTGTACATTCTGCTCAAATGTGGGGCAGATGAGAGTGTGGATGCTGTCTTTTGTCTGTTCACATTTTGAGTACACAGGCTCATGTCTTACCATCCAGCATCTCCTTCTCCGAGTCGGAGTCCCAGCTCAGCGAGGAGGGGAAAGCTGATGACCGGGCTCTCCGCTGTGCACCTCCACCTGCCTCCGCGCCCTCGCTCTGCTCACATTTGGCAGGATCGTCTTGTTTATCTGGAGAACATGAGAGCTGGCACAGGCAGACACACACAATTATTTTGAAATGTCTCTTTATTAATATAGTAATAATAGCTATCTTTATTTACTGCATGTAGCACCTTTCAAAAGCAGAGTTTTCAGAGTGCATCAGAAAATAATCAAATACAACATACAGTACAACAGAGAAAAACAGAGAGTGCAGCATTGATAAAGACATGAAGAAAATCTACATTTGCTAAAAGTTTGATAATAAATATATATACACCAATTATTAGAAAATGATACAAACTCAGTTACTGTCTATACTGTGCACTGCTCTGCATAATAAATGTATAATAATAAGAAACAACAGCCACAATCCTGTTTCACTTCTAAACCATAATGGAGCGGTGTAATCACATGTTGTGCAGTGTCCTTTGCACTAAAGTGTTCAAATAAAGCTGTATGTCTTTCCCTTCAGCAGGTAGTGATCTCAAACCAAATATCGTCTTATGTTGGATATTTAAAGGGAATATGCCACAAAGCAATACTGATACATTCAGCACAGATGGTTCTGGCAGGATCTAACGCTGTGGGGGGATGCTCATAGGGAGTTAAAGGTTCGGGTAAATTACATGCTGCAAGACCTAAACAAGCTTTAAAAGTGATCTTTAAATTCAATTAAAATCAGAGTGCCTTGATGACTCTGGAAAAAAGGGGACATTGAGGATGTTTTTAATTTAGGAAATGGTGCATGGCTGGAGGAATATTGACACTATACACAATGCACTTTTGACATGACCAACTATGATTTCAAAGTCATAGTTGGCATGTCAAAAGGCACTTAATTCAGTATCAACACAAAACGGTGAAAGTATAAATTTGAGATATTGGGCCGGTGTGGTTTAATATAATAGTTGTATAACTGTTGTACATGTACCTGCAGGGTGGAGTTGTGGTCGAAGGCGGAGGAGGTTGGTAGAGGGCTTTGTGCGTGTAAATCTAGGGGTCCATAGCTGGTCCCTGGGGTGGGGGGTCGGCCCTCGGGCTCCATGGTCCCCCCCAGAGAGCAGTATGGTGACCCACTGGTAAGAAGTCCGCCTACATGGTGCAATCTCCAGTCCTTCTGGAATCACAAAGACCAACGCACTCAAATAACCACTGGGGGTGTGACAATTGTAGTGCTAATAACTATTTACTAGAATGTGGAAAAAGATTCATTTGTAGTCATCTGGACTCTGTTTTAGAAAAACAAAACGTTTCGACTAACAGCCCTGTGATGGGCCAATAGGATGTAGATGGCCAATAGGCTGTTAGTATACAAAAGAGAGTATTTTCTAATGAAACCAAGACTCTCTTTATCAGGAGGTCCCGCCTGTGGGCAGGGCTTACACAGAGGAGGATATAAAACCGGTGTTCCCAGACTTGATTCACAGATTGAGAATGACTCTTGGATGAGAGTCGAAACGTTTTATTTTTCTAAAAACAAAGACAAGATGACTACAATTGAATCTTTTTCTACAATGGAACACTCCTGGACGAATGAGGGATTACACCGACATGTATTTACTAGAATAACTATTGCAACTGACAAGTGTTATTTACCTATTAATTTATTTGGCAAAGTGAGTGACACCTGCTATGGCTGAAGTTACAACTAAAGCAGTATAAAAACCTATGTCCTCATGTCTAAAGTAAGCCAGTCAAATGTCCTAACAAATATACAGACTGCTCTAAACCTTCATTAAGTAGCTATTGATGGTATAACCTGCAGTGCCACATCAGTCTCAGCACTCCCTGGTGGCATGTATGCATATTTCTTGCACATGTGAACATTATTTTATATTATAATATATTAAGAATATATTTTACTTGATGTCTGTTAGCGGCACGTTGATAGGTAAGTAGTGGAAAAAGTTCTTATTTGGGCATAACATAAATAGAAATTAAGAACCAATTCAAGTTACTACTCGCGTAGCAAATGCTTTGAACACCTGGATTCAAACTTGTTGGAGTAAATCAGGACAAACTCAGCCCTAGACTGAGGCCACTTGTTCCGTTTTAAGGCTTCCAGACTTTTGCCCTCTGTGTTAAGCCCATGACAACATCCCTGCTTTGACTCATTTTCTCAAAATGTCTGGTCTTGAAAGGCTTGTAAAACAAGTGGCCTTTCCTCCAGGCCCGTGTCCTCTGTGCCTGCTGCTGCCCCTCTCAGAGCGGCCCAATGCCGGGCACATCAGCCTGGTCACACCGCTGGCCGCAGCACTGCTCAGCTAAACTGGCTCCTGTCGCTCCGCTGAAAACACTCGTATCGATCTGGTCCCTTATCAGGTGACTTTCCCCAACAAATAATGCATCCGTGCACTGCGATGTGTAATCCCCAATCACCCTGAAACTGCAGTTTTTTAGTACTCACTGGAATTGGCCTGCGTTGCGGATAGCACTTTTTTTGGGAGGCGTTGTTTTAAGATGCGTTCGTCATCGTTGAAGACGGAGCCGGAGGGTGACCCCAGAGCCGCGGATACACAGCCTGTACCTGCCTTCTGCCGAAGGGACGAAGCGAGGCTCAGCTAAACGCGGTCCCGGGCTCCTGCATGGCTCCTTCGGAGATGCCAGGCGGAGGACTCCATGTTATTTGGCTAGGAGGCACGCCACGGCTGCGTGCGTAACGTCGACGCGGTGGAGGAGGGCGAGCACTGGGAGACTCGAGTAACAGGCCAAGTTCAGGGAGTTCAACTTTTCCCACAACACCCACATGTTTGGGTTTGAAACATGGACTATGGAAGCAAAGTTTTAAGACAACTAGCTCTATAAGATTACTCTCAGTCATAAACATACAGGTTGAATAACTATGGCCTGCAGAGTAATATGCTCGTATAATAATGATATAATAACATGGTAAGTAAGCTGTTGTCTTGAAAGATAGCGTTCAAAATTCAGTATACATTTCCTTTCATCTTGCTCCCTCTGGTGGCAAAAAAGGTAAATAAACCATTACAAAATAATAATAATAATAATAATAATAATAATAATAATAATAATAATAATAATAATAATAATAATAATAATCACAACAATCACAGGCCTAATTAAAAAGTGTGTTGATTAAACAAGAAAAACTCAATTACACTGAATTTGATAGCGTAGAAGGTATGTTGTCACATAATTAGGCCTGATATTCTATTTGGGGGTTGTGAAATAGCACAAGATGTTTTCTTGTAGAAGGAGCAGCACTACAGATGGGTTCTTTACTCACACGCAGCGCTTTTGCCCTTTGGTCCACAACAAGATAATTTTTCTTTTCCCACTATCATTGTAGTAATAATAAGCTTCCCTTCTGATGACAGAACACGGAAACTAAAACACACAAACACTTATTTGCATAATATTTTTATTCAAGGGGTTTTTCTTTTGCAGATGGTTCAGTTTGTCACCTCCTACAAAAAGAAACAAAAAGAAAGGTAAGTAAGCATGTACAAAGCATTTTAACATGTTTTGGCTGTAACATAAATAGTGCTGTATTAAACCAACTCAAGTAGAACTAGGTGTATGTAACTAAACCTCTTTCAAGAAGACCTATTTGACTTGTAGGACAGTTTGCCAACGTATCCAAAAGGAAATATTGCATTTCATACACTTTTAAGGTTTATTTTCATTGCTGAACATGTGGACGCACGTACCCCAAAATGCTCCCAAGTCTGGATCTCACTGTAGAAAGCGTCTCCAGGACAAGCCGTGCTCACCACCTGTCTGTGACCCTGCAGAACAAACTGGTCCACAAGACGACCCCCCCGTACAGCGCAGGAGGCCAACTTATCCCGCACCAGCTCCATAGAGTGAGCAGAGGGGAGGGTGCGTGAGTAGTCGCCTATAAAGGAAACACCATAGCCAATGGAGTTGTGTCCGAGAGTGTGCGCTCCCTGCCAGTACCAGCCACGGCCTTCATAGATGTAACCATCGGAACCAGCAACAAAACTGCCAAGACAGAAGGTGGGATTCTCTTCAATATTGTAAGAGAGATGGAGAAACTATTTTGGCTGAATCGCTTTGTTGCCTGAATAATTTCATTAACATTACACATCTGTGTGCTCATTGGAAGCAAACATCAAATATTGTAGACACAGAAACATTTCAAATTCAAGTTGTTTTTGTTTATCAGATCATTTGGTTTGCAGTTTATCAGAAAGCAAAATGAGTTCCTGAATTAGGATTACTAGACCCTAAAACCAAAAGTGTTCTTTCAGTCTTGAGTATTTGACAGCCAGTGGTGGAAAGTAACAAAGGAAATACATTGTGCTTTTATTTTCGTACATTTAAGAGCAGATAGTACTTTCTGTTTATTTTCAGCACAGTCATGGTGACATTCTGCCAAAAGGTTTTAAAGTTCACCAGCCTTGAGCAAACAAAAATATGCTTACATAACATTTACCATAAAAAGTAGGAAATTGATTCAAATTGCTACGTAAACTAAAGATGAGCACAATTCTTAAGAAAATCACTGTGTTTAATGCTTTCATGTACTCTTCATGTATATTTTTAAAGGGAAACTTTTATTTATTACGTGCTACTTTTACTAGTAATTTTTTTGATCTTGTGACTGTATTGAGTACTTTTTCCAACACTGGTGACAGCTCATGGTATCCCAGGTTCAGGTGATGGTATTGCTGTTTTTAAACCTTTTTTGGTTTTTACTGTGTCACCTGTATCCGATGTCGTCCCAGCCGCGGTCGTCTTGATGGAAGCGTTGCATGGCCCTCATGTCTGCGGAGCACTGCTGGAAGGTGACGCAGGGCTGGCTTGGTGTCGCCGTGTGGTGGATGTACAGGAATCTGAGAGGCAGAGTCAGGTTGGTGGGTGTGCCCTTGTACGGCTTTGCGCCCCACATGCAGCGCGGGATGATGGGAGGGCAGTCTGCAACAACACATGGTCAAATGATGCATGAGTGACATGAAAGCGTATCATTGTTTTGTATCCAGAATGGGGGAAAAAAGTTTAATTTAGGATTGGATTGTCATTATTCAAAATTATACATGCAATGCATGTCTTACAATAATGATAATGTAATAGTGATCATCATCAATAAATGCAAAAAAATATTATATATATGGATAAAAAGCTCATTGTCAAAACTGAATGTAAAAACGCAATTTTCTCTAATATGTTTAATGCAAAATAGCAGTAAGTTATGTATGGTCTACGATACAAAGTAAAAGCAAAAAGTAAGTTAAGCAATAGGCTGGGTGTGACACAGATAAGTGCTTGGCTTGTTTCATTTGTTTGTTTTCCTCTTGTGATTAGCTTTAGTCAATTATAAGCTGTTTTTATCAGTTCAAAATTACTCCACAGACAGGGCCCACAGTGATTGTTCAAGTCAATGTCTAAATCCATAATTATCAGTGCACTTAAACACTGCAGTGTAAACTGTTACCAAGTATCAATTCCATTGCTGTACTTTTTAACAATAGCTCTACCAGTTGATCAATTCATTTCTAACAATTGTCTCTATAATTAGTATTAAAGTATGGGTTACAATTTCCAAATGGTTTCATCTAGTCTAGTGCCAGCCTTCTTTACAACAATTTGCTCAAATTTATACCACAAGGTGGAGCCACAAGTCTATTTAAGAGCCTGATTTTCCATTACAAACATTCATGGGTTTCAGAATGATGAGAAACTAGGATTGTTCTCAGAGCGAATAACAATTGAAGACAAAATATAATTTATTTTTAATTTGGAGAAGTCCTCAAAATGTTGCAAATAACAGGAAGCTGAAACCCATGAATAAAGAGATTGCTCTGGCTGTGTACCAATCGTATAGAATTAGACTGAAATATAAAAACTAAAAGAATTATATTCTTAATGAAAATATTCTTAGTGTGAATGGAATATGTACATTTGTATAACATAATACACATAATTTATTTTATTCACACTTTCCACACATCTGGTGAGCTGGTTATTATGGCCGCTCTACCCCAAACCTTACCTGTGTATTTTTGCACTAACTCTTTCACCCTGTTGCTAATCGCAGCCATCATCTGCTTCTTCTCCTTCAGCCTGATGACTCTCTGCCCTTTCATTCTTCTGTGCATTTCAACTACAGCCACTGCCTCCATTCTCAGGACACCCAGGCTACTCTCCGAGCTCGCCATCAACTGTTTGAAGTTTTCTCTGCGGCGCTGGCTGATGATACGGGGCGCTGCATCCAAACCTCTTTGATCCAGCTGGTGGCCATAGTACAGTGTCAACAAAGCACTAAGCTTAAGAAATCGAGATTTGAAAGCTTCACGGGCCAAGATGACGCCATCCATTCCCCCGTTGATCTGGGCAGTGGTGAGTAAACTTGGTCTGTGTGCGAGAGTGAATGTTTGAGGGCTGGCGAGGTTGTCCCAGCAACCATCAGGGCCCAGATCTTCATATTGGGGGGATTTTTTTGTTACAAGAGTGCTCGAATGGCGACTTGGAACGTCCCACCTAAGTCTACGGAGAAAGCCAGCTTCTATGCCCAGAAGAAGAGGCCGAAGTGCCACAGTGGTGCCGTCTCCTGTCAACACCACGCCATGTTCTTGATTATTGGCAGCGATGTGGTAGTGGAGAGCGGAGATCAGGTCTTTAGACACATTGAATTGGAGGGAGGAAGCAGGCTGAGGTTTTCCAAGGTAGTGCTGGATGAACGGGTCAGTGAGGCCGGATGCGCTGCGGAGGACCTTTAATAAATGTACAGGCTTCAAATCAGGATTTCTGTCCTCCAGCCCTTTCAAGGCCTTGATGAAGTCAGTCATATGCCAAGAAGAAGCTGAAAGCAAAATACAATAAAATATGAGTACAACATTTTTTTCAAGAAGGGTGCTTACAAACTGTACCATTGTCACCACACATGTTTGTATCATCAGGCAAAAAAATAATTCCCTCTCAAAATGATAGTACTTTCTTTATGTATCCATATGATTTTATATCTGTTCTAATAAAGCTCAATATCATTCAAGTATTGATTATTATCTGATTTGTGATACTTTTGACAACCCTACTTTGTGCAGGGACAGAAACCTTTAAAAGAGAAAATGAAACTTTTTTTGTATGTATTTAAAGCACTCCCTGAAGCTTGATATCAATATCAAACAGGGTTGGGCTGCACAGATAAGGTTTTTTTCTGTTTGTTTTACTTTTGAAATGAACCATAGTCATATATTTGCTATTGTTATCAATCCATAATTACAGCGCAGTTACACCACAATTCGTTTTGCAAATTTGATGAAAAAACACACAAAACTACAGTATCTATGCCCAGAAGAAGAGGCTGAAGTTCCACAGTGGTGCCGTCTCCTGTCAGCACCACGCCATGTTCTTGATTATTGGCAAATTTGATGAAAAAACACACAAAACTACAGTATCTATGCCTGTATATTCAGACTATGATTAATTCATTATTCTGACAAATTCATGGTGTAGAGTTGGTGAGCTTTTACTGTTGTATTGGACAAAAAACTTTACTTTTTCTCTTATTCCTCTCATTGATCAATTATTTTTTTGTTAATTTTATATTTTATCATTAAAACAAATTAAAATGGAGTTCAACAGTAATTTTGTGACGGTAAACAAGACAAAAATTTTATCAGTGCCATAAGAGGAGTATGGCCCACGATGGGACATTGGGACTTTTTATTTATTTATTGCATTTTGTCTACCAACTGATATAATCGCATTTTTAGTTAAATTAACTTTGACAAATTATCATCATTATCTATCATTAACAAATTATAAAGTATATACAATTAGAGTTAAGGGTTTGATCTTTATTGTTGCTAAGAGAAAACAAAACATTGCAAATATATTCTTCTTACCATCTGTGCCCAAACCAAACAAGACTCCAAGAAGTACCAAGATACATCTCCAGTGGTGCGCCATCCTGCTACTTCTATCCTGGAATAACCTCAGTGTCAGGCTCCTAAAGCTGTTGTGTGGCTGGCATATATAGCATTCCTGTGCAAACCCAACTGCTGCTTACGTAACGGGGAAATAATCAGCCCATAAGCAAACTGCAAATAAGCAATCTGGGAAACTAGCACCTGCAATTGGGGCATCGTTATTCGTACCATTTTACGGTTTGTTGATGCAAATGTATGTTCCGATTGTTGTTACTGGAATCTACTGGTGCAAATTGATGGTAGTCCTCTGTTTGGCAATATGCATGTCCTAATGTCCATTCCCATGTCATTTGGAAACCCCAACACAATTGACTCAAGTATGCTGAAGTTGCACAAATCTAGTGGTGTAGCGACTCTTCAAGTTCTTTACCGAGAAATAATTGTTATACAATTTCTAGTTAAGTATTTAAGTACACACTTTTAAATGTACTAGTATTTTTCACAGGTTATAATAGATTAAATGTCATTGTTGCCATCTTGATGAATTGTGCTGAGTTAACAAATCTGCTACACATTTATTTGTCTTTTATAATATTCTTTTCTAAAAATTATTTTATAAATTACTTTACATACTGCACTGCACTGTCTACATTATTACATAGTCCAAAAATAAATAATAAATGCTAGGCTATATATTTACTGTATTTTTTCCCCCTTTCCAATAAATGCGTGAGCAGTTATCAGAAACTGTACTAAGAGTAGTGTTGCTTAGGAACATGTGACATTCAAAACAGGAAGCCTGTGTTATATAGAAAAAAAAAAAAGCAAAATAAGGTCTAGCCTGGATTTACACAGCAAAGATCAGGCATAAATCTGTCAGTCTGCTGAGCTGAAATGAGGAAGGTGTGGCTACAGTTCCCCCATACTCATGGATCCCACAATGAAAAACTTAAAACACTAGTAAAAGTACATTTAATAGTTCTTATATTAGGGGTAGAAACAAAAAATTAAAATATTATGCAAATAATTGTCAGCTGGTCCAATGATGAAAATACTTTTATTCAAACAAGATCAGATTCAGAAACAGAATTGATTTGTCATTCCAGTATAAAAATTCACAGAAAATTCCAGGCTATCAGAAGAATAAAGTTTTACATAATACATTATAATACATTACATTATTAGTATTAGCCTACTGTATGCCTACATTTCATACACTTTTATATATCAACAAATGTTCACCAAGATTAGTAAAGTACTTGTACTTGTGTTTTTCAAGTGCTGTGTAAAAAAAACAAAAACAAAAAACACACTAATCCAATATTAGTGCAGATGTCAAACTCCCAGAGGGGCAAGAGACACTTTTCACTATTATAGTAGAAAAATATTCAATTGTAGTCTACTATGGAACACGCCTGGATGAATGAGGGATTACACTGACTTTTTTCACTATTAATTACATTGTATTTTGCCATGAAATATCAAAAAAGGGAAATGTTGAATGTGATAATTTATGTTGAAAAAGATTCAGTTGTAGTCATCTGGACTCTGTTTTAGAAAATACAAAACCTTTCGACTCTCATCCAAGAGTAATTCTCAATCAGTGAAACAAGTCTGAGAACTCAGGTTTATATCCTACTCTGTGAAAGCCCTGCCCACCGGGCGGGACCTCCTGATAATGGCCCATTGAAACTTAACTGAGATGGGCCATCTACATTCTATTGTGACCTGACTTTTGCTCCCTCCTCCTTGAGTCCCTTTATTAGCATCAGAATCGCTCAGGTGTCTCCAGGGTTTCAGCAAACCATCATAAACAACGAAGGTTGAATCTTAAACCTCCATTACGATTTAAGGAAGGATTCTCTTTTAACAAAGATGGCCTCCTTAACTCCTCTTTCAAACCATATTTTCTCCCTGCTCAGAATCTCCACCTCACTGTGTCTTCAATAGAATGGTTTGTGGCGTGTCTTCTGTGTTGATAAAGCCTCTTGTGAAGTGGCTGTTTAGTCTCCCCTATGTACCGCTCTTTACAACTTTCTTCACTGCATTGGATAGAATACACTACATTGCTCTGTTTTTGTGTAGGCATCTTGTCCTTAGGGTGAACCAGTTTTTGTCTTAACGTGTTGCCTAATTTGAAATAAACAGGGACTTTGTGTTGTCTAAAAATTCTTTGCTAATAAGGTACTCAAGGAGGAGGCAGCCAAAGTCAGGTCACAATAGAATGTAGATGCCTCATCTCAGTTAAGTTTCAATTGTCCTCCATTATCAGGAGGTCCCGCCTGTGGGCAGGGCTTTCACAGAGTAGGATATAAACCTGAGTTCTCAGACTTGTTTCACAGATTGAGAATGACTCTTGGATGAGAGTCGAAAGGTTTTGTTTTTTCTAAAACAGAGTCCAGATGACTACAACTGAATCTTTTTGTACAATGGAACACTCCTGGACGAATGAGGGATTACACCGACATGTGATCCTTTATAGCTTTTACCTGGCCCAAGAACTCACTGTATTAAAACAAAAATCTGTCTTTGAACTATATTTATGTCAGCTTCCCCCATCTGTATGAAATGTTATTGAACGTATCTTGTGATGTAATCTGAAACCCCAGCTTTTCCAGCAGATGGTGCTAGAGCTAAATAATAAAAATTAGAAGAAGAAAAAGGGGAACTGCTACTACATGAAACTGACAACAAATCATCAAGGTATGTTACCAAAAAAACATTATCGTGTAATGGTTTCATGCACAAGTTAAACATGTTAAAATCCGTCTCTTTAATAAAGATGCTCACGTCAAAATCCCACTGCTGTTAATGGTTTAAAGCAGCTATCTGTCGTTTCTATGCTAAATGCTAATGCTACTTCTGGCTCTCAGGTTTACACTACAGAATAAAAAGCGAAGTTCAGCGAAATGAATTTAAATTGGTGCACGGAAGACAGCGAAAGAAAATATAAATCATTTTGATATGTAATCTTAATTCCAAATATCATCGATGCACAGTGATAGGCAATATAGGTCCGTTTATAAATTAATGAAATACAATTATTCTGAGAATTGCCCCACGACAGATCCTAAATGCTTAAACAAAACAAAACCCGAAACAAAACCCTTCTAAATTTCCGGAATGGAAGCAAAAATTAGGAATTTCAATGGATAAACTGGTATAACCCTCAGATTATCACATAACACAATTTGATGGTATTATTGGTAATGATAATCAATCATACATGTACGTGATAGAGAGAAGAGACTTTTACGTTATTTATTTATTTTTATTATGATCAACGTAGCATTTTTTATTTAGCAAAAAGATTAGTAAAAAGTTTAATTGGACACATGCTTACAGACACATCGTGGGTTTTCCCACGAGTTTTTAATTTTATCTACAGATATTTTACATACTCTAATTTTTGTGAAAAGTATCCCATTTAATAGAAAAGCAAACTAAGTTTTATAAACTAGTAATTCAAATTGTTGCTTGTGTTTTGTTTAAAGACAAGTATATAGAGCTGATGTTGATTAGTCTTTAAATATGTGTTATTGTCTACTTTATATTGTTTCCAGTCGTCCAGGATGCATCTCGGTTATAACTGAAACTACTAGCAATGAACTTGAACATTTAATATTACTGCTTTTTAAAATGTTATATGTTGCTTTTTCCAGATAAAAATGGACAGCCGTTTCACTAAAGGAAAGTCCAGCATCCTGGAGCGGCCGCTGACCCGTCCTAAAACAGAAGTGGGTGTGAGTGCGTTTGCTCTGCTCTTCTCCGAGATGGTGCAGTATTGTCAGAGCCGTGTGTACTCGGTCACAGAGCTGCAGTCCCGGCTCTCGGAGATGGGCCAAAGTGTTGGGGCCAGTCTGCTGGACGTCCTGGTGCTCAGGGAGAAGAACGGCAAGAGGGAGACCAAAGTGCTCAACATGCTGCTGTTCATCAAGGTGCACACTATAGGTTCTAAATAGTAGAAGTGAGAAATACAATAATGGAATTTAGATAGAATTGTGAATGTGGTGTGGGTGTGTGTGTATCTATCTATCTATATCTATCTATATCTATATCTATATCTATATATATATATATACACACATATAAATATATTACACTTTTTTTTTATAAGGTAGAACAATCTACAAAAAATGCAACAACAACAAAAATGTAAATGTTGTATAAAAGTGATTTCTGTACCTTAATGATTAATTTAGAAGACATTTCACATTTGTTTGATTATTTAAACCAGACCTAATGCGTTTAAAGACATGTTTTAACACATTTTTGTTGGATTGACATAATCATCAACTCATCAAAACATGTATTACAGACTAGTAATCCAAAATTAAAAGACAATTAATATCGTCTGCATATCATTATTGGGATACACCCACCTACAATTCGATTCACTGTCTAAGATTTTGAAGTTGATCTTTTCATGTTGTTTGGGATTGGGTCCACAAACATGCAAGATAATAAATCTTGAAAACCAACAAGCTCACTTTTGAGTTTGAATAATACTACCACATGTCAAAAATATAAATGTCACCTGTCACAATAAAAATGTTCGAAGTGTGATATATTGCTGCAACAAAATATCACCATATACAATAATATTGAAACTGACACAAAAACGCTAAAGCCTCAAAATTGCAGAAAACCCTTTTCTAAATGTACAATATCTTTGGAAAACATTAGCTACAACAGAAACAAAGTTTGAAACACTGAAGTCAATGTAGTTTGTCATTGAAGTTATTTATTGGACTCTCAAAGGTCAGATCTTACTGTACTACAAATAAAAAATAACCAAACATTCCCCACAAGTGCAAAGAAAATGTAAAATATTAAGCTATTATTTATTGAAGTAATTTACTGTGACAGGCCTAATTTCACCAGTCTATTATTGTGTCGGGACCATAATCTGTGGAAATGATTTGGACAAACACGAATGCCTCTTACCGTAATTGACAGATGTACTCCAGGCTCCTCACAACAGTCTCTTTATCTTCATTCAGGTTAACGTGTGGAAATCCTTGTTTGGAAAAGAAGCCGATAAGCTGGAGCAAGCCAATGACGACGACAAGACTTATTACATTATAGAGAAGGATCCTCTCATTAACGCCTACATATCTGTGCCCAAAGAGAACAGCAGCCTCAACTGTGCATCCTTCACCGCGGGCATTTTGGAGGCCATTCTCACACACAGTGGTTTCCCTGCCAAAGTCACTGCTCACTGGCACAAAGGCACCACGCTTATGATCAAGTTCAACGAGTCTGTCATCGCCAGGGACAAGGCACTGGATGGGAGATGATAACATTTAGTTAACTCTGCAAAAGAACTCATTAACTTATTTATTGTAATTTGTGGTTAGTTTTATCACAAAATGTCCGCTATTGGAGTTTGTGACTGCATTATAAGTATTGTATTATCCATAGGTTTCAAAAGGAGGAGAAATTAGGGATAGGGATTAACAATTTCAAACAAAATATTATATCTGTTGAATGGGAAACAGATGCAGGAGCCAATGAGCAAGTAATGCACATAAAGGTTTTGCTTCCGAACATTCTTTCTTCTTATTGCTGAATCATGAAACGGTGTCAGACTCTACAAAGTAATGCATTATTATTATATGTGTAGGCTACAGTTATTTGTTGTTATTATTACAGACATGTATGGAAAAGTGATAAATTGTAAAATTATTCATCATGTTGGATACTACAAAAATATGATTGCATATTTTTTTCTTTTTCTTTTCTTTTTTTCTCACGTCTTTGTGAGTGAGACCTCCCCAAGTAAAATTAATTTTAAAAAAAATGTGTTTTTTAAACTCAGTCTTACTATAGTTTTTACAGTCCCCCGTAAAGTATTAGTACAAGTCATGATCTGGTTATCAGGTCCGTAATACAAACTCACCGGTTTGACGTACTCACGTGACGCGGTCACGTGGTCAGGCGGAAGCTGGGTTTTATTTACCTCTTGTTGGCTGTGGTGTGATCCGTTAGTAAAATAC
Source organism: Chaenogobius annularis (assembly GCA_015082035.1). Taxonomy (NCBI): domain Eukaryota; kingdom Metazoa; phylum Chordata; class Actinopteri; order Gobiiformes; family Gobiidae; genus Chaenogobius; species Chaenogobius annularis. The sequence continues at coordinate 414,320 of BJKM01000230.1, forward strand.
ATCCATGGGTGTGATGCCGAGACCTCTTTTTTAACCTTATTTACAGTCGTTTAATTGTGTCATCACCGACCTTTTAATGAATTAAAAAATGTCATAATCGTCCCGTTACCGTGCAATTATTATTATGGCGTCTGCCACTTACAGCGACATCCAGGACACCGCCACAGGTTTGTGTTCATCCACGTCTTTCAATGCGTTTACCTGCGTCCTGTTCCTCCTTTTGGCTTTTGTTTTCTAATACGCAGTAGGAATGTCAAAGACAATGTAGACCGATTCAGTTTTAGCTCTTAATCTATAACTGAGCTAACAAGTTACCCTCCATTGGTTTCAGAATGATAATAAATATTATAGCAATTGACAATTCAAAACAAAATATGTTATCTGCTGAATGGTCCTCAAAATGTTGAGACTGTAAGCCGAAACCCTTTTAATTCACATGTTCTCAACTGTCAATTATCAATCATTTAATAAGAATTAAATTACTGTAAAAAATAAAGTTGTTTACTTGTATGAATGTAACAACATTAAAATCTTGTTTTACATTATTAACTCGAGATAATCTTTGTGTCCTGTAGCTACCATTCATATTGTAATATTCCACTGACATTGCATTTTCACAATACATCCAATATTGTGACTTCCCCTCTAGTTTTCAGAAGAAGAAATGGGTTCTGTTTGAAAGTCACTGTGGTTAATGTGTTAGGCACAGGATCATTTTGAAGACACACATTATATTTGTTGCATAACCATTGTGTTTATCTTTGTCAGAGAAGGACCGGCTGCTGTCGTCTGTGTCTGGCTACGGCTCCCAGGACCTGCTCAGTGATGGGGGCCCCGGACCTGCTGGGGGACTGGGGGGGCGAGGCTTCCAGCAGCAGAGAGAGGAAGAGGAGGAGGAAGCTCTCAGAAGGAAACTAAAATACTTCTTCATGAGCCCATGTGACAAATACCACGCCAAGGGACGCAAGCCTTTCAAACTGGGTCTACAGCTGCTGAAAATCATCATTGTCACTGTGCAGGTGGTCTAATACTTTTAAATGATCAACAAATCAACAAAAGAGGGATTTGAGTTAACTTGATGATTATTAATGTTGGTCTGACTTTACCAATCAAGACACCTTTTTCGTTTCATGATATATACTATTGTTTTGAAATTAGGAAATACCAACGAGCAACAGTTCAGTGAACAACTCCTTATTCTCGTATCAATCATGAATCTATTCCCTATTTTACCATCGATCCTCTTGTGTGTTTCCGTCTCTAGCTGGTGCTTTTCGGCCTGAGTAACCAGATGGTGGTGACGTTTAAGGACGAGAATACTGCGGCGTTTAAGCACCTTTTTCTGAAGGGTTATCAAGACAACAAGCCCCAGGAAGTGTACTCACAGGACCAGCTCTACAGCCACATTCACTTTGCCATAGATCAGGTAAAAGCCACTGCATAAACAAGCATTAGGTGCTTAAAAGTAGTAATTCATTTGCACCATAAACGGGATATAATTTTGAGTACATCTTGCATTTTAATCACATTAACCCAGATTTAGAAATACTGAAATACTGTGCATAATTTTTAATCGGGCTGCAATGAATAAACAACTAATAGTCGACTATAAAAATAATCGTATTTTAATAATCGTAATCCTCTGGACTATATTAACTCTAAAACACATAAGGTTAGGGTTAGGGTTAAATATAACTTTTTATTACAATGACAACTGCATTATTATTTCAAAATATCTAAAAAATAATAAACATTTTTCATCTATAATACAGTTTATTCGTTAATATTTTTGATCTAGAAGCTGTCGGTCACCATATTTCAACTTATATTTTGTAGATAATGTATTTAAAAAGTCTTATACTGACCAATCAAAAAAATATCGCTGACTAGCCGACTACAAAAATAATCATTATTGGCAGCCCTAATTTTGAAGTGCTGCTTTGAATTACTGCAATAAAAACTACAATAACCACTGTAAAAGTATAAAGAATGGGAATGTACTTGATACTATTTAAGCCTATTGAAACAGGTATGCAGTTCCTCAAATATTTTTTTTTAATTTTTTTTTCCTCTAGTACCTGGCTCTGCCTCAGATCTCCCTGGGACGGTATGCCTACGTGCTGGGTGTCGGTTACAATGACAGTGCACTATCCCTTTGTCAGCACTACTTCAAGAAAGGCTTCATAGACCCCGTCAACGACACATTCGACATCGACCCCCGCGTTGTCACCAGTAAGAATCATTCCTGAGTTTTACCTTTGTGGATTTTTATAATACGTTTACAAAACATTTTACCAAGGGATATCATACAGCAAGAATGTGTTGTTTCACTATTGTCAGAGGATACCAGTTACACACAGTACATGCCCTACTTTAGAGGCTACCAAGATGTCCCCCTTTTTTCCGTCTCCTTTATTTGCTAAACATCCAACTCTGGCCAAAAGTACTGGCTTATTTGCACACCTGCTCTGGACGAATGTGATAAATGGCTGAAGTTAATTTTAAACATAAAAACGTCGCTCAAATATCAGGCTTTTTGACCTTTTTCAGAATGCACTGGGGTGAATCCTCACAATTTGAATCCTGCTCCAGGAAACAATGATTACAATAATTTTACTCTGATATTTTACAAGTAAGTTCTTATTTTCACTGTGAGAGATGAATACAGTTTAATTATACCATGTTATATTTTAACTTGTTTGCTGTCCCAAGGTTGATCAACGTCACCATTGACTTCCAGCTAAAGGCTATAAACATACAGACCATTTTGAACAATGAAATACCTGACTGCTACACGTTTGCTATTACGGTATAGTGGACCAATATTTATACATATTTTCTTTGTATTATTGATGGACTAGTATTTTTATAGTGTGTTCTGTTGTGGTATTAGCGATGCATATGCTATTATTATGATAACAAATTGACACAACATTTACTGTGTATTGGATTTATTTTTGGAGGGACATCACAAACTGTACATATTTTAATTGTTCAGACACTTCTCGATTCAGATTTGTTTGACCTGGTTCATGATTCACATCTTTATTACCAGGCTGATCGACATGAAACAAAAACTGGCGCAATGTTTTTTGTCTCTCAGCACAAATAACCAAAAGTTAAACTTCGGTTTTCACAATAGCTTCACAACCCCAAAGATGTGGTTGTTGCCAGATGAAAGGCTATAAAACATAAGATTATTATAGTTCATTGTTAATCCCAAATAAACAGCAAATCCGCCATAGAGTTATACAGGCCCCGGCGCTCTAGCTGAAAGTATGACTTGATAAATTAATACATCAAATTCTAGAACAATAATCAATCCTTCGGGTTCAAAGTGACGGAAAATTAACACTTACAATAGCAACCAACAATTCAGAACTAAATAGTCAATCTTTTGAATGGTCAAAATGGCACTAAGAGGCTGAACACCATGAGCTGATGTACTGTACTTTGTGTTCCATACCAAACTCATGCGTCGTAGAATGATTATAAATTTGTACCGTTGCCGAAGCTATTACCAATTTAAAACTAAATATTATATATCTTCTGAAGGGGTAAAAGTTGTCAAAATGTTGCGTATAACTGGAATCTGAAACGTATAAATACACAATCACCGGTACTTAACTCTGCTTACTTGCTACTTTCAGATCGCCATGGACAACCGCGCTCACAGCGGAAAGGTCAAAATTAGTTTGCACAACGACGCTTCCATTAAAGAGTGTAAAGACCCCAATGTCTCCGGTCACGGTAAGTAAAAGCGGTCAAATACTGTATTCATTGTCACATTTTTAACTGTTTCCTCTCTATAGCCGAGAATTACGCACGGGAGTTCTTTGATGTCCTGGTGGCGATAGTCTGCCTGCTGTCTCTGCTCCTGTGCGGACGCTCAATTTTGAAAGGAATTCTTCTGCAACATGTAATTGTCAAAACACTTTATTCAATTATTTACCACCTTTGAGATTGTCATGGCAAAGGACTATCCCTTTATGTTGCTATCATCTGGCCATCTTTGTTGCACACTTGCACAAAACATCATAATATCCGCAACAAATTATATGCGGTGTTGACTTTATGCTGTATCTTAGAGGCCTTTTTGACTTGACTTAACGAGACAATGTCAGCGGATAGACAAAAAGTGAATTGGACAGGTGAACCACGGCTGCGGCCCAAATTCTTGTTTTCCTGCTGATGGTTGACTTCCTCCTCATTGCCCAGGGGTGTTTAATCATAAAATCACTAGCCTTGTTTTGGATCCACTGTCACTCTATTTCCCCCGGTCCCTAAGGAAATGACCCGCAGTGACTCATTGTGTTTGTGCTCCACATATGCAAAGACGTGCGCTGCAACTGTGCCCTACTTTTAAAGGCTAACAGTTCAGTAGACACAACTTTTTGCGTTAAATAATAAACAGCATTTTGGTAAATAAGCAAAATAACATTTTAAACTTTTTTTTTACAGGAATACGTGCAGTTTTTCAAGCACAGATTCCGCCGTCATGTTCCCTGGTCTGACAGAATGGAGTTTATAAATGGCTGGTATATTCTGCTTATTATCAGCGACCTATTCACAATCGTTGGCAGCTTTATTAAAATTGGAATAGAGTCAAAGGTATTACACATATACAGTAAATTGAAAGACAGTAGGCATGCGGCTCACATCAAGTGTTTGTTGTCTAATTTGACAGAATATTTCAACGTACGATTTTTGTGGAATCCTGTTGGGAACATCCACGCTGCTGGTGTGGGTTGGAGTCATTCGTTACCTCAGCTTCTTTCAGAAATATAATGTATGTTTAAGGCACATTATGTGAACAAAGAATGTTTTATACACATATAATCATGTTTTGATCCCACACGTTTTCTGCAGATTCTGATTGTGACACTAAGAGCTGCTTTTCCAAACGTAATCCGATTTTGCTGCTTGTGCTGCTGCGATTTATTTGGGATACTGTTTCTGTGGCTGGATTGTACTTGGACCATATCACACAAAGGTAAAGTGCTCAATCATACCTTTGGCCTTTACTCTCCAAAATGAAACTGAATGCTCCATGTTTAGTTTACAGTTAACAGATAAACTATCAGATTGAATTGATAGACTAGATATTAGTGCTAATATGGATATAAACCGATATGTGGGATTTAGAAAATATTGGTCCAACACAGATAATAGCCTGATATTTTGCAAGGTGCTCTAGTTTATCTGTGTCTATGTCATTCCCAGTTTGTCCTCAGTTAATCAGATGTGTGTGTGTGTTTTTTAATTTTTTTTAATAGGCTAGTGAGTTCAAATGGAAATTAGCAACTAAACTAAAAATCTGTACGTTCAAACAATTATATTAATACAAATATGATTACATATTCAATGCAAAATTTAAAATTGTATTTCATTTGAACTTTAATGCAATTGAGTAGTGTTGCTGTAGATTTGAAAGTATAAATATTGACTTTTTTCTTTTCTTTTTTTTTTAATTAATATTGCATAAAGGCATTGGCTGACAATCCATAAAATGGACCGCTGAAATGAGCTGAATGGGTCTTGGGAGTTACAAAGTCTCCAAATCTACAAAACTCGACCACAAATCTTATTAAGGGGCAAATTTAAATGGAGGACAGGCACTTTTTCTATCTGTATTAGATTATGGTGATCTTTTTGAATGCTTCCTCTACATGTCTTCAGATGGTAAAGACGGTTTCTCATGCTTCTCTGAGGTTCATTAACTGTACAGCCATCACACATCACTGTGACTTGTTCTCACGAGTGGGATGGCCTTCTCTGGCCACTAGGAGGCAAGGGCATTGGTACACTTTTATTTACAAGGCAATGCTTGTCCAGTACGTGTTGACTCATTTTCCTTGGATCAAACGATCAGCTGTTGCTCTCTGTTCCTTTCGCCTCCACAGTGCTGGGGAAGAAAGCCTTTGTCCACTCAGCTCCTTCAGCTTGGAGTATGTTGCAGAAAGGCTGAGCGTGGCTGAAAACATTAGAGACATCCTCAATGATGTGCAATTGTTTCTCATAGCCTGTGTTATTTTAATTTATTCTTAATACAGTTACAGCATACAAATGAACAACATTTGTATGCTGTAACTGTATTAAACATTTCTGGCTCTTGGCAAGGACTCCCTGAAAAAGGAAAAGAGGTTTTTATTCTCAAAGGCACTCTCCTGGTTAAAAAAAAAAAGAAAAAAAAGATGAATACTGTGCACTGACAGTTTCTCGCTGCTCTCTTGATCCCAGTTCCGCTCCCTGTCCATGGTGTCCGAGTGCCTGTTCTCTCTGATAAACGGAGATGACATGTTTGTGACGTTTGCGGAGATGGAGCACAGCAGTCTTCTGGTTTGGATCTTCAGCCAGATCTACCTGTACACCTTCATCTCGCTCTTCATCTACATGGTGCTGTCCCTCTTCATCGCCCTCATCACCGGAGCCTATGACACCATCATGGTGAGGCCTTGTTATACCAGATTAAGAGGATTGTTACTTTAAATTAACATGATTTAGTCTCAAGGAAAAATGGCTATAATATATATATTAAAAAATATATATATATATATATTTTTTTTTAGTATTAAGTTCTGAATAAGTGTATGTATGTTGTGTGTTTTAATATAGAGATAATCATGCATAAACAGCATAAATTATGTATTGGGTTGTTTGGTTATTTTTTATTTTTTAAATAATAAAATAAAAAACATACAAGGAACATCAGCACTTTCAGTAATGGGATGAATAATCAAACAAGAATACAATCATCTGAAATATACTAAAAAAAATAAAAATAGGGTCATAAAAATCTACTCTTAGCTTCTACTACTCTATGTACTTAAGTAAATGTGATTAAGTCATTGAAAAAAGAGAAATCTGAAATCTCTAACATCTAAGAGACTAGGGAGTAGTACTTTTTTTCCGGATACCGATAAATGATACTGGTTTGACCTTTATGGTGAAGACATTTCAATAAATATATGTGTAAAAAGGGTTTCATATAAGCTACAAAGGACAAAGAGAACACCTGACACAGATGGATCAATCAGATTTTATGCGCTTGTGTTAGTTTGACACAAAACAAGAAGAAAGAAAATATATCGATATATCAATACTTCGATTGTCCCATTCCTACAAGAGACAACAATAGCAATACAGTGATTAGGGTGCAACAAATACAGCAAGATTAAGTGGATTTTGTTGAAAGTAGTCGTATCTTTTGTTTTGTGTCTGTTGAATCCATCAGTCTTAGGAAATAGAGATTTGTAAATCCCCTATATAAAACTATATAACATAATCTGTCAATTTCCCTGCAGAGTTCTTTCTGTACATAATCGAAATAGAATCCCGACAATGACATAATCTGATCTGTGTCCTCTCCAGGCCCAGACACAGGAGCAGGTGCGTGTCACAGACCTGCATGTTTTCATTGCAGAGTGCACAGGACACGCCCAGCTCCGGAAAGTTCAGAGGACCAGAGGGAACATCCTGCTCTTTCCTCTGCTGCTGCGAGTGGTGACGAACAAAGACACTCTACCTCCATTTTTACCACACCCACTTTTCTCAATGCAACAAGCGAATCTAATCATCACGAGGCATCAACTCAGTGCTTTTAGACCAGGAAACAAAGTCAGATTTTAGATTAGAGCATCGAATAGAATTGTGCAGTGATAGAAGTGACTTCGAGTTAAAAAGGTAAGAAATTGCTGTTCTACTGATATTACTCACATTCATCTCTCAGAATGGACAGATAATATGGTAAAAAAAACAAAAACATGATTCTGATACAACAGATTCTGGCCTTCATGGTTCAATGGAAAAGCGCTGACTCTTATGTATGGACTCGTATGTACTCATATGTGTAGTTTTAACCCCCTGTCATTATTCATCTTTGCCATTTTTCATGAACAAAACTTTATTTATGTCTAATTAGATATTTACTTATTTTACAAATACAGCTAAGGCTAAAATTATTCATATTCCACTCAAATATTGAATTAAAGGAATAAGTCAGTTTTGGCTGTATGACTATGCATGTGTGTACAGTCCTAGTATAGAATAGCTATTTAAAATATTCAATTGAGCTTGTTGATCTATGTTTTTCACCAAAATATATTGAATAGCCTTTACATTTGTTGAATACAGGGTCTCGTTGGCATTAGCATAGGTACAGGTTAGCAGGTACATTATATCAGTTATATGGCTGATATTGCTGACTTTCACTCCATTGACAGCCACACTCCCTTTCGTTTCCCAGTCCCCAGCTGGGACCTGCATAAATGCCTTGAGAGCGAACTGTTCGACCTTGAAGCACATTGTCCTCTATTGGCCATGTTTGAATTTTGCATTTATATGAGCTCTGAGTGCACAAGCTCAATCACCTGCATTGTACTGTATAAATAATGCACTCTTTCTCTCGACAAAAGCTGCATTCATTGATCTTTTAGAGCAACAGAGTGTGGCACAACGCACAATTGGTGTTAACGTGTGTGGAGCCTTCGCTGTCATGTTACAATACTTTTTTATGTGGAGATTAAGAAGTGAAAAAGGGATTACAGCAGCTTTTGAGGAACTCTTACATTTGCCACAAGGACGCACATAAGGGAAAATAGCCGTGCAGCAAATAAGATCGCATAAATATTTATGATAGTGGTAAGGAGCCAGATGACTGCACTCTAATGCATTGTAAGATATTTTGTGCTGCTCACTTACTGTAATTTTAAGGTTTTAGTGTTTAAGTTTGAGTGTAGGCCGCAATAGTACAATGAGAGTTAGAAATGACACAGAAGAATTGGGTTTCGTCTTTTTAAAGGGAAACCTACTATTGCAAATTGGCACTATTTTCTCATGGCCTTTGAAATTGTACACATCATTGTTTAATGTGTACACATGTATTTTCACCTCTGTTACTCTTTGTTCTGAAACTGGATTATTTTCTTTCATGAAAAATTATTTTTACTTCTAGTGCAATATAGATTTACTTGAATATTGATTTAATGTCTGATAATAGAATTGTAAAATATAACTTTTTTAAATTAATGGCATTATTTTTCACTTGATTTTTTAATTTTATGTTTTACTTTTTTATAAATTAAGTATGATTCTTATTGTAACTTTATGTAACGTCATGTTTGTGATGGAAACGATGTGTATTCTTTACATGTAAATAAATTACACGGTTATCAACACTATTTAAATATTTATGTATTTTAATATTTTATATGTTATCTTATTGCCTTCCTAATTTCTCTTGGATTGGAAAGTTCTAAATGTTTCTTTGGCTGTTAAGAAATACCTTGGTAAAATGAGTCACTGTAGTCCCCCCATTGTAGAAAAAGTTTCTCATCCGGAGAGTTGTTAAAAAAAATAATTTGTAAAAAAGCTACTATAAGTGCTATTTCAGAATCAGAAAGGGGTTTATTGACATTGTCAGTGAACAGAATTCACAAACTAGGAACTTGCTTTGGCATTAAGGTGTAACATACAAAAATTTAAAATAATAGTAGCAAAATATATCCAAAAGGGATGAGTGTTATTATATTTAACTGCACTTGCTTAACATACTTCACAAAACCAATGTAATCAAATGCAGTTTGACAGTGATGCATATATTACATTCATAGATGTGAACTTACACTATTTTGTGTTGTACCTGGAGACATGTATTTATTTGCCCTTAATATCACTCCACTAGAGGGAGTGCCCTCTCCAGACCACCTTTAATCATCTTCTTCTGAATGTTCAAAATTCAGGGATGGAGACAAAATAAGATCCATAAAACACTTTCCATAATTAACTGATATCATATCTAAATCAAAATGATTCTTTATAAACAGTAAATAAATACACATTTTAGAATTTCCAAGGTCAAAATGTCAGCTAGTTTACTATTCTACAACAACGAATGAAAAAAAATGAAAGCGTCAAAATTGTATTTGAGCTTTCTATAAAGTATGTATTGTTATTCATAATATTCTAGTAAATAACCAAATAACATAAAACATAATCGTAAATGTCTGATACCACTCACATGTATCTGAGCAGTTGCCCTCTGCCAACACCTCCACATATTCCATATGTATTCAAATCACATTATGTTCTACTTCACTTTTGTCTCCAGTTTGCCTCCATATCAGAATGTATTTGTTTACATACTTAAAAAGGGTCTCCAGCTGTCAGGACAGAAAGCCCTGAGACTGCACTAAACAAGGAGGGGCTTCCCAACAACAAAAATGCTGGTTCCGAATTTTGCCATCACATATTCATCATTTCTCACTCCCGTTAAAGGTGACTTCCATTCCCTCCAGGAGGATGATGGCCGTAACTAAAGCTGCAAATGCACCAAAATGGAAGAGCATATGGTATAAGGAAGATACATTAAGGCTGGGGCTGATGTCCACACTACTCTTGATTCTGCAGAGTGCCTCTATCCAATACTGTTAGCATAAACATACATTATTTAGCAAAGGATGCTACAGAGGCAAGTAGCACTCAGGGGGGAACTGACAGGATCAAGCCCCTGCAACCCATGGTCTGGTTTTGGAGAGAAGTTGAGCTGATTCAACTTCCAACTTTTGGTCTTTGAGGAAGCTGATGTTCACACAAGGCATTCAACACAAACTCGCATGAACACTTACACAGTGGAGACCAGGGAAGCTCAGTTTTCTTTCCTCTTGGACCACAAGAAGACAAAGTAATGATGTAGCTATTTTGTGAAAGGCAGTGTGTTGAGTGTAGGATCAGCATTTGCAACAGCCATTCATTAAAGTGAATATTTAGGCTACTTGAGTTAAACAACAATTGATTTATTTAGAGGTGAGATGGAGTATGCAACCAAGAGAAACCAAAAAGCCTAAAGCGCATGGGAAAAACAAACAGATACATCGCTGGATCAACTGAATTCAAACTCAATTTGAGAAATTTAGAAAAACTGGCAATATATTTTCATGGAAAATAGTGTTATTACCAGATTCCCCATCCAAAATTCATGCTTAGCTCATTCAACACTGAAGTTGATTTGATTAGTGTAACTATTTGCTGAGTCAGACTGTGCAAGAATAAACATTTCTAAATCTTGTCAGAAGCCATTGATTTTGTGTTGGCAGCAGTGTGGATCAACTAATAGGAATGTTTGCTTTTTCTAGATAAGTCTGGGCAGGAATTTCAGGAACTTCAGTTTGTTTCACTCTCACATAATTTGTTAAATAAAACTAATGTGACCCAGGTTGCCTTGTAAATCTACTCGTCATCAGTTTTACATAATGTCTTATGGACGGTATATGCCAATTCCTCTGGATGCAGATTTCATGTGTGCTTGCTCGCGTGTTGTCTGTCAGTGAGTGCATGGTTTGCTCTTTGCATATTAATGATATGCTGTTCTGCTCCTGCTGGTGTCTGCAGAGACTGTTTGAAGCTAACCTGTGAATGTGCACACCGTCATTGTACTTGTAACACGATGATGCTTGTACTGAGTCAAGTGGTGTGGGTGCTGATGAAGGTGAAGTCTCTTGTGTTGGATAAGGGTTCTTTCCAAAGATGGCGGCTGGTGTCTGGTGCACAGGGTGTGTCTGTCTCTCTGCCAGCAGCTCTTACAAGAGGTTTGGACAGCATTTGACAGCATGTTGTTACAGGAGTGATCAAGAAGCATAAGAGTCTTCTTGACAAAAATGAGCAAAAGGATAGGCTTAAATAGAAGTTGTTCTTATCATTTCATACTAAGTAAATTTTATTACAATCATTGTTTAAGGCACAAGCATTTCTATGGCTTTTTCATTTACTTTTGAACATAAAAATAATCTATATTTCATTTATGAAATAGCAAACAGATAAATGTTATTCGGTCTAGTTTTCCGAGAAAACAAAACACAACTTTTGGCAACGGATTTGCCCTCTGACACACTGAGGAGTGAAGAAGATGCATCTTAGTCTGGGCACCACTGAAATGATCACAAAGCGTCTAGTCAGAGGGTGGAACCAGCTATTTTGAGCCCTGAGAGGAAGAATTACAGAAACATACAGGCGTGAATGAAATAAAACTCAACTCCATGCATGGTTTTTATGATGAAACACCATTGTAACATTGTTATAAGATCAAAACAGTCAATTTAGTAGGTTTAAGGGGATATTTTTTATCTCGCAATACAAGCACATACTGATGAACCAAACCCTGATGCATTTGGTGAACTGTTCAACAGATAAGGGATTTTTTTTCTTAGATTATCGCTAGCATGTTACCAAGTTAACTATCAATCCCAGCATAAGGGAGTCATTTTCAAGCCACTTTTGACAGGTGCTGTTCCAGCTGAGTTGAGGGTCAGAGAGGAAAAAACAATGAAATAACCAACACGGAACAGCCCGACGGGGTACACAACGCAGCCTTTTCCTGTCTCCAGCCCCCCATGAAAAAAACACCTTCCTCTCTTTGTTGGAGCTGCTGGACCATGCCAATATGTCCAGCAGGCATCACACCCCTAGAGTCTCCTCCCACTTCTCCCTGCTCTAATCTCAGGCCTTCCACCTGCAAGCTGCCAATATAATCACATTAATGCTACTGTACTGGCCGGCCATTTATTCCAACGGATTAAGTGTGTAAACATCCTAATCAAGCATGCACATGTTGACTTGACCTTCAATTATGTTTATACGGCAAAAAAGAATTGAGGTGGGAAAACAGACCCCTGACAACAAATTGTAAGAGTTCCTGGCATTCCACAAGGTACAATATTAGCACCGATATTTTTGCTTTAACATGGGTTTGCTGTTGTACTGTTGTACTAATCTGTATTATTCATCCAATCATGAGCTGAAATCTCAACTATTATTAAATGACTGAAAATGTAAAAGTATAAAATGAATAGTGACGTTTGTCAGTGCATATATACTGTAGGACGCATTATGATGGGAGAAATGTCAAAACAGGGACAATTGCTGCTTCAGATATATGATAAATAACACTTGCAGTATAATTTCCCAAACAAAGTGATAGTTCTGCACTGTGTTTCAATTAATTGTCCTTTCACATTTTGTGCAATATTTGAATCGCAACCAAGATATTTACAGGCACATTTTAGCACGTTTCTGCTGAATTACAATACCATCCCAAAAATATATTTATGAAGATATTCGTTTATTGTCAATATCGCCCTCCCGGTATGGTGCATGTTTGCGCTGTATCTGTCTGCTCAGCCTGGACTCAAACCAGCACTGCGGGGCCAAATCAGACTGCTCTGTGGTCGAGAAGAGCGCCTCACAATAGAAGGCCATCCAGAAACACAGCCGCACACAAAAGACTGGCTCACGGAGACAGGGCAGGCGGCCGCTGGGAGATGAACAGCACTGCACTAGACAGGCAGACAGACAGAACTACAGACAGACCGGCGGCATGCCCACCCAGACAGAACAGTACACACTCAAACAAAGGCCCTGAAACAATGCCCCTCTATGTCTGATTCAACAGGGAGAAAACACACACATTTGAGTTTGTCCAGTGGGTGCCATTTTGAGCAGTATCTTAGACTCACCTCTTTAGACTTTATGGAGCTCAACAGTGACTGCCCACCGCGGGGTTCCGGAAGTACATTTCCCACTCATTTTTCCCATTAAACCCACCCCCAAAAATAAATATATGAATTAAATTAAAGTTTAAAGTTATGTGGTAACTTTACCACATAACTTGCACGAGAAAATAGTATTTAAAAAATATGTTTCTGAAATGTGTAAGATGTTAAGTTATTAAAACATGAATTCTAAAACATGAGTTTAAAAATTTGTTTTTTGGACTTAAAACAACCATGTTATGAACATTAGCCACCACAGAGCTGGGTAGCATCTGTCGTCCCTTTCATAAATGCTTAGAATTCGAATTTTTGGAATAGTCTATGATTATTAATATTAAAATTAAAGGAAAATTCCCTTACGGAACTGCAGCAAACTTTGAAGTGGGCGGGACTGTTGCAACTTTCTAAGATGATCTCCATTGATCTTGTGGATCAACGGAGATCATCTTATAAAGTTGCACAAACATACTATAAACACTAGTATGGAGGTTAATTATCGGGGCTATTACGCTACTATGCTCTACAAGCTCTACAATATGGTCAAGTATATTAAGTATTCAGTATTAAAAAGAAAAACTAGTGTGTTGCAAATAAAAATGAAGCAATACATGCAATTTGGCTATATTTTTAAATTTACTGTATTAATAGTAGGTCACGAAACAATATGACATCACGTGAATCTAAGCCTGTAGATGTTTAGATTCTACTCTGACAATAGCTGACGAAACAATGCCTCTCTATGTAAAAAACACACACGCACACACAGTCATGGGGGGAGCCATTTTGGGGATTACCTCACTCTGAGCCCCTCCTTTCTGCTTCAATATTTGCTCTTTTCATTCCCGCTGCCTCAGATTGAACTCCGCAGCAGGTGCACGTGTCAAACTGCCTCCACTCTTGAATACGGAAAAGTGAGTTTGAGACAAGAGAATACATTTGAAAGCCACTAGAATTATTTGAGTTAAAATATATAAGATTCAACATCAACACAATCCTATTAAGGATCTGTTTAGTGTGCCTTGCAACAGGTCTGTAACATGTTAACAGACTAAAAATTCTTGTGGATGCAATAGCAACAGTGAACAATGAAGGCAACTTGATGCATGGAGCAAGTGTGTGTGTGTTCATGTGCAGTGGGGCATGGAGAAAGGAAGAAAAAAGAGGTTTGAAGAGGAGTGAAAGGGGTGTAGGGGCCTAGAGGGAGGGTGAGAGACAACAGAGAGGTACCGAGCAACAGTGTAGGGTGACTTACAAGAGATGACATCATCTCTCATTTGAATAATCCCTGAGCCTGGGAGCTGATTGGCCACGCTCAAACAAACCAGAGTTCTCCTGCCATTCGCTATTGAGTTCTTTCAATTCCAGCATGGCGCTGTAGTGCACAATGGTGCGTTTAAGGAGCCGTAGTGGTTTCCGAGACAATCAGATCTGGAGATTTTGTAAATATGAAAATGCATACAGGGGATATTTTAGCTGGACATTAATGTGTAAGAGACCCTTTCATCCACAATGTTATTTCTGTGTACCGTGTCTGTCTTTTAAGATCTGGGGAAAAGTACCTAGGTACAGTCATCTAATCCCCCTCAGAGGTTGCACTATTACATTATTGGATAGGAAGATTAGGCAATACTTTACCTAAATGTGATTCTTCTATCACATTCTTCTCTGAATATTTCTGCCCTAGTGTTTTATGTTGCACCTTAATGCCGAAACAAGTTCCTATGTTTGTGAATTTTGTTCATTGACAATGGCAATAAACCTTTTTCTGATGCTGATTCTGATTATATAGGTCAGTAGCTTCCAACCCATTTCCTCCAACTTTAATTTTACCTGTGGATACATTGGCCAGCCTAACAGCCTTTTCTTACTTGCAAATTTACTGTTTCACATTGAAAAGTATAACTCTGTTCTGGTTAATAAATATGGTATAGAACAATAATTATATATTTTTTTAATACTGCATATATGCAATTAACATGCCATCCTTTGATTTAATTGAATTCAATCTAGTTTGGGTCTATTTTCTAAGAACCCCTGACCCTGGGGCCCCCTGAGAATCTTAGTGGCGCCAAATCTGGGCCAGGACCTCCAAATTGGGAATAAACAACTTAATAAATAAAATAAATATTATTTTAAATTATTATTTATTATTATAAAAAAAACACAAAAAAACAACAACTTTTTAATTTTTTTTTTTAAGATGCTGTTAAATTTTCATCTCATCATTTTTTTAAATCATCACTTTTGGTAGGATAGCTCCGGGTGGAACACGTATCATAGTTTCATGATACATGTTCACCACATGGAACTCAGAAAGTTTTGTTCAAACGTTGTGGTTAGTTTGAACAAAATTATTATACATGGGAATATCTTTATGTTGTTAAATGATTGTTTAAACTGTCAAAAACTTGTGTCAATTAAATGAAAATTGTCTCTGCATTTTCAAGGCAGTGTCGCTTGTTGATGACATAGACAGAGGGTTTCAGTTTTAGATCTCAATTCTACTTCCTTGTAATTTCAACTTTTATTTTTCAACTTTTCACAAGATTGCACTAGATTGGTGTAAAACTATGATAAATATTTACTACAGGGACAACAAAAATAAGTCATAATTTTGAAAAACATGAAAACTTTACGTGCCCTACGCACTTTAACTTTTAGCATAGTAAAAAAGGGCTGAGTTCTCGCACATTTCCGCTGCTCCTGAAGGCGGCACAGCCCTCTCCTCCTCCTCCTCCTCCTCCTCCTCCTCTGCTCGCTGTTCTTTGGGTCCATCCTCCTCCTCTTCTCTCCTCTCGCCGGTCTACAGCGTGTGAGTCTCCTCCATTCTCCTTCAGGGAGCATCACTCTCAGGGCGGACAAGTTTCGTGTCTGACGACTCGGTTCGGTCTGCTCCGCGCACTTGCGTTTTTCTCCGGGGTTCAACGAGTTCCCATCTTCACTTTCACCTCGTTTTTCCCGATCCCGGCCGGGCTGAAGCGGGCTGAAGTGGCTAACACACTGGGCGTAGCTGGAGGATTTTTGCTAGCTCTTCTCCGCTGCACTGACTGGTAAGACACACGCTTAGCCCGAGCTAGCATGCTAATGTCAGTTTGTGTGGCTAATGCGTGTTAAAAACACCTTGCGCCTAAAATTGCAATCGTGTCTCGTAAATTATCGATGTTTGATTTTCTGTTAGGGTAAGTTGATTAGACGGTACACTAATTTACCAATGCATACTCGAAGCTATTGTCTGACTATCAAGCTTTTCTCTTTAATACAGCATTGGCTGCATCTTATAACGAAGGAGTTATAACGAGCTGGTTTTCTTGCGTCGTCGCTGAGTTGTGCTTCTGGCAGATGGGCTTCATGAAGGGGCGGTGGCGCCTGCACTTTAAATGCTCTGTAAACCCTGCTAAGCCACGCTTCAACACTGGAAAGATTCAATATGATTCTCAAATGGAAATATCTCACGTTATGTTTGCTATTTTAATGTCTATTTAATTCCAAAACCTGTTGTCTGGCTCTGTCTGACCCTCTTTCATTGATGCCCATTGTTCTATTATAGGCTGAGAAATGCCTCATTTGCCTCAAGGGGACCGACCGGCAATTTAGAGCTAATATTTGTGCTTATGCGCTCTCCGTTTGGAGTTCAGTTTCAGACAGTAGCATTTGTGGCATGTTAACGCGCAATTTCCCATAGAGTCTTGAGGGATTTTAGCTAAAGCATGTTTCATAGACTCAGCCTGGGGTATAATCACATGTGATTAATGTCACCCCCCAAAAGTGATCAGCTATTGTGGAGTGAGGGCAAAGGCAGTGGGGGCTCTGCTCCTCCGCCAGCTCCTTTCTGTTGAGTAGAGCAACAAGACAGATTACACTCCCCTTTGTAGAACAATGGGAGGAGAAAACTCTGCCAGCTCCAAAATCCTGGCCAAGAGCATTTAATAAACTACAAATATGCAACTGTTGAAAGTCTCAATCCTCAGGCTCTTAACTATTTTCTCACTCCCCTGAGCTATAGCAGACTAATATAAACTGTCCATGGCAGCCGCAGTGGGCAAGTATTGGTCAATAAGATGGACCATGAGGTGTGACTGTCACCCTGACTAAACGGCATCCCATGGTGACTGATATGAGCTCCTTTAAAGCTCAGAACTACTCCTGGAGACGCTCCAGGTCTGTGGAGTCAGAGATGGGCACAGACAGGCCCCCCGCGTAGAGATGAGAGAATGGCTGACTCACTGCTGGATGAGGCGGCCAAATGGAGAACAGACAGACAGCATGGCCCAATGCAATCATGTGAAATTTCATTTAGCCAGCGTCACACTTTGTTTTTATTTCTTTATTTAAGGTCTTATTGGTTTAAAACATGTGGATCAGTCCCAGAGGCATCTGTGAGTGTAGGGGATTTGTCCCAAACTAAGCATAAATAAACAAAGCAGATTATTGTAATTATAGGAAAGATGGACATCTTCAGTTTGGCACAAACTAGTTTATACAAAGATAGAGGGGATAGTGAGATTGTTGAATCAGCAATAGTTATTTCCCCCCCTTTATTTTCCTCCAAAAGGTGCCAACAAACTGGGTGTAATAGTTTATTTTTGGTGCTGTATAAGTAGTTACATCAAACATTTTAACAGTTCAAAATCTTCTGGTATAATCTATTTATTTGCATCTCCAAGTCTGTTCTTGTGTGCCATAAATGGTTAATAAGCTTGTATTTACTGCGATTTAAATATTAATGGTGCATTTTGCCGACAGCTGGCCTCTCGACCCACTCCTTGTGAGACGTGATTGTTGTTAATAGACTTGTGTGTCAGCCTGTTCGTAGCCTGCGGGCTGCTCGATTTTCAGGGTGGCTGGATGACTCATTTCAAATGCCCCTTTTCTCCATTTCTTCACTGCGACAAGGACAAGCCTATGTTTTCTCTGCTTGAACCCGTGACCCACACTCTTTTTTTTGTGCCCTCAGAAATTATCTCCACATTTATGACTTGTATCTTAGAGGCATAAACCTAATAAATAAATAAATAGATACATTTATTTATTTAAGAATAAACACTTTACTTTTGCATCATCAGGTTTCTGTGTTATTATTAGCAGTAGTTTCATGATCATTCAGCTTTACCAATTTATGAAAAGTAATTAATAATGTCATTCACAGCAGAATTTGAGCGTTGTTGTTGTCGATTGTCAACAACAATAACACATATTGGAAGTTTGGCTTAACTTCCCGCTCTGTTTGGGAATGATTATTGTTGACCTCAGACACTATAGTGAATCAGCACAACAGGGCATCAAGTGGAGAATAGATAAAGTGCTCTGTGGCCTGGGCAGATAGTGGAGCCGCTGGTGCCACAGTTGTCCACGCACACAGTTGGTGGTTCTGAGCCAGTATCTGCCAGCAGCTGCAGTAATTTGGCTGTTAGAATTCCACCAGTGGGAGGAACGATGGTGGATATGGTTCACTGTTGCTAGGCCTCGAGTCAAATCTGAAATGCCACAAAGTGTTAGTTGGGCTGGTGTATTGGTTAAAATAATTCCTGCTATGCTTTGGTTAGTTAGCGTACATCGATAAAGCCTAGCCAGACTCAACAAAGTGGAGCCTTTTCACATCAACAAAGTTTTCCCACTTTAAAAGAACCCGATTCCACACATGGTATAGTAATCAGCCTCTTTGTCACATCCAAAACTGGACCTCAAAATCACTGTATTGCTTGAGGAAATACTGATATTGTGTATTCCAGTAAACCCTTTTCAAAATGAACTTCTTATCCTGAAAAAATAAATGACATGGAAACAAAATAAATACAATGTGTTTGTGTAGATCTCATAATTATGGTGACATTGGTCACAGGAAAATATTTACTTGTCCACCTGCAAAATCAATTTAAGATTGTTGGCTTTCTTTGTTACATAATAAGGGGTCAATACTGTAGGTTCCTTTCTCTTATTTAAGTCTCTTTGACCAATAAATCAGTTGTTTTTCTGCCCCATTATGCACACATACTTGAACTAACACATTTTAATTCAGTCATCCTGTTCCCATAACTTAACAGTACATTCTTAGCCCAGTTTTACATTAACAGTCATAGCCATGTCAGATAATATATAGAAGTGCGGGTGACGGATTTTGGACATGGTGCCAGATAGTAATCTCGAGACGACAACATATACAATATTTGGTGTCACATTCTCTTGTTTTCTTTCTTCACTATATGTGAGTGCCACAGGACAGCTGGAGGGCAGTCGGAAGTGACCGTTACTGTGTCCAAACGGCCTGAGCGCTGTCATTAGCCGGTGCCGGTGTGGTGGACCTGCTTGTTGTCTCTCTGTGGATCACATTCCATCTGGAGCGTGCCTTCTCCACTTCAAACAGAAGGCTCTAATCCTCTTACAGACACTCGTTCCACTTGTACACCGTGTCCCATTTGAAATCCACACAGTCACTCAGGGGTGTGGTGCCCCTGTCCAGATGCCGTGGCACTGCCTGTCTCTGCTTCTCTGTCTGCTCCATCTTGTGTCATTGATCTAAGCCACCAGCTGGCCCGGGCCTCATCTTCTTTACCCCACTGAGGAGCCTATGCGATGCAAGTTTCTCTGTGGTTCTCTGCTCAGTCCAAGGATACCCTCTGTTTTAGGTTGATGAGCTTAAATAAATTAAACTCTTTTGAAGTTGGGGTCCCTGATTTTCTGATTGTGAAAGGAAGAAGATGTTTAAAGCCATCTCACTTGTTCCTTGCTTTCACAAACCCTTTGGCACATTGCTAGTATTCACATACATGGATTTTTTAGCTCAAAGCTTTCGAAGAACGGACGGCAAAGCAAGCACATCACACAGCCAATAAGCTCTCAGTCCACCCCTCAGCCAGGCTTTTTTTCCCCTGGTTTGCGGTTATAAAATGCAGACTGTGCACAGTAGCCTGATAATATCACAAATCGTCATTCATTTAGAATTGGCAACAACAGGACAAATATATTTGACTTATTCAAAACCTTAATTGACCATATTAATGTATTTCTTAACCCCTGTACGGCAATAAAAGATTCATCATTTCTAAAGAGCAAACACGCCTGAATTACTTTTGGTTTGGGCTCTGTAATCCAGCCGTTTTTTGTCAAACTGCTTTTTCGTGCCTGCCCTGCCCCCATATACACCCCCCTGAAATAAAGCCCTGTCCCCAGCTCTGTTGCCTCTCGGGGGACGAGGTAACTGCATCAGAGGGACGCCTGCTCGCTAATGCACTTCCTCTGTCTGTCCCACTGTCCATCTGTGGAGCGCTCCTGACTCCACACTTTCTCTCTGGCTGATCAATATCCACACAGCAGGTCTGTGGGACGTGCTGCTGGGGAGGGGGCCAGTCGCCTCTGAGTCAACTACATAGTTACAACATAAAGAAATGTCTGCATGTGATTAAAATATATTAAAATTTAAATTAAAAAAATTAAATTAAGTCTGATTTGGAGCTAAACGTTGATAAAATAATTCAGTTTTGACCAAGCCTGACTGGAGAAACATGAAGCCCAGAGGTTAGTCACAATGCATTAGTCGTATTTGCAGTAATCTTGCTTCCATTGGTGTTTCCTGCAGTAAACGTTACAGTGATGCAGCTGTGCAGTGTGTGTCGTGCAACATTTGAGGACCCTGGAGGCTGACACAAGTTTATCATCTGTTTTTGTCCTCGGCTAACGAGCTCTGTCATGTGTTAATCTGCCCATTCCCAGGGGGCCAAGTTTTCTAAGAAGAGATGCACCATGGGAAAGGCCCCACTCTTTACTACATGTGTGCGCAGTGTTGAATGTTTGTGCCGTGTGAGAAAAAAACATGGCATTGGGTCTGGCTGGGGTTGTTTTGTGACTGCACTGGTGTATTAGTCTTCAACTGAAATATTGTGATTGCAATACAAACGACTAAGGCCCGACCGATATATCGACAGACTGTTATTAGTCTATTTTTTGGCGGTCGCCAAAATCTTGCATGCTGGATTATATTCTAACTATGGACAATCGTTTGGAGTTAAAATAAATAAATAAATCCAAGACAAGGCCTATCTTGAGTGTTGAGTGTTGTAAATTTGTTTGCTATGACGCTACTTTTCTTACTTCCACTTTAGTTAGCACTTCTGAACACTACTGAAATTCTACCACATAATCATTGGTCGACTGTAAAGTGATTACGGCTGTGTCCTTATTTTACCGGACCAACATTGATCTGTAACCGATTTGTGAAATGAGGTGTTAATAGCCTGGCACTACCATGTTAACGTTGTTTTTTGCACACATTATTATTAGGATGCATTGGAAGGGTTAGCGCCGCTCTTTGTGGGGCCAGGTGTCTCCTTGTTCTTATGCAACTTAGTCAACATAAGGAAGCCCCAGTCACTGCCCCTTCTCTGTGTGTGGCCTTTGTCCTCCCATATTCATCCATTGGATCCTTTGGAAATCTATTGACTTCCGTTTGGACATTTAAGCACTTTATTATCACTCAGCAGGTTTGATACCGCTTGTCATTTGCTTATTTGTTTAAAAGTGCAATGATGACTGATGAGAGCAAAGGTTATTAGCTGATTTAAGGAAACATCTTATCTCTGGTCAATAACTAATTTGATTGGTGCTGCTGATGAATTTTACCGGACCATTACCTGCTTTCATCTGCTTTTTCTTTATTAGCAAACTTGGGGTGTGCAATTAAAGTTAAATTACATACCATGTTCTTAAATAGTCACAAAAAGTATAGAATTGAAAAAACAGCAAGCAATTATTTACACGATTTGTGAAGTACATTATTTTGCTTCTGTTATACACTTTTCTGGTATACACCAATATTTACACAGAGACGTGTAACTATCGTGTAGAATCAACGGGATATCAGTCATTTTAGTTATTACTCATCATTTTTAAACAAACGTCCTTGTAACACAATTACTTTAAGTTCAGTAAATTAGACCGCGTGCATTTCTTGCCTGTAAACATGGATCTTGTGTCTTTATTTCCTGGTTCTTCTCTCCCCAGTCATCCCCAGGCGCTCCTCTCTCCTGAGTCACCGTCCGCAGGGAACAGCGCAGAGCAGCAGGCTTTGTTAGGAGTTTATTTGTTTGCAATGCAGAGGTTAGCGCTATCTGAGAGCTGTGATTAGCAGAGAGGAGCTCCAGGCAGCAGCAGCAGCAGCAGCAGCAGCAGGAGATGTGCCGTTAGACTTCCCAGAGAAACCAACGTTTTATCCTCAAACATGGCTTTCTCCTGGAGGCTTTTGTTTAATTTCTGTAGCAATTTTTCAGTTCCACCAAGAACAATCCACCAATAAAATCCAAAATTCCACCAATATTGTTTCTGATTTATTGTTTTACTTTACTTACTTTACTTAACGTTCATATATTTTGAATTTGTCTTAGTGTACTCCTTTGTCTTTCAGCATTAGAAGTAAACAGAAGGGATTAAGTTTAGCGCACAAGGTGGATTCGATGTTTACTTTTTGAACATGTTTATGAGCGGCGTATGTCGGCCCGGCTCCACTGTTTCATCTCATGTTTGCCACTTGTAGAGATAAAAGCAGTCTAATTGCAGGGTCATAGGTTACCCCAAGCTCATTAAAAGCACCTTCACAAAAAGACCCCGACCCATCCGCCTCTTTCTCACACGTCCTCGCCCAAACCTTCTATCCTCTTACGGCAGCATTAGCCAGGTCTGGGCTAATTCCTTCAAGCTTCTCCGGGTTCAGGGCGGCCTTGGCGGAGGGTTACTTTACTTGAGCCACAAAAGCTCACTTTCTCTTGCATCCTTTCTGCTCCTGCCCCGCCCCCACCAGGCCTGTGTCTCCTTCCCCCACAATCTCTCCCTTTGACAACTATTTAGAGTAAGGCCTGGGGACAGAAGAAGCCTCGCATAATGTATGAGTGTGCCACAGTCATGCTCAGTACAAGCTTTGGGATGATCTGCTGTGGATCTGCTGTGTTTTAAGTAAACAGGATTTAAGGAAAGCTTCACCATCACCAGACAATGGGAAAATAGTTATGAATTGGGTGAGAGTAACTGAAGTTATTGGAGAATATGAATAAATAACTGGTTAACGTTCTAGTTTTCACTGAGAGCTTGAAATGTTGTGGCTTTCGTGTTTTAGAGAACGGCCTCATTTTCTCCCAACACAAAGTAGCACATTGTCCAAAAAGGGGTCAAAGGGCCTTGTTTGTGTTGCATATGCGTACGGCCTCATTATTCAAGATGGTTGTTTTCGTCTAGACAGAAAAGCTCAGATCTGCTTGTGCTGCTGATGCCTTGCAGTTATTGATGGTATTTGACAAAATTTGGTTGGGTCGATCTGCTCACGGCACACACTGTGTTTACATCCCAGTGCAGGATTAGAAGGGATGATGCCTGGAAGGATGAGCTCACCTTGCAGAGCTGGCTGGCTTGGCCATCATTAGCTGCATACTGCTAAGCGAATTTATAACACAGCATGCAGTTTTATACTTAAAAACAGACTCTTTTCCACAAATACCCCTCCTTACCAAATACACTTTATTTACTTTCATTTACATCTTTAGGGCAATATGAATATGGTCAGTTTTGCATGAATCATGGGCAAATTGAAATTGTGACCTGGCTTCAAGAAAATGGTGATATACTGAACATTTTTGGACATTTCACCCATCCTAGTCTTAAGTCTTAAGGGTAGTATTTTGCAAAGATGTTGCATGAAAGCCGACCATTAAAGGGTCTCCTTCAGGGAATAGCACCTCATCTAAATCATTTTGTGGTTCACTGAGCTTGTAGGTGTGAGGGTAAAAATTGATTCAAAATGTGTGTGTATATAGAAATGAGCATGTTCAATCATTTATGAGCAGGATTAGAGTCTCTGTTGAGTAAAACCACATGACAAATTTACTAAATAACAATTTCACTCAAGCCAAAAGTGTGACTTAATCCTGCAGTAGGCCTACATGTTTAGTAAATCATCCAAGCAGCGAATAAGCATTAACAATGGGACGATTGTTTAAATTTACTTCATTATTTTCGTCAAATAAATAGTTTGATCAAAGGGTATTTGAGTGCGCAGACAGAGAGTAGCTTTGATCAGCCCGCGCATGTGACGCATTAGATCATTTAAAGAATGTAAACACTGCTAAGACCCTCCATTGTACAGACGTTTGAGTGGGTTTCCTGTTGTCCGGGTGAAGGCTTAGCTCATCATCGAGGCTTGAGGAGAATTTGAAGTGGGATGCTACTTTCGATCTAAAATCTTCCACCACATGACTTAGACCAAACAGCACACTTCTGCGCTAAACTTGAGAAAAAAGCCTGCCAAATATATTTAGAAAACCATCCAAATCACAACAAAACCAAGATTTTCTCACATTTGTTTCAGTAACTCTGTGAAATATGTTTTGTGGTAGCACATGGCATTTCTAATTGGGTGATGAAATGCAGTCGTCCCTTATGACTTTCAAGCAGCTGGTCAGCAATTCTGGATTTTCTCCGGGTTTTAGATAGTAGCTTCCTGACTGTGGTAATCATTTTTCAGATTTTTGGTTTATGTCCTGCTCAGTGGAATTATGTCATTTTGGGAGGCAGGTGGCAGGGAATGTGAAGTTACATATTGTATTGTAAAGGAATGTAATCCAATTGCAAGGCCTCCGAGCTGCTTAAAACCGATTCAGCCGCTTTAGTGAAGGTGCCAATGAGCCGACAAAACACTGAATCTGCTTTAGC
This sequence comes from Chaenogobius annularis, assembly GCA_015082035.1. Classification (NCBI taxonomy): domain Eukaryota; kingdom Metazoa; phylum Chordata; class Actinopteri; order Gobiiformes; family Gobiidae; genus Chaenogobius; species Chaenogobius annularis. The sequence goes on from BJKM01000230.1 coordinate 439,552, forward strand.
CCCAGTGACGGCTGCAGCTCTGGGTTCAGGTGCATGTAAAGGCACGACTCTGCAGAGGAGGAATAGAAACCATGTCAAAGGGTTACATGTTTGTGGAGCGTCATCATATCTGTGTTTACAGTGGAATTTTCTTGATAAATCTGCCATCCTCTCCTTCCTAGCATCGTTTTTTCCATATTACCTGTGAATAAGGATGTCACAGTGTAAAATTTTAAGTGTTACGATTATTGTGAGAAAAAACATCACAATTTAACGATTAGACTGTGACTGTTGGGCTAACATGATTGGTCTAACATGCTACTATTCCTCAACTTTGTGAACGGCTTTACGAAATGGAACTTTCTGAAAGACAAAATAAAGTTAAATGTGACAACCAGATAATAAAAGTTCTTAACATTTTGGTCTATAGGTCTATTTTTGGGCTATATATTGAAAAATTGTCCAGATGATTTATTTTTCGTTCTTAGAATTATATTGTATTGACTTAAAACATATATATTTTTTGGTATGCAGCTTCTTTGCAATAGATTATTATTATTATTATTATTATTATTATTATTATTATTATTATTATTATTTTTTTTTGGGGTAGTTGACTGACTAACTTAATTACAGTTGCATTCTGCTCTTTACTTGCTCAAGCATTTTAACAATAATGTACATTCAGAGCTCTTGTGTCAGTGGCATAAAGTTGTGTCTATATTATCATTTATCGCAATATTTTCTGTAGCAAAACGTTTCCCTTACTCTCATTCTTTATGCCATTCAATCGGGACAAATTAAATCTAGTCTTTTACCTCACAGTGTAAAAGTAAAGCATCTGGACCCAGCTCAGTGAGGCAGCTTTCCAGTTCTCTGCCGCTCAGAAGATAAGCAGGAGTTTGCCCCCGTCGTCCTACTGACTGATGGTGGGTCCTAATGGCGTGCACGGGCAGCTGAGTGAGCGGCAGAGCCTGGGAGAAAAGTGCAATCTCACAGCCGTCTGGAGCACTACGACACCAAGAGAAATGTTCCTCTGGCTGCGGCCCGGGGAGGATTTATCACTGCTCCCTCACATTCTCCACAGCAGCATTAGCCATGAGCAGTCTGGACAGTTCTGCTTCAGTCCGATGTGGGAGGAGACCGTTAATAAAGCCAGACGGCCCGGTGATTGGAGGCAGAGTTTATTTTATGGTTCACTGCGTGGTCAAACAGAATTACTAAGTTTGCCCAAGCACATTCAAGATTTGTCATATGTCGTAATGCAGCAGCTGTAATGGTATTATATCATTGATTGCTTTTAGACAAAGACAAAACGGAGGTAAATGGACATTGATGAATTACGTTTGCTGCATAGCTTCCTGGCTTCATTGTAAAACTGGTCAAAGTATTTGTGTTTGACTTTGAGTAGAACCAATGAAAACAGGTGGAACAACGTCTATATGATCAGATTTGAAAAGACTATACTATCATACATAAAGCTTTCATCCAATATTGCATTATCAATGGCCGATTGGCTGCTCTGGTAGAATCTGGTAGTATTTTTTATTTTTTATTATTGTAAACATGTACAAGGACATTTCACAACAAATTGAGTTTAATGCATTTATTTTATGTCATATAGAAGATGGCTTATATTTTTGTCAACTTCTTCATATCGGGATAACTGCTTGATGCTTTGAGCTAGAGATCATGTCGTCATAGTCATACAGCACCTCATGTTAAACCAAGGACGTTTTTAAGTTTCTAAAACCTAAAAGTAATCTGACATTTGTGTTTTTACCAGTATTGACCCAGCTGCTTATTTGGTTGCACCGCGGCTCTTTTGTTTACTTTCACATAGTTTTATGCTAATTTTCTTTTTTGTCTTCACAAACACCAGAGCCTTGTACACAATCTGTCCTAATAAAACGTCCCTGACATCTTTAAGTGATCCTCTGAGATGTTTTTGGGTGGTGGCCTGTTGCCTTAGCTATTTGTCCCTGTCTTCAGTGGCTGTTTTTTCTCTTCCTCTTCCTCCCTCTGGCCCTGGTTCAGCTGCTCTGGCCATCTGCGCAAAGCAAAACAGAGAACAGAGGGCTGGAAGGAGCGCACTGCTCGAACCACACGGAGATAACAAGACTCGATTTAGTAGAAGGGGACTAAATCAGGCAAAAAACCTGCAACTGTTTCCGAGAAGCGACTGATGATGCACGGCCTATTCTTAAATGGGCACAGTGAGTTAGTGTATAAGTTTAGCTCAGTGGAAATTCAGATGACCAGTGCTGTGTGTGTGGATTTCTGACCACCAGATGAGCTCATTTTTATGCCTTTGCTTTTAACCCTAGTGTTGTTCTTTTCCCATGCTCCACAGGCTAAACCTCTTCCTCTGGGCCCAGCCTGAGAGGGACATGCGTAGGTCGCCTCCACAGTAGCCTCCTACCGACAGCTCCTCGCAATGTTTGTAAACTTTGACAAGCCTACTTCCTGCTGCTCTACCCTCCCCTCCACCACCACACTTCCTTTGTCCCACCAGTTCACAAAACGTTTCTCTCATTTGAAAACAGCTGAGGGAGCAGCAAGTATAGTTATCCGATTTGATTGTAGATAATGAAAAACGGGTCGTACTACAGAAGCGGGCCTTTTATTCAGCTCTGTGAGTCTCGTGTCTTTTCGTATGCAGTAGCTTGTGGCCTTGTTTTGGTCAGTTTTTTGGGGTGTTTGCATGACCCGACCCATTTAACCAACTTAGTGTAGTATTTAAACTAGGCAGCAGGAAATTTAAAAGACAAGATAGATATAATTTTAATACTGTTTCAAGTTTGAAGGGAAACATGCATTTTGTTTGGTATTCAGAAGGTCAAATGTCAGCTTTGCTGTGCAGCATAAATTCTTCCTCTTTAGGCAGGCATTTGACACACAGTTCCTTTACATATCACGTCAATTTAACTCTTGTTTTATTGTATGATTGTTTTGATTGCATCTATGAAGCACTTTGTGCCCTGGTTGTTAGAAAGTGCATACAAGTAACATTTTATAAATTCTAGTTGCCATCAGATTGAAAGTTATTTCTGGATGGGTCAGAACTTCTAGATTTAACGCAACTGTGAGAAAAATCAGTTGTTGTGTATGCAAAGGTATATTGCAATATTCCAAAATTTATATTTCTCCGGAAACAAATGACAATATATCAGTAATGATATGTTATGGCCCTGCCCTATAAGGTATTATTAAACTCAAACATAAATAGATATTTCTATTAATTAAAAAAAAAAAACATTTTGTTATTCGTAAACCGCAATGTGGATGTAAAACAGTTTAGTATGTTGAAAAATGGCTCCATGACATTTTTGAACCAAAATACCCTAAATAATCAAAACTAAGTACAGCAAAGTCGGGGGAGATAGGGGTTAGATGAAAATAGACAATTTCCAAGCATTCAAGCCTAAAATGCAGGCCAATACATAACTTTGAGTAAACTAAGGATGAGAGAACCTTTTTATAACATAGTTAAAAAGCTCATAAAAGTAGATTTAGCAAAATATGGCGAATTTAAAGGTTATTAAAGTGGCTGTGTCTGCTGGTTGTTGCTAGCTCTATGTCAAAGTTAATAAGTAAATAATTTGCTCATGATCCAACCCAGACTAGTGACTGCTTTGGTAAAATGATATTACAGGATATTACATTGGAACAAAGAGCTGTGCACCAGGCATGATGATGAGGGTAAGAATAATGCAGCATATGGATTGTTTAAAAATAATTTATAGGTTTGGTGATTTTTTTTTTTTTTAAAGTTAATATCCTGGTGAACTACTCTTCCATTCTTTTGACTCAGTTACCATTTTGTAGTGGGTCCAAACGCCAACCCACATCAGCATTGTAGTAATTTTAGCCAAGTGTGTCACTGAGCTTTGAAGCATCCCACAGGCGCTTGCGTTCCCTTGCACTGGCATAGAAATGAATGATGGCTATTTGTAGCATTCAGCACCAGACATGTCCTCCCATGGCTCCTGTTTGGTGGCCCATGAGACTTGGCTTACAGCTGATCATGAAATGTGTTGATCTAATTGTTTATCCTAGTGTATCTACCTCTGTGTACAAAATCGCCCTACATAAGTTTATGGGTTTAACTCATGTTTAGAGAAATAAGTGTCCAGTAATGTCATTATCTGTAGCTGCAAAACGAAGTGGTGTAATGACTGTTTATTACGATAAAACAAATGAATCAAAAGTGAACAAAGTGTTTAACTGGGCTGCTTTGTGATAAGAATCATAAGGTCTTTAAACTTAAAATTCACAGGTGTGTTTTCATTTGATAAATTCCTTCACTGTACTTCAGATAACCTGTGGCAGATAACCTGTAGGAATATTATGAAATGTAATTATTTAAAATACATTTCTAGGTAGAATAAATTACCTTCTTGAATGTTAAAAAATGAAATTGTCACTTCACAATTTACACATAATGGCGTTTATAGTAAATGCACCCTTTCTAATTAGCCTTTAGCCATATCTTGGCTTGTCACTTTTGGGTTCTGAGTGAGTTTCTGATGCTTAAACCTGCTTCATTATCTCACAACATTCCTGTCTTTCTTTCTGCTGATTGGTGCAGAGACAAGCCTTTCATGCCTGGTCTTGCCGCTAACTTCTGTACTTGTACCATCTTATGTCTCTTCAGACCAGACCTTACTGCCTCCAGACAGCCTCTAGACCCCTGGCCCCTCCATTAAGACCACTAGCCCAACTCGGCTGAGTCCGACTAGCACTTAAGGGGAGATGAAGCCGGATGGGGTTGCCACGGCAGCACTGGAGCCAATGGAAACATTAGAAGCCAACCCTGTCGATGAAGGAATCCCAGCCCCAGAACAGGAGCCGAACCAGGAGGCCAGTCCGGGTGAAGGCGAGGCGGTCCAGCAATCACAAATTGACACAGAACCGTCTAAAGCAACTCCCACTGCTAAAACGAGCAGCAAGCCTTCAGGAGATTCCAAATCCAAGACTCCTAGTAAGAATACTAAAACAAAACCAGGAACCACTCCAAGCAAGACGACCACTGCTTCAAAGACCCCTGGCCGTCTCTCCAATGGGGTCTCCAAGACCCAAACCAACGGCGTGCCTAAGAAAACCACCCCGGCTTCAGACAGAAAGAGCACTCCAGTAACAGCAGCACCAAAGAAGCCAACAGGGACCACCCCAACACCCAAGAGCACCCTGAAAACAGCTGAAAAGAAGACCCCAGCGGCCTCGCCTCTCACTAACGGAGCTAAGACAACAACCGCAGCCAAGAAGACAGCCACTGCTTCAGCTAACGGAGTCAAAACCAGTTCCACTAGTGCTGCTGCAAAGAAGCCTGCAGGTTTGTGCAAAGGTCACCATGTGCATAATATGTTCATCAGGGCTGTGTGATGTTGACAAGGTTACAAATCTTTTTAAAATCTGCATACATATAGTGCTCTTTGTTAGGAAAGCTCTAATACACTCACATGACAAAAGCACCACAACAAAAGCCCCAGTTGTAAAAAGTGTAGTCAAGGAGATAGCTTTTAATCATTGAATTACACACTCTTATATATGTGGTATTATTTTGTATACAATTCTATATTTCAGTAGTTTTGTACACTTTGAGTCCATGCACATGTTGAGTGTATGATATTTAAGGGTGGGCGAGAATCACAAATATGATCAGACTATTTTATAGAACTCAACAGAAATGTGCCTGTAAATGTCTTGGTTGAGGTTCAATTATAGCACAAAAACGTGAATCGACTGTTAATGCAGGAATATGCTTTTTACCCTTGTTTAGAAGAGTACACTGCATCAGCTTTTTGTAGCCATTTATAAATATTGTTATATTTCCAATATAACTTGAAATATCTTCAAAAACCACAACTGCAACATGAGCCTTTTTCACAGTTAATTTCAATTCTGTTTTTTTTATAGTGCCCAAACATATAATGAGCATGTTTTGGCATTGCAGCTAAGATAGATTCATCTAGGATGAGTTTATCGCTCATATTAGTCATTCCAGAGTGAATATTTCAACTCTAGATGCAGTTGGCCTAGATCCCACTGATATAGCAGAAATGTACTGACCTTTATATCTGTATATAAGTATTATTTCATGTGTTTATATGCTCAAATGATGTTTGATCATGTGTATTCATCTGAAATCTCCTGTGTTCTTTAGGCTCCAAACCGGTCACCTCCACTGGCACAAAGCCCAGCTCCACTGCCTCTCCCAAACCCGATAAGACCCCTGTCTCCAAGGCAACCAGGTAAGTGTGGCATTATTGTGGAAATGAGCATTTTTCAGACGGGAAAACAAAATTGTTTTGCTTATTAGTAACTAGAAACATATTTTTCAAAAAATGAAGGACAATATGCTCTTGGGTCAGCCATTGTTTCTATTTAGTAAGACTTTGGCATGTATTTAAACTACAGTGGCTGGTTGCTCTAAAGTTGCAAGTTTTGTTTCTAAAATGGCTCATACCTTTGTAAAGACAAGCCTTTAAGTACTGGACAATAGGAGAACCCATTTTCTGGTCTTTTTGACAATTTTCCCATTGCATTATGAAAAAACTACATGACAATAGATCAGGTCTGCCCGATGGTCGAGTGGTTAAGGCAGCAGCACACTTGCCAGGGCCCATGCGCTGCCAGCCGCAGTTATGAGTTCAAATCCCAGGCTCAGACAATTATTGCATGTCTTCCCTTCTCTCATCCCCATTTCATGCTCAGCTGTCCTGTCTAATAAAGCCTACAGGGGAAAAAATCCTTTAAAAAGATAAATATTTCCTTGTTACCAAAAACAAGCCACTCCCACTCTCCTGCACCTGTCACTGTGGAGATTATACTCCGATTACAGCTTTAACAATGGCTCATGATCATTAAAGGACCTTACTCAAGAGCATGGTGGGAATTACGGAAATATACAGAGGTATTGTTTTAAGGCCTTTACTAGATAATTGTGATCTTAAGTTTTTACTCAAGAATTAGCTATGGAGAGTGCTCTCGTGTTGAAATTCTTATAAATTATACGATTTTTCATAAAACAACTGTGGTCAACATAAACAATGGCAAGTTTGTTAAATTGACAACTACAGTATTCTAGAATGTATTATATTTTGTCATCTGAAGTCCCGACCAATCCTCTTCAGATTTCATGTGACATGGGCCATACATTTCTGCTTTAATTCATTCTCTTCACTTTGTTTAGCCAGCTACCTGTGCATCTGTGTTTTCACTTTACTAATCTTGAACCTAATAGATTACGGTCTATCAGCGGCAACTTCCTGTCAGGGAAGTAAAAGTGTATAGTAAATATGTGTTGGCTAAATGACATTAATCTGATTTTGGGCTTTAACAGAATAATGTCTTGCCTCTCTCATTCTGCCACAGGTTTTATCAAAATTAGATTAGCTTTATAGCTATAGCGGCCATGGGCCTCTTGTTGTAAGTCATTCTTATACCGAGTACTCAATGTGTGGATTTATTCAAATACACTGCATTGTTCAGAATGCTTCAAGTATACATGAAAAATAAATATATTCAAACACAGATTTCAAAAGATTGTTGGGCAGATGCAGGCAGGACCCTGAGGGCCATGTTATATGGAGGACCCTGAGGGCCATGTTATATGGAGGACCCTGAGGGCCATGTCATATGGATGACCCTGAGGGCCATGTTACCGTAAATGGAGTAAAGCTTTAATTAAAAGAGACTTTAAAAGATAATTTAATACATAACTTAACAATGCTTTTATCAAAAGTGTTTTTACTACATTAATTGGTAAATGCTTTTATTAAAGCAACTTTTAAAACATGATTTGGTAATTTACTAAACATTTGTAAAATAATATTTAATAAGTCATTTAACAAATACTTTTGGTGAAATCTTTTTTTTAGTTTTTAAATGCATTTACAATTCCTTATAGGAAAATCTTTTGCGAGCTGTATTAGCTTTTCCAATTAGCTTCTCCATTTAGCTTTACCGTGGCTCTCGTGGTCCTCCTGGCTAAAGTAAAGTAAAAAATAATGAAGGAAAACAAGTAATGAGCTCTCTGATTGGTTAGAGCAACTAGTTCACTTCTATTGTTTGCTTTACTTTAGCCTGGAGGACCAGAAGATCCACACTGAGAGAGGAATCACAGAAAGTAAAAAAAAATGTTTTGCAAAAGGTTTTTCTAAAAGGATTGGTAAATTAATCAAGTAAAGTTTTTACAAATCCATGTAATGAATTGTGTTTTAAAAGCAATCAATTCATTATATAGTATTTTTAAGACTCTTTTCATAAAAGTATTTCTTTATTTGTTTTTCAAATCATCTTTTAAAAATCAGATTCATTTGAGCGTTTGCAAATGAATGTATTAAATCTTATCTCTCTCATCATGAAGCATTTAATTGCTTATTCTTAAAGAGTCTTTTAATCAAATCTTTATCCCATTTAACATGCCCTCAGGGTCCTCTATAGAAGAGATGTCCCTTTATGTGATAATAACAGTATGTTCTCTGCAATATGCTCTGTGTTCAATTTCAATATGTCATGTCATCATTTGGAGACATGTTACTTCTAAAGGGCTTGAGGTACAGGAGTATGGGAGATTTGAGCAGCACGAGACACAGGATCACGTGTTGAAGAGCCGCTTCCTTTTACCCTGCTGTCTGTGAATGCAGCACTCTGAAGTCCAATAAGAATGGTGCCAGTGGAGTTGAATAAATCATGTGTCCTTGCTCAGCTTCATCACTGCTACTCTCACATGGACTGTATGTTTTGTACTAAATCTGGTGTTACAGAGAAAAGGCTTTGGGGCTTATTACAGAGGTACAGAGAATACAGTTCTCACTGCAGGAGTCTTCCTAAATACCATTTTACATTTTCAGTATTGTTCCTCCTTGTATCAAGTTTGATAGTTTGAAGTATTCGTTATGTTACATAGTACAACAATAATTAACTGTTAATCAAAGTAGTAGCTTAATGTTGTTTTTGGGATTCTCCCAATAAGAATGATCGGATCATATTTTGGCAATTTGTCCAAAATGTTCAAAAACATCTGGGTTGAGGTTGAAGTATTGGATAAAAAGTGAATATATTGTCAAATTAAACACAATTGTGCAGAATTCTCACCATATACCTCGTTTATTTGTTACATTGGAGTTTTTTCCCCCGACTAACTAACCCAACCCCCAACCTTCAGAGCAACACCTATTTATTCATTCATTCATTTTCTATCGCTTGTTCCTGTTAGGGGTGACTAGAGCATATCCCAATTACTTCGGGCCTTAGGAGGGTGCTCGTCGCAGAGTGCAATACCTATTATCTTGTAAACAAATATTTTATTCATTCTGTAGTGTAGACCAACATTTTGTGTCATAGGGAACACTTACTGCATTCTTGCACGTTCAATAGTGTGACAATGTGTACATAGTAAAATGAATATTTGACGACCAACAACCTGCCCAGCCTTCAGAGCATAACTATGTCGCTGTTGGGTGGTTTTCCATCACACCCACCTTCTCCCGCATCAGCCATGTTCTCACATTAGTCATGCTCTGATCTCATTGATGGTCCCACAGGGATGATACATTTTTATGGCTCTAAATTGAATTTGGGCAGGATCATGATCCAACTAATTGCAGCTGATGTAATGGTGGGCATGAATGGGGCTGGCTGTTAATCTTCCTTACTGTTGTGGGTGTGGTTGGTCAGTGCGCGATGCAGTTCGCCTCCTTTGCTGTGATTTCTGCGCTATGCAGCTGCAGACCTAATTATCAAATGGACTAAGTGCGGTGAGTCAGAGCAAGTGAGGCAAAAGAAAGAAGGGTCACATATATCAGAGTCATTGACTCAAAGGGAAATCGGTGGTTTAAATCGGCTTGCTTATATTGTGCTAAATCAAATGGCATTCTTCCATCAAAGTGATTTGTACGTAATGAACTCATCTTTAATTAGCAACCCATCTTGAGAGCATTGTCTGTCACCATGGCTGCAGGCAACATTTGCATGCTCAGCTTTTGCTTACTCATGTCCCATTTTTCATTGTACATCTAATTATTCAAATCATAGCTTCAAGTCTTTGTGTAACAAAGTGGAACCAGCAGACATCATGTCTGACATGCACAAGCACAATTAAATGTATCTGAAATATAAAGGAGACGTAACCCTGGAGAACAACTCTTTTAGCTGTATGCATCAGTGCACCTGTGGCCAATAACGACCACAATCAATAGATTTTTCAGATTTTTTCAGATAATAGATTTCTGGGCTACTGACCCGTGTTACATTTACATTTATCCTTAATCTATGGGATTTTCTCTTCTGTCAGATCCACTGAACTTGCCATATCGATGCCCCACTTTCCCTAATGCTCTTAATGAAAATAAAATAAAATAAAATTACAAGCTGAATGAATTTTTAGAGAAATAATACTGTAACCACTTTTGTCAGCGCTATGTTTGTCACATACTCTTGTACACTTCTGACTTGAATGTGCTATTATCTCCATTTTGTCAGTGTAGTTAGGCCGGTCACAATAATTACTTTGCAACTGGTATGTCCAGAGCTAATGGGGATCTTAATAAACTAAATTAAACTTTATCGACTTACTGTTCAATAAATAATATCTGGAACAATATTTTTTTGGCTCAATATTTATTGTGTGTACATTTTCTTTCCATTAGTGGGGAATGTTTTTTTTTTTTTTACTTTTGTGTGGATCATTTGAGCTTTAGAGAGCTAAACCAATTGATGTAAAAAGTGTTTCATTCATTTTTAATGTTTTTTTTTTTTCAACTTTCGTTTTTTAAGATATTGTACATTTAGAAGGGTTTACTATTACTATGTGGCTTTAGTGTTTTCGTGTCAGTGCCTAAAGTAGTCTCCATTCTACAATATACAATAATATTGTATATTGTATGTATTTTGCATATATCGCACTTCAAACTTTGTTAACGTGACTGCAACGTGCTTAATGCTGTGTTCCCTTAATTTTTCATATAGGTATTTTCCAAGACAATATTGTCATTCTGAATTACTTTCTTTTTCAAGTCTTGCATGTCCACAAAGATATATTGCTGTCTACTCGGTATAGGAGCAGTACAACACAAAAAAGCCTCTGTAGAAACACACAGCGAGTATACAGCCCATAGCTCCAACTGTGGCTGTTAGAACGAGTGATTTTTGTTCTCCTCACTGTATTAAAGATAACACGGTTCAGCTAGCCTCATTCCCTCCGTCGCCCCTGTTGCATGTTCTTGTTCTGCGACACATACTCAATTCTTATTTAGAAGCAGTTGTGTAGCACCCCAGAGATTGCATACAAGTAAGGACTATTCAATGTAGCCTACTTTGTTCAGACATGTTACAAAAATGGTTCTTGTTTTAACTTAACTTGCCGCCTTTATGAGCAGATTTAGTAAATTTAGAGAATTCAAGACTTTGAGATTTTAAGGACCTACTAATTAAATGGATCTTGTCTTATTGTGTTCTTTAGGACACCTCTTCCACATCGACGCTCGTCCTCCCAGTAGCAGCATAACCAAGAGCTCAGCAGCTGCACCTAAACCTGCCACCCCTAAACCTTCTACTACTACTACTACATCAAAGCCAGCTACTTCTAAACCAACAACCCCCTCTGCTGGCAATCTTCAGCATTACAAGCATCCAAGACCACAACTCCGGTGAAAAAAGGTAATAAAACTCCTTAGTTACATAAGAAAACTGTCACAAATTAAATTAAATGCCAAAGCGTCTTATCAGTCATAGTGTGCTTCTTTTTTTAAATTGTGTTGTGTAAAAGTGTTTTCTGATCTGTTTTCTCATACAGATGTTACCAAACCAACCCCATCATCAGCCAAAAAACCTGTACAGTCTTCTCTTGCCCGCACTGCCTCTGAGCAAAGTCAGCTAAACAAGATGCACCAAAATCAACAGCTAAAACAGATACAGCCCCAAAAAGTCCACCACAGTAAGGCTTTGGATACAAAACACCAAACCGCGCTAAACCCGAAAGCAAGCCCCGCCCTCCAAGGATGCATCCAAGGCTCCAAAACCGCAGCCACAAGACCACAAGCCCTAAAAAAACAGTAGTAGCAGTACTCCTACTCCAGTGAAGCGTGGTCCTAAAGCCAATGAAGCTGACAAGGACTGGCTGTCGCTGCAGCCACTGCAGCCACTGCAGCAGCAATAGCAGCTGCCTTCCGTCATTGCAAAACCAGAAGAGCAACTATTTCCTGAGGAGGCTATGCTGCACCAGCCAGAACCCATCATGGAATCACTTTCACAACCATCAACAGATCCTGGTATGCAGCTTAACCCAGAACCGATCACAGAGCCCACCCAGAACCGATCAGAGAAGCCCACCCAAACCCATCCGGGAGCCCACCCCAGAACCCAACGGAGCCCACCCCAGAACCCATCCGGGAACCAACCCCAGAACCCATCCGGGGAGCCCACCCGGAACCCATCCGGGAGCCCACCCCGGAACCCATCGGGAGCCCACCCCGGAGCCATCAGAGAGCCCACCCCGGAGCCCATCAGAGAGCCCACCCCGGAACCCATCAGAGAGCCCACCCCGGAGCCCATCAGAGAGCCCACCCCTGAACTACATGAGCTCCAGACCAATGACTCTGTGACCTCTTTGGGGACCACAGTCATGTCTCCTCCTTGTTCACCAACTGGACCTGTATCCCCTCCTAGGGAAGCCTCAAATGCATCTCTCTTGGACTTCCAATCTGACTTGATGAACTTCCAAAACAAACACAAAGATGTGGAAAATGAAGAACGAGATGAAGAGGAGGAACCAAATGAGAAGGAGAATGTGTTGGTCTCTGCCCAATTTGGTGCGACTTCCACTGTGATGGCAGAGGCCCAAACCTTTTCCGCTACCTCTCACTTTGATGCCTTTGCCTCAGGGAACTTCATGTCCCCTCATGAGAAGGAGGAGGCAGTAGAAAAGGCAGAGGAAGAAATCAACGAAGATGATGAAGATGAGGAGGATGAAGATGAGGAGCAGAGAAAATTTGGTTATCAGCCGTCATCCATCATCACAGACATGAGTTCATCACAGCCCTCAGAGGACCAAGTCAAGTCATCGGCTTTTGGAGGCTCTTTGGGTTGGCATGGCGATGACCTTTTATCTGGGATGGACTCTGAGGATATGAGCAGCTGCACTAGCAGTCGACAGCAGGGTGTCTCTGACCTGAGCAGCACGCTGCACACCGCCATCTTGGAGGGTACACAAAGCTCTGATGCCCTTGTGGACTCTAGCCTAAGGGGCTCAGAGGGGGATGCAAACCTCACAGGCTCTCCCAATGTAGAGACCCTTGCCAATGAGGAAGAAGACGAAGATGAAGATGAACGTGTGGATGATATGGACCTGAGCTCAGAAAAAGTTGATGAGCATCAAAAGGTCTTCTCAAATCAGGACCATGAGGAAGAGGATGAAGATGTTGAGATGAATAGTGAAGGAAAGACTGAAAGTGGTGAAAATGTTGAGGAAGATTTTAACGAGGATGAAAGATTAGACAACCTCAATCAGTGTGGCCTTCCAATTAACACCCCACCCGCTTCATCATGGGGACAGACAAACCCCTTCTCAGATACTTGGGCTCAACCTGCTACAGTTTCTTCTCCCAGCCCCATATCTGATCATGGTGCAGCAGACTCCGAAACACCCACCCAGTCTCCTGCACAGACCTGTTTTGACGGATCAGTTCCAACCTTTGCTGCTCAGTCAGGGGATGACCACCTCCACCACATGTCGGCCTCGAGGGATGTTGACCTCTCTGCTCCTGCTGCAGATGTCCCTGTCCGCTTCGGTGGCAGTGAAACCAGTACTCCGGAAGATCTGTGTGAATATGACAGCAGCTCAGGAATTGAGTCTCGCTCTGATAAACAGCAGACCCCAGTACCTGCTCAGGTTCAGCCTGACCTAGAACAGGACTTGGGTATTCACATGGAAAAAGTGGACGGAGAGGAAGAAGAGGCAGAGACACTACCTGCAGATGAAGTACTGGGAACAGGACCTCCGACCGCACCAGCTTCAGCCCCCTCTTCTGCTTCCACATCAGGAGATGAGGCCAGTGACACTGAGGGCGAAATGCAGATAAATGATCCAGATGAACCAATGACAATGGAGAGTGCTGGGTTTGACAGCCCAACTCCCACATCTAACCTACCAGCTTTTGATGAGGATGAAGAGGTCGTGCAAGCAGCATCTGTTGAAGCTGAGGAAGATGGAGGCGGGGCTACACCTCAATCAGCCAACTCTGTGGCATCTTATGGCTTTGATTGCACCAATTCCAACTCTAATGCCCACTCTATGGCTGAGAGCTGTGGGAAAAGTCCTGGGATCTTCTCTCTGGAGAATGAGGAGCAACTCCCAGAGGAAGCCAAGGATCCAACTCTCATAAAGGAGCTGACGCTGCCATCAACAGGCGCAGCGGCAGAGGACCTGCTTGGCCGACCAGTTGACCTTCTGCCCCTGAGCCACTCAAGGGGCCACTCAGGGGACCTCTCCGATCTGGATGAGGACCACTACATGATGGGCGGCAAGATGGGAGCAGACCTTCTGCATGATGCTGAGCCAAGGGAGCCTGGACACCTCCAGGATTCAGGTGACTCCGATGAGAACCAGCCTCCATACTACTCTACCATATGTGATAAAACTGATAGTTTTCTGGAAGGTAATGTATAAGTTCCCAACGTTAGCCCCTGGAATGCACCTTTTCCCCACAACCCCACCCTGTACCTGTTCGTGTTCTCTCCAATTGGGATAGAAAGTGTAGAAGAAAAAAGGAGAGCAAGATTGTAGGAAGAGATTTTAAAAAATGAACAAGGAACTGAAGATGGGAAAAATGACTGTAGCAATTTTTAAATGAAAGCCTCCCTCTTTCATACTGTGGTTATGGTTACGAGTATGGCTTAAACCTTTGTAAAATAGCTACTACCATTTTCTAATAGAATGTTCTTTTTAAGTAACACTGCATATTCTGAAAACCCCTGAAGGGGGCATTGACTGATTGGTCTGTAGTGACTAAGCTTTTAAGCCGTAAAAGAAAAAGCAACGTATGGAATAAAATGGACTCAATGTGTATTTATCCTATTGTTTTTACCAATCAAATGTCATCTTTGTTTTGTATTTTACTTTTTGTTTTATATTCCGTTGTTGAGCCCTGTCTTCCCTACCCTGTGTAAACACTCCATATTCAATAGCACCATAGTTACGACACTACACACTCCTCCATGAATTTTTAGCTTTCAATAAAGGATAGTTATTAAAGCTCTTAAGGCTTTGTCAAAGTAGTTGTGGGAGCAATAGATGGCAGTTTGTTAAATGTTTAATGTGTGCTTCAAGAGTTTTTTACTCTTCGCCTAAGTTGCTATGGTATATATGGCTCAGTCAGTACAGTATGTGATACAGGCATTTGGTTTCATGTGTTCTTAGTTATATCTCCTTCAGCTGATTCTTTGTTCTGGAGGAAAGTAAAACCCCATTCATTTTGGGGCAAGATGATTCACTGTCTTGCATCAAAAACTCAACCTTTACTAACTGACTCATAGTGGACGCTTGGTTTACTATTTCAATAGTATATTGCATGTTTAACTAACAAAGACAGTGTAATAGCTGATGGATTGAAAATGACATTACTCTAGATATGTTCAGAAAAAACAGTTCACATTAGGTTTCAATATATTTCAAAATTCCATTAAAACATCATTGCAATGCATTCTGTTCCTGTTTCTTATTTCCCTATGGACCAAACATGTGACTTAGTCTTTTATAACAGTGAATGTGTCTGTGCGCTGCTTGAGTTCCCCCAACTCCAATATGGGAATAACGGGTAACAGGAAGTGATGTAACATTGTTCAATGGTGGCACACCGAAATGGAATTTTGCTCAAATGAAACACATATTTCAGATGGTGTCCTGAAGTTTGGCATGTCCATGAACCAACCCCACCCGCACTGTACATTTGCTTCACCTGTGTTGCTCCTCTTTAGACACTGAGCTGTTGGCTTTCCACATGACTACCGTATATTTAAGTGTGACTATTAAAGTTCAATAAGGCATTTACACTGTGCCATTCCTGCTCTTGTTCTATAACATCCCCAATCCTGCTGAAAAAAACCCTTGGAATGAACCTCCCAGTCTCCAATAGTCTCAAGTCAACGTTTGTCTCTTTTCCACATCTTTTAGGACACCACTGATTACCATTCATGTTGCCAAAGGAATATTGTTCGCCTTGACTGTGGAAGAAATAACTGTTGATTCATTGCACATGTTAAAAAGAATATTTTTTTAAATTAATATGAAACCAAATGCACACTTAAGATGTTACCAGTTACAATTTCAAGGTTGGCTTCTGTTACTTGGTGGAACATTGTTCATAGACAGTGCGCAGATGTCCTCACCTTTTACAGTCCATTTTGAGTTGTGCCTTGTTTATGTCTGATGTTTTCTGAACCCCTTTCTCTCTGGTCCTACTGTTGTCTTTTTATGCATGCATCTCATGGATGCACCAAATGATCTTAACTGTCTGACAGGAAATGAGATATCTGATGAGGAGGATGAAGATGCACGACAGAGCCAGAAGAATGCTCAAAATCAGAACCACAATGGAAGTTTGCTCATAGCCAATGGACACTACCTTGCTCTTGTACCTGGCAACAGGAGGCCAATTGACCCGGCTCTGGCGGAACATTTTGGACCTCTGATAGAATCATGTACCGACGCTCCTGTTGTAGGGGAGCAGTACCACTGGCTGGAGAAGCACCAAGAGAAGCTGCAGGAGCTGCAGCAGTGTAAGGAGCAGGAGCGGCTGAAGACTCATTGGCTGGAGGAGGAGGCGCAAAGGCTGGAGCAGCAGAAGCAGCTGGAGGAGCAGAGGCAGGAGCTGCTCCAGCTGCAGCACAGGCACAGGCTGCAGTGGCAGCTGGAGCTGGAGCTGCAGTACCGCATGCATCAGAAACACCTGCAGCAGCAACAGCAGCTCAGGAGGAGCCCCACTGGACTCATGCTCTCCCCCTCCTCAGGTCTCTGCACCATCTACGAAGCCATGGAGACCAGCGATGAGGAGGAAGAGAACGACATGAACATGCAGAAGGAGGTTGTGCTCAATGGCCATAACCACAGCAAATATGGCTCTCAAAACCACATGTATCCTATGCAGGAGCTTGAGTGGAACATGAAGATGGACATGGTTCAGCAGCTCATCAACCAAACCCTCATGTTGTCTGAAGATGGGAGTTCTCTCCTGCTCCTTCCTGTGGGCACTGGTGGCAGTCTCAGCCCGCTGGAGAGCACTATGTGGCCACAGTTCAGCCCCCCCACAGCTACAGTCACCTCAGTGAGCAGCTACTCCCCAGACAGTCATGGCAGCTCTCCTCCTGGAGACTGGACTGTGGTAGAGATGGAGACTCAGCATTAAAGGCACAGCAGTCTAGTCAAAACAGTTAAGAGCGTACAAAGGGCACACTGCCACATTCAATATCCATTGTTCTTAAAAATCCACACATATAAAGGTTACTTTATGACAGTTTGGTGCAAAATGAGTTCTTAATTTATAAACTGTAAATTAGTTTAGTTTTTTTAATAACATAATTTCAAACAAAAATATGGGGAGCGACAGGTTCTTGTTAGATCGTTGTTGTTGTTTTGTTTTGCTGTAAAATGATTAATGGTTGAAAACCATTAGACCCAAGACTTCCATGTAATTATTATCCTTTTCATGTCATATGTTCAGTGTAGGGTTTTAACCCTTTTCATTCCAGGAGATTTTCACCAAAATTACCCCCATATAAAATAGAGGCTGTTTTTGAACCCTTTGGAGTTGAAACAAAACGGCTGACAGGCAGTAGATTTTGCATCTGTTGTGTCTTTTCAAAGTTGAAGCCAATATCACTAAAAATTGTTTGTGGGTTTGACAAACTTTTTCCCAGAATGGTTGATTTGGAAATATATGGCCTTGCCCTCATGTTTACATGCCCTGGAGCTTGCCCGTTCCCTTTTATCAGATGATTGAAAAAAGGGAATAAATGAAGAAAAGTTCAAATGCCCCAATGTCTAAATTTTAAGGTTTTTTTGCCACTTGTCACTACAGTGGATTGGTACACTACAATCTTATATTCTCTATGTGAGTTTTTATACGGCCTTTTTAGAACCGCAGGAAATTAATTTGTCTGTACTATGTTGTACACTGAGGGGCCTTTACAGGTAAGTGTTGGTGTGTTCATGCAATCTTATTTTTATTTATTATTAATATTTCAATATTTAAGTCATTATGAAATACAGATGCTACACTACATAAAGAAATGTACTTCTGACAAGCAAGTGTAACCTATTTCCACTTGATGGGCCGATGTTGAACTAAACACATGTCCACCCTGTCGTGGACGTGACAGGTTGGACATAAAAATAAAATATTTTTATGTCCAATAAAACATGTTTAAAGTTCTGAATATACTTATGAAACGTTTTTAATAAACTATTATATCATAAATATAACAGAAGGGAAATATAGTAAAGGTGAAGTATGTAACTGGTTTTCTCAAAGAAAATGTGCCTCGTGGCACGAGTGCATGCATTTTGACATTCCAAAGCTGTAGCCTCACTTCCTGACAGGGGGGGAAGTCGGGTGGTCTGCTTTCCGGGTGACCCATGATGTCATGGTAAATCAGGGGCGAATGGCCGGAGGGTCTGGGTGGGACTAACCATGGAGTAACGGGACTAACCTACAGGCAGTGAGCAGGGAAAGTGGTCAACATAATTATTATTTTCTCGGTGTACCGACGGACAAGGATAATACTCTAAACATAAACGTATTGTTCTCAGATATTTTCAAACAAGAGATTAAAAAAATGAGCTTGTGTTCTCACTTATTCGTTATTTGGTCCTAAATCGAGCCCATTTTACTCCTAATGTAGACTTGGTTTGATCCTGTTCT
This sequence comes from Chaenogobius annularis, assembly GCA_015082035.1. NCBI lineage: Eukaryota > Metazoa > Chordata > Actinopteri > Gobiiformes > Gobiidae > Chaenogobius > Chaenogobius annularis. Next base: position 458,451 of record BJKM01000230.1, read on the forward strand.
AGTCCTTGTTTAGTCCTGATCTATTCCTTACTTTTGGGTTTAGTTCTGGTTTAGTCCCAATTTTGATGCGCAGAATGTGCAAGTGTAAACGGACCCTAAATCATATCTGAAGGCGAGGTGCGAGAAACAAATGTTCAAATCATGTCATTATTGCCTACACAAAGCTTTTGTCACTTGTCAGATTTACTCACAGTGAGAGGAACCAACACTTTTACTCAAGTAAGAGTACTGTTACTTCAATAAAAACTGTACATATACTATGTAATATACTATGTTATACTCAAATAAGAGTAAAAGTATAGTGCCATAAAGTTATTCCAAGAAGTGTAATTTCTTGAAAACGTTACTCAAGTAAATAACTGTACTACCCGCCTCTGATTATTCTCTACTTGGTGAACGTAAAGTGACGCCAGCCTGCACTGCTAGAGCAAAAAGTAACACTGACACTTGTTGGCGTAATCAGAAAATGCAGTCAATGCTTACCCGTTTATTTTATACTTACATTTTAGGGTTAAACCTTCTGAGATGGGAATTACCCAAATAGAAGATACAATAAATCGTGTCACTCTTTATGTCCTAACTCAAAATGAAATTATAACCTAATTTTTGATTACATTTTTTCACATGCCATATTCTATCTATAAAAATAACACATCTGCTTTTTCTGTTGTCCTACTGATAATAATGCATTCATGCGTTGACATTTGAAGTATTAACTGTGAGTGCCCATATGTCACAGAGAACACTTGCCTATATCAGTTTAGCCTGCAGGTCCTTACTGAACTTCATCAATGAGTAAAATCTTCTCAAGTCATAATATTGTAAAAGTACATATAATAACGTTATAAAAGCGTATAGGCTATACTGTGTTTTGGAGAAAATGTTGTGTCTATAATGTGTAATAGAGATGAGAGCACATGTTGTATACAAAAGGTGTTATCTTAATGAACACGTTGATTGTTGTGTGTTTTGATAAATATATGAACCTTATCACTGATATAAAGAATCAGGTTCATGACTTCTGGATAGCCTATGTTTCTTATCAGGAATGCTGCCTCCTGTCGGTCCGAGAGAGTAAATGCATTAAGAGCTTCAAGAGCTGTCCAGGGTGCTGAAATAATATTGTAAGTCAGACACAGAGGCCGGCACCATTGAAAAAGACTGTGGGGCCACCTTGGACAACCAAGACCAGGGGTTCAATTACAAATGGCCCCACCTCTAAAATGGACGGATATTTTGTAGTTGCTGAAGTTAGTTAGCCGAAGCAAAAATGAATCCACAAAGTATTTTATCAATTTATTTAAAGAAAGAAATCAACCACTTTTTGTATGGAAGTGAGAAGGGAAATTACCCTCCTATATCAAATCACAAAAAGATGAAAACATTGATGATGGTTATTGATATAGAACAAATGAATTAATTCATTATATAACTACATTTTTAAAATAAATCATAGGACTGAACGCAATGTTTCCATATTGTATTTTACCAGTGCCAGAAAGGAGACCAGCAGAACTCTTTTCTGTAGTTGTATATTTTTTATTCTTAGTAACCTTAGCCCCTGAACTACCCTTTGTCATGTCATGGTTATGTTTGTGTTATTGTTACTGTAAGCCAGACAAAACAAATAGAAATAGATAAATAAAAAAACATAAAAAAAACCTGCATTGTTTTCATAAAAATAGATATCTCTCTCTCTCTTGCCCTCCCTCGCCCTCTCTCCCTCTCCCTCTCTCCCTCTCCCTCGCCCTCTCCTCTCCTCTCCCTCTCTCCCTCTCCCTCGCCCTCTCTCTCTCTCTCCCTCTCCCTCTCCCTCTCTCCCTCTCCATATATATATATACATACACATACACATACACATATATATTTCACTGTTCATCCGAACTTTATGCACTTCAGATTGTTTTTGAAGTAGTGCAGTTGGAATTTGAATGCTGTATCCAAACCACTTCCCGAACGAAACTTGCTATACTCCTTGGAATTCTTCTTGGGCTGATGACCAATAGACACATCACTACAGGAGGCCACCATCAAGGAGCCCAGTCCATCCATAAACCATTCTAATATGGACACAAAAATGAAGCTGGATACTACAAGTACGCCATTTACATTTCACTGGTTAATTAGGAAACATACAAACATTTTAAGCCTATTGCCACATGAGATCCATTGCTTTTGCTTACCTGAGTGTGCAACTCTCTTCAGGAGGGGGTCAAATCTAGATTTCTGGATGGAGTCTGTACGAGCCAGGAAGAAATTGACCACTCCGCTGGCCAAAGAGCATTGTGGATAACCACGAAGTGCATGAAATCTTCCAGAGGACTTTCTGTATAGACAACCTCCTTCAGCCTCATCTCCTTCATCATACTCAAGTGAAAAATAAAACTGGTTTCCTTGCACCGAGCCACCAACCTTAAGTAAACAAAGGAAACACACATGTAATATAATCTCACGTACTGCACAGCATTCATTCAAACTACCTACCACATCAAGTTCAGGAACAGCCTCCATGACTTCAACCATCTTCTCTATCTTTGTGTTTTCAGTGAACACAAAGTCATCATCCGCCCACAGAAAATACTTTGTAGTGACTTGGGAAACAGCGAGGTTTCTGCCGGCAAACCAACCCTGGTGATATACATACATACAGTAGATAAGTCATCGTCACTTAATATGATGCATACTATTGGCCCAGATCAGTAATGGTCTACTTAGGGAACATGACCTGGATCCAAACCCAACACTAATGTGATACACGGACCGTATCAATTATGTGGAATCAAAAATATATGATTGTTTGTACATAGAGTATAACTTTCCTTCATCTGTTTTACTCATCAGTTTAACATGACGAATGTTCTATCATCTAAGGAGTATAAAATCAAATGGCATCAAACTAAAAACTTAACAGAGACGAAACCAAGAGTAAATCAAGACTAAGTCAGACTTTACAAGGAAGATAATGAAGAAAATGAACCTTTTTTACAATGGTCATTTTAAACATACTGCATCTCTGTCAGATGGAGAACCTTGATGTAATTGGAATATATTTAGTCGGTTGCGATATCCATTATTGTGATATCAATACTTTTGCAACATATTGTGCAATCCTATTCTTAAAAGAACCGTATGTAACCAGGCCTCATGTTCAACTCAGAACCTCCAGAATTTCTTCACTGAGCACTAAAATGTGATTGGCTGCAGGTGCTGGGGCTGTGGCCCTCCTGAAGTCTGTCCTTCTCCCTGTGAACTAGTTTAGAAAAAAAGTTTTAATTATTGTAATGCACCAGATTTGTTCTTTACCCAGAGAAATTCTTGCTGTCGCTCGCTGTCGGATCCATTGTTAAACTGGTCAAGCATGATGCTATGTCCACTGGTTTACCTTCCCTTTCATCTTTTTGTGAAAGCTACAGTAAAATCAACGGAAACTACTTTTCTCAATAAAAGCATTGTGTAGTCATTCATTTTTATTCAAGTGATGTGCTTCTTAGTTTTGATTAGCTGAGAGTAATAGAATGTTATGCAGTTGGCACAATAAAAAAACATCCAAAATAAGAAGGCTTTTTATATGAGGGACACAGTTGATAGATAGTCTAGAAGTGTCTCCAGAAATGGAAACATGTGTGAGGAAGTTCCTCTGCACCAGTGGCCCCTCATGGCAATTTAGAAAAGTGCCCAAAACATGCCCTCTGGTGTTCCAAAGTGAAATTCATTTCGAGTCATTGTTTTTTAGAATTCTTTACATAGTGCAGCTTTAAAATGGTTCCTGGGATGGGGCTCTTAGTGACTCTACTTTAAAAAAAGATTAAAATCAAATTATAAAAATCATCAAGGTTAGAAAAATCGATTGCCCATTGGGAGCTCAGTTCTGGTGCGAGTACTTCCAGGCTACTGCCTATCTCACACATTGATGAGAGATAATGAAACACTACATTTTGCCCAGCCAAACAAGGTCTCCATCAGGTGCATGGGCTTTTTGTGGTATTCAGTGAGAACAGCAAATATAGATAATTTGTTAAAAATGCTTTCTGGATGTATTGTGAGTGTTACCTGAGCTGGTGGCATGATGTACTGCTGGATGTTCTCTCCTGTTATATTTTCTGGTTCATTGCTGTCGTCTGCTATGATCACTGTTATTTTGGGGTAAAAGCTGCGGATGCTGCTCAGTAGGACTCTGAGATTGTTGTAGCGCAGAAAGGTCTTGATGGTGATGGTGACGTGTGAGCTGATGTCTGAGAGACAGAGGAGCAATCAGCATTGCTTCTGAAACCACTGATTCTCCAAGCACTAGTCTGTTTAGTCTGTCTTTGGTCAATGCCTTGGAATTTCCACTGGAAAACTAAACTGGACCAGACAATGCCACATGTAAAAAAACATGTCTCTGTCTCCTCTCTCCAACAAACCCTTTGTTCATCTGTATCTGACTATCTTCAAGTGTAAAAGCACATCACTCTGCTTGCTTTTATATAAAGACTTGGCGGCACGATGGCTGAGTGGCTAGCACTCACGCTTCACAGCAAATAGTGGCTCAGCCTCTATTTCTGTGTGGAGTTTGCATGTTTCTGGATGGGTTTACACTCCGGTTTCCCTCATAAACATAAAACATGCATGATAGGTCAAATCCTCCTGCTAATGTCCTGATCTGGCAGAGGTGGGATTAAGTTTTAGTACATGTCGTCTCAAATACATGCAAATGTTCCCTTCAGATCTTCCTCTCCTACAGTGGCTGGCAATAGGCTTCGTACCCATGAAACATGTCCGCATTTTGTCACGTCATGAGCCACATTTTTTTTCTGGAAGAGCAACACAAAGTGGCACATAATCGTGTAGTGAAAGTGAAATTATATACTGTAGGTTTTGGGCAGGTTTTGACCACAGAATGCGCCACAGTCCGCGCACACATTTGTGATCCATAAACGGGGGAAGGCAGCAGCAGAGCCACAGGAGCGGATGATCCTGAAGCGCACACCCCCAGACTGCTGCGATGACCAGCATTAGTCCCGGTGCCAGGCCTCTGAGTCCTCGGTGATGATTGTCACGCAGCGTGGAGAGTTTACTGGCAGAGATATGCTACAGAGATATGGACTTTGGTGCGTTCCGTGCTCAGCACCACACCGTTACGGACAGCTGGACACCTGAGAGCTCGGTGGGATGCTGCGTGGTCCGGAGCTGAACGTCTGACCCAGTCCTCTTGGGCTGTGCTGTTCGTCTGTCCCAGTTTTACACAGACTGGGACAAGGATTTTGGGTGAATGTGATGGCGACGGTTTGGATTTATCCAAGATCCCAGATAGACATTCCTCTCTAAGATGAGCCCATAAAAGTCTGCACGGTCCAGTCTGGTCCAACCCAGGAGGTGGAGGTGAACGGGAGACAAATAACCACTTAAAACTGGACAGTATTCATTATTTTATAACTTATAATTTGTTTTACTTATGCCCATGAAGGTTGGTTTATTACGATGATCTCGTCCATATAGGGATAGTAACACGAATCCAGAGCACTAGTTTTGAAGTTTATTAGTTACGATTCTGGCCATTCACAGAATGCACAAGGCCACGCCCTCAAGTTGCTTCACTCCACCTCATATTTTGACACGATCACACCTCTTGTTTAGAATTCCACGCCTTGCGCTCTCAGCAGTTGTGCCGATGGAATATGTGATGAAATGAGCGCCCAAGTAAACGCAAAATATGGCCCGTAGTGTTTTGCTTTTCGGCCAAAAAGTTTTGGTCTTATTGCCGCTCTTCCATAAAAGGTCAGATTTGTGTAGTGCAGAACTATTAGTTGTCCTGTGGACAGATTCACTGTCCACCTGAGCTGTGGATCTCTGCAACTCCTCCAGAGTTCCCATGGACCTCTTGGCGCTGCCTCTATGACCAGTGCTCTCCTTGTTCAGCACGTAAGTTTTGATCGACGGCCATGTGTTGGTAGGTTTGTATTTGTGCCATACTCTTTCCATTTCCAGATGATGGATTGAACAGTGCTCCGTGAGACGTTCAAAGCTTGGGAAATCTTTTTATAACCTAAAGCTGTTTGAACTTCTCCACAACTTTATCCCTGACTTGTCTAGTGTGTTCTTTGGACTTCATGATGCTGTTTGCTCCTTAACATTCTCTTAACAACCACAGCCACAATTTTGAAAGACAACAATATAAGGGAGCACTGTACGGCAGGAGCTCACTGCTCCTGACAAGTCGCCCCAGTGGCACTGGTTAAGGTATGGGTCAAATGCAGAGAATCTCTCTGAGAAGGCATGGTACCTCAACCTTGACTTGGGAAGATGCTGTGGATGCTGCTGAGGGTCTGGTCCACATGTCTTGTGACAGAGAATAAACCTCTGTCTATTTCATAACTCACCAAGTCATAAGAAATGGATTCAGTATATTTTACCCTCCCTTTAACTTCTCTAGCATACATATACAAATACATACATAGCATACAAGTGGTCAGAGTGAACTTACCAGTGCCCATGTCGAACATGACTGGAAGCTGAGGCTGTCTGATGATGATGGGAAATATGGCTTCATGATTTTCAAAAGAAAAGGAGGCTAAAAAAAGAGTTTTATGTAAAAATGATTTAAAAATATGCTAATCTGAGAGGGCTGTGGATGTTGGACCTACCGAGATCTCCGGTGTGGACATGATAAATGGTGCTTTGATAGGCTATTGAAGTCAGCAGAGCATTAAGAAGCCGCAGGCTGCTGGACTCCACAGTGAGCTCAGCCTCCTGGTTACCTATGTTGGAAATACGCACACACACACACACACACACACACACACACCCACACACACACAGGTATATGTATATGTGGAATTGAGATATTTTCAGATATAATTCAATTGGATAGAATAATAAAATTACATTACATTGCATTACAACATAAATCACAACTTGTGCTATAACCTGACCGACTGTTGTGATTAGCATTTTTCAACAGCTTTTAAAAAAAATCATTTTTCTAACAACAGTGTCCAGATGACTACAACTGAATGACTTTTCTACAATGTAACACTCCTGGACGAATGAGGGATTACACACTCAGGAACATGGACCTTTCCTGTCTGGAGGTGAAAGAGGTGGCCATCATTCCACATACTAAGCTCTGATTAATACCATTGTCAAATGAAAACATAAAGGTGAGTCTGAAGGTAAAATTTGTTTCATTTGATAATGACATGATGTGATTTAGTCATAACCCTGATGCAAACCTTTAACTGTCACTTCTCTGAAGAGTGAGACGTTTGTGCTGAGGATGCCTTTGCTCACTTTCAGAATCACCTACACAGATAAACACACAAAAGCAATCAAATGTTAAAATAGTGTGTATAACCTATATGCCTATAGTATATAGGTTATGTGGAATTCAGCTAAAGATGGTTTATTTACTTGCTCTTTTCCTCAACATCTTCCCCAAGCATTATTGTAAAAAAAAAAAATTGTATATAGGGGTGTTGCAGTTTTTGTTAGTCATGACTGACTTCTGAAGCATTCTGAATTTAGCTCTTTTAAATTGTTTTAGAGCCTCTTCAAACAACAACAAAGCAAACAAATTCTATGGAATTCTAAGGAATGGTAGAAAAGGATTCAAGCAGGGGGCATCTGGGCAATGGTTTTGAAAATGAGACGTTTCATCTTAATCTGGCTCCCTTCCATTTAGGGCAGAATCATTTCTATTTCCTCTGACCATACCTTCAGAGTGATAATGGCTTCTGAACAGCTGAAATGTCTTGAGTTCAAAAACATTGTTCAGATATATTTGCCTGGCTTTCTTTTTGTTTTGACCAAGGTTTGAGGAGTCTATTGTACACAGAAGGCAGATTGTGTACCCTTTATCCACCATTTCTTTTCAGAAGGATTTTCTTTATTCACAAAAAGAGCTTCTTTCATCCCTCTTTCAAACCATTCCTTCTCCCTGTTTAAAATGGTGGACTATAGTCGGGACACAAGTTAGCTTGCTTCCTACAGTCATTAATGTTAATATTGTGTTGAACTCTCTATTATGTTTTTAATTAAAAGACAAGCGGATGAGGTCATAGTTCCTTGCGTGTTTACAGAAACACGTGGCTGCTCCGTGTTGTTGTCCGCTCCGGGAGAAGACGGATACACTTAAAATCACATCAGCAGCACGTTTTAACAAGGAGGGTTTCATAAGGAGCTTGAACGACGCTACTGCAATAATTTACAGCTCATCTACCTCAAAGTAAATGTAATGACGATGTAAAGTGTGATCGGGGTGCCTGATCGGCCCATTCTGCAGATCACCGATCACATGATTTTTGCTGTGATATGACCGATCATGATCATGATTGGAGCACCTCTAGTTTTGCTCCAAAATACAACAACATATTGATACTGGCAACACAGCAGCCATGGACGGAGAAGGTGGTGAATATTTTAATTCAGTCCCGAGATCCGATCGGGATCATTATAAGAAAAAACTGCATAAAATATGCGTGAGAGAGATGTCCGTTTAGCTTACCAGAATCCTATTGGCAAAATGACCACATACAGTGGCCAGAGGTATCGTATCCCAACATCTACAACTATATAATTCAATATTTAGGTATTGTTTGACACTATACACCCCCGTTCCTCAGGATTTCATAAAAAATATTCACCAACGTCCACAACTGCTGAGTCGCCAGTTTCAATATTTTGTTGTATTTGGGATCCTTGCACACACTGGAATATAGGCTATTCACCCTGATTTGTGTTTCCTGAGTTGGAGAGGAGTTAATTGTATCATTGACTAGCAGCGTCTATAGTTAGTACTATAAACACATAACCGCAAACTAACCTTGGTAGCTGCTCCTCTCTCCAGTAGACACTGCTAAACCTGTGACAAAGATGAACTCATATCTACTCCATAAAATTCACAAAATGATGTCAGCTGTGGGATGTACCTGGAACCAGACTGCTCCTCAGTGGTGGAACAGTAAAGCCTTGAATGGGATACTGCAGAGGAGAGTTGGGTGGAGCCACCAGCAGTGTGGACAATTCACCACGGGTTCTGTAGGGAACACATTTTTTGTTTTTGTGAATCCTCAACTGTTGTAAATAGATGTATTATATTTATAGGTAACAATCAGTAAGTCAACAAATCCACCCAAGGCAGTTGGTAGGAAGCTGGTAGAAAACTATTCAGGTTAACCACCCATAAAGTCAACTGCTGAAATACAAACAATGTTCCTGTATGTCTTCTCCATCATCAGACTGCAGTGCATGATGTGTACCTTTTCTTGTGCTTATCAAACTCTTCTTTTCTCCGCTGGAACACTTCGTCAAACTGGTCCTTAGGAATTTTGTCTTTGAGTTGCACCGAACCAGGCTGACACTTGCAAGGGCGCAATGATACAGGGGCTGACCTGGAGGAGAGGAGACATGGGTCTTAAATAGTTCAGATCTACTTTCTGAAAAGGACTTATTCACTTGAAGCCACAACAAAATTGACAGATAACGTGATCCTAAAATGCTTTGGAAAATATTGGCCTTTCTGTCGATGACTGATGCCACTGTGTACTAACAAATCACAAAACAAACAAGGTGAGGTAACATAAAGTGGGGTTTACCAGGGTGTGGCTGGATAGTTGACAGGAGCTGGAAAGCTGTACAATACAAAGTAGAAGATGGAAAGGAGGATGAGGATGCTGACAGACACCCATTTGGTATTTGTAGAGCAGGCCATCTGTGGACAAACAGTCACGTTCACTGCACCGTTTATTGTTCCAAGTTTACACGCCCTTAGTAAGTAAACCCTTTGTGCACTTGTTTTATGGTGGACTCTTCACGCCTGACTGTGCGACAGGTGTGTAGAAGGAAAGGAGGAAGTGTAGAGTGTGTGAGCGTTGCGTTTTCTAGTTGTCTGCTCTTGATGTGATCAGGAACTGCAAAACTGTTTTTAACCGAGTCAGGCCTGATTAATGCATTTTTTCCAATATACAAAAAACAATTACACTGCTGAAATGCAAACAATGTTCCTGTATGTCTTCTCCATCATCAGACTGCAGTGCATGATGTGGACTGCCTAATGAAAAAAACAAAAGGAACTTGTTCACATTTCTATATAAAACCACAAAATCAAGTATAAATATATCTCACAGTCAGTGCTCACTGATTTGTAGGTGCAGCCTTCTTTTGTTCAGGAAAGTCACTGCAGTCACTCAATAATAATATAATACCCTGGAACTACTACACTCAATGACCGCATTCTATAGAATGCAGTCACTCAACAAGGTGAGGTAACATAAAACAGGGTTTACCAGGGTGTGGCTGGAGGGTTGGAACGAGCTGGAAAGCTGTTCAATACAAAGTGGAAAGGAGGATAATTATACTGACAGACACCCGTTTGGTATTTGTAGAGCAGGACAAACAGGACAAACAGGACAAACAGTCATGTTCACTGCACCGTTTATTGTTCCAAGTTTACACGGCCTTAGTAAGTAAACACTTTGTGCACTTGTTTTATGGTGGACTCTTCACGCCTGACTGTGCGACAGGTGTGTAGAAGGAAAGGAGGAACTGTAGAGTGTGTGAGCGTTGTGTTTTCTAGTTGTCTGCTCTTGATGTGATCAGGAACTGCAAAACTGTTTTTAACCGAGTCAGGCCTGATTAAGGCATTTTTTCCATATACAAAAAACAATTACACAAACAACGTAATAGTACATGGCAAGTCCAGATTTCAGTATGTTGTATTAGCCCAGCTTCCTAGTTTTTTGTTCATTGTGTGGTTTTTGTTGTGTTTTGCATTTTTCCTATGTGCTGCAGAACAGGAACCTGCTGAAAACAGTTTGAAATGAGTCAAGCCTAGTGTTTTGAATTCATCTTTTTGTACATAAAATAAAACAAACTGAAATATAATTGTCTTAATGTCCATTATGAGATATAGAAGATATAGAAACTAAATTCAACCACTTTATTTAAGAATGGGGTCCATATAAAAAAAAACTCATAAAGACAAGCATATTAGGAGGCACTATATATAAAAAAATATGAATACAATTATAATGGTACATTCACATGGGCAGAAAAAAAGATTACTAGAATAATCAGATAACCCAGTAATAAGAATTATTGCTGTAAGTTAGCAAACTCAATAGAAATTATAATGAAAATATGTGACAAAATGTGCCAGTAAATCAATGTTTTGGAGTAACTGTGGAATTTGGAAGACAAAGTCCAGTGCAAAACCAGTTTTTTGGGATCAATTTCCTTGGATTTCCATATTTCAAGACACCATGATTCTAACGCACAATGAAACGCACCTTTGGATACTAAGTACTAGACAAGCATGAACTTGTAATAAATAAACTTGAATGCGATTTTTACTAGTTTGTACACAGATTCTTTGAAGTAGGTCCTCAGAGATAGTGGAAGTTATGGGGCTCCAACTAAATAAACAAACATGAACAAAAAATAGCCACTGATTTTACTTGAATCTTCTTACCTTTATGAGGCAAAAGTGCGTGGAGTTGTGTGAGTGTATTTCCCAGAATAGGACAAGTGAAATGAAGTGAGTTCTGCTTTAAATCAAATAGGCCCACAGCCCACTTGTTGCGGGTGCTACTAAGCAAAACAGTAACTTCAGACTCCAACATGCATTGGTGTTTCACCTGCATACATAATATAGATAGAGCGATGCAAGCTCGAGGGTCAGAACAGTTTCACAAATAACTCTTAATTTTTAATTCTTACCTTTTATTTGAGTTTGCTGCATGTTCATTTTCAAGCAGTGGTGGAAGTAACAATTAAGTTAAAAAGTAACTGTAGGGGTTCTGCAGTGGTGGCTGGGGATGCAAAATATAGGGGGGCTATTTGATGTGTTTTCGTTGGTTTTTTATGTCCAAAAGTGAATATTTTACATTGGACTGTATAAAATACACATTTTAAATACATATTTAAAACTGAATGAATGAAAGTAAACAAACTTGATTTCCACTATTAGGTAATTGGCAAATTATCGGCAATTGTTTTAGAGCCTCTTCAAACAACAACAAAACCAGTCTACAAATTCTATGGAATTCTAAGGAATGGTAGAAAAGGATTCAAGCAGGGGGCATCGTGGCAATGGTTTGAAAATGAGACGTTTCATCTGCCCTCACCTGGCCTTGGAGTCAGAAATTCTAATCTGGCTCCCTTCATTTTAGGCGAGAATCATTTCTATTTCCTCTGACCATACCTTCAGAGTGATAATGGCTTCTGAAAGCACTGAAAATGTTTTGATTTCAAAAAACATGTGTTACAGATATATTTGCCTGGCTTTCTTTTTGTTTTGACCAAGGTTTGAGGAGTCTATTGTACACAGAAGCAGATTTGTGTACCCTTTGTCCACCATTTCTTTTCAGAAGGATTTTCTTTATTCACAAAAAGAGTCTCTTTCATCCCTCTTCAAACATTCCTTCTCCCTGTTTAAAATGGTGGACTATAGTCGGGACACAAGTTAAGCTTGCTTCCTACAGTCATTTTAATGTTATATTATTGTTGAACCTCTAGATTATGTTTTTTAATTAAAAGACCAAGCGGATGAGGTCATAGTTCCTTGCGTGTTTAACAGAAACACGTGGCTGCTACCGTGTTGTTTGCCGCTCACGGGTAGAAGACCGGATCTACATTAAAATCACATCAGAGCAACGTTTTTAACAAGGAGGGTTTCATAAGGAGCTTTGAACACGACGATAACAAGCAATAATTTACAGCTCATCTCACCTCTAAAGTAAATGTAATCGACGATTGTAAAGTGTGATCGAGGCTCTGTGCCGATGGCCGCATTCTGCAGCCATCATCACCGATCACATGATTTTTGCTGTGGATATTAACCTCAGACCTCATGATCATGATTGCGATGCAGCACTCTAGTTTATATTATGGTCTCCAGATAAGAACAACCATATTGAATACTTGTAGTCAAACTAGCACGCCATGGAACCGGAGAAGGTGGTCGAATAATTTTAATTCACTCCCGAGATTCCGAATGGGGCATCATTATAGAAAAAACTGCATAAATAGCGGTGAGAGAATTGTCGTTAAGCTTACCAGAATCCTATTGGCAAAATGACGCACATACAGTGGCCAGAGGAGCGTAATTCCGTAAACATCTACCAACTATCTAATTCAATATTTAAGGCTATTGTTCGACACCTATATTAGCCCCCACGTTCCTCAGGATTTTCATTAAAAATATTCACACAACGTCCACAACTGCTGTGTCGCCAGTGTTTCTAATATTTGGTTTTTGAGATCCGTTGCAAACGACACTGAGAATCACTTGGCCAGTATTCACGCTCCTGATTCTGTGTTTACTACTGCAGTTGGAGAGGAAGTTTAGTATTTTATCATGTGACTAGTCAGCTGTCTATAGTTTAGTTAGACTATTATAACAACCTATAACCGCATAATAAACCTTTGTAGCTACTCCCCTCTACCAGTAGACACTGCTAAACCGGATTCTGTGACAAAGATGTAATTTATATTTACTCCATAATAAATTTCACGAATATAGATGTCAGCTAGTGGATGTACCTGGAACACAGAACTATGGCTCACTAGACATAGTGTTGGTGGACAGTAAAGCCTTGAATGGGATACACTGCAGAGGAGTAAGTTGCTGTGTGGAACGCCACCAGCTAGTTGTGGAACAAGTTAACCATACTGGAGTGTCTGTACGCAGGAAACGATTTCTGTTTTCTCAATTGATAGTGAATCCTCAACTGTTGCTAAAAGTGTTAATAGATTGTATTGACAATTGATGTGTTATATTAGGTAACTAAATCAGTAAGTCAGCAAATCTTGCTACGCCTAGATGAGCAGTTGTGGTTAGGGGAGAGCTGGTAGAGACTATTTCAGGTTAATACATCACATTAAAGGTCAACGTGCTGAATATGCCAAGACAATTTTCCTGATGTCTTCTTCCATATCATTTCAGACTTGGCAGATGCATAGCATGTGTACCTTTTCCTTGTTGCTTATCAAACTCATTCTTTCTCCGCTGGAACACTTCGTCAAACTGGTCCTTAGGAATTTTGTCTTTGAGTTGCACCGAACCAGGCTGAATCTTGCAAGGGCGGCAATGATACGGGGGCTTGACCTGGAGGAGAGAGACATGGGTCTTAAATAGTTCAGATCTACTTTCTGAAAAGGACTTATTCACTTGAAGCCACAACAAAATTGACGCTAGATAACGTGATAGCTAGTGTAAATGCTGTTGTTAAAAGCCTTGGATTGTCCTTGTCTGTCGGATTTGACTGATGCCACTGCCAGTCGTAATAACAAATCACAAAACAAACTAGAAACTGCAATGGCAGGAAGCCATTGCGAGTGCCTGCCTAATGGAAAAAAACAAAAAGGAACTTGTTCAAATGTTCCATATAAGATGTGTAAGCTAGCTAGAAATCAGAGTTATGTTTGTGATTAGTGTCTCACAGTCAGGGTGTGGCGTCTCACGTTGTGATGTTTTGTGAGGGGCATGCGTTCTTTTGGTTTGCGCAGGATAAGTCAAGGCTGTCCCGCAGCGAGTCACAGCCCCCCAGCCCCCCCTCATCATGACAGACTCCCCCATCACCAATCACTCACTGCACTGTCACTTTCTGCACTACAACTGTAAATTTAACTGTAATTCTTGCGTACATAGTAATGCCTATTTTTATTTGATACTATAGTAATTTTAAATTGTTTCTTAATGCATGCCCTTTGGGTTGAATATTTGTTGTTCTTATTATTGATCAGAGTTTTATGTTGCACCTTAATGCTGAGACAAGTTCCTATGTTTGTGAATTCCGTTCATTGACAATGGCAATCCAAGAAAACAAAACAGACCGCGACACATTAAGCACAAATGAGCAGAACTGCCAGTCGACTTTGCAGCTTCACCGCACAGACACCGTAGCTCTTGTCCATAAAACTTGGATGACTTTTGATGCCCCGCTCCTGTAGATATTTGTCACCAAATTTAAAGCTTGGTTGAGCCGACGCCCAAGGAGGAGTTTGCTTAAAGTGTCAAGTGAAAAATCTTGGTCATTTGAGAGATTTGGCACTGGACCCATTCGGACAACATGGGAGGTTGCAGTCATCGCTACGGCGACACTGTACAAAATATGACTTTGGCCCCCGGACTTTTTTGATCGTTATGCCAAAATAGAGTGTTGTGCAAAATTTCATGTCATTTGGAAAACTATATGGTGTAGAGGCCACGCTAAAGACCAAATGGGAGCCATTTTGTTAAATGGTGAAATATTTAGATTTGTGGGACAAATTTGCGAGCTCTGCCGTAGAGACACCGTAAATGGTATAATAACAATTTGGATAACTTTTGATAACCCACTCCTGAAGATGATATTCCCCAAATTTGAGCTTGATCGGGCCATCGCCCGAGGAGGAGTTCGTTAAAGTGTGAAGCGTAAAAATGTCAGCAATTTGGCGATTTCCCCATTAGGATAACATGGGATGTTTCTGTCATCGCTACGGCTAAACCGTAAAAAATATGGCATAAGTCTGATTAGCTTTTTTGATCCGGGACGGCCAAAATAGAATTTTTGGGCCAAATTTTGGAACATTTTCGTACAAGTAAATTTTTTCTCTCCATGTTAATTTAAATGTCACTCTGTAGGGGGCGCTATCGCGTCGATTTCTCTTTTTTCACAATGAACAGGTCCAAGCTTGAAAGTTTAACAACTGATTCAAATTTGGTCCACATCGGGCCCGTTTTGCGCAAATGGGAGCAATGTTAAAAATTTGCTAAATTTCAAAATGCGTTGTCCAACTTTGCAGCTGCGCCGCACGTAGACCGTCAAAGTTATTCAAAACATTTGGAAAACTTTAGATGCCCCACTTGTCTAGAGGATGTACACTGATTTCGCTTCGTCCATTCACTCATCGTTGACTATTTTTGTCATAGCAGGAGTAAGTATGCTCTGACATCGGCGTTTACCCTGGTTGTGCCAGGGGCGACATTGGGATGCAGCGGCTGTCAACAATGAGTGAATGGGCGAAATTGTTGACTATTTTTGTGCTATTGCAGGAGTAAGTATGCATGACCGATGCCTTTGGCAACAGCGTTTACACTGGTTATTGCCAGGGGCGACTAGGTGATCGCCACGGCAATCGCCACTGGCGACGGGGTGCAGCGCGCATGTCCTGCAACGCGGCCAAAGCCCTACGCCCTGTTGGGGCTCGGGCCTAATAAAATACCCTGGAACTACCAGTGACCGCTTTCTATGGAATGCAGTCACTCAATAATAAAATACACAAGAACATATAGTGACATATAGTGACTCAACAAGGTGAGGTAACATAAAACAGGGTTTACCAGGGTGTGGCTGGAGGGTTGGAACGAGCTGGAAAGCTGTTCAATACAAAGTGGAAAGGAGGATAATTATGCGGACAGACACCCGTTTGGTATTTGTAGAGCAGGACAAACAGGACAAACAGGACAAACAGTCACGTTCACTGCACCGTTTAGGCAAGGCAAGGCAAGGCAAGTTTATTTGTAGAGCACAATTCGTACACAAGGCAATTCAAAGTGCTTCGCACAACAGGAAAAAATGCATTAAAATCACAAAGACATGACAGAAATCACAATCTTAGTTCAAGACATAAAAGAGAAGAGTGCAAAGAAAATCATTTCAGTCATATGCACAGGCAGAAAAAAAGATTACTAGAATAATCAGATAACCCAGTAATAAGAATTATTGCTGTAAGTTTGCAAACTCAAAAGAAATTATAATGAAAATATGTGACAAAATGTGCCAGTAAATCAATGTTTTGGAGTAACTGTGGAATTTGGAAGACAAAGTCCAGTGCAAAACCAGTTTTTTGGGATCAATTTCCTTGTCAAAACCAGATCAAGAAAAGAAACGACATTGGATCTAGTCTAACAGCATGAACTTGTATAATATAAGTTGAATGGATTTTTACAGTTGTACACAGATTCTTTGAATAGGTCCTCAGAGATAGTGGAAGTTATGGGGGCTCCAACTAATAAACAAACATGAACAAAAAATAGCCACTGTATTTACTTGAATCTTCTTACCTTTATGAGGCAAAAGTGCGTGGAGTGTGTGAGTGTATTTCCCAGAATAGGACAAGTGAAATGAAGTGAGTTCTGCTTTCTTCATCAAATAGGCCACAGCCCACTTTGTTGCTGGGTGCGACTAAGCAAAAACAGTAACTTCAGACTCCAACATGCATTGTGTTTCACCTGCATACAATAAGATAGAGGCGATGCAAGCTCGAGGGTCAGAACAGTTTCACAAATAACTCTTAATTTTTAATTCTTACCTTTTTGAGGTTTGCTGCATGTTCATTTTCAAGCAGTGGTGGAAAGTAACAATTAAGTTGAAAAAGTACTGTAGGGGTCTGCAGTGGTGGCTGGGGATGCAAAATATAGGGGGGCTAATTGATGTGTTTTCGTTGGTTTTTTTATGTCCAAAAGTGAATATTTTACATTGACTGTATAAATACGCATTTTAAATACACATTTACGACTGAATGAATGAAGTAAACAAACTTGATTTCCACTTTTGGTAATGGCAATACTGTGACTTAGAGCAGGGGTCTCCAATTACATTTTCCAGGAGGCCAGATTTTTCAAAGGGCTGAGGTCCGGGGCCGGACTACAAAATCCAACCACAATTTTATGTTTTATCTCTATAAGATCCACAAACAACTCACAGTGGCACAATTCAACAACAGAAATCAACACAGGACTTTACTTTAAGAGAAGTAAAAATATCATAACAATATTACATTACTAAAGCAGGACTAAAGCGGGACTAAAACAGGACTAAAGCAGGTCAAAAGCAGGACTAAAGCAGGACTAAAGTAAGACTAAAACAGGTCATGAGGACTGGAACAGGACTGGAACAGGACTGGAACAGGAGGACTGGAACAGGAACTAGAACAGGACTAGAACTAGGACTAGAACAGGACTAAAGCAGGACTAAAGCAGGACTAAAGCGGGTCTAAAGCAGGTCTAAAACAGGTCTAAAACAGGACTAAAACAGGTCTAAAACAGGACTAAAGATTGACTAAAACAGGTCAAAAACAGGCGTCTTCTGTGGCCACTCCTATTCTTGAGACCACTCCTATTTAAGCTTCTTTCCCAGCCTCAGTCGCCCATTTGCCTGAGGAAGGCCTAGTGGCAGAAACGTTGCCTCTTCACATGTAAATAAATTTACCTTGCAAGTAAGACAGTGTGCGGGATCTTTTCTCTCAGTGTATCCAGTGTTACGCATGCCTTTTCCAACGCACCTGCTACAGAATTTGATGTGCAAAGCACCATCTTCACGTTGACATCATTTAAAAAAAAAATTATTAGGACAAAGATACGCACATAATTTTTTATTTAGCTACAACAAACAAGTAGACGCTAACACGTTTCAGCATGCAGCCTTCCTCAGAGCGCTTACAGTCTATTGTGGTCTACTCGAGGCTCAGTTAATTGGGTTAATCATTGTTGTATGTCTTGTTGTCACAACCAACACATCCAGTTAGCCCAAAACACATTTAAAACTAAAGTCATCATTTGGTCCATTTTAGTCAGGGCTCAGAGACATAAGGGATAGAGACACCCTTTCTTCTTGCTTCTGTTTCCCTTTTGTCCCTTTTGTCCTGCTTTTTGGTTCTTTTCACTTTGTTCAGAGCCCAAGTCGGGTATCCACAGGCTGAGAGAGCATTCCGGACGTGTGTTCCCTCTTTCCTCTTGCCCTCCGAGCTGGTGGGCACCTCTTGTGCTCTGTGTTGTAGTGTTCTGATCACCTCCAGCTTGTGCTGTAGTGGGTGGTTAGAGCCAAAGAGCAGGTACTGGTCAGTGTGTGTGGGTTTCCTATATACTTCTATCTGGAGCTTCCCGTCTTCTCCTCTGATAGTGGAACAATCATCAGAAAGGCCAAGCGGTTCTCCTTTGCATCTTCTCTTGTAAACCTGATCTGCGGGTCCACTGCATTGATGTGCTCTGAGAAGACTTCCAGCTCTTGTTTCTTAATTGTCACAAAAAGTGTCATCCATGTAACGGTCCCAAAGACTTGGAGCAATGCCTGAAAAGGAGGTCAGTGCCTTCTTCTCAAAATGCTCCATGTACAAGTTGGCCACTATGAGAAGAGACGGGCGAGTCTGATGGTTTCTTATGATGTTGTGTCCCTCTTCACCTGCATCCCGACCTCGGAGGCAGTAGCAGCGGTTAGGAACGAGACTGCAGGAAGACACCACCTTACAGGAAAGGACCAAACTGACACCTGAACACATCTGCAAACTACTAGACATCTGCCTTAACACCACATACTTTCAATTCCGGGGACATTTTTACAGACAGATCCACGGCTGTGCCATGGGCTCGCCCGTCTCTCGCATAGTGGCCAACGTGTACATGGAGCATTTTGAGAAGAAGGCACTCTATGTATGGCACCGCTCTGCAACCCCCCAATCTGAGTATTTCAAGGTATTTTTGAGCAATAAAAACACCAGTCGTGGATGCTAGATAGATCAGGTTTAATGTCATCCTGTGGAACATTCCAGCCAAACAATAACATCTTCCTCAAGCAGGTGGTACACCTTCGACTAAAAAGTCCTTTAAATATTTCAAGTATATGAAAACAAACATGGCAACTTGCTAAAACAAAGAAAAAAAGAGTGTGGTTCCTTAAAAAAACAGGTCTTCGAGATCACCAATGTCGCCTCCTCAAAAACTATAAACTTGAAAGGAGATATTGTATTTTTTATTTTATTTTGGTCTAACCAATATTGTTTTTGCCCTAAAGGGCCTACTGTTTAAGTGCTGTTAAAACCATGAAGGCACAGTATGCAACATTTTGGAGGTGGAACGTCACTTGCATCTTTCCATGGAAATAGCCAGCTCACAGTAAAGACAGTTTGTATACATTTTAATGCAACAAAACCATCCAATATGAAAAAATATTATATAAAATTATCTACAAAGGACGCGTACTTTCAGTGTTGTATTGACAATTGTCATGTGATGTTATTTAGTCATTATAAAATGGCAGTCATTGCCAGGAGAAGGCACCAGATAGCCAAAATGTCTTTATTTAAATTTAGAAACGTTAATTTTTTTGTGCCACTCTCATTTCAGAATTAGCATTGTCTTATTTAGTGCTGGTTGATATGTTACAGAAATTGTGAAAGATTTGGTTTTGATTTTAAGTATGTAAGGTTTTGATTTCAACCTTCATACATTTGACCAATCTGTTTCCCCAGATACGAGATAAACAAGTTCAAATCAATATAGCAATTTTAATGCAGATTTTTTCTTAATTACAAAAACATTGAACATGTACTAACTTTTTATGTTGTAATTTGGTGCTTTGTTTCTCAAGACAATTCTCCAATCAGAAAGCAGAATGAGCCTCACATGAGTCTCTCATTTGAGTTGCCAGTTCCTACGCCTAAATCCAGTTCAAAACCTAGCAAAGCCTGGCACCTGCAGCCACTCATGAATCAGTGCAAGTGCAGTTTGTGAAACATGTGTCTATCTGCAGGTTAAGGCTCTGGAAACATAGGTTCAGTTGTGATGGTAGTATATTTATTTCAACCAGTAAGAGCACACAGTTATTATGTTGGCAGTATTAAGTGTACATCAATTGTGAAGTTGAGATAAAAATCAATCTAAGTTTACAAACATTTTATTAATTCATATTACATTTTAAAGCTACATTATTGTGACAGGAGAATTCATCTATTGTTATCTATTGAACTGCTTCCTAACTTTCACAAACCCTTAGGCACATTGTTATTCTTCACATGCACGGATTTTGGGGCGCATGCTTGACTTAAAACAGCTTTTTTACACAGCGAAGTGAAATTGGGGTGGGCCAAAACACAGTCCATTTTAGCTCTTCTTCTGGCTCTTATTTCTGGGTTTGTAATAGATAAAATACTGTATTATGCAGACAGCATGCAGCGGTCTGGTTTTTATAAAAGTGCTGCTTTTGCAATATACTGGCAAAAATAATCCTTATAAAGTAAGGTGACCCAGCTTAGCGGTCCAGCTTCATTTTAAAGCAGCAGCTCTTGTCTCATACTGGTCAGGAGCCCACCGCTGGGCTGAAGAATGAGTCAGGCAGTGTCTTTGCATGCTCCACTAGATTGTATGAATCTCTGATGTCTGCCAGGCCGAACCAGAACACTGTCCATGAACCATTGGCAAAGCTGCCGTCACATTGTTTGAAGTACCTACACATGGACAAACAGAACACAGTAATGCATTTTTATGAGAAACAGACACTCGCTTCTGGATTTGACTGCAGCCTGACTTACCAGGGGTTGATCTTGTTATTTGCTCGGGATCTCCAGAACAGTTTGCCCAAGTCCTGTCTGATACACTCCCACAAGATGTGGCTAGTGCCCTGGCCCTGTTTACTGCCACTGATCACAAACTTGTCCAGATAAGGAGTACCGCCATTAACAGGCTCCATTGTGACGACTGCAGCTGCGCTGTATCTGGAAACAAAAACATTCATAGGAGATACAAATAAATCAATCATCTAATGACTTAAACTATTCAATGCGGAGAGTTCAGGAAATCTCTCTGGAATTACAGAGGCAATGTACTAAATTAGCACTTTTAGATACATGCATATAATACAGTTTGCAATCTTTTCGATACTGTTGTTCAGTTGATTGACATGGGGTTTTCGATCTGTAGCCAATTACTTACTCCTTGTATATATAACCTACATTTAATTTGAATAAGCAACCAGTCCTCAAAAGCTGAGAACCTGTAAACACTGCCACAGTTTTAAAAGTTAGGAAGCACACCTGAAATCATCATAAAAAAAACAAAAAAACCCCAAGACAGTCAAGTAAATTGCCGCTCCATTTGGACCTCATGAATATGGGCCCAGTACAGGGGTCTCCAAAAGGCGGACCGCGGGCCAGATCCAGACCCCGAAGCAATTTGGTCTGGCCCGCGGCCCAGTTTCCCATAATTAAAAATATATTATTTCATTTTTTCCTGCAGCGAGCCGCACTGCACCACATCCATAGCACTCTGTGCTGCTTTGCTGCAGCTCCACCGCTGGTCACAGCGGGCCAGAGAGCCCCGGTTCATCTGAAACTCTGCTCTGTCAAAGCACAAACGTGTGATGCTGCAGACACAGTAAATGGCAGCTTCACTGATGATTTGGTGTAAATGTCACATGCGTAAGGACAGTGTGCTCCGCGTGTTTGGAAGTCTGCACGTTAACAAGGAACATTACTCGCCGTGGCAAGGCAGTCTCATCCTGGGACATGTGCACTTTTGCTTTAGGCACGTCTAAATTAATAAACTAATTTCTCCGTGAATATGTGTCGGATTGTGATAAAACACACATCATTTTACAATACAACAATAGAACAATAGGCCCATCCCAGTTTCAATGGGCCATTAGCAGGAGGTCCCGCCCTGTGGGCAGGGCTCTCACAGATTAGGATAAAAACAGGAGTTTTCAGACTTGTTTCTCTGATTGAGAATGACTCTTGGATGAGAGTTGAAACGTTTAATTTTCCAGAGTCCAGATGACTACAACTGAATCTTTTTCTACAACACATCATTTTACAGTTTAACGTGACTATGGAGGCAAAGGAAAGATAAAATACATGATTTCTCAGGTGCAGATCCGTTGTCACCAGTTTAGTGCTTTCAGGAACATTTTCCCGTTGTCCATTTCATTACATTGTATAAATTTCAATGCTCACTTTGGGCTATTTTTAATAGACTGCTGCCGGTCAGAGAACTCCAAAAACATGCATGATACTGTGCATGTGGCCTAATGACAGCTGCGTCTGTTCTTCTGAACTAAATACAAAGTGAGCTTTTTTTGGCAGCTACTGTTGGCTACTACGTTTTAATATCATTTGAACCAAATGTTCTAATGACATTTATTTTAAAATAGTCCTGTTTTAGTCGTGCTTTAGACCTGCTTTAGACCTGCTTTAAACCTGCTTTAGTCCTGCTTTATAGTTTATCCATGTTTTTCTGGTAGATATGGTTTGTTTAGTCTTGGTTTAAACCTGGTCTTGTCCCAGTTCTGCTTTGCAGGTTTCTGGTAAATACTGGGTTTTAGTTCTTTTGTCCTGTTTTAGTAAAGTAATATTGTTATGATATTTTTACTTCTCTTAAAGTAAAGTCCTGTGTTGATTTCTGTTGTTGAATTGTGCTACTGTGAGTTGTTTGTGGATCTTATAGAGATAAAACATAAAATTGGGGTTGGATTTTGTAGTCTGGCCCCCGGACTTCAGCCCTTCAAAAAATCTGGCCTCCTGGAAAATATAATTGGAGACCCCTGGCCCAGTACATTGATCGACCTAAAGAACTTAAAAGGTGTCACATTCCATTATCAGCACTATTCAGAATAAGTGAAGAGAAAGCAGTGATCAAACATACATACCCTTCCGAGAGGTAGACTGTATGCAGACGTCCTGTCAATGACTCAATATAATCTTGGTTTAGTGTTTTTTCAAACGATGTGTTGATGAGTGCCAGCAAACGCTCCACATCAAGTTTATCTAAGGAACTGTACCTGGACAAGTGTGACAGATACAAAATTACAAAATAAGACCGTAAAACTCTGCAGATTTTTTTTTTGTCTAAAAGCTACTGGCTAACAACAATGAAATTAAACTAGATCTGCAAAATAAAATTAAAGCCTATTTAGTGTTATTCTGATTGTGACGCTAGTTTAGATAAAAAATATCAAACATTTTTAAAAGTAACAATAGACAAAATGTTTAAAATAAATCAAAAAAAGGCCTTTAAGTACTGCAGAGACATGAGAGACGTTTCTGATAAGTGCTAATTAGAATGCTTATGTTGGCAGAGTGAAGCCCAGTTCAGTTGGGTAATAATAATAATAAGACTGACCCACGCCTCACAACTGCACACCTCTCCAATACAATGGGATGGAAAACAATGGACAGTGGGCTAACTTTACCAAGGGAGAAGAGTGGCACAACTGTCACTACCACAGGTCATGACCTTTTGAGTATAAAAGAGCTTCTCCACGTTATAAACCAAAATAAATTAGATAAAACTTGGATAAATTTAGATAAGTGTTTTTATACTTCTTACCTGTGTATAGGGTCTCCGTTTTTAAACAGAGTTCCTGACCCTGTGACAGAAGAACAGACCATATTACAATAACACAATTACCTGTAAAAAAAAAGTTTAAATGTTCACTTTATTTTGACTACGACTTTCTTCTTGTTAAATTATGAGTTTATTCTCATTAAGTTATGAGTTTATTCTCGTAGTGCCCCGCAATTCTTTTTAAAATTTGGGTTGGCCCTCATACTCCGTCGTACTTTTCAGAACATTATTGATTGTATTATTTATTAAACCAAGCTATATAAAAAAATATTTCACGGACCCAATTGGCTCAATCTAAAATGATTGTAATCCTGTAAGGAGGAAAAAAGGTTTGAGAGGGTGGCAAGAAAGTTATATTTTTCGTATTCTGAATTATGGTTATGTCTGTGCAAGTAATTGAGTTACTTTGGAGACCCATTTCAATTTTGACTATTTCAAATGGTCAATGATCATCTTGGGCTTTTTAGTTGTGAAGTCCACAGCTAATCCTCTGTCAGTTTGGACAGAAGTGGATGGTTTTTAAAATGGCAAAAAGTCTGGTTTTAATTAAAAAACAATAATCATATCACCTTTTGCCTTTTTAAATGACAATAACTATGAACAAACTCCTCCCCTCATGGCAGAATAAATTCTACTTCCTCAGAGCTTTTCTTACAGAATGGGGAGTGACCTCCAGATAGTAACTGAAATGTCTTGAGCAAAAAAAATATTAAAATAATTGAAACCCTTGACTACGAAGGAATATAAGGGCCAACCCAAATTTAAAAAATTGCGGGGCACTACGAGAATAAACTCATAATTTAATGAGAATAAACTGATAATATAACGAGAATAAACTCATAATTTAACAAGAATAAACTCGTAAATGAACGAGAATAAACTCGTAAATGAACGAGAATAAACTTGTAAATGAACGAGAATAAACACATAACTTAACGAGAATAAAGTCATACATTTATGAGAATAAAGTCATAGTCAAAATAAAGTTGATATTTAAACATTTAGGGGGCGGTGTCAATTTTCCGTTTCAAAGTGACGTGGACAATCCCCACAGCCAGGACGCAAACAAATGGGCTTGGATGAGTAAACAGCTTAGAACTACATAAAAACAAGACAGATCGCCACTGCAGTTTAGCAGCACCTTTCCTGTTACGCATCATTCACAAACTGTTGGATCAACCCTTTACTTTCTCCATGGTGTAGCCGTATTGGACCAGCCGTGCTCAGTGCCACAGCCGCCCGCAGACAGGGGGAGGAGCCTCGGTGTTATATTCACACATGCTCTGATCCTCTATTGCTTTGTTTCTCTTTATGGGACTTTGTGCATAATCACTGTTCTAACGTGCTCATTGTGGATGTTACTACGGCCCCTGTAGCGGCCCGAGGAGCCGTGCCCCTGTAGCGGCCCGAGGAGCCGTGCCCCTGTAGCGGCCTGAGGAGCCGTGCGCACTGGGAAGCCTCATTTTTACGCACCGATTCTAACCTTTTTGGCATCCCTTGGACAAACTTGGTAAAACACCCTGGACAGCATAGTGGTGGTTGTTGGTGATAATTTTTTGGGGCATGCACCAATTGTCTAGCTGAAGAAGATGGATGGCACCAATTGTGTTAGCGATGTTTTACGCACACATCGTCCATACAAGCCTCTTACATCCGAATAACACAACTACATCCTAACACACTCATGTAGCCCAGGCTGATAACTACAATGAGGGGATACTATAGCTAATAAAGACATATAGTACTCACATGGCCATGCATGAGCGCAGCTCCAACAACACACGTCCAACACCGGAGTACGTCATTTTACACACATATCCCAACTGTGAGGTGGCTTAAATTTGCCAAAAAATGAACACAAATTAAATTCCTTGATCCACAGAGGACTAATCCTCTAATTGCACACTGTCTCCAAATGTTTATAAGTTAGTCCAATACACAAGAGTTTATGGGTTTAGTCCCTGATCCCCAATTCTGCAGAACCCGTCCACAACGCCCCCAGGCCCGCAGTTCAGAGTCTGGACCACTGGCCCCAGGCCCGCGGTACAGGGTCTGGAGCTTATTGGCAAAAATCCTGCGGCTGTGGCTCTGAGCGCGGTCAGAGTCCTGACCTCCGCAACATAGACACCCTTCCACTTTTCAAATCCAGACTCAAAACTCACCTGTTCAGACAATCCTACACCACATAACTCAGTCACTCCAACCCTTAACCAGAAGGACATGGGGGAACTGCACTGGGGAAATGATTGTTTGTGATGTCTAAAAGGCTCGCATTATAAAATTCGATATCTATTGTGGGCTTTTGTGTTACCTTTTAACTCATCCAAGCCATTTTGACTGCAAATTTATACACGTTAATTTACGAGTTTATTCTCGTTAATTTATGAGTCTTGTTAAATGATGAGTTTATTCTCGTTAAATTATGAGTTTGGAGGACTTTATTCTGGCTTCGATCATAACCTCATAAAATTATGATTTTTTTTCTTGTTAAATTATGAGTTTATTCTCGTAGTGCCCCTTAATTTTTTTATTAGGGTTGGCTCTTATACTCAAAGAAATGCATAATAGTGTTTCTTTTTATGTTAATTTTATATACCGTATTTGCATTGAAGAATGCCTCCCTCAACCTGGGAACATGATTGAACAATATTTGTACATTGAGCCCTTGTGACCCGTTAGAAAAAAACGTATTTACTGTTAGTGCCCTTTTACTCCACTGTTTTGACGGCTGTAAAAAAATATAGTAGATCTGTTTCTTTTAAACTTTTCCCCTTAAATCAGCAGATCCATCCAGTTCTAACCAAACTTACATTATCTACTATATATTTTACAGCCGTAAAATATGTGGAGTAAAAGAGTACATCAGTACATATGGATAGCAAATTTGTAAATGCTTTAATGGGCATTACAACATTTCAAACTGATTTACAGTACAATATACAGTATGAGGGCAATTCAAGTGTGAAAAGTGACAACAAATGTGTTAAGAAATCTCCATGAACATTCAGTGTGTGGTGTTTGCTCTGCACCTTTGTGGCTGAACAGCTCGGTCAGCAGCGTGTCAGCAGATGTGATGACTGCAGAGGACTCGCTGGGCAGATGGTTGAGCAGTGTGGCTATAGACATCACTCTGCGCCGCTCCACGTCCAAAAGCCACTCTGCAGTGGACAGAGCCGGCAGGTCACTGGGCAGAGACACTGTGCCCAGCACCTGCGCACAAAGAGCCAGGTGAACAGGTCTTTTCCAAGGCTCACTCATAACAGTCTGCTCACTTCAATTTAATAAACATCAACAAATATTATATATACATTTTGTTCACTGTAATCCACATTATTGATATACAATGGCTTAATAACATAGACCCATTGACTTTTCAGGGTTTCTTTATTTATCGTCTCGATTGTAGAGATTTGGACTGAAGCCAGGAGTCAGGAGCATTAAAAAATAAACAAAATACACATAGAACATATATTACCACATATTACAATGTACAAGTCACTCAACAATGCACAATCAGTACATGTTTGTTGTTGTATTGAATAGACTGAGGAATGGAGGGGTTTTTATACTTGTTGCTTTTACATAAAGGAATTCTATATCTTCCAGACTGCCTGAGCTCACACTGAAGGTTGAGCATGAGTGGGATCTCCAATCTTACCTTTTCATGAAATGAGGACCAAAATAAATTTTGTCTGACTATGATGGAGAGGGTCACAGTACAGAGGCCTTTTATTGTGGAATTACTTAGAAAAAAGTTTTTCTGCAGTAGCGCTTTATGATACATTGTGCTTGTTTTATGTTCTTAAAAGTATGTTTTTGTTGACACACATCTTCTGGTTAGACACATTTATTGAAAGTGTAGAAAAAGATTCAGTTGTAGTCATCTGGACTCTGTTTTAGTAAAACAAAACGTTTCGACTCTCATCCAAGAGTCATTCGTAATCTGTGAAACAAGTCTGAAAACTCAGGTTTATATCCTACTCTGTGAAAGCCCTGCCCACAGGGCGGGACCCCTGATAATGGGCCATCAAAAACCAACTGGGATGAGTCTATTGTTCACTGACTTTGGCTCCCTCCTCCCTGAGTCCCTTTATTAGCATCAGAATGCCCCGGGCGCGTCTCCAGGGTTTCAGCAGACCATTATAAACAACTGGAAGGTTGAATCTTAAACCTCCATTACGATTTAAGGAAGGATTCTCTTTTTTTAACAAAGATGGCCTCCTTAACTCCTCTTTCAAACCATCTTTTTTCCCTGCTCAGAATCTCCACCTCACTGTCTTCAATAGAGTGGTTTGTGGCTTTGAGATGAAGATGTACAGCGCTCT
Source organism: Chaenogobius annularis (assembly GCA_015082035.1). Taxonomy (NCBI): domain Eukaryota; kingdom Metazoa; phylum Chordata; class Actinopteri; order Gobiiformes; family Gobiidae; genus Chaenogobius; species Chaenogobius annularis. The sequence goes on from BJKM01000230.1 coordinate 486,849, forward strand.
GGGGTCCTGAACTCGCGTGTCTTCTGTGCTGATAAAGCCTCTTGTGAAGTGGCTGTTTAGTCTCCCCTATGTACCGCTCTTTACAACTTTCTTCACTGCATTGGATAGAATACACTACATTGCTCTGTTTTTGTGTCGGCATCTTGTCCTTAGGGTGAACCAGTTTTTGTCTTAACGTGTTGCCTGGTTTGAAATAAACAGGGACTTTGTGTTGTCTAAAAATTCTATGCAGTTTTTCTGACAATCCCGAGACATAAGGGATAGAGACACCCCCTTTCTTCTTGGTTCTGTTTCCCTTTTGTCCCTTTTGTCCTGCTTTTTTGGTTCTCTTCACTTTGTTCAGAGCCCAAGTCGGGTATCCACAGACTGAGAGAGCATTCCGGACGTGTGTTCCCTCTTTCCTCTTGCCCTCTGAGCTGGTGGGCACCTCTTGTGCTCTGTGTTGTAGTGTTCTGATCACTCCCAGCTTGTGCTGTAGTGGGTGGTTAGAGCCAAAGAGCAGGTACTGATCTGTGTGTGTGGGTTTCTTATATATTTCTATCTGGAGCTTCCCATCCTCTCCTCTGATAATGGAACAATCAAGAAAGGCCAAGCGATTCTCCTTTGCATCTTCTCTTGTAAACCTGATATGCGGGTCCACTGCATTGATGTGCTCTAAGAAGGCTTCCAGCTCTTGTTTCTTAATTGTCACAAAAGTGTCATCCATGTAACGGTTCCAAAGACTTGGAGCAATGCCTGAAAAGGAGGTCAGTGCCTACTACTAAACCAGGCCTCACATTAAGACAAAAAACTGGTTCACCCTAAGGACAAGATGCAGACACAAAAACAGAGCAATGTAGTGTATTGTATTGTAGAAAAAGATTCAGTTGTAGTCATCTGGACTCTGTTTTAGAAAAACAAAACGTTTCGACTCTCATCCAAGAGTAATTCTCAAACTGTGAAACAAGTCTGAAAACTCAGGTTTATATCCTACTCTGTGAAAGCCCTGCCCACAGGGCGGGACCCCTGATAATGGGCCATCGAAACCAACTGGGATGAGTCTATTGTTCACTGACTTTGGCTCCCTCCTCCCTGAGTCCCTTTATTAGCATCAGAATGCCCTTGCGTCTCCAGGGTTTCAGCAAACCATTATAAACAACCGGACAGTTGAATCTTAAACCTCCATTACGATTTAAGGAAGGATTCTCTTTTTCAACAAAGTAGAAAGCGCTGAATTCAGCGCAAAAAAGCGCTGAATTTCTGCTTCTACCACTGTTTTCTTAGACTGAACTAAAACCAGACTTTCCTCAGGGCGCCTCATGCACAGCATGGCTTCACTTTTCTCTCTCCAGAATTCAGCCAAAGTGCAGCTGTTGTTCTGACACAACAAATGTGTAGCATAACAGACAGAAAGCCCATTTTGATGATAAAAACACAACAGTGAGTGTGGCTGGCAGCGGGTGTAAAGGACACGAGTGGGTGTGTTCATCATCAGAATCAGAATAGGTTTATTGCCATTGTCAATGAATAGAATTCACAAACATAGGAACTTGTTTCGGCATTAAGGTGCAACATAAAACACTGATCAATAATAACAACAACATATATGAAATAAAAAAGGGCATGCATTAAGAAACAATTTAAAAGGACTATAGTATAAAATGAAAAAAATAGGCATTACTATGTACACGAGAATTACAGTTTAGGGCTGCAACGATTACTCGAGTAAATCGAATAATTCGATTACAAAAAAGCTTCGATTATTATTTTACTGCTTCGATGATTCGTTTAATTTACATATTTAATCAAAAACACGTGAATCTGTGGCGCGCGGAGCGCACGGAACGACTTGTGGCGCTTTTTGTTTCACACGGAGCTTGTTCCGCTCTGACGAAGGCGCGACAAGAAGAGAGCGGCGCGTTTTAAAGAGTTTTAAAGAGTTTTGATGAGTGAAAGAGCCATGGATCTATTATAATAATCCCGAGCTGCAACTCTAAACACCGCATCTAGCTCCGCCCACCCGAGCCCCCGCGCCTTTCGACACGCCACCGCGGACCCCCGCGCTCCCCCACTCAACAACTCTGCTTCCCAGTCACAGTCGTACTTTTAAACAGCCAATGCACATGGAAACAGCACGGAGGACCGGTTATGTTAGAATAATCTGTTGTGAAACAGAAAGTCCGAGACGCGGAGGCCAAAGTGACCGGCACACGAGCCAAAACGGCAAAACGCAAAATGCTCAAAATGCTCAAAACGCCAGGACACTGGTCCCACCCAACATAACGTTTAACAAATATCTTATTTTAAGTGATGTGACAGAGCGACTGTAACTGTTTACAATCTATGACAAGTTAATTAGTCCTTTATATATATCCTTTCTATACAAAACAGAAACAGTTTGGACTGAAGTGAAATGTTGCTGTTTTGGGGACAAATTTATATGAAATTAAGAATAAAATGTGTTATTTTAAGCAGAAATTCCTTATTTTGTATTTGTTTGTTAATATGAACTATAACGTTTATCTAAAAAATGATTTAAAATGCGTTTAAATGGTTTACTGAATGTACAAAAAAATTAACCGATTACTCGATTAATCGAAGGAAAGAATCGATAGATTACTCGATTACTAAAATAATCGATAGCTGCAGCCCTATTACAGTTAAATTTACAGTTGTGAGTGCAGAAAGTGACAGTGCAAGTGAGTGATTGACTGAATTGTAGTGAAAGTGACAGGTGCTTAGAAGTGTTCAAAGAGTCCAACTCCAGAGGGAAAGAAACTATTTTTGTGGCGGGAGGTTCTGGTCCGGATGGACTGTAGCCTCCTGCCTGAGGAGAGTGGTTCAAATAGTCCATGTCCTGGGTGAGAGGGGTCAGCTGTGATCCGACCTGCTCGTCCCAGAGCCCTGTAGAAGTACATGTCCTGCAGAGATGGAAGTCTGCAGCCGATCACCTTCTCAGCAGAACGCACAATGCGCTGTAATCTCTGTTTGTCCCTGGCTGTGGCTCCAGCGTACCACACGGTGATGGAGGAGGTGAGGATGGACTCAATGATGGCCTTGTAAAACTGCACCTTCATCTGCGCTGGCAGTTTGGCTTTCCTAAGCTGCCGCAGGAAGTACATCCTCTGCTGGGCCTTCTTGAGGAAGCGGAAGAAGTCCACGGTGGTGATGAGGGAGTCTGTCATGGTGAGGGGGGGTTGCGGGGCTGTGACTTTCCTTAAGTCCACGATCATCTCCACTGTCTTTTGGGCGTTGAACTCCAGGTTCTGCACCAGGACACCAGCCGGTCCACCTCCCTCCTGACTCATCCCCGTCCGAGATGAACCCGATGAGGGTGGTGCCGTCCGCAAACTTGATCAGTTTTACGGAGTCGTGGCTGGAGGTGCAGCAGTTTTTGTACAGGGAGAAGAGCAGAGGAGAAAGTACACAGCCCTGTGAACATCCTGTGCTGATAGTCTGAGTGTCTGAGACATTCTTCCCCAGCAGCACGCACTGCCTCCGATCCGTCAGGAAGTCAGTGATCCACCTGCAGGTGGAGTCAGGCACGTTGAGCAGGGAGAGCATGTCCTGGAGCAGAGCAGGGAGGATGGTGTTGAATGCAGAGCTGAAGTCCACAAACAGGATCCTGGCATAGGTTTCTGGGGAGTCCAGATGCTGCAGGATGAAGTGGAGTGCCAGGTTGAAGGCGTCGTAGGCGAACTGCTGGGGGTCCAACAGGGAGGAGGTGAAGGACTTGAGGTGGGGCAAATGACTTCATGACTACAGACGTCAGCGTTGTTGTGTGCGCTGCAGATACGCCAATGTAGATGAATAAAAGTGTTGAATATTGTCCCACTTTACTGCATTATGTTACTTAACATCTAGTGTATATAAGATTAAGTGCAGAGGAGTGTAAAAGCAGAGGAGAGGAGACGGAGGAGCGGGCTGTGTGCTCAGCAGAGATGCAGGCGGACTCAAAGAGCTAGTCCAGTTTCTAGGCTGCAACCACTGAGGTTAAAGAAGGAAATACACACACAAAAAAAAAAAATCATATTTTACATCTGTAACAAAGAAATATGACTTTATAGCCAGAAAGCCAGATTGTCATTCTTCTTTAGAAATAAAGCATGTTTTCCTCTTAATTGTAGAAAACAGTTAATCCAGGCTACATTTCTCTCAGTTCTAGATTATGGTTTATTACAGGAGAAGGATACAGAACTCACCACTGTGAATTATATTCTAAAGTAGAAGGGCAATCATTGGATGCACAAAGAGAACAGCACTGCCTTTTGTTTGTGTATAAAGCTCTAGTTGGCATTTTGCCTGATTATTTATCAAGTTTATTGCACATCAGATCAGGCATTCACAGTTTGAGGTCTCAGGACATTATTATTTTACAATCCCATCGTTTTAACACAGAGACAGGATAAAAGGCTTTCAGCAACTTTGTTCCCTCCCCGTGGAACTAAACACAGAGACTTTTTAAATTAAATCATTTTATGCCTTTTAATGATTTTAAAATAGCTCATGACAGATTATTTGTAACCCTGTCCGTCATAATGATGGACTGGAATTATGTTATGCAGCACCTCTGATTTCCAACTCCTCCAATCGAGACACAGGGTTCCAAGCTGCCTAGCTGCAGAATAAGGTGTTATAGGAAAAGCTTCTGCCATCCTTCTGAATAAATCGTAGCTATTTTTCCTGCAATTTTAAGGGATTTATTTACTAATGTAGTTTATTCACATGTGATTCTGCGAGCCAACGGGAATGTCTGAATGTTTGATTATGTGTCTGTCATGTTAGTGTCTTAAATGTGTTGATGACAAACCTGAAAACTGCAGCAAAACAAACCAAAAAAACTCCTCTGAACTGAATCCCTAACACGGCCCACATAGGCTGCCAGCTGACCGGGAAATCTCCCATGTCTCCCAACTGCCACTCTGCCATAGTCTAATACTTCGCTGATATAAATCAAATGGGTGTCAATCATTTTTGTCATCAATACTGTGTGGCGTTTTCATTGGGATGATGAAAAGAAAAATGTATACAGTATTGATGCATTTGTACAAGACGTCAATATGGAGGACATGTGTTGTACCTTGTGTAGGTGGCAGTGTAGGCCTCCACATTTGTTGAGAAACATGACTTTGTGCGGCTGCAAAACTCTGGAAATAGCCACAGTCACTTCAGTGGAGTCCATCATGACAGAGTGCTGCTGCTCGTCTCTCCCAACTGGGCAGACAATGGGGATGGTCCCACAGTCCAGACTCCACTGCAGAAGACCTGTGTCCACAACGATGGCCGGAGGAGCTCTGAGGGACAAAATATGATATTGTGTTTTTAAGGACCGGACAAATTGTGAACAAACCCTGTGTGTTAATAAATGTTTTAAAACTGAGCTGGAGGGCAAGTGAGAAGCAAGAATACTATCATTGTCTTTGCTGGTTAATGTGTTCTGGTTTAATGTGCATATCGCTGTAATAACTCATCCACAGGAAAGCACAAAGGAATTATCTCTGACAGTTAGAATGACTTTTATGACAATTATTAAAGTTAAAAATGAATATGGAAAACTTGTGGATCCTAACCATAGACTGTATAAATGAGTTGACAGTGCTAGCCTGCCATCTGCCTTGTTCCAGGTTTTAAAATAAAATACTAAAACAACACAATAAATCTTTTATAATCTAGTCTATAATCTAGTCATTTTCAGTCAACTGGTTGAAAATTGAAACCGGACTAAGTTTTGGCAGAGGTGAAAATACAAGAGCAAAGTGGTGACGCAATTGTTCAGTAAATAAAGTTCTATTCTCTGTTGCAAATTTCACCAGTATTTTTTTCTAGCTGCCCCACTCTCTGTGTGCTTACGTTGTGTCATTCCTAGTTTGTCCTCAGTCATCAGTTTTGCCTTTTTGAACAGTAAAAATAAGAGAGCTTCTTGTATGAGATGTTTTCTGTGAAGGTGCTTTGCTCACTGGGCTCCTCGCTGCAGAAGGATGGTTTGGGCTGAGAAGAAGGGCAGGACAGTGGCTGAGTGCTGGTGAAGGGCCTCTGTGAGCTGCTGGCTCCGCTCCACCAAAGTCTTACTGCCCTGAGGGCCAGCCACACTGTCCTCACTACCCGACCAGCCCATCACCACCACCGGCTTCATGTCCATCCTCTGCAGAAAAGACAGTCCAAACGCCAGACGCTGCACCATGTCTTTGCGGTCAAACACAGAGTTATCCACCTGCAAATAACGGTCAAAGAATATTATGAAGAGTGAAAGCGGTGCCATAAGATTAGAGCTAAGAGATAATATAGCATTATAATGTGTCCTATAATTATGATGACTTGTGCTCTCCATGAACTAAAGATGGCTGATTATAATGCATGCAAAAAATGTAAACATGCTATTAAAGGAGACATAATATGCTTTTTTTCCCAAGAAGAATTCAACTATAACATAAGTAGATCACCATTTTATATTATGTTCATTGTAAATTTCAATATTATTTAAAATGGCTTGATAACAGAAACAGATCCATTGACTTTCTGTTCAAAACTGCAGAATGGAAAAGCCCCACCTCTTCATAGTAACATAAAGCAAAGTAGCAGATTGTAATTTATATGTTTTACTTTGGAAAAGTGGCTATGACTCAAAATTAGGGAAGTCACAATATCAAACTGTACTGTTACAATAATTGTGCGAAAAACATATTTTAATTGATTATAGAGATGATTGAGAACAGTGAAATCTTTAATTTTCTTTTAATTTTACAAAATTGAATCTTCATGAAAGTTAAATGTTACAAAAATAGACAGTTCTTTACATTTAGTAGGTCTATTTTTTGGTCTATAGATTCTTCTAAAATTGACAGTTATTATATCTTGTTCTTACCATATATATTGTGACCTGAATAATCACTTATCAATTAACCTAATCCCTTGACATCCCTACTCAAAATGTAGGGCTGCAAAGATTAATTGACTAATCAAGAGTAGTGGAGTATAAAAAATAATCAACTATAATAATTTATAATCCGAATCATTAATTGGGCAATATAGACTCTATATCCCACGTCAAAAGGCCTTTTATAACAAAGCTAAAAAGCAGAGGGGCCCGAGCTTTCTCTGTGGTGAGGCCCAGGCTCTGGAACAGCCTTCGTCTGCATGTTAGATCTGCTGAGACACTAGAGCAATTTAATTCTTTATATAAACCGCACTTTTTCTCTCTGGTCCTTTCGCACAAATAACTTTTATGTAGTTGCAATTGAATGTATTTTATGTGTCCCTAATTTATTTTATTGCACTTGTCGGTACAGCTCTTTGGGTTTTTAAAATTGTAAGTGTGCTTTAGAAATAAACTTTGCCATCGTCATAACAAAGACAGCAATGTTATTAAATTATTATTATTATTTTTAATTATTGCTGATTTTCATCAATAACACACTTCAAGTCATTCATAATATTCTCTACCAAGAAGCCTTCTGTCACCATATTTCAACCTTTATTTGGTTGATAGTTTAAAAAGTCTGAATACAATACGGAAATAATGGTTTTGACCAGTTGACTAATCGTGACAGCTTATCAAAATGTATCTGTTTAAAAAAAAAAAAAAAAAAAAAAAATGTAAAAAAAAAAAAAAAAAAAAAAAAATCACAATACATGGATGTGGGCGGGGATTGGGGGTATGTGAAAACAGGCATTTTCTGAGCACTTGAGCCTCACAGGCAGGACAATACAAGATTAACTCAAACATGCAATAAACAAAATACAACTTTGAGTAAACCAATGATGAGGAAACACTGTTGTAACGAGGTTAAAATCACACTAAAGTTGATTTGGCATAATATGTCCCCTTTAAAAGAAGTCAGTACAAACAATCGGAACTTTTAATTACCAAGCAACATGCTTTTTGTGATGATACAAGACAGTTTGACGATTAAATGCCCTAAAAAGCACAGTGGCAATATATCTTAATAGATCCATGATGCCAACTCACAATATTCAAACTCTTCTAGCGTCACCTAGAGGCAAAACACAAAACCAAACCATTTCAAAGTTGAGATCCACAACTTGACTAAACGTGCGTAAGTCGTGCCTCCTCACCTCCAGCACGGCAAAGGCAGGAGACTGAGAGGAGGACGCTCTCTGGAACTGTGTCAGCCAGTACCGGGCCTCTCGCGGGTCTCCTCCAACTTCACTGAGGAAGGCTTTCACATCCCGGTAAATGAGATTCCGACTGACCGGTACATGTCGGTCTGTGGCAGAGAATAGTCCCAGCTGCTCTTGTGCTGCCGCGGCCGCCGGCTTTTGGCTCTTCGCGGTGTCGGAGCTCGCCTGCCGCCGCTGAGGCCCGGTGAAGACCCGCTGCCGGGGGCCGGGTGCCCAGGGCAGCACCAATGGACCCGGGTTTGACAGGTATTTCCCTGCAATAACCATAACTCGACAGCCAGACGAGCCGGTGTTCACGTTGGCCATGTTGACAGCTGTCGTAGCTCGCCGTGCAGCGTCTAAAAACCTCCGTCGACTAACAATTGATGGTTTTAGTTCCGGATACTCTAATCTCTAATCTATCTAATCTAGTTTCCAACTCTCAATCTGAGGTTTACTGCGAAATCAGGGAAGTTAAGACACTTTTTGGTAATTTGCCTGGGACAATCATTTTAAGAAATGTTTGTGACGTGCAGTGTGGTTTGTGCCTAGTGAAGCACTCGTTCTTTCAGAGTCAGATTTACCAAAGCGAATGAACCCAAAAGAGCACCTTAAACATAATTCGATTGACAACAGACAATGAGTTTTGCTATATATCTCATTTCAGCATTCTTTACACAAACATGTGACATATTTGATTTAAGGTCAACATTAATTCCAATTGAGCCACATTTCAGTCTATTTCAAGCCTAAATAAATACAAGTTTATGGTCTTACCTTTACATTTTGATAAACAGGATCGTAAATAAAACGAGTTCAAGAACGAAGAAGACAGCGCAACAGTCCACGGGCTCAGAAGTGCCCTCTGCCATGAGTCAGGCGTATTGTTTGCTTCACCGAGTGAACTTTTACTGCTGTTTTATAATGACTCTGCGAGCCGAAATACGTTTCAGAAATACATTTAATATATTATCCAGAATATGGAAGTACAGAGCACATCGTCATGGCTTTTATTTGTTATATAGAGAGACACACATTATCTGCACCGCACACAGCCATGCATTATACTGTTACGGGACATGCAGAAATTCTGACATTCTTAATTGAAAAAAATATTTTTCGATATTGGATTCAAGGGGAAAGGGGCTTTAAAATACATACAAGATGACAAATATTAACATGAATCATATTTTATAATTCAAATTTTTTCTCCCAAGATTGACAGGTGAGGCTCTGATTCCCCTGCCTCCCCTGAATGCACGTTACTAGGTACTAAGGACAGTTACCGATATTTCGGTATGAAACAGAAAATTAAACATATCATTTAATATTTTTGTCCCAGAGCGTTTGAAACGTCAGCTGGCAAACATTTTGGATAAGAGCTGTGTTCAGTGAGACACATTTTCAGATAAAATGAGCCGCACTTCAGCTTTTTGTGGACTACATTTTATATTTTCATAGTTTTATCTTCAACAAACAGGTACAATATTAAATGAGCACCTGAAAGTGCAATATTGACACCCTGCTTGAATGGGACACTGCAGATCTTTCTTCTCAGCAGATGACATAATGTGCAATGTTCTGTGTCCTCCACAGCAGATCAAACCAAGAGTTCAGAGCTGTTTTTGCTCCATCTTTATGTGTGCAGCCCTGAAACTATCTGGAACATTGTGCAAGGTGCTGCCTGAGGCCCAAAGACACTGGGAAAAGCCCCATGTGCCATGACTCCTGATGGAACAAGCAGCAGAAGAGTCATTGTACGCCCTATGCTTTTACTAACATTTCTGCTCTAACTGTGTGGACCATAGCATTATTTTCCAACAATTGGTCATGCATATGCAATATTATGTTATTAAACTGCCTTATATTTACAATATAATTATTTAGGAAATTAGAACCATCAAAATATCTGCTAATGATCAAGTCTGGTGGAGGTTAATTTTAGCTGAAAGGTGTGGTCAATTTATCTGAAGACTTTAAGGTAAAAAAAATCTTTAAAAAAAAAAGATAGGTTTGTGAGCCAGACTAAATTACATGTGTGGGGACACAGTTACAACATGTATTATACAACATTTCTGTAGATGTACATTCATTTTCTACTGAATTGTCAATCTTATCGTTTTTAAATATGAATTGTCTGCTAGTGCACTTTGGTCACTGTCCTGCTCTGCAGTCTGAATGTGATGCTTGGCCCCTCCCCTATAACTACCACCAGCCAAGCCAATTAAATGTCAAATATACCTGTCTTCACCTTAATCGACAGATTCCCGGGTTTCGACTTTTTCCCATTCAAAAGATATAATATTGAGTCCATTGTTTGCTCTGATGTTTGCAGAAGGCTCTTTGTATCTGCAGTTGTTGTCGCCATTTGATCACATCATGCTCCTGTTTTGGGCTTATCTGCGTCTGTCATCAAGCTGGACACATCGAGGACTCCCATGAGCCTCAGTAGCCCTGGGCCAGAGTTGTGACTGGAGACAGCGGGCAGTGCGGAGGTGCACGTACTGTATAATCTGCAGGAAGTGATTAAGGGCTGCACATCAAAGGCACAAATTCCACCCTCTCTCACCCCTCTAGCACTGGGAAATTTTGACAAAAAGATCTCAATCAAAATGTTTCATACCTTGTATCAAATCTTAGAGGGCAAAACATAGCCTGTATGTAAAATTTGATATCAAGATTAATGTATTTAGGGTTTTTTTTATATGCTCAGAGGAACCTTGCATGCCATTGTAACCTTAAGAAAAGTAGGTGAATAGATTTTTGGTTTGTGATTTCTTAGGAAGAAGTAAGATTGATGAAAGCAGGACTCATTAACTTTGACAAGGGCCAAATGTTGATGACCAGATCATCATCTCCAAGGGTGTAATGTTTTAGGGTTGTCTCCCATCAGCAGTGAACTAGAACGACAAAAATATTCCAATCGGGGAACAGGGGTGATACAGTTTGACCTGAGTGGTATCACAGCACCTCTTGCACAGTAAAAAAATCAGGTGATCATAATGCTGTGTTATATGTGAGTTTGAGTTGAACAGTTTTATAGTCAGCACCAGTAGAGGGCAGTGCACCGTTGAGCACCACTAGTGTCTACAGACAGTGCAGTGCACCGTTGAGACTGCACTGTCTGTAGACAGTAGTGGTGCTCAACTGCAGGAACTTGGCATTGCCATTGATAAATGTACAATTATGAAAATACAGTAAATAGGCTAGTGTTAAATAGTTGTTATAGTAATTTGAAGTGATCAGAAAAGCTGCTTTATTTGCCCTGTGGTGAAGTTGGATTGAGACAAGCTTTCAGGCTGTGCATTTGTATGGGGTCCTAATTGTTCACTGCTGAGCTTTTTTGGGGTGTGTGTGATATAAAGACAGACACTAAATACAAGACAAAAAGGGCAATGACTTCAGACAGACCTGACTGCATGAGCATTCAGTTTTGTTGATTGTAAACACTAACTTTAATTAAAGAAACATTTTATTTCAAGATGACTTTATTGATCCTTGTATTTCAGGGGGGGTATTTCACCCCCTTTAATGCTGCTGGGGCGAGTAGTTAGGTGCCCATCTCCAGTTCTTGACAAAGGGTTGGTCATGACTACCTGCAGGATTTGTCTATTGTGCACCCAAATACGAGGAGAATCATCATCAGAACCAACATCCAATGATCTATCACAGACATAATACTCAAACGAAGCATGTCCCACGTGGGCCGCCACAAAGCATTAACCAGCTCTGTCAAATGGAATCAAATGATGAAGGTTTGCGGATAAAAGTTTTACCATCTTTGATCATTCCACATGTCGCCTCACAATGGCACCCATCATAGCACTAATGGTAATTGTCAGAGGTGTAAAATGTTTGCATAATGCAGGATTATTTGTGTGTGTGTTTGAAGACAGCTTGTGGGCACATGGCTTTGGCAGGCCACAAATCCACTAGGCTGTGCCACCCTGCTGCCGGTGCCACACAGACGGGCGGAGCACTGTGGTTGCCATGGGGTGGGCTAGCTCTGCGGCTGGGGGATGTGTTGAACGTGTGGGGTCAGACTAGATGTGTGTGTCCAACCATGATTAGAATGCCACTGTGCAGATTGAGAGGTAAACATGTTGCTGCACCATATACTTAGGAGCACTAGACTCAAGGATGGTGTCTGGTAACTTCTGTAAACACTGGCAGACCCACTCACAAACAGTTTGTTAAATTATTCAGAGCTGTATTTTGACTGGGTTGGATATGCTACTGGAATCATAGACGTCACTAAGGTTTGTACATAAAAGACACTTGTAATAATGACATAAAAAAGGAGATACAGTATTTCATGAAGCAAGTAACACATGAAGCAGGATTGGGTGAAGATGACTAGGCTTAGAATGAAAATGTTATTTAGTCAAGTCAAGTCTAGCATCTAAACCGTAATTTCAGACACCCACAAGGCATTATCCTTGGACCTTCATTTTTTCTTGTTTATATTAAAGATTATTCCAGACATGTCCCTGTCCGTGTCAAACATCCATCTACAGTAATAGTCCTTTCCACCATTTGCTTCTGGTCACTCACTAACAAGGATGTGCTGAATTGAGCCTGTGGCCAGACTTTACAACAGGAGCAGCTCCCGGTTCCCCCATGCCTTTAGGAACACTTTTGGACTGAGGTCAATACTGACCTACATCGGGCTCTGCAATGATGGAATTTTTGTCAAGCCTGTTTTTGCTGTTGCTGTTTTTTTTTCAATCTGTCCTCACAAACAAAACAACAACATATGGGAGTTATCTCATGGCTACAAATCAGTATTTTTACAGAGAGTATATAATGAATGTTCATCAATACACACTGGCCCTTGAATGTCTCAAAGGCCAACATGAACAGCATCATGGGAGGAACAGCTCCTTCACAAGGTGTACCAGGTAGAGTATGTATTGTAAAAAACAAAAAAACGTCATATTGTTACAGAGAAAATGTGGTCTTTTTCATACATTTTTCATGAAGCCACATGTTCACTGATTTAACAGTATCAAAACAGAACAGTATGACCCCCATTTTTGTAAAACAATGTTACAATTTTGTGGAATGATATTTATATATTATCATTATTAGTACACTGAACACCCATGTCTATTGTTTTTAGTGAGAACCTGGTGAAATTCCAAGACGAGGCGAATGGGGCAGGAAAAGGACGCAGGAAAAACACGCTGGAATTTTCTCCTCTTCTCAGATCTTCAGGGTTTCTCAGCAGCAATTACGCTCAAGTGTTACCAGATGCTCCTCACCATTGTCGGAGCAGAACCACGTATCTGCACAAAGTCAGTCTGTCTCCTGGTGAAGGGAACCACCCCCACCTTTATCAGTTTATTTTTGTTCAAATATGCCCACCACAGACTGCAGTAATGTTTTACAATAAAAAAGTAAAAATGTATGGAAAGTGTGGGAGACACTTTTGGACATTTTGACTCTTAGACTATTATGGAACTGGAGTGTAGTTTCTGAAATCACTTTAAAATGTAGGTTATAATTTAAGAAGTTTACTCTTACAATATTAACAACATTAAATAGATAACTTGTCAAGATGGAGTACAACACTATAAAATGTATTATTAAAAAGTAAAAGCTGCTAAGAGCTTCCTTTTTACATCTGGTATTGGGACTGCCAATGAAAATAACTAAAATAACACATTTACATTGTTTGGGATGTTGATTAATGTGTAATTCATTTCAAAGAATTAAATAAATCAAACTATGTTGTCTGAATACCCTGGGAAGAATTTAAAGTGAAGTTAAAGTAAACTAACTTGAGTTGATGTAACTAAGTACAACCCACCCCTGCTCAGAACTCAAGTATAAGCTGATTTCAGAAACTACATAAAACATTTCCAAAATTACTCAAACAAACATAAGATTTTTCTTCCACGCAGTTACTCTTAAATAAGTATTTATTTATTTAGTTTTTATTAAGACAAATAATTGGCAATAACATTGACAGCTTGATGCTAACCATAAAGTGTTGCTTGCATTGATGTTCTGCAGCATTCGTGGAATACACATTTGATCAACCCTCAACCCATAAGCATAACTTCATTCAACTTTCTATTTAACACATCAGTCATGTTTGCCGCCATTGCATGCCACTCATTTACTCAACCCTCAGGTATATCATCTTTCTATTAAAAAACACTGGGAAGATGGGTGGTGTTTGAAAAGGGGAAACCATACACCACAAGTGGGTGCCTAGAGGGATTATGGGTATTTTTGGTCTTGCAGTCAATTTTAGTTTTCTGATTTGTTGGGATTTGGATAGAGAGCAGAAGCAGATTGAACTGCAGTGGTCTTGGTACAGTATGTCAGCCATGTTTCTCCCACGGTCTCCTGGGATGAGGTAATTGCAGCGGAAGACGTGCTACTAAGCTCCAGCCGTCTGCGCGGTTTGTCAGGGATCAGCGTCCAGCAATCTCCAACAATCAGTTCTGTGGAATCTTGCACATACTATATGAAAAAAACCTGACAAGCTAGGTCACCCACACCACCAACTTGTGACGGACTTTATGCCCTAGTTTTCATATTATTATACAATGTTGGAGAATTTGTTTAATTAAGGCTAAAAACGTCAGTGATAAATGCTAGCTTTGAAGTGGGTTAATTGAGGGACACCGCCAGGTTTGTTTTTGAAACTTTTGAATAAAAATGTAAAAAGGAGGTTAAATAAAAAGTTCTCTGAAAAGTGTTGTTTCTGATTTATACTTAAAAACTGTGAAAAACAAAATCATTTAATTTTAAACTAATTGCATGTATTTCTCACTCATACCCAATACATTCCTAGCATCCAAAAGCGTTTATAAGCACTTTTCCTAACTTTCAGTGACCAGATCGAGACAACAACAGCAACAACTAGCATGCTAACAGCCGCTTTGCAGAGTATAAAATGTTCCATAATTAGGTGCAGAGAGCGCACAATGAACTCATTTACACCCAGATAAGATGCTTTTTTAATGTATCTGTACTGTGGCAAAACACATTTTCCTTTATTACAAGAAAAAAATGGGTGCAGTCCCTTCAAGTTACATATCAATTGCAGATCAATATTTCAAACAACACACTTCATTTCAAAATGAAATCTAGTTTTTTGATGAAGATTTCAACCAAAGAACTTAAATTTCTCTTTAAGACAGTTTGATCACACATGTCACATCATGTCATAGCTTTTAGTTTGATGCTGCCCGTGAAGCTGGCAGGCGCTGGTCGTCTAAACCAGACTGTAACTGTAAAGCGGTGTGTATGTCTGAGTGGTGAGTGGAGGAGGGGTATAAACAAGGTCGCCTTCTACACTGCAGGGTGGACACAAATCTGGGAAGGCTAATTAAAGATGCTAGCAGACGTCCAAAGCAAATGGAAGCAGAGATGTATGCACAGAAACCACACTTGGTGTTTAGCTAAAATCATCAAGAGGGCATATGTAGTTGGTGTTTACAATGTGTAAAAGACTATGCCAACATTTGTTACACACACTGTGGTGGCAGCAGGGCAGACCCCCTACTCTGTCCACATATGGCTGCAATTGACATCTAGGTGGGTGGATAAATGGAAGTCCACCAAGCCGTGCTATAATTTTCTGACCAACCTATTTATGTAGCCTTGTTTGCACTAAAAATAAACTGCCATTACAGCCCACCGACATTTGACCCCTGACATCTGACCCCACGGCCACGAAGCTACAAAGATCGGCCATCTTGAACATGCTGCTAAAAATACCACAAAGATAAGATTCACCCTTGAACCTGAAAGTTGAAGTTTTTCTTTATGCATGTCACTTTCTATGGCACACTGTTATTAAATGGTGTGAGCACTAGTACAAATTCATTCTAGTACAAGTTATAAAATATTTAAAAAATAAGCACAATAATTAGTGAACCATGTTAGAAATACTAACATTACTATATGTTATTTAAAGGGGCTGAACCTGATTTTAAAAAGGTAATAAAATGCTTCTGAGCATCCTAATATTGCCCCACGCTGAGTTTTTTATACCAGCTTTTCACAGCTCTCTGAAGCCAGCGCAGAGATTAGCCATCACGGTAAAGCTCACGAGATGCAAAGCAGAAGAAAAAAAAGAGCGCAAAATTGACTATTTTTTACCTGAATGTATGCTTTTACAATATATCTACCGTGGCAACACAATAGATATATTTTACTTTATTACATGAAAAAAATCTGATGCAGCCACTCTTTGCCAATGAATGTTTAATTGCATTGGAGATTTGTCTCTCAAATTGCCCCAGGGCAGATGTGACCCCAAGTGTGACCAAAGAGTGAATAATCCATGAAAGGACAAAGTAACTTTAAGTGTATGCATGGCTAATGCATTATTATTATGAATGAAATAATATGGAATTTTTTTTTTTTTCTATAACAGTGTGGAGTTCTCAGATCTTTGACCAGCAGGGCACACCTGTTCACCCCGTACACCCTTCGTCTCAAAAGTTAATGATTCTGACCTGTGATTATCAGCCTGTGGCATTCACCTGCACTTCCACAGCACCCCCACATCCCACTACGACCTCCAAGACCCCCGACACATCTAGCTCCATCCGGGACAGATGTGAGGCCAGGCCCCCCATCCACGGCCCGCCAGAGTGAGTGGCGCTGTTGCTGTAGAGTTCCATTTGGCAAAATAACTTCTATACTCACAAAAGTATTAACAATTACAACAGAAATGTGCATGTATATGTCCTATTGTTCTAGTTTTGTAGCAGTTTGTGGGGTACTACGACATTATGACATCTCTCATGGTGTGTCTCCTGCTGTGGTTTAAGTTCAGATAAGCTCTTTGTTTGAAAGTTCTTAAGCAAAGATTTAAATTGCAATATGTAATTGCATAATCTAAAACAAACAAACAAACAATGAAACATGACAACTGCGGCATTGATTTTGCATGCCCGTCAGCGTATGTCAGCACCACAAAGCACCGTGCTGCTGTACCACGCTGAAGGACCGGTCATGGAACTAAGGATAACTGCAGATCACAGTTTTGTGTGTGGCAAATGGCTACACAAAGCTGCTGAACAGAGAACAAGGTAAGAAAAGAGCTGTGGGGACTAGGGGAAAGTGGGAATTTTTGGAGCAATGGGGTCTTGAATACAGAAGATTATTCAAACTTGCATGAACACTCTCAAGAAAAACTTTGAGAGGCCAAATGAGAAGGGACAATAATTAAATAATTAACTAAAAGTTCTTAAAAGCCAATTTTGCAATATATCTCTCTTGGAAAGTTTATGGTTTCTTATGTTAGTAGCAACCTCTGTGGCAAATCTCATATGATTATTACAACAATTTGTATTATTGTCATGATTTCACATCCCTACTACTTTTAAACAGAATATTACTTTTAAAATGTACCAAGTTTTTAATTAAACATGGTAAGCCATTCTGTGGGCGTGAGTTCCATCTCTGGATAAGTATAGCATTTACTCCGATTACATTCAATCTACTGGCGTGTGTCTGAACTGCTTTTCTTTTGTAAGAATAAGGCTTGGGTAGTGCAGACACTGGAGAAGGGAGAGAGGGTGAAGTGGTTCTTCAGCAGCTTCTCTTTTGATCAGATATGACAATGGAAAAGCTCTTTACAAAATCTGCACGGGGCAACAACTTTATTACAATACCACAGCGCTGAGAGCTGACGGTGTGTCTTCTACTACAGTTAATGTCTTATTTTACTATCTTACTACTAGATGAATAGTTATTTTAGATGAACACATGCACAAGGTTAGGATTGTAGCTGGTATTTTGGCAAAATCTCTGCACACAGCCATGTAAAGCACATAGGCCATGCTAAATAATGAACAAATATATATATATATATATATTATAGAAGCTATATATATTATATATATAATATATATATATATATATATATAATATATATAATACAGATATATTAATATATTAATAACAAAGTAATAAATGAAATACACCAATCAGCGAGAGCAAAACTTAAACAAAAACAAAAACAATTACAACTAAGTGCTGGACTGAAAGTTTACAGCTTGTTAGAATTCTCAGTGCAATTATTACTTCTCTTATTTTGTTTGACCAAAAAATAGTAAGTGATGTTTACTTTGTACTTAAATTATTGCATATTACTATTGAAAATACACTCCCAGCATGTTCTTGAACATTGTATAAAACATCTACCAAACATTTTATTTCTTATGACATTTTTACTTTATACAGCTTTACCAAAAAAATGTGTTTTATCTAAATTAAGTTGATTCAAAGCACATGTGTGGATTTTCAGTACATCCAATTAAAAAAGTCCATTTGACATAAACATATTTAAGTGGGAAAAGACAATAAAAACAATTTTAAAAATGTACAGTGTAGGACCGAGAAGCTAAAAAATCCTATTGTGACTATCTATCCATTTAGTAAATATTTGTGTTTTTTTGTTACGTTTGTGAAGAGTTGGATAAATCCTTGGCTGGAACTTGAGTAGTGAAATGTATAAAAAACCAAAATGCCATAATGACAGAAAAATAAGTTATAAGAGTTATCGAAGAGTAATAAAAGAAATGTGCTCTTTGTACTTTATTTAGTATTATTGTTCAAGGAACTAAAGATTAACAATATTAACATCAACCTCTTTTTGACGAAAGTGCAAGTGGTGAAAAGCTTTGCATAATTAAATATGAACTTAAAGGGTGGTGTCTATGAGTTAGTGAGCTGTCTCGAATTGTGTATCTTTAGGCGTAATAACCAGATAATACCACACGCATCCTTAACCATCCTGGTAAAACTCACCACACAAAGGCAGAATTACCTCAAGAGGGAGGTTAGACTTCCAGTTTCACAGCCTCTTTTATGGGGTAAAAGTGTCAAATACGGCCCCCAGCTCTTTCCACTGGGGCCCCGCTGAGCCCACATAAGCACACTGTGTCTGGTATCACAGAGGGAGTACAGTATCTCAGACACTATGTTTATATGGGTCGAGATGCAATGGTTTAAAGGGGCACCATGTAACTTTTCTGGGCTGAGCTGCCTTTGCCAGGAATGTTCCACAGTATGGCATAAAATATATTTTTATTTCTCAAAAACACCTTGAGTGGGCTTACTTCTCCACAGATCTGACCTGTTTTTTTCATGATGCATTATTGAATCAACATTGTGCCCATTATTCTCGCCAGATACGTGATCACATACAAATGATGCAAATCATTCATTGGGGATACTGAAATTAAAGAAAGCAGTTACCTTTAGTTTAATTGACCATGGTTTTTTTTGCCATAAAGTCTGTTATCAAGACAACAGGGTGATAGTCACATTTACATGGTAATTATAAGGCTGAGCACATCTTTGATAGGCTTTTCCATGACATTGTGTTTGTACATAACAAAGGCGTTTCTGTGTAATTGCAGTGTATTACTTTTTCTGGGGAAGATATAGTAGTGCAATAACACATTTTTGTACCCGAGGAGGTGTTCCTCCTGAACTCATCTCATTTTCATGTCCGCTACTCATACAGACATTTTACTGTCACTGTCGTTGGACAAAGACTGCAGTGCTTATATTTCAGTCAATCACATGTTATGGTAGTATATGGTAGGCCATACCAAAAAAAATGGTGAAAAGTGATCAAGCTCCACACCTGAAATCTTGTTCACTGATAAATAAACCAATGACCTTCCTTGTTGATGGGGCATGTGTCGGTTGAATAACATTGCGTGACTTACCAACTGATTCTTATCCTATAAAATGCGGTTCATGCAGTTCAAGTTCACTCTATATTAGTAGGCCATGTGGTCTTATATGACAGGTAATAATTATTCAGGGAAAATATTTGACCAATAAAACTGAGAGAAATTCACAAGTACTGCATTAAAGACATCAAGAACAAACTGGCAATGATCCCGACCTTTACTGATACAAGATAATAACTCAGTAGCGTGCGGTGTCTTTATGGATGGGCAAGCAGACTTGGGGTGTTCCATATTTAGTGGATAACACAAAAGTGAAAAAAAATAAATCTAAAATGCATGGGGGGTCTTGAACCCCAGCTTCCAGTGTAAAAGGCAAACAAACTCCCACACCTGTTCTAAATGCTGAATGGATTAATTATGCTCGCTTCATTGAGCAATCTTTGGGTCTCGTTCACGAGTGAGTGAGGGAAGGATGGGGCGTGAGATTGACACAGCGTCTACAGTGATGCGGTTGTTGTATCGGACTGTTGTGGTGAAGAAGGATCTGAGTCGAAAGGCAAAGCTCTCGATTTACTGGTCAATCTACGTTCCTCCCCTCACCTATGGTCATGAGCTTTGGGTGATGACCGAAAGGACAAGATCACGGATACAAGCTGTCGAAATGAGTTTCCTCTTCAGGGGGGCTGGGCACTCGCTTAGAGATAGGGTGAGGCGCTCAATCAGACGGGAAGAAGCTCGGCGTAGAGCCACTGCTTCTCCACGTCGAGGAGCCAGCTGAGGTGGCTCGGGCATCTGTTCCGGATGCCTCCTGGACACCTTCGGGGAGGCGACGGGGAGGTGTTCCGGGCATTTCCCACTGGGAAAATTGCCCTGGGGAGGACTCAAGACACACTGGAGGGACTATGTATCTCGACTTACCTGGGAACGCCTTCGGGACCCCTCTGAAGGAGCAGAGGAAGTGTCTGGGGTGAGGGGAGTCCCTGCTTAGATTGCTGTCCCTGCGGCCTGGCCCTGGATAAGCGGAAGAAGATGGATGTACTTCACCGACCAATTCATCATACAAATTAGCTCTCTGGGTTGTTAAATGATTGCCAGTATTTCTAACTAACATATTATAATTATAAACATGAACAGAGCCTTAGCTACAAACAAAGACTTCTCTAAAAGAGTCAAGTCCATTTCCTTGAAACTTGGCGGTGTTGTTGTATTGCTTTTCCTCTGCACATACACAGTTAGGAGAGACCCTGCAAGCATCCAAGATTCCCACTGAGGTTTATTAAGCGTGGTTTGAGCATAGATCCGTGGGTTTGAAGCTGTGTGGTCCTCAGAGCACAGCCTCTGGTTCTTGAAGTTCATGTTAGATGTGGGAGAAGAAGAGCCAAGCTTACCAAGCTGCTCAGCGGCCTGTAGAGGCCACTAAAAGACAGCCAAGCTAAAGCAGCAGAAGTGAGGGGAAAACTTATTTGGATATATTTTAAAACAATTTAAATATAGTAGTGACACATGGTCAATTTTAGATTTTATTGGTCAATCACTGCTTGCCTTGATTACCCTGAGCGCACGCCACTGTAATAACTTATCCAGCTATTTTAATAGATCCATGCATAGTCTGCAATTAAAAATAAATCATCTTGTAACACAGTATAATCACAATTAGTATAATGACACTTTTAAGATCAACAATGACAATAGCTGCAAAGAAGAGGTGAACCTGCATTACAGGTGCTGTTACCATCAAAGTGAATATGTGAATAGATTGTGGGTACATTTATTTGGACACATAAGTACACCCAATCTAATTAACATGCCTATCATCTCCATCTTGGGCTTTTCAGATTTTTTTTTTGCACACACAGACACAGACACAAGCCTGAGGTCACACGTGTTCTGCTTGCACTGATTAAATGATCAAATGAAGTACATTTAATTAACAGCTCCTAATGTGACAGGCAAGAACCCTAGTCACATTGTGGACACGGAACGCTGAGAAGAGGTTGTTATTTTTTATTTTCAACGATCATTAGTTAATACATATCTGCTAATGATGGTTTAAAACTTGAAGGCTCATAGGAACATTACTGTATGAATGTGGCCGTTTCCATTTACTCTCTCTCTGTCACGGTGCTAAAATCATATCAATGTCCCACAATGCCAAGTGTGATGTCAGCACAGAGACACAACAGGAGAATCACGTTTGGATTCCACTTGGTTCCAGTCTGCAGGGGTTTTTGAGTATTCCCCAGAGTATACAGAACTCTGTAGGATCATGAAGCCTTCACTGCCGTTACCGCAAGGACCAAATCAACAGTCAAAGAGGGGTGTAATTAGTGTAAGTACTCCATTGTTCTGTACTTTATACTTTTTCAATTTTCTTCAAAGTCTGTCATTCACAATAAAACAATGAAAATCAAGATATTTGAGATTTATTTGACTCTTTTTTTTTTTAAATCTGTTTACAAAAGCACCACAATACTTGTTAAATCATTTATAGTTCAATACAGTTTCACTTGCGCTCCAAAATTGTTTTGTGGTGGAAAATGCTTTAGAAGCATAATCCTATAAATTCTCATGCAACAATAAGGCTCAACAAAACTTTCCAATCCACACTGAACAAAAATATAAATGCAACACTGATGTTTTTGCTCCCGATTTTCATGAACGTAACTCAAAAATAGTCAACTTTTTCTTAATACACAAATATTCTCAAACATTGTTAAAAAATTGGCCAAAATCTCTTTTACTGAGCAATTAATATCCATATTAATAATCCATTCCACCTCACAGGTTTGGAATATCACAATGGTGATCAGACAGTATTGATATTGCACAGGTGTGCCTCAGGCGGGCAACAATAACATGGGGGGGTCAGAAAACCTGCCAGTATCTGGTGTGACCACCAAAATACTGGTTGCTGGATAATGGCAGGATCTGTTGTATAAGCCAATCCAGAGCATCTCAAACATGCTCAATGGGTGATTTTATATGATGAACCTGCATACATGAAGCAGCATGGTTCATTTTAGGCTGTGGACATTTCCCTGGACATGGTGTGTTCTGGGACACTTCAGATAGAGGATAAATACTCTGAGGTCAAATAGAGTAGAAGCTACAGTTCTGAGAACTGAACAGTTCTGTGCTCAGAATCAGATTTAAAGGAGTATTACATAAAGAGTGATGTAATCAAACACATTGAAATTAAAGAAGTGACAAAAGTAATTATTAAGCAATATTATTACTTAAACCGCAGTCATATTTATCATTGTTGCTTTGCAGCCAGGCCAGCGGTCTGTGGAAGTTAAGTTTAGTTGAATTCCTGAAAGTGTTTGACTTGTTTTTCACAAATTATCTCAGCTCATTAAACTGTAAAGCTGCAGTCCACAGTGTTGTAAGGTTACCTTGTTCTCAACCTTCTGGACGTACAGGGAAGCATGCTCTTCCTCTCTCATTGTCCTCCTCATGCAGACTCCTGCTTCAGCTCATACACACACAGACACACGTGGGAGGGCTGACGCCGCGCTGTCTGCTCTGCACTCTGTAGCATTGTTATTAACTATGGTGTGAATAGAGGTACAAGCACATCCCAGCTCTCCGCTGCTGCAGGCTGCAGGGCTCGTCTTTGTTGTACGCTCCATAATGGCACGCCATAATTACAGTGTTAGAGACACAGCATCTACGTTACCCTGGGCTTACCTGAAGGATGTGCACCAGCCTATCTGTGTTTGTGTGTTGTCCACAGCATCTCCTGATCCAATGGAATTTGTGGAACTGGGATCTCATGTCAAAGTGACATGATTAGATTAAAAAGCAGCTGAACCTTCTCACCCTGGACATGCATGGACTATTTGAGCCACGGCCTTCAGGCATGACGCTATGGTCCATTCGGACTAGACCTTCTCTCCACAAGAACAGTTTCTTTACCTTTGCTGTTGGACTCATGAACTCTTGTCACTTGAATAAATCAACAATACTTCATTTATTTGTAGTTAGTTTGCACTGCTGTTCTGACCATACTGTACATTTTTATATAATACCTTATTTTTTTACATGCATTTTTAAAATATATTTTTGTTTATATTGTACTCTTAGTGCAAAATGTGCACTGACAGTAAAACTTTTATAGTGATTCTGAATTAACATGTTTTGAGAAAATGCAGCATTTCATTCCAGAGATGGCATGAGCAGGAGCAGGAGGGGATGACCATTTGCAGATACATCCAATTAGGTTAATTTTTTTGATAGGGACAGTGCATATTCATGATAATTTCTGTAAATTTACCCGAGCAACTGACATTTCATTTGTCAATATAAATAAAGGCTACATTTTAGCAAATATATCCTACTGTACTGCACGTTGCATGTCTACAGTGAATACATTTTAACTTATGTTACAGTCTTATTCCAAAATTGATTAAATTCATTATTTGCCTCAAAATTGTACAAACAATACCCCATAATGACAACGTGAAAGAAGGTTGTTTGAATTCTATGCAAATTTAATAAAAATAAAAAAGCACTTGTACATAAGTATTCACAGCCGTTGCTCAATATTTTGTTGAAGGACTCAAGAGTTTTCAGTATAATGCTACAAGCCTGGCACACATTTTTGAGCAGTTTCTCCTTTTCTCCTTTGCAGAACCTCCCAACCCCAATAAGTTTGGTTGGTAAGCTTTGGTTCACTGCCATTTTCAGATCCCTCCGGAGATGTTCGATTGGGTCTGGGCTCTGGCTCCTGTAGCCACTCCTTTGTTATCCTGACTGTGTGCTTAGTGCCGTTGTCTTGTTTGAAGATGAACCTTCACCCCAGTCTGAGGTTCAGAGCGCTCTGGAGCAGGTTTTCATCAAAGATGTCTATGTACATAGCTGCATTCATCTTTCTGTTGATCCTGACTACTCTCCCCGTCCTGCCGCTGACGCTGCCACCACCATGCTTCACTGTAGAGATGGTACTGTATAGGTGATGAGCGGTGCCTGGTTTCCTCCAGACATGACTCTTGCTATTCGAGCCAAAAAGTTCAATCTTTGTTTCATCAGACCAGAGATTTTTGTTTCTCATGGTCTGAGACTCCTTCAGGTGCCTTTTTGCAAACTCTAGCGGTGCTGTCATGTGCCTTTTACTGAAAAGTGGCTTCCGTCTTGTGTGCTGCAGAGATGATTGTTCTTCTGGAAGTTACCATCAGGTTCTTGGTCACCTCCCTGGCTAAAACCCTCCCCTGATGGTTCAGTTTGGCGGGGTGGCCAGCTCTTGGAAGAGTCTTGGTGGTTCCAAACGTTTTCCAAATACGCATGATGGAGGCCACTGTGCTCATAGGAACCTTCAATGCTGCAGAAATGTTTCTGTACCCTTCCCCAGATCTGTGCCTTGATACAATCCCGTCTCGGAGGTCTACAGACAATTCCTTGGACTTCATGGCTTGGTTTGTTTGTGCTCTGACACTTTTGACTGTGGGACCTTATATAGAAAAGTGTGTGCTTTTCCAAATCATGTCCAATCAGCTGAATTATCATTATTATTTTGTATTATTATTTTGTATTATTATTTTGTATTATTATTTTGCATTATTATTTCTTTTATTTCATTCATAACATATAAAATGCATAATCAGTGACAGTTAGACAAAGAATGAATAAAAAGGAGCAGAAAGAAGAACAGTTATTTGCCCCCTTTTCAACTTGTACTTAATACTGATACTGACACTTCAAGTTGTAGAAGCATCTCAAGGATGATCAGAGGGAAAACGATGTACCTGACTGTACCTGCCTCTAAAATCCTTGAAAGAGGCATAGTTAAACAGCTTTGTCGCCATCTACGGGACAATAACTTATTTGAAGTTTTCCAGTCAGGGTGCAGAGCCCACCACAGCACTGAAACTGCACTAGTTAAAGTCACAAATGATTTGTTGTTAGCTGCTGACGATGGACTGGTCTCAATCCTGGTTCTATTGGACCTCAGTGCAGCGTTTGACACCATCGACCACAACATTCTACTGCTGAGGTTAGAATGTGATGTAGGTGTCAGAGGCCCCGCCCTCAACTGGTTTAAATCCTACCTATCGGATAGGTACCAGTTTGTTATTGTAAACCAAAGCTCCTCACCCTGTTCTAAAGTCACCTACGGTGTGCCACAGGGTTCAGTTCTCGGTCCAATTCTGTTTACTCTTTATATGCTGCCGTTAGGTAACATTATCAGAAAGCATAGCATTAACTTCCACTGCTATGCAGATGACACACATCAGCTGTATTTATCAATAAAACCCGATCAGACCGATCAAGCAGACAGACTTGTGTGAAGGATATAAAACCTGGATAACACGTAATTATCTGCTTCTTAACCCTGAAAAAAGCTAGGTCATTGTACTAAGCCCTAAACATCTACGAGATGCTTTATCTGAGCAGATAGTCACACTGGACAACGTCAGTGTAGCCTCCGCAGCTCCACTGTAAGAAACCTTCTTATTTGACCAAGAGCTTATTTGACCAAGAGCTCTCATTCAAAGCGCACATAAATCAAGCCTGTAAAACAGCCTAATTCCATCTGGGCAATATAGCCAAAATCAGACAAATCTTGCCTAAAAGTGATGCTGAAAAACTTGTCCATGCGTTTGCAGATTAGACTACTGTAACTCCCTGCTCGCAGCGTGTCCTAAAAGCTCTATAAAAAGCTTTCAACTGGTCAAAATGCAGCTGCAAGATTACTAACAGGAACTAAAAGAAGAGAGCACATTACGCCGGTGCTCGAGTCTCTTCACTGGCTCCCTGTCGAGTTTAGAATCAAATTCAAAATCCTCCTCCTGACTTACAAAGCCATAAATGACCTGGCCCCATCCTACCTCAAAGATGCTATTGTACCTTATCATCCAAACAGAGCACTTCGCTCTCAAAATGCTGGACTTCAGGTGGTCCCAAGAGTCTCTAAAAGCACAGTAGGAGGTAGAGCGTTTAGCTACCAAGCTCCTGTGTTGTGGAATCAGCTTACTATCCATTTAAAAAGGGCCGACACAGTCTTCATTTAAGAGACCAGGCTTAAAACGTTCCTCTTTGAAATCGCTTATGGTCAGGCCAGTTAGGATCAGAAATAAAAACCTAGAGTTCCCAGCTATGCTGCCCTAGGAGCAACTCTACTGGGGAAGTATGGCAGAGCTTGAGCTCTATCCTCTGTTTCCTACTACTTTCTATCAAAACAATATTTAATATTCAATTTCACTTGCAAATTGTTCATACACTTCCTTCTTTTTCTCCCACTTCCCCGACGGGAGTGGAGCAGGCACATCAACGACCTGTGGA
Organism: Chaenogobius annularis; assembly: GCA_015082035.1. Lineage (NCBI taxonomy): Eukaryota > Metazoa > Chordata > Actinopteri > Gobiiformes > Gobiidae > Chaenogobius > Chaenogobius annularis. The sequence goes on from BJKM01000230.1 coordinate 513,905, forward strand.
TCCAGATGCTCCTCAGCTGCCTGGAGAAAAGGTCTGCCTGAGAGAAACGGTCTCTACTCCATATGAACGGTTCTTCAGAATTGGTTCTCCTCCTGAGTGGGCCCAGCTCCACCGTCTATCTGCAAATTGAGGGGCGTCCGCCTGTCCGTCCGAGGGAGTCGGATCTCTCCTTCACTGTGGAACTTCTCCAGATTTCTACTTTTTCCCAAAGAGGTTTGGTAGTTTTTCCTGGCCGAGAAGGAGGGTCTAAGGACAGGGGAGCTTGGGACATCTGTCTAAGGACACAGGATTCTGGGACATTACCAAGTCCCTTTGAACATTGTTTATTCTGTTTTTATTCTGTTTTTTCCACTGTAGCCCCTCGAGGCAACTACTGTTGTGATTTTGGGCGTTACAAAAATAAATTGAATTGAATTGCATTGAATTGAAGCTCAATGTCAATGTCTGTGAATACTTGTGTACATATGTTTTTATTTTTTATTTTAATTTTTTCAACAACCTTCTATCATAGTGGAATTACGGGATATTGTTTGAATAAGACTGTAACATAACAAAATGTGGAAAAAGTGAATACTTTCCGGATACACTGTGTATAAAAAGCCGTATACTGCTTTTGTCTGTTAAATGTCAGGGAGCAGGTCTGCGAATTAGCCTTTGGCTCGATGGCCAAGGTGTGGCATTGGTTACTATTTTAAATGTGGTAATGCTCTCTGTTCTGTACCTTTTAAATAGTCTACTAAAATATAAAAGAGATAAATATTTATGAAAGCTTTCCAAATTTGATCCCAAGTTTATGAAATCGCCAATCAATCAATAATCTCTCATTACTGCACTCCAGACACAAACTGTTGTGATTATTTCTACTTGGTTTACACTTTATATACAGACGTGCCCATATTTTTACTGAAAATCAGAACTGAATTTATTTAAATTTGGCATCGGTTAGATCAGTGGTGTTCAGACATTTTGAAGTGGATATCAATATCAAGTTCAAACCATGTATATAACCAAATTTGGATGAAAGATTTATTTCTCATAGTCCTTTTTTTATATTTCAACTTCTTGTAATGCAACATTTTGAGGACTTTTTTTCATTAAAAATATAAAATATTTGGTTTTAAATTGCTAATCACCATGGCAAATGTCCTAATTGTTCATCATTCTGAAACCTGAAATGGATAGGCTCGCTATTTTTCTCCCATCTCATCTTGACAAAAAAGCAGCCTAAACAGGCTGAGTTTTAAGTGAGCTCTTCGTTTGCTTCCATGCGCGCGTCGTTCAGTAAACAGCAGCCGGCAGAGACATTCTAAATAACAGCATTGAGGGCACGAGGGTGTTGCCGCGCGCGTAGAGGTGAAATCAAGGAGGGAAGGAATTTGGCCGCACATGAAAGCCTCCGCTCCGCCTGATGCGTAATAACTCCTCACATCAGCCTGTTGGTATAATGAGCTGGATCAGCGCAGGCAGACGAGGCGAGGAGGAACATGCCAAAACACCTCTCTTACTCTGCTCCATGGCTTTCTGCTCTGATTAAAACACTTAATGCATTATTAAAAGTCAAGCGGTGGCATATCTAGGCTACTGTCATAGTCAAGTGATGTTATTATTTTCACTGGATTGGATACAATTGGATACAAGAACATTCCTGCACTTCTGTGTGTCTTCGCTTACACAAACTAAGGCCCTTTTCAAAATTACACGCATTTCTGGTGATGCTTGATTTCACTTTGGGGAAAACCAGGACTGCAAAGGCATTTATTTCTTAACTAATTTAATTAATTAATTAGATTACTTTACAATTACGAATTTTGCTTTTAAATTCAGGCGCACGTAAATAAATAAAGTAAATAATAAGTAATTAAATGCATTAGGCTTGGCTTTACATGTAGCATAAACAGGCCTAAAGTGAAAACAAATTTAGAGAGGGCTAACTTTATTTTTGCAGTGTCCAATCGTTGTTTGTTTATTTCCAGACATTAAGTGCTCCGGGCCTGTTTTCAGGAGCAGGCGGTTTGTCCGGGATTTTCACGCACGTGATGGCAAATACAATCCAGCCCCGGAACCAAAGCCCTCTTTTTGAGAAACTAACGTTTAATTTCTCTGTAAGAGCCTGTTTATTGTGATCGTCCGTGCGCGGGGCCAGGCGGTGCGCTTTGAAATGTCCATATGTCAGGCAATAGGCAATATATATGCTTAGCCTAGGAGAAGATTACAGCAGACAGTATGCAGACTGGGCCTCTACTACAACAAATCAACTCAAACGCCCCGAATCTCCATTTTTACCCAAACTGAATGTCCCAAGCGTTATTACAGGGGTGATGACAAAACTACATTAAATGGGACATTTTGATCAATTCACTTCATAGTCATGACGTCTGTGGCCCTCCGCTCCAGATAGGTTTAAAAATGCGGCCCTCAGTGAAAGGTTTGGACTGCCCTGCTTTGGATCTTCCTGTGGTAAACGGAGCATGAGCCTCTGGTGTTATAATATGCTTTGTTGCAGAGATTGGTGCGCAATGGTTTCTCCGTGCGTTACCGCGCTGGTCCGGGCCTGTCCGGTGTCTCGTGCACGCAGTGGCTCGTGCTGTGGTTGGTGACGCTACAGCCAATGAGCGTGCTGTGCGCTGTGCCGTGCTGTGCGCACGGAGGCAGACGTGAGCTGCGTGGCCGCAGTCACAGTGAAGCGAAGCGCGCAGCGCACGCACCCTCGTCTTTACAAGTCTTGAGCTTCTGCTGCAGGGCAAAACCACGCTGTTTCTGCTGGACCCACAACACGCACAAACTAACCGCGCGGACTTTTGATCCATGTGCAGTTTGAACTCGTTTTGCTTTTCAGCTCACTGACATCTGAGAGCACAGAGGTTTGGAGCAGAGGGGCATCGTGTTGAACATGGGATGTAGCTGAAGTAAAGCACAAAACCACGGCGCTGTGGCCCGGGCCATTAGCTCACTTTTCAGAATTCAACGTTTGACATTTGACTGTTGCGCTGTTCTTTACACGTGTGATCTTTTCCCTCGTCATGGCTTGTTTGAAGATGCCTCCGGGCTGGAGATAGCAGACCACAGTGCACCACTGTCCTGGGCCCAATAATGACTATGAGCTCGATGCCGGATCTGTCTGACCCGTCCAAGTCGGCCTTTTTGGAATTCGGCGGGCACAGCTTCCCTGGACATGGCGGACACCAGCAGCCCTCCCCCGGCGTGTCACACGCGCATTACCCGGTGCACAGTTTGCACACGGGGCCCTCGCAGCATGAAGGCCCTTTCCCCTCGGGTGCCTCGTACGGACGGCCATTAGGATACTCTCCGTACAGCCATCCCGGAGCCTATCTGCCGTACCAGGCTCCCGGCGTGCACAGCGGCGCACTGGGCCACGCGAGACTAGAGGAGGCTGGTATGTAGAAAAAGCAGGAGAATAAAATAATAATAACAATAATAATAATAATAATAATAATAATAATAATAATAATAATAATAATAATAATAATAATAATAATAATATTATAGGCCTATAATAATAAGTGTCAGACTCTTGTTTATTTTCATTTGTGTTCATGAAGTTCAAAATCCAACAGTTGGATGGAACATATGTGTTCTCAAAATAATAATAATAATTTAATCTCACCAAAACACAAAAATATACAGAAAAAAAAACAACAATTCTTTCAATATGTTTGGCTCATGTTTTGTAGTGTGCCATGACTTGAATATCTTACTCTAGTTTAGGCTATATGCAAAATAGAATTTATTCAGAGAAATCCAGAAAAAAATATCAATGTGTTAAGAGCATGTGCCCACAATATGGACTATAGAATTATAGTCGTAAAGCTTTACAAGGTGACCACATGCACCAACAGAAATGTGTGATCTCACACAAGCCTTCGGCTTCTCGCCTCGGTCACTGGGTCTCATTACGGCCCACAGCGTTCCTGTTTCACTGGACATTTACACTTTTGGAATTGTTCTGTCCTTGCATTAAGCTCCTCAAACATCTTTGTCAAGCTAAATTATTTCTCATTAGTTCATTATTGGTAATAGAAACAAAGACATCATTGTCTGTTCAAAACCCTTTTCCTTAACATAAATGCAGCTGTAAATCTGTCTATTGATGAAGCCAACACACAATCATTTCCCCAGTTCTTTGAGCATGTTTTGGGGCTGGGGTTGTGCACAGCTGGTGTGAGCTCTTGTCATAACATGAGTGTGGCCGAGCAGCACGTCAGGAACAGAAAGAAACACTCTTTTTGTAAAACATACCATTTCTGAATTTAATATTGATTGTTTGAATCCAACAAAACCCATTCATTCTTTTGTTTCTACATATAGTGAAATAATCACTGCAAACAATCGGAATAACTAACTTGTTAAATATTGCTTTTTAATTAACAGAAGTAAAACATATATCTAAAGGATTATGTAGACCCTTTCAAATGTCCAGAATAGAGGCAATTGGAGACAAACGGAAGTAAACATAACGTAACATATTTTCAATTACTAACTGATCTAAACATTAGGTCTTTACAACGAAGGGTAAAAATATAAGAAATATTGTAACATATGTGATAAATCTAGATCAAATGAAAAACTATTGCGGGCTTAGAAAGTATTTTTCCAGTAAAGTCTAAAAATCAGGTTTTGCCTTCACGATCAATTTCTTTCATAATCTCCAACTAAATAAACAAATCATGTTAAATGCATTTGTAAATTAGACTCTAATATCTGTCACATATATCTGTGGTTTTCATTTGTCAAAATCATTTGGATTTTTCATGTTCTGTGAGGTTAATCCCAATTATTCCATTGAAATCACATTATGTTCTACCTTACTTTTTTTCTTCATTACGGAATTTAGAACGTTTTTGTGTACAAAACTACTTAGCTACAAGTTGGCTCTACTTTTCCTATACGATAAAAGTCAAATGAACCTTTACTTCATCATGAGACACAGTACAAACCACGGCTTGTACGAACTAAAACACCTCATAATATATATATCAGTACTACCCAAAACGATGTGTTCTCTTGAATGCTCCTCTGTGCAGAGCACGAGAAGCCCACTGCGGTGATCGAAAACGGGGAGGTGAGGCTCAACGGCAAAGGCAAGAAGATCAGGAAGCCCCGCACAATCTACTCCAGCCTGCAGCTCCAAGCTCTGAACCAGCGCTTCCAGCAGACGCAGTATCTCGCTCTACCCGAGAGAGCCGACCTGGCAGCCAAACTGGGCCTGACGCAGACACAGGTAGCACCACACTGCAGAAAAAACAAAACACGACTGCTTTCCATTTCCTGTTTATAATAAAAACACAAATCCCTGATCCTATTTTTTTTTACCCAGTCAGATAATGTACAGTATCTAACAGTGTTGTAATTGGACACTTTGGGACTACTTTTGAAATGCGTTTTGTCCCTGGTTTAGTCCTGTTTTTCTTTAGTCGTGCATTTGTCCCAGGTTTTGTAGAATATTGGGTTTTGAATTGTTATGGAACCAGTGACATATGAATCACTCTGAAACCACACAACATGGAACACAATACATATGTGTGAAAGCTCAAAAGACAACTAAAATAGTAAAGAGCTGCAACAGTATACAATAAAATACCATATACTAATAAAATGAACTGTACCTGAGTCTATATGTTGAGAAAAAGAATTGTTGCGGTCCAAGGAAAAGTGCCGTTCGCCAACAAGCTAGCTAAGCAACAATGGAGAAACAACTTATGGAAACTAAAGAAGTCAATTAAAGGAGACTTTGTTTTTTCCATGTACTTTGAACTTTTGATTGGACTATTACATACTGTTAGTAGATAATCATTTAAAATATTTTTCATTGTAAACATCTAAAACAGCTTAGTAATAGAAACAGGTCTATTGACTTCTGATAAGAACTGATAAGCCCCGCCTCTTCATAGTGACATTTCAACGTAACAAGCAGCAGTTTTTATTTTTGAAAAGTGCCTACATGACAAATTTTTAACCCTATATGGACAAATCGGAGTCTAAATGTATGTAATAATCACAACAGAGTACAGGGATTTCGCCGGGGATAGGGGGTAGGTAAAAACAGGAATTTTGTGAGCTCTCAAGCGTCAAATGGAGGACAATAGGATTACTCTAACATGTCGGAATACAAAATACAACTTTGAAGAAAATATTGATGAGAAAACACCATTGTAACAAGGTTAAAAGCTCATGAGACAAGTACATTTTAGTGAGACAAAAGCTCCACTGTCAAACATGAGGGAGAAAAAGTAAAGAAACACATTTTATTCGTTATGCTGCATAATTATCTCTCATTTTTCAGTCAGTGCATAACCTCTATACAAGGACAGGAACTAAAACTCAAAGATCATGTGTGTGACGTAGCCGTGGTTTTTTCAATACAGGCTTCATTCTTGATACCAATTTTGATATCACAATGATGTTAAAACAGCACTACATGTTTTACCACAAAACATGACCAGTTTGTCTAAAGTCACCCCACTGGTTCTGATAAAGATCAAGCCCATTGTAAAACCATTCAAGAAAGGTCCACGTTGTCTGTGGTTTTGTTCAAGTATCAATAATTGTTCAATTGAGTATGTAGTTTCTATACTAGTAGAATTGAAAGGTATTTGGGTATTGATACGTTTTGACAACCCTAATATGGCATGTGGGTTATTTACCATCTCCTTTGGCAATTTGATACAAAAATTCTCCTGAAATGTCTTCCAAAGGATCAGAACCCAACAGTGGGCAATATATTTTAAAATACTGTATATAGTATAACAATTAACGCTGCTATTATATTTGAGGAATAAAACGAAACTAAAATAATAGTTAATTGTGACATGATTTTTTTTTTATTGACAAATTGAATTAATTTCATGGCATTTCAGTTTCAAACATTTTCCATTTATGCATGAAATCATTCCTATCTGACGTTTATTTACAGTTTAGGTTGTTGTTTTAATAAAGGTCACACAGAAGAAGTATTAATGTCGGTGTGAAAGGTCGAAGAGGCGTCGGCGCATTCTTACAAAATGTTGTCATTTTCTGGCTGGGATCGTCAGTGCAATTAAATGCCTCCATTTACGCAATGAAACGATGCCTTGTAAAGTGTACACATGCAAAGGTTAGCCTGGATTAATGCTCATAAACTATCATGCACGGCACAGTGGCAAAACGGCACCACTGGATTTTTCATACCTGCTGCCACTTCATTGAAATTGACACTAGATTTTACATTTTCTATCTCTAAAACCATAATTGCAGGCCAATTCAGTGATGTTAAAATGTGTATTTATTGCTTGCTGTTAACTAAAACAAACATTTGAAAAACAAAAATTGAATAAAAAATCTTCTAAACAAATTACTTGATGGGAAAAAGGTCACTATATTTTTATGATCGTAATTTTTATTATGTATTTATTATATATGCTATATTTCTCATGATTATTATTATTAAAAAAATTAAAAAATTAAAACAAAGGAAAATATGACATCAAATAAAAATGTTGATATTTACATTTATGTAGACTGGGAGTTGTACAAATGTCTTGATGTGGTTAATCATACTATATTATGATTTTCATTATTAGGTGGGTAATATATGAACATTTTGGAATATATATACTTGTATATTTGAATATTGTTCATATTAAAAAAGTAAAAATATGAATGAATGAATGTTAAGCGTAAAGTGACAAACATTTCACATTTGATAATTAAACCTCGACTATAACTTAAAGACATGTTTTAAGACACTTCTGTATTCTCTGTTGGATAATATCATCTCACTACCGTTATTTTTTACCGATTTTTCTTTATTACTCAATTTTAATACGTTACAGTGCACAATATTTATCGACCAGTTTGTTTGCTTGAAGTTTTAGGACTGTTTTTCTGTGGCGCTGAGTGTACATAAATGCCAGAGGTTTGCCCTATAATCCTGTTTGAATTAACCACCGCAGCTCTGTTTACAGTGGGAGTAAGAGATCATCTGCTCGCTTCCATTTTGACTTTTGTGGTGGAAAAGTGGCTTTGAGTGCTCTGTGCCACGAAAGAATGAAACAAATCTGGCAGACAAACAAAAAAGTCACAACCTTCGTGTATTATTAGTCGTTAATGGATGTGTCTAAAATCATCGCTGGCTTAACTTCAACTTGTCATAAACCGCAGCACAAAGCAAGGCGAATTTGGATATTGTAGCAATTACTGTGAGTGGCCATTATGGGTCATTACGATTTGATCAGTGTCACAGAACATAATAGAGAAAAATGTAGAATACAACTTAACAGGTTGTACAGAGAATGCACTGATCTTTTATAAAATTCAAAACAACAAATTCTGTTCTAGAGATTTGTCAAAATATGTCAAACGCTTTTAATAATTTAAAAAAATGCATATAAAAAGTACATTAAGCTGTTGTAAACATAAAATATTTAATTAATTGGAATTATATGTATTTGTTTGAACATGAACAATGCACATTAATGAACATTTCTGTAAATGTGCCAGTTTTAGCTACTGTAGTTGAAGTTGTACGCGATGCCGACAACAGACAGAATAATAATATAAACATTTGTTGCAAAATATGTAAGCTATAATGAATGTCAATAAACATTAGTATAATACAAAAGCCACTCAATAAAATTTAATAGCGGACAATATAATTTTAGTGACATACGAACAAGTCATGCTGTACTTTGAAAATGAGAATTAGCATAGATTTAACTTGAGTGAGGAAGAATTGTCAATTTTTTTTCTGTTTGTTTTAATGATATTTATTGTTTATTAACTGGAGGTTAAATAAATTAAAACTGTCCGAAAATTCAATCAAAACATTCTTAAGGATGTAAAATTACCACAAACAATGTTCCATTACACCGACTTTTGTATATTGTTATATTATCTGTTTAGATAATCAGCTGTAGCAAGAAAGAGGGAGAGAGAAAATATAGACATTCGGCAAATGATTGAGGTCAGGAATGACGCCACAATTGGAGCGACCACACACGTGCAATGCCTTAAACCACCGTACCACGGAAGAACAACTCGCACCCTCTTTTTAAATGTCAAATTATACGAATAAAAAAAAAAAAAAAAAGAATCTGCTAAGTACTCCCGTACCCCAGGAGTCCCCGCACCCCGACTGAGAAACAAAAAACTACAAATGTATAAGTCAAGTTCACATCAGTGCACGAGTACCCAGCTCCTGTGAGTGTGTACTGCGTGTACTCTGACGTGCATTTGCAGTGCGTGTGGAAATGTAAACAGTGTGTGAGATAGGGATCACATAGCACAGCCCTGTCTGGACACTGCACCATTAGGAAGACGGCCAGCAGCAGCCTCCATTTTCTGTGTGACTCCACCGTGTCCAGGCAGAAACGGCACGGAAGCAGCGGTCGGAGGAGAAATTATAGCTTTGGAAGTGACGGAGTAGTGTTTTTGTTGAACCAAAATAAAAGATAAAACAATTACATGAATATTATTGCTGCCAGGAGAAGCTTTATTGGACACTGTCTTCACAAAATAATAAGAAATGTATTCAAAATAGTAATAGAGTAGCCAAACATTGTACACAAGTAAGCGTACCGTTACTTCAAATACAAGTAAAACAGTAACCAGAATAATGACTGTAAAAAGTATTTGGTGAACATACTTAAGAGCGGTTATGATATACTATTTGATTTATAGTTTAGAGTTAAAGTTTTTGGACGATTAAAACATTACATAATTTACACATTCTAGTAATGATGAAAAAAAAAAGTCTCAAAAGCCCATATAATAATTAGTAGTAGTATTGATCGTATTGATACTGAAATAAATCATGTTAACCAAGCAAAATTGGCCTCTTTCTGAATACTTTTTGAAATGATCTTGATCTATATCAGAACAAAAAGAACACATATAAAATAACTACAATTATTTTGTATTGAAAATGACTTTCTAATAACTTTTTGACCACCAGACGTTGTTCAGTTTAAACTTTGCATCCGTCCAAATTTATCGGCCGCTTTCCTTATGCATTCTGAGCACTTTTCAAGACTGTCTGAGCCCAGCGCGAGTTTTGCCATCACAGTAAAGCTAACAAACAAGAGCATGCTAACGGCACACTTCCTGCTTCACGGAGCATTAATACAGAGTAGATGTTTTTTACAATATACCATACAGATTTTACTTTGAACATGAACAAAATCGGGTACAGCTCTTTTAACACTCTAACTCTTGACCCAATTAACTAAGCTACTACGCCTGAATCATTCTTAATAAAGTATTTGTACATGCTTTATTACACCTAATTAAGGTGTAGCTATTATAAAGTGGTACCAAAACTAAGTAAATTAAACTGACAACTCACCTCTGGTTAAAAGTAGTTTTGGTTGAATGATGCTGTATTGCACACTTTTAACAGAAATGTGATACAGGCGGTCTTTTAAGGTTCTTATTAGGATTTTAAAACATCCATCAATCCGGCCAAATCAAATATTTTATAAAACACAGAACCTTTTCACACCATAAAGCCGGCAGCACCTGGTTTGCTTCTCCGCCACCCTGCCTGTCTAATGCTGGTGTCATTAACCGCACTCTCAGGGAAAACTGTCAGGCCCCACGTTGCACTTGTAATACGAAACCAATAATTACAGTAGAAATCCTCTCGCTGCGGCTGCATTAGCTTAACGGGCTGTTGATGGACTCCCCGCCATAAGATACACTTCACATATCTCTAGGTCAATGATCACACTGCGGGTTTTGTTTTGTTGGCTAAGGCTTCGTAGGTTTTGTTTATGAAGTGATAGCGCTAGTATTCTACATTCTAACAGCCTGGCATTGACGTCAGTGCGTCTCACAGAACAATAGAGATGTATTTAAAAGCTACATTTGAATTCTTGCCGATGGAATTGTCGTTTTATAAGTTCATTTGCCCAAGTGAACAGAATATCTTCCATAAAACACAAGTTAAAGTGCGTTTTTGTTTCTTAGTACTTTGATAGCTTGGCAGAGTATTTCGAAGTGCTAGTATTTTCGAAAGCAGTACAGTGAAAGGTTTGGGCCCTAGCTGTGTGCAATTATTTATGATGTAGTGGTGCTCCCACAGAGATGACAGTTGCCTGACAAGCATTTACATGAAATTTGATGCTCAATTTGCAAGGCTGGCTATCAAAGCATTGCGCGCGCCAACTTCTATCGACATCAGAAGAGCACCTTGTAGATTAAAGTTCATGATTAAAGCAAAATGGAGTCAGCGTGGTAGTTATTCCCAAAGATAACATGTATAAAACCACAATATAATTTTACGAGCAACTTTGGCACAAGACCTCGTAAATGAAATTGTGTGTGAGTGGATAGAGAGTTGTAAAGATAAATCAATATGCAGTTGTGTTGTTGTTTTTTTTCATTCATGCATTTTTGTGTGATTGTGCATATTCAATTTATTATCTTCTCTCCATTATCTGTTCCACCAGCTGATGTCATGAGGTGGTGCTTTTTGCCCCTCTGTACACTTTCAATAATAATAATAATTATTATTATTATAATAATAATAATAATAATAATGATGATAATAATAATAATAATAATAATAATAATAATAATAATAATAATAACAATAATAAAAATTATAATAATTTCAGAGCTCAATAGACCTTCACGATAACGAGTATCCTATAGTTTCTTTTATACATTTAAAAAACTAATTCTATTATTATAATACTTAAAGGGGACATAATATGCTTTTTTTCAGCTTCTCAGTATCGAACTACACCATAGGTAGATCATCTTTTTACATTTTGTTCATCATAAACTGCAATATTGATCTAAAACGGCTTGATAATAGAAACAGCTCCATTGACTTCCTGTTCAAAACTGAAGAATTGATAAGCCCCGCCCTCTTCACAGTGACATGTCACTGTAACAAGCTGCGGATTTTCATGTATGTGTATAATGTAACATTGTTGAATTTGCCTGTGGGCGGGGTTAGGTGTAAACAGGACTATACTGAGCACTCGAGTCTCAGTTACAGGACAATACAGGATTACTCAAACAGGAATGCATCAATCAAACACAACTTGGACTAAACAAATGATGTGGAAACTCTGTTGTTACAAAGTTAAAATCTCTTCAAAGTATAATATGTCCCCTTTATCCCTAACTGAACAATTTTGACAAAATATCGAATTGCGTTTTTTCTCTGACAAAAATCGCAATCTGAATAAGATTTGCGATTTACGCCTGAATTGTTAGATTCTGTTGAACTGCACATTTTACATGTTCAGGAGCGTCAATATTTGGGAGAAAACTGAAATATTCCCGACGAAACAACATACGTTTCCGTCAGAACAGGCTAAACTACAGAGTTAGCAGGATTTATACACAATCGCACAGTATATTTTGTTGTTTGCAAAGGACCTACGTATAGTCATTTCAGTCTTTGCGATTTGCTAATTTCGACCATTCAAATTGTGATTTTGATTAGATTGCGATTTATCTTGCAGCCTAATCCCAATATTGATTTGTGAAGGGTTTGTGAAGCTGTTATGAATCACATTCTAACCTACTAACTACTTCATACATTTGACATTGCAATTTGCTAACCAGGATGTTTCATTTTGTCTTGTTCAGGTGAAAATATGGTTCCAAAATAAGCGCTCCAAGTACAAGAAGATAATGAAGAACGGCCCTTGTGGAGTGGAGGGGGAACACCTGGCCCCTCCGCCCGCCTCCTCGTCCTCCCCCTGCTCCCTGTGGGACATCAGCATGGCCTCCAAAGCAGCGCCCGTGCACTCGGGAGCTTACATGAACAATTTCGGACACTGGTACCCGGGACACCAGCAGGACTCAGTGCCCAGAACTCAGATGATGTGACCACCAAGACATCCAGCACGATCTCTTTTATTTTTTTATGTTGACTGCAATTCTTGAGGGTAAACTTTAAGAGCTTGTGTTATGTCGAATTGACTTTGTGAAACTTTAAATATGATGTTATTATGGTTCCCTGCATCTGTTGCATATGTCGCTGAGAGCAGCGCCCATCTATGCTCAGTCCTTGTCCTACTCTTGCCAGTAGAGGGCGACAGACTCCTAATCATTTGAAATAGTTGAAATGATCATAACTCCAAAAAAATGAATTTCTCTGCCGGTGTGTTGAGCTATAAAACAAGAAAATACAAAATAAGTCAAGGATTAGCATTGCTTAACAGATATAACATGTTTACAATACTTAAACTAAAAGCATTTGAAGAACATGAGTTGTTCCTGAACCTATATTTGAACAAGGAAAGAGCGTTTGAATATAATTATTTGTATTTGTTACTTTTATGACCCCTTGTGGTTGCATTAAAAGATGTTTTTTATTTAGAAAAATTAGAATCCACCCAGAAATGAGGGACAACGAAAGATTGTCCTTAGTGGAATATTTCCTTCAATGAACAGAACTTTTAAAAACCCAGTGGACTTTGGTTTCTTGTGTTATACTTTCATTTCTCAATTGGGATGGCACTGTCACATTTGGAACTTTTTGGGTTTGGATATGCAGCACTGGCAGTTAGAAAAACAGAGCCGACACGCACTCATGTCTGAGGTAAAATGCCAGTTATTTCTGGACATTTCAGGTAGTTCTGGTGCTGACTTTTTCATGGGGCATCTAAATGTCTAAATGTTGTTTGTAATACAGAACCTGGTCAAAAAACCAAAGAACCGTTTTGTTTTGTTTGGTGAGTATTTTATGTTGTTTAACAGGGTAAAGCTGTAAGATGCACTCTTGTGACTTTTTTTGTGTGTTAAAAATCGACTTCTCAAGTGACATTTAACAATAATAAAACAGGGAATTGAAAGTGTAGGCTGTTTTTGTTTTTTTGTTTTTTTTAGTCTTTATTTTCATGCATTTCTAGGACAGTCTCAGCTTTTTTCAAGGTCAAAATCATAAGACATTATTCACCTCAACATGATGCTGTGTGCCAAACTTTTTTTTTTTCAAAATAGATCGTGAGGGCTAATAATGTTGATAATGTTTCAATGATTGTTTGGGTAAAAATAATGTCCACAAAAATATATTTCTGCATGGATTTTAGAAACACAATGGCTTCACTGTGAAAAACTCACTTGTCCACAATGTTTTGCTGCCCAAATTCTGCCAGGCTCAGGATAAAATATGACAGTAATTTCAGTTGAAGATCTATTCCCAAAAATCTATTTACAATTCAGTTTCAGTTGTTCTCTGGTAATCTTGTGGGGTTGAATTCATGGATTTGAGTGCCACAAACCCCTTCTGATTCTCCTTTTATGTCAGTGGAGCAGGCAAATCGAATCCACCTAAAAATACTGAACAAATGTTTTTCCACACAGTTTTGGCTTGATAAACTTTCAAATTAATGAATCCCTATGAACCAATTGGGTTGTGTTGTTGAAAATATATTCATCAACAGAGCAGCAGTGATTTCTTTGGCGTGGGTCTGTGCAGAGATAACATCAGTTGTATTCTCGCTGACATATTAAAACAACACTTTCCTCTCGGTGCAATGTTTCGCTGATTTTCTCTGGAGTCATAAATCAGAAGACAAGGGTCACGGCTCTCGCCCTTCAGACATCTGGAAAAGCAACGAGTCGTCGAACTTCGTCAATGATTTTATAAAATGACCGTGTCAATTATAGGTAATTTAGGACATAGCTTGTTAAATAACGCTTTCACTCAGACGGTGTAATTATGTGTAATTGTCAGTCAAGGGAATATCCTTCAGCCCGGGGCCCAGAGAACAGGAAGTGCAAGATTATCAGAATGGATCAGTCCAAACTAATCCTTAATTTGTTTAATTTATAAATGTGATAAACTTTTGCTATTTTAGGTCCATTAAATTCTTAATTTTATTAAACATGTGCAAAGCATGTGTCTTCAGGAGTTTCAGAGTGCGTAAACAAAAATCACATGATACTTGTTTCAAATTTACTGTCCAATAGTGAAATTCTTTCTTTCCAAAAGCTCCTCTGTCATCACTGTTTTAGATGCAGTGTCATGGATATGCACATTGTATAGGAGAATCACCCAAATATTTTCTATTTCATATGTTATGAAACTTTATATTGCAGAATGTCGACTAATACTACTACTGCTGAAACTAAGATGACCCTTGAACCATTAGACGATGCTGGTTTCAACACCATACAATACGACACAATAAAATATAAAGAATTCAGGTTGTCAATGGTGTTTTTGAGTGGATTACTGTTGCTCCTTAAAGCTGGAATGCCTGATTTTCAAACCATTAAAGGAGGAAGTGTTTTAATCCATCTAACTTGTTCCTTGCTCTCACAAACACTCAGTGGCACATTGCAATGCTAATACCGTTTATTTGCTTCATGCGTTATTTATTTTGTTGCCAGTAGCAGTGCTTTAGAACAGCTTTTTCAGAGGTAAAAGTGAAGCTCTCATCACAAAGCTTCAAATAGTGGCGCACATTGGCTCCCTCTTACAAGTTTGCAAAAGACTTTCGGAATTAGATGACGACAACGTGTAGCGGTCTGATATTTCTCACAAAATTCTGCTTTTACAATACACTTAGAGGAGGAAAAACAGAAACGATGAATTTAAGTGACAAAACTATAATTTATAATTGAGTAGATATTTGGGGTGATTGAAGATTTTGGAGAATATTTTTAAACATGTACTTGTTTTTGTAATTGAATATCATTTGAACCATTTACTTGTAATTGGTCACTTTTAAAATCGCAGGAGTTACAGAGTACAGCACAAGTTCCAATGGGCCCAATCTACGGTGGTCTCACTGCCGTCCTGCTCCTTTCTAAACTTGTAAAAACTCAAATAACAGCACTGCTCTGATTGGCTGGAGCTCCAAGAACATGCAGAAGATGCGGATTGCCGTTTAATCCATTCATCTTTAATCTGTCGTTTTACCGGTAATAAGATTTTGTTAGAAAAATGTATCTCAAAGCTTTTGAGTACTTTTACTTAAGTATGTGTCATCTCAGGACAGGTGCGTTTGTTTGATCGTTACAGCTTCACCATAAGAGCTGAGGGTACTGGCATTGTGTGTGACGGCCATATTTGTGGAGGAACATTGGGCTAATTACGTTAGCTTGTGCTGACCTTTTTTTTTAATGATGTCTTCTTTACTTCGGAGGATCAAACATCTCTTTCTACACTTCCCATCCTGTTGCTCGCGGCCAGCATCACACCACACTTTTATGGAACAGTTTGTTTCACAGACTTCAGGTGCGTCATGTTGTCCTAATAAACCCGCAGAGCCATCAAGAGCTGAGCCGAGCTGAGGCAGAATACGAGGCTCCCCTGTCTGCTGCAGAGGGCAAGTGAGGAGAGCAGCCGAGCACACATGGACAAGTACAAGCTTAAGAGGTGCAGAGGGAGACACAAAGGCGCTGTCAAAGAGAACTCTATTTGTTGTTTCTAGTTAGAAATATAAAACTGTTGGCTTGCTTTTCTCTAATATCCTTATGTCGCTCGTAGGCTACCCTGCATGCTGTGACCTTAACGCGATACCCTCCCTCCAGTGAAAATTAAGTTTACTTTTAATTACAATTGCTTCACCAGTTGCGTACCAACCTAAATATATGTCATTTGGGCCAGCGATCCAAGCCCTTTTCCTCGCAAGGACCAGTACAATCACAGTCATTTTTTTCAAGGACTGTTTGAAGGGGGCAGAGCCAGTAACAACAGCATAAAATGTGTACAAACGCTTCGATAACTTTAAAAATACCATACTTATGTTCGCTGTTCATTACATTAATTGGATGTATATTTTCTTGTTAAAACACATCCAGAATATAGGGACATGTATAGGGGCAATAGACTATAAAACAATTAATAGTAATATAGGGTGAAACATTTGCCTCTGGGGACTGTTAGCAGATGGCCCGCGGTCCCCGGCCCAGTGATTGGGGACCCCTGATTTAAGCTATTTGCAATTACAGTCATGCCAAAACGCAACTGTTATCATGTTTTTTGGCAAATAGTCCATAGAGATACATTAGCCCAACGGCCCTTCAGCGTTAGAATCTTTTTGAAAGTCTACATTTAGTATTTAGCATCTTAAAATATCTATTGGTATAACATTGTCAAACTTCTAAATGAAAATTGTGATGATGTGTGACGACCCCATTCCGAGCTCTAGAGCTCTACAGCATCAATACTTTAAAGTTCTAACCGTTTTCCTTCTTAGATCGCATGCGTAAAGGGCTACAAGCAGCTTATTTTGCACGTTTGTCATTGCTATACGGCCAAATTGGAGAGAAAAATATGTGTTTGCATGTGGATATAAATCTCAAAATCGTACAAATAATAAAACCTGAAAAGAAGTGGCTACTGGCGCAAGGGCAGCGCGAAGCCCCTGAGAGGATTGAAAACAGAGCGAGAGGGAGGGCCCGTCCTCAGAATCTAATAAATAAATATATAAATAAAACACATTAATGAGAACAAGTCGTGAACAGCGGGAGTTTTTTTTACATTGGCTTGTTAAAGTGGAGCCGTGTGGAGCCAGTACACACGCACGGACAGACCTAAAGTGTAACTGAGATACTGCAGGACTTTGTGAAGGCTTTATAGAAACTGTGCGTGGACATGCTGGGGTTTGGGTTGGTAGTGAGAACGATGCTGACATTTGAAAGTTATTTTTTGTATTGAAATCTAAAAAAAATCAGCTTCTTAGTTTGATCCTTTTTTTTCTTCTTTTTTTTCTTTTTTTTTTCTTGTTTCTTTAAAACATAAATATTCACATAAAATTTGGATTACTAATTGATTTATAGGCTGATGTGATTCCCTTTTCATCACGGCACCATATTGTGAGCATCAGCAAAACACTTCCCGCTGCCTGCATAAATATGATATGATGATGATCCAAAGGTTATTTACAATTCCATAAACCATCCAGAGCTTGACTTTTTTTTAAAAAAAATTATAATTTTGGTGGCTAGTCCATTTCAAACACACTTATATTGTAAGCCATTTATTTTGTAAGTCAGTATTTTTGTTGGTCCTCTCATTATGTTTGTATATTGTGTGACTTCATTCTTTACATTTACCATCGCTGGTCATGATGAACTGGAAACAAAATGCTGACATGGCTTCCAAGATGCAATCGTGAATGTAAGAAGTGTTAATAAGCAAGTAAAAAATTACTAAAAATACACTAATAATAAGAAAACCAACAACCAATTTAAAGGTGTTCTGTGTAACTTTTCTAGGGAGTGCCCACTGCCTTCTTATCTCAGTGCAGATGTTGTTATTTCTGGAATGTTCCACAGTATGGCATTATACGTATGCCTCTGGAATGTATTAGTGTTTTATTAGAGGGGGGAAAAGACAAGAGAAAAAAAGACAAAGTGAAAAACATGCATTCTTACTGCGAGTAAGCTTGACTCTCTCAAATCTGAACTTGGCATGGTGGCGTCACTTACGTGTCTCCATAGAGACATGTTGGATGCCTGTGAAACATTTCAGGCAAAGCAATAGCGTCTTCATGGAGAGATGTGGCAGACCCTCCCCAAAAGATACAAAACGTTACATACATTCAAATTGGATTTACTTCACAAGTCAAGCCCAGGTAGCATCACTGAAAGCCCTGTAGATATCAAACTTTATTTCTCAAAATAAGGATGTGTGTTGTGAGCAGACCATGGCTGGAGGCAGGGAAAGTAACGTCAGCTCCCTCATCTTTCAGAACGTTCTTACAAACCCTCTTTCCGCTGTTGAGTGCTCCTCTCCCCTCGC
Source organism: Chaenogobius annularis (assembly GCA_015082035.1). Classification (NCBI taxonomy): domain Eukaryota; kingdom Metazoa; phylum Chordata; class Actinopteri; order Gobiiformes; family Gobiidae; genus Chaenogobius; species Chaenogobius annularis. The sequence goes on from BJKM01000230.1 coordinate 532,620, forward strand.
GTTTCGCTGTCTGATGTCATCGCCTCTTCTCACCCTCCAACGCCAACCTTTTACCTCAGCTCACCCTCACTCCAAAGAACTATCCTTACCTTCCACCATTTCCCACATAACTTACAATTATCCCATTCAATACGAGCTATAATGCCACACTTTAAACCAGAATCTACAATGTCTGCGTTAAACCATTTGGCCCATGTAGATGCTGTCACAGGTCGCTACATGTTGATGTTTTGCCGTCTGCCTGTCTCCTCTGATGTTCGCATGCATTCTTCTGTGACACCTGGAAGCAGAAGGCTCAGCACAGGAAGGTAGGAGCCTAAACAAACAGGGAAGATGTCCCAGAGAAGAGGCTGTGGTTATGGATACACGCCCTGGATGTTCTCCTGAAGCCTGGAGGCACTGCAGGCTGAAGAGAAAAGCAAGAAAGATGTCTTCCTTTAGCATAAGTCATTTACGCCACTGTGAACAGTCAAGAGTCTTAACTGCAATGGATTTGCAAGTTAAATATCCAGTAAACTGTCCCAAATCCTAAGTACATTAAAAGGAAAGCAAGCCAGTATACAACGCCAGGAATTGGTTTTTGCTTAATTCAGTTACAAGAATGATAAAGCCACATATTTTAAATATTTTTTTTATACCTGATATCAATCTCAAAGATAAGGACACATTGGGTGTGTTGAAGCATTTCTAAACATGAACACTGAGATATTTTGTAAGCCTCGAGCAGGATGCGCACAGCCTGTTTTTGTCCCAAACACATGTCAAAGTAACTGGATCAGATCTACAGGCCTCAGCATCAGTTTGACTGTTATGCCTTTGCCATCCCACTGCATCCATCGATGATCTAACATCCAAGTTATGCCTTGATCCTTAAATCAGTTTCTGAAGAGAAAACCCAATTCTGTAATTGGCCACCCTTTCTAAATTTTCATTGGGAATTTGTTCAAATGGAAACTGTGATGGAACCGCTGAAGAAAGAGATGAAGAACTAAACGCTGCTAATCACAGGTTAGTATAACTGCAAGGTTTCTGTTACATTAAACATTTTCAGCACATTTGTAATGCAATACGTTTTTATACCATCCAGTTGTCCCCTTACTGACACCTAGGAGCTGGAGTTAGTAGTTGACCTTGTCTAACCCTGAACGTTTTAATAAACAAAACAACTCTTGACTTAAACATCAACATAAGCACATGTATGTATTTGCATCATGTTAGTATTGCTGTGCTGCTCGAAACATTTTAGGCAGCAGAGAGCGAGCGATATACACTTCATTTGTGTTCTGCGTAACTGAATGTGCAGTTAATGCTGAAAGGTAGAATAGAAAAATGAGGTTATTTCGCTTATAAAACCTACTTTTAACAAACGCAAATGCTTGTGTAATTACACAATCAGATTAAAGAATGCAACCTGATCTCTTTAGTATTTGTAGCAACACAGTGTTTGTCTCAGTTGTCACAGCGTCTCTCTCTCTCTCTTTTGGGTGAAGGTTTGTTTGTCATGCACACACTCCTCTCCTCTCCCACTGCAGGCCACATGAAAGCGCCGTACAGCCGCGTGTGTTATTACTGCGCAGAGTCTCCAAACAGTCTGCCGCTGTCTGCACCAGGACCAGATGGGTGCAACCTACCTGCCATGACTCACCGCACAAGAAGGCAAGAAGACACCAGCAGAGTCAACCTTTTATTTTTACCACATACTCCACCAAGGCACTTGGAAATAAAGAAGACCTGAGCACAATATTGCTGATGCATTAAAATATGTACAACTTTGGGTTCACGCAATACAATGATCACAATGGTTATTAACTGGTCTTAATGTGATGTTACAGTTATAATAATATTTTACTTGTAGAGGTCAGTAAAAGCAGGAAAAAGCTGTTGTTTCTTTTACATGGCACCTGCTCACAAGTTAATTTTGATATCAATGTGCTTTCCCTTCTACATTTATCCATACAGGTTGTTTCTGCCATTTTACTGCCATGAGAAAAAGAAAAGCTCTCTAGCTTGTTGGTTTTGACTTGTCACTGATTTCTCATAACAGGTAAGTCCAAAAAGTGAGAAGAGTTTTGTTTTACATAGATGCATTTTTAAAAAAAAAAGAAAAGAATGGCCCTTTGTGTGAACTTTTAAAAGGGCCCGGACACACTTTTTGGTTACCACTGCATTTGAGGAATTAACTCTGGGGTAGGTCTTTATTCAGCTCATTTTGTTAAATAGAGCATGTTAAATAGAGCATGTTGTAAAATCCAATCGCTGCGTGCTGTTCACATCTAATTGTAAAAATGTTTTATCAATTGCAAACCCAGAGGAAAGAGCGCCATCTCACCACCGGAAAAAAGCTGTTCTAAAGCGGCAGCGCCTGACAACGCATGCATGTGAATACTTGAAAGGTGTTGAAGGTTTTGTGAGAGCTTGGGAAGAGGTAGATTTTTAATACTTCCTCCATTCACAAACTGCAAATTAGGTACTTTTAACCAAATGGAATTGTATGAGATCCTAACAGCATCTCAAACAAAAGGTGGAATATGTGGCGCAATCTGGAAATCACTTTGGACACATAACTAAAATGTTTATCTAAAACAAATTTGATATAATCATAATCAGATTTCAGGCAAGTCTCCAGTCTTTTGCTTCTTTTGCATGGAAGAGTCCTTTTTAAAAACAAAACAAAACAGAGAAACACTGAACACAGTTTGAAGGTATGGAAATGACCTTATTCTTGTAGATTCTTTCTATTTCTAAAGAAACATCTTCAGAAGTGAGAAGATACTTTATGACATGGCCGAGCTTAACCCTAAGGAGCATCTTCCCTCGTGCACAAAGCAGCTGCTATTAATAAACTACATTGTTGAACAAGTTGAGCTTGTTTCTGTTATGCTTTTAAAAGGGAAAGAAAATGTGTGTTTTGCTCCAGTCATTATGTAACTAACATAATATTTGCATTTGTAGTGTTTTCAGTTATATTTTAGCACCCTTAAACGTTTAAATAAATATTGGGAACTATATTCATCTACAAATGCCCTGGTGTAAACATGAAGAAAGTAGTTCTCGGCTTATGCTACAATAAACAATAGAAGAAGACACAGTTATCTTTGGTAAAAGTACAGCAATTTCATTCAGTCTTTCAGTGCCCTTTGCTTTTCTAGTGGGCTTAGAGTGAGTCGACGTCTACAAACTACTCAGTAGTAGAAAAAGGCTTAAGACAAACTATATAAATATGCAGTATTAAATATAAAACAAAAAATATAATCCTTTATCAGTTTGTTATGCCTTTGGTCATCTCCTCCATCTTGTGCGTTACAAGTCAGTACACAGCACCCACACTTTGAGAGGCCGGCGTCGCTGCTGAAGAGGCCGTGCTGAGGTGCATCGTCCCGGGCTGACCCAGGCCTATCTGCACCCCCGGCTGCTGGTACCAGTTCGGATGGCTGTACTCTCCCAGGTACTGGGCAGGGGACTCCAAAGGCGGCTGGAAGGGAGGCTGACCCCTACTGGTGGGCTCCAACATGCTGTTATTCTTAGCTCCGCCCCCGCTGTTTGTGCTGCTGCTGTTGCTACTGCTGCCTGTGGTGTTGTTGTTGTTGTTCTCCCAAACAGCCGGAGACGGAGGGGAGTTGCAGGCCATGGAGTCACTGGCTTCGGGGCTGTGTTCCAGAGGCATGTCTCCCAGAGGAAACTCGCCGTTCTTGTAGAGTTTCTTAAACTTCGAGCGCCGATTCTGGAACCAGATTTTCACCTACAAAAACACAAATTATTATGCCGAAATATACTGTTACTTATTATTATTACTGTTATTTCATTATTTTCTAGAAGAAGGTGTGAGCTGTACAGAAATGCAAAGGAACGGGTTTGAAATAAAAATAAAAATACATTTAAAAATAGCAATTTAATTAGTTGTTTATTTAGTTATTGTTAAGGCACCCAAAAACATATACAAATTTGATTTAGTCTCATCCAACTACATTTTTAAACTGTAATCTATGTTATGATACAGGCTATTTACTATTGTGTCCAATTTAATTGCTATTGTATATTCACAGTTTAGGAACATTTTTCAAAATACCAACATTTTAATATTATATAAAGTGTACCTTAACCTTGAATACATTTCTGTAAATAATTTTTTTTTAAAAACATCCTAAATATAAGATCTTAATGCTCTTAACTAAACAAGAATAACTGAAAAATGACAACCACAAAAGGCATGGATCTGACAGAGTTGGGGAGAACTGAGAGAGCTGACAAAAAAATTGAACATTACTGAATAGAAAACAAACAAAGTTTTAATCCAGATGCTACATGTTTTACACTGACCATACACTTCCTGTCACCAAACTAACTATACTATCTCCCCCCCTCTCGCTCTATTGGCTCTGGGTCTTCATCCACCCTTTCACCTCCCAGTGCTTTTCTTCCCCTCATCTGCCCCTCCACAAGTTTTTTATTCTAATATTACTAATCAAACAAATGCAAAGTGCTTGTGTCACAATACTATTTCAGGAGGTGAAAAATGTAATATTGCACGACTCATTTCTGCTTAGATGAGAAGTAAACCATTCCTTCTCTACTACATTGCTCGGATTGCCAACTTTGTCAGCATAAAATGTCAACTACATCACACATTGAACTTGACGTTATAAAATATGTTATTTATGCCATAATTAAATACCACTTAAACCGTGAAATGGCTAAAGTTCACGAGCAATATTTTATCAGCCGTTTTAGAAGCCGCGGGTGGATTCAGCCATGTTCCAGTTGTTAAATGTTCATAATGAACTTCATGCCTAAAAGAATATCTGTGGTTTATTTTAATGCCAGAACTGCAAACAGAAGATTAAATGCCTTGTATAGCTGACAAAGAGATACTATAATGATATATTATATTGTTGTTATTACAAAACACTTTCATAGTCAATGCAAACACAAGCATTGATTGTGACTTGAAGGTTGTTGTTTCAGGATTTAACACGTGGAAATCAAAGCGAACAGGCAGCAATAAATTACAGGTGTCCAGCAGAAACCCTGGTGCCACGAGGCTTTATCTATTATCACCTGAGTGGATCATTCACACTGCTGTAAAGCTGGCTGTGTAAACTACACTGTCACCACGGTAGTCTATGGTCCCTTTACACAGACTTTACATTTATTTTCTATTCCACAATCAATTGCAGTTTGAAATTAGCCCTACACTATACTTTGCTATACTATTTTAGTTTTAGTTTTCTTAAATCAATTGTGTCAATTGAGTCTTATTTATAAAAAGTGCTGTATAAATCAAGTGGATGGATGTTACTTTACGGTAATACTATTCTGTGTTTAGAGAACATAAATTCTTCTTAACTTGTTCAAAGTAACAGTGACGTACAGATATGTATTTACCAAGTTTAAGAGTGCAAACTGAAAAATAGAATCATTTCAGTGTTTATATGACAGTTTATGACAATTAGAGGTTAAATGTATATAAATTTGTGGGCTAATTATTGAATTACAACACAAAAGCAATGAACATACATTCATACTTTGTTTCTGAGCCATTTCTTTGTTACTTTCGTAGGGTGCACACTTGGTCATATCACATCAAAATTAGGACAAAACAGATGCGAACCAAAACCTGGATTAACCAGGACTAAAACAGGGCTAAAACAGGACTAAAACAGGACTAAAACAGGACTACATCAGGAAGCATGTGCACACAGCAAAAAGGCACGGCTGCCTCTGTGTCAGTAATCCAATGTGAACAGAGCTCTGTCCCAGGATCCTCTGAAGCAAGAAGAGGAACGTGATCAAAAAACCAGGCTAAACAGACAACAACAAGTGCTGCTGAATCAGAGAGAGTGTCTTCATTTGTAGACTGGAGGCTAAGTTTTAATGAGCACAACCAGACAGCACTTGTTGTTTGGCACATCAGACAGGAAGGAGAGGATGCTTCTACCCATATATACGCTATATTTCTTAACAAATCCACATATTTCGTTTTTTGCAGAGCAGTTGCCTTTCCATAACATTTCTGTTGTACAATATCCCATCATATTGTGATACCGTAATAAAACCATCTCATTCCCTCCAGGCCCTGCAGTGGTCAGCAGTAAGCAGAGGTTACCTGAGTCTGTGTGAGCCCCAGCTGTGCAGCCAGCTCGGCCCGCTCCGGTAGAGCCAGGTACTGTGCCGTCTGGAAGCGCCTCTGCAGCACGGCCAGCTGGTAACTCGAGTAGATGGTTCGCGGCTTCCTCACCTTCTTGGGCTTCCCGTTCACCATCCGCACCTCCATGTCTGGTTCTTCTTTCACTGTGGTACAAAGAAATCTGAAAATTACTATATGGCACATGAAGGCTATAAGCACAAACTATGATTTTGGTAAACATCCCGCACACACGTTGGTAAATTGACTTCAAAACAGCAGTAAAAAGATGTGTGCCTTGTCAGTGCCTGGATAGAAAATAATAGCAACCAATTATTCTGGCATTTTATTTAATGATTTTAGAACTATAAAAGTTAATGCGAAGCAATTAGGTGCCACATTTTAAAAAGCAGAGCAATGTATTATCTTTTATTGTCAGTCATGGAGGGGTCCGCCATGTTTTAAATCTTTTCAAAAATAATGTTTATTTTTTACTGTGAGCTTGAGCATAGCTTCAAAAGACCATTTTGTGTGAAGTTGTAGGACAAAAATAGCAGTGGCTGCTGCAACCCCAAAATTTCAAAGAAATTCCGCCAGCACTGGGAGCTTATAATTTAGGTCTGAGCGTCCCACAGCCGAGCAGGGAGACAGAGATTTATAGGTGCTTTTCATGTAGCCTGCAGGGCTGCTCCTAAACCCTACGCCCACTGGGGATCTTAACTGGGACGACAGCTACCTATTGGTCCTATCTTGTGAAGAGACATCTGACAAAAAAACAAGGATTTGCTAAATGGTTGTATACATTTCAATTTCACATTGTAAAGTAACACAAAATCAACAAAACCAATATTTTTTGGACAACAATAATATAATACATTTAAAAACAAAGTCAAAATTCCAACTCAAGAGTGTCGACGGTGCAGCTTTATGATACTCGCACGATGTGTACCTAACCTGCACACCTACTATCTTTATGGACGGGCCAATATCAGGAGGCCGTTGTTTGCGTGTTTATTGTTTGTTGACTCGCAGTTTCATGCAGTGAAGGTGGGCGGGGCCTGGAGGAGCGTTGCGTGATAAGAAGCCGTCGCTGTTGGATGATTCAAAGGCCAAGGCTGACTGACATGTCGTGACACCTGATGTTTCATGGCTACAGGCCAAAGTCCCCCAGGCCCTTTCCAACAGCCAACTCCACTCCTCAAAGGAATTTTACAAACAGTCGCCGAGCTGGTTTGGAGTTGTTCACTTTAGATATGCTCTCACAATTTGACACAACAAAAATAAAGAAAGTATCTTCTGCCATTATCATTTCAACAACATAGGCTAAAACTCGTTTTCCCATCTTGTACATCTCGACTAGAAAAACGTCTCAAAGGAACTTTAAATGACAGAAATAATGTCACACATGTTGCTCAACGTTTAAACAAATAAAATATTGGCATTTAATATCTAGTTTAAATGAAATACATTATCTACATAGCTATTAAACCTGTTATAATGTTGTTTACTAATCCACAACATTCCAAGAGTTATGTTTAGTTTCAGTCACGCACGTTTATGTTGAATGACGTCTTTTCTTGAACAGAAGAACAATTTGCATTATTGGTCAACAAAGAAGAAAACTTGAACCTTCATACAGGTTCATACACCTGCGCTGGGTTCAGAGGAGAATCTAAGGATTGTTGTTTGTTGTTTGCCCTGTGCGTGTCTCCATACATAAATATTTTAAGTTATACAAAAGTATATTTTCATAAGTTACCTTAACTTTTTAATTATATGTGTGTATGTGTGTGCGTAATGTGTGTGTGTGCGCATGTGTGTGCGTAAATAAGGTTATACATGTTTTACTTTTCTTACTAAACTTCTTTTTGACTATTCTTGTATTTAAAATATAAATACATATATACATATATATATAAGGCCGAGATAAGTTCCTATGTTTGTGAATTTTGTTCATTGACAATGGCAATAAACCCTTTCTGATTCTGACTCTGATATCACGATTGTAACAATCTTATTCCCCAGATATTCAGTCAGATGCTTGTTCAAGCTTAGCATTTCACATTGTGCTGAAAAAAGCAACTCAGTCATGATTTAAATGTACGCATTTACTGTTGGAAATATATAAAACAAGCCAATTTAACCAATTACCATTACTGATAACAATTACAATTGTTGATTTACTTACAATTACTGTTACACTCAACAAAACAGTTTATGCTTGCATATCTGAACTTGTCGCTTTGGGTTGGCAGATTCTACAACTCTGTTTGTGTTTTCAGTTTAAGGCTACATATAGGCCGGCCACAAGAGGGCGCAAGAGCAAGGAGGAGTGAAGGAGTTTAAATAAGGCTTAAAACAATTGCTGCTACCATAAAAGTTGGACAGCTGCGTAGTGAAAATTAATTTTGTGCTCAAATCTTCAGAATGACTGTTGAAAGTAACTTTAAAACAACAGAAGAGCATGTTATGGTTTAGCACAGCATGACATCATAAGGTGGAAGCAAGCCTTTTGAGTCCTGAGGGAGACAGACTAATGCTCTGATTCCTCAAGCATGAATGATACACAACCATGTTAGGCCTAACATGGTTCAAAGTTTAAATCAGTTTAGCATAATGCTATAATTGCTGCTTAGATTGTTGTGACAAAACAAAATATTTAGTTCTGTGGATGCCAATATATATATATATATATATATATATATATATATATATATATATATATATATATATATATATATATATATATATATATATATATATATATATATATATATATATATATATATAGTATAAGTCTAAATGGTCAAGTACAGTGCGGCACGCGGGAATGTCCAGAAAGACATCGTTCTGTATTTTATGTACAGATCACTCTTTGTACAGTATTGGAGATGTCAGTATTCTGGATCCCAGGCCCTTCTACTTCAATAAAAGAAAAAGTATGCATGAAATACATGCATTGCATACAATTTAGATCCATTTTTATACCAAACTTTATTAATTAAACTGGAGGTGGTGATCAGGGCAGACCATGCAGGGGTTGATAAGATGAGATAAGATGACCTTTATTTGTCCCACAATGGGGAAATTCTAGTGTTGCAACAAAGGGTACAGAAGCAGATTATGCACAGTATAATAACAAAAACAGATAACTTAGAAAAAAAGAAAGCTCTTATAATCTTATAACAATAACACTCTCTCAGAGAGGGACAATTGGGACATTCTGCTGTATATGCAGTTTTACTCCTGTGATTTATGTACTCACAGGCCAACAAGAACATGTTTAAAAATGAACTCAAAAAAGTAAGTCAGTAGTCAAGTTTAGAAGGCTATTTGTATTTTAGTCACTTAATTTCCCCCTCTGAGAGCAACAAACAAACATAACAAATAAACAAACAAACAGCAGCAGCAGGACCAAACAACATATTTAGGCCCACGTAGCAGTCTTCGTGTAGGCCTCACTCGTGCGCAAAACTCCCATACAATTACTGGCTCCCTACAGTTTGGCGAGACGTGAGCTCTGACAAGAAGCCTCAGGTGGTCAGTGCGGTCTGAGTCATTCTTGTGCCTAAATTGCCTAAAGATTGCCTAAACGCTCACACACACACACGCAAACACGCACACACGCACACACGCGCGCGCTCACACACGCACACACACGCACACGCACACACGCACACACACACACACACACGCTTGTGCGCGGTACTCACCACTCTCTTGTACGTCTCTGCTGAACGCACTGTGTTCTCTGTACGTGTGAGGGTACGGGAATTCGGTCTTGCCCACGGTGTACCCGGTGCCCGGTGTCATGCTGTTCAGGTTGTAGTGGTGGTATGCGTATGGGTTCATGTGCTGAGCCGTGTACGCTTGTTGCGCGCTGGAGTAGAAATCCTGCGCGCTGTGGCTGTAGAACTCCGTGGATGAGGACTCATGTGCCGTGGAGGATTCTTTCCCTGAGCCCGAGATGGAGCTGCTAAGCTCAGGTAGTGAGGGCTTCTTCTCCTCGTACACAGGTGACGCTTGGCCGTTCATGTTGCTGCGCTCTGGACTTTACTCGAGTACGGCACAGTGTGGATGAGTTCCCAAAGCGCTTCGACGCTGTCCACGGTGGCGTCGCCCAACCCAACTGGAGCTCCTAATTACAGGGCGCGCCGAGCCGAACCAGGCCGACCAGGAGAGAGGGAGTGCACGGCTCCTTCTCATTGGCTGTGGCCCTTCTCCTACCTCTGCCCCGAGGCCAACGCAGCACACACTGTCGCCTGTCTGGCTCCCGGCTTCTTCCCACACAAACCTCCACTACGCCTCCTCCAAAGTCTTGGCAACATGCCCCAGACTTCATTCGACCTCAACTCTTTTCTTTTTCAGTCAAAATAATGGAATCATATGCGATACCCCACGTTAATATAGGCTAGCATTTTAGAATTCAAATATCAAAGCCTCATGTCCATGCATTTTAGCTTCTCGTGTTTACCTGGCCACAGGCTTCACCCCTTTAATAGAATACATCCATGGGCTTCACCCACGCCGCGAGGCACAAAAAGATAACAGCAGTTTACTCAGGGGTTGACTTCAGTGAGGGCACGAGTGATAAGCCCAGGGACAACTCAATCTACTGTAGAAAAGGGAAGGAGGAAATGAAAGCCGTTTTGGATTGAACCATGCCGAGAAGGCCATCATATAGGCTTGGTAAATAACTTATTTTAATAGGTCTCATAATAGGCTTTTGGGTAATAAGATCTGGTTCTGTATTGCTCTAAACCTTGTTTATTAAGGTTGAATAAGACTGGACACAGGCGGCCTAATCCTCTGCACAATGAATGTTGACTTTAGAAGTTTGAGACACAGTTCAGTCCAAACACATTTAATATAGGACACACCCCCCTATATGCTTTTGTGTGTGCTAAATTTGGAGTATTTTTATGCTTGTACTGAGGACAATAATTCCGGTGCCTGACTAGATGATCTGTAGCCTGGGTTATTGCTTTCACACAGAAGATGGCATTGTACCTGCCATGACGACACTTTAAAAACAAGGAGGAGGAAACATTTACCAAATATTTTAATATACTAAATAAAGGTTTGCAATAAAGCAGTTACAAACACGGAAGTCTTGAATTGTTTTTATTTCTGTTTAACCTTTTTATAGAAGGTTAACTGGTTAATCTCTTCAAAATAATTACTGGAAATTTACATTTTACAGTGCAACTTGCCCATCCAATCCCGTTCATTTGACTCCTCCATAGTTAAACATCAAAAGCACTTGGTGTTACTAACAATTCTCAAGCTTTACCTGTTTTATATGTATATAAAAAATCAACAGGAAAAAAAATGAATCAACCCGCTTAATACAAGAAAGGAGCTTGATAATGTACAGTATATACAAGAAAAGTACATTCCTTCCTGGTGGTGTGGTCCCGAGACTTGTCCAAAATTTCCCAGAATGCAATGAAAAACATGTTGTCTATGGACGTACGTAGGACACTTTCAACAATCTCTTAAAGTTGGCAATTTGAACTAGTTGATTTTGACAATTAACCAACATGTAAACCCTTTATAGTCCTATAGCAGCAGACTTTGTGTGATTCTTTATACTACACATAGAAGTTCTGTAGTGTTTATGCATCTTTATTGGTATATTTCAATATTCCCTGATGGCCAGTGCAGAGAAAGTAGGGAATGTAGAGGGAAAAGTAGGGAAAGCAGTCCAAACAAGGGTTGGAGTGAGTGATGCAGTGCCCATGTTTGTCCACAGGGAGGCACTGTGAGCATCACCTCAGTTACAGTGGCCAAGGGGGGCAGAGGGAGGAACAGGGGGAGCCCACACTCCTGCAGACCTGGCTGCTGTATCTGCTGGTCTTATTCACTTGCTGAGTCGGACAGTGTTTGTAATCTCGTCTTCCCCCGGTCCCTTTCCCCGCTGAGTGTCCGAGTGAGCGGTCAGCAGAAATCCAACTGGCCCACACTGAGTAGAGCTGGAGCACAGTCGGATTCAGGCTTTGTGGTGAGACAAGAGAGAGAGACTAGTGTTTAGATACAAATACTCAACACAATGAAGCCAGAGTTTATTCATAACCTGAGTCTGGTGAAGGAATGGCAAGACCAGTCTAGAACTTAAGTCCATGATAAGAAAGCTTTCAACTGCCAAGAACAGTGGAAACATTGACTGAATACATTTAGACATAGACCATTTTATACATAAAATTGAAAAGAAAATCACATTGAGATGAATAACAAATCTAAAGAGTGACGGGCTCCTGGTTCTATAATACATGACTTTCTCCCTGCATTTACAACCAAAGGCGAAAGTCAGTCAGGTGCTGGATTTGAAGAAATGTAACAACTATGTACAATAGAAATGGATAGGTACACAGAGGATGCACAATTGGCTTGTCTGGGTACTCATTTATCATTTTCAAGGTTGTTTGGCTTGTCCAAGAAGGATATAAGGGAAAAATGTATTTAGTAATGATTACTGATGGACTTGGCAGTCAGCCGCTCCTTCACATGAAAGCACTTTACCTCCTATGAGAGCTTCTTGGCTTTGTTGTACAGTGAGTCCACCACTTTACTCATGTTCTGAATGGTCTCCAGAGCTGCCTCATATGTTTTGTCCACGACAGGTTCTTCAAATACGATCAGCACGCCTTCGCCTTGGTCCAGAACACCTGATGAAATGAAGTAGAAAGAGTTTTAAACCTAAGAAGTACACATGAGCAGCAAACAACTTACCGTGGAATTTTTGGTCCAAAATCATCTGTGACAATTTCCTTTCAACATCTCCCTAAAAAACAAAGTTAGTGAAAAATAAAATCCTGATCAGTATTATTAAGTGAGACAAAATTGACTCCTGCTACCTCAGAAAGCTTGATGAGTGAAGAGATGTGCGATATCTGGAAGACAGAGCAACAAAAACATTCCTCTGATGCATTTCACGTCTGATGCAGTAAGAATAAGACAGATACACAGAAGAGCCTGCTAATAGGAAACACTTAAATGTTAAATGAACTGTATTTGAAAAGACACTAAAAGTAACAAAGGGAATTTTATCATGCATTGAAATAAAACACTGATTTGCTCTTTAGGGATGTTGTTAAATTGTTAAAACCAATAAAACAGGCCTATATTTCATTGGATGCAAGAAGAGAACAGCACTGCCTTTTGTTTACAAGGCTCTTATTGGTCTTTTGCCTGATTATTTAAAAAGCTTGCTTCCCCGACGGTACTTACATGGGGAAGCAATGTTGTATACATCGTACGAGCGCAGGGCATAATAACCCACTGCTCAGATAACTACATAGGTGCACAGCCACAGATTGCTTTGTAAACTAGAATCCTCCAGTGCGTGAACTTCCGAACTCCCAAGGAGGGACACCTAAACTTTGTGTAGAGTTTAGTGATGAATGAGCTACCACATCCTGTTATAAAGCTCAAAGAGCTATGATAAACTGTTTAACAATAACAGACATAATTTAACACCATTAATGTAGAGAACATTGCCATAAGCCAGTACAGGTGAAAAAGGGGGCCAATACCAGTTGTTCGGAGGCTTGGAGGTTAAAACAGGCTTTAATGCCATAAAAAAACAAGCTTCTTTCTCAATTTTTAACCAGATTTTGTATTTGAGCTTTAAATGACAGCTCTTGGGCCAGTAAAACAATTGTAGTAAAACAGTGGTGTTATGCTGAGAGGTCTTGATTCGAGGAATAACGTACTGTAGCACACGACTATGTGAAAAGATCCTCGCTTTAGGTTTTTCCTGAGTTAAGAACCAGCTTCAGGGATTACAAACACATATTACATGCAAAGACTTCCTTTATGGCTTTTATGTGCTAAGGGACCAACTTCACACACACAAAGAGACCTTAAAGCTACTGTGCATTGGAAACATCTTGGGCAATTCATACTCCGCAGCAAGCCTCCTCTCTGAACACGCATAACAAATCAAACTATTGTCGGTGCAAGCTTTTGGCTAAGCTTTGGTCAGACCTACGGCTTGTTATTTCTTGGAACGACCAGCGGCTTAAACTGGAGCTAGATTCAGTTAGCTTGATGTGTACTTTGATGGAACACCCCACATTGTCATATTTTCTGGCCAGCCTCGTTGTCCATCTTTACACACAGTAGTGATACCTGCACTCTGGAGAAAGGCTCAATGACTCTGATGAGGTTCTGTTCCAGCAGGTTGTCGTACAGTTTGGTCAGGTGTGTACTGATGATGGGGTCGTCCCTCAGCTCGGCTTTGTACTCCGTTAATGCCTGCAAAACAACAGTTTGTTCCATGTCCAAACTCAGAACACATGATTACACAAAGTACCAACCTTTTCGAAGTCTGCCAGGGAACGCTTTTTGCTTGCCAGTGCTACACATTTAAGGGAGTCTGTCTGCGGAAAGAAGAGCAAAACCAACACTGTCACACCAATAGACTTTTATCAGCTTTTAACTTGATAATATTGGTGTTCGCTCTTCATGATCTTACTCAAAGTGCTATTTTGATTGATTCATGCCAGTCTGAATAATCCTGCATTGTCCTGCATTTAAGACCTCACTCATAACATTTAGAACCGTGATCATACATGTGGGGTTGAAAAAACCCCACTGCAATTTTCAATAAAACCCAAATGATAATGCTGCTGGCTACGGTGAAATGCCATAATGAAGAGCTGTTTTAGATCAGTATTGTGGATTAGGGACGACCGTTTACCATTTATTTTGTTAGTTGGATCCTTCGCGGTCAATAGTCTGTTAACTGATTACATTAACACAGTGTTTTTGTTGTTATTTTATGGGTCACAAGACCACACTGCATTACGAGGGTAAACACAGAGCAGCGCCACAGCGATGTCTTTGAACTGTGCACAACACAAGTTAACATGATTATGAATAGAGCACTCTTAAATAAAGAGTCACGTTGTAAAGCTTACGTTAGTTGCTTACTTTAGCTTGAAAAGGTAAGAGACTGATTTTCTATCTGAGGCACTAATGTGAGATTCAAGTTCAAGAAACCATATGATCAATACGAGTCCATAAATGCTGTATCACTCCGGTTTGCACAGCCTTTATGACATAAACATTATGATTGGGGTTTCAACAATCTTATTTTTTCACTCAGATGTGTCCCGGTTGTACGACGGCACTTGGCACCCTCTAGTGGAACAATTGTGTATTACAAGTTTAGACAAAAAAAAAAAAAAATCAGGCAAAACACACAAAATATCTTCACTTAGTAAAGCATTTAGTGAGGGTTAAGCAGTTACCAATGATCACCCTTACTGATAATGTGTGTGTTGTAGTTTACTTCTACATACCCACAAAAAGCACCATATGTTTTCTCTATATGTAATGCTCACAGATGTACAATGCAACATGCCAAATGGTCACCAACAATTCATTTTAGTTTAGGATTTGTCCTGATCCAAAAACTAGGAGCGTTCATGTTTAATTGATTAACCAGCACTAAGCACTTAACCGCATTATGCTTAGTTTTCTACTTGTAATTACACATCTACGCAACCAGATGGCACCTGTGTGCCCTCATACAATTGTGACATCTCACTTGGAGAGAAAAAGAACTCTGGCTGTATCTCAAAGACTGCGTGACACTGCAGTATTTATGGACGAATATTAATCATACATGGTTTATTTAACATGGATTTCACGTTAGTGAAGAAAACAGATGGAAAACTATCGACCTGAACATGAGTGACTTTAAAACATGACTCTTGAATAAAGAGTGCTTTATCCATAATCACTACAACAGTGCACCAAAACTATGTATGTACGAGCTTTCATTCTGTAGTGTTGTGCACAGTCATGCTGCTCTGTGTTTACTCTCGTAACCTGGTCCAATTACTCATACAGTAAATATAATAAACAAAAAAAGCACTGCGTTGATGTAACCAGTTAACCAATTATTGACCTCGAAGGGTTCCAACTATCGGTTAAAATACCTAAAACCCACCAATCCAAAGTGCTATAGCAATAAATTGGGATTTTGTGATACCTGTCTGCCAGCATAGCGCAGAGCCAGCTTTCCACTGATGAGTGTCTGTACTTCCTCAGGCCTGCAACACAAGCATAGATAAGTGCATGCATAAACGCACAAGAAGCCAACAAATACACAGAGTAAACATCGGCTTTGTTTACATGCACACTAAAAATATGCTCATTATCAGATTTTGTAAGTCGTCAATAGAAATGTCATGTAAACATGATGCGAGTTCAGAGAGGAAGCATCAGGGGCTAACCCTTCACAGAAGGCCCAAACATTTCAGCATTTACAGTTTCAAACGTATTAATTTTGGCACTCCACTTCATCTTGCAGCATCTGGACTCCCCGGGAACCTACGTCAGGATCCTGTTTGTGGACTTCATTCAACTCTGCATTCAACACCATCCTCCCTGCTCTGCTCCAGGACATGCTCTCCCTGCTCAACGTGCCCGACTCCACCTGCAGGTGGATCACTGACTTCCTGACGGATCGGAGGCAGTGCGTGTGGCTGCGGAAGAATGTCTCAGACACTCAGACTATCAGCACAGGAGCTCCACAGGGCTGTGTACTTTCTCCTCTGCTCTTCTCCCTGTACACAAACTGCTGCACCTCCAGCAACGACTCCGTAAAACTGATCAAGTTTGCGACGACACCACCCTCATCGGGCTCATCTCGGACGGGGATGAGTCTGTCTACAGGAGGGAGGTGGACCGGCTGGTGTCCTGGTGCAGCGGTAACAACCTGGAGTTCAACGCCCAGAAGACAGACAGTGGAAATGATCGTGGACTTCAGGAAAGTCACAGCCCCCAGCTCCCCATCACCACCGTGGACTCCTTCCGCTTCTCTCTGCACCACCATCATCCAGGACCTCAAGTGGGAGCCCACAATCAGCTCCCTCATCAAGAAGGCCCAGCAGAGGATGTACTTCCTGCGGCAGCTGAGGAAAGCCAAGCTGCCAGTGCAGATGATGGTGCAGTTTTACTCGGCCATCATTGAGTCCATCCTCACCTCCTCCATCACCGTGTGGTACGCTGGAGCCACAGCCAGGGACAAACAGAGACTACAGCGCATTGTGCGTTCTGCTGCTGAGAAGGTGATCGGCTGCAGACTTCCATCTCTGCAGGACCTGTACGTCTCCAGGGCTCTGGGACGAGCAGGTCGGATCACAGCTGACCCCTCTCACCCTGGAAATGGTGAACCACTCCCTTCAGGCAGGAGGCTACGCCATCCGGACCAGAACCTCCCGCCACAAGAGTAGTTTCTTTCCCTCTGCTGTTGGACTCATGAACACTTCTTAGCACTTGCCACTTTAACTGCAACTATTGAACCACTCACTGCACTACAACTGTAAATTTAACTAATTCTCGTGTACATAGTAATGCCTATTTTTATTTTATACTATAGTAATTTTTAATTGTTTCTCAATGCATGCCCTTTTGATTTCATATATGTTGTTTTTATTATTGATCACTGTTTTATGTTGCAAATTAATGCTGAGACAAGTTCCTATGTTTGCGAATTTTGTTCATTGACAATGGCAATAAACCCCTTATGATTCTGATTCTATAACTAATGGCTTTTGACAAAAATAACTAGAAGAGGGCTCTAGACTAACATTTGTCACTAGTGGCACTGGTGCGCACTGACTCACACACATTATTGCGGCCTGAGGACTCACGGAACGACTAGTGGCGCTTTTGTTTCACACAGAGCTTGTTCCGGACCTGCAGCAGCTAAAGCACAACAGAGGAGAGAGCGGCGTGTTTTAAACTCACGAGTGCGACTGGGAAGAGTTTTGTTGTGTGAAAGAGCATGATTTTTGAGCTGCAACGTACTACCGCAACTAGCTCCGCACACCGCTCACCCCAGCCCCCACACTTGCGGCCCCCCGGACCCCTCCACACAACAACTAAGCTTCCCAGTCACACTGGTACGTTTAAAATACGCCGCCCTCTCTGTTGCGCCTTGAAACAGCCAATACATCCATGGAAACAGCCCGGATGACCGCGACCATATTATAATAAAGTCCGCGAGGACACAGAGGCCAAAGTGATCAGCACACTGAGCCAATGCCACAAAACGACAAAACATGGGGAAGAGACACAGAGCTTTGGTTAAAGCTCAGGACTGCGCTGTATAAGCAAAGAGGACAGAGGCTCAGGACTCTGGTTTCCCCACCACTAAAAACATGTACAGGTTCCTCCCCTCTGGGGCCAGGACTCCCCTGCATCTCAGTGGGCCTTTCCTGGTTAAATAAAAGGTTAATAAGTAGCACACTCACACTTGCATATGCGACAGTATAGAGTCCCGAGAAGCTTTCCTTTGGACTTTTCATTTGGCCTGATGGGATTATTTTTCAAAAGAACAGTTTTGCTATGCAAGTTGTTCTGAAACATTCACAGGTGATGTGCGTGCTTGTTCTGACCCGTCGTGTGCACCTGTGTGGTTGTATCGATGGAGAGGTGGAGTTAAGTGAATGGTTTCTCTAAACTGTCATGCAAATTTGTTTTTGTGCATTTAAACGTAAAAATTGTCAGGGCGAAGTCACAGTAGACCAAAGTGTTTCTGGATGTTCCACATGCATCAGGTGGGAACATGTGTGCAGGTGTGCTCAGAGTAGAGAGGCTCTTTTAAGTCACATTGGGATCTTTAGTAATAGATGTATTCGTAAATATAAGAGTGTCTGAAGGCCTGGGTCCCATGGTCACGGTTCTCCACACTAATCTGATTTCTATGTGATTACCACGTGTGTAGGTGTGAACAAACAGGAAAATACAGCAAAAAAGGCAACTCATGCAGATTGAGATTAAAGATTCTAAAAACAGTTATGATAAAAACATGAATTAACTGACAAATAGGTATTAAGGATGATCAGGTTTCTTATGTGCACGTAAACACATCCCAATACTGATATATAATTATTAGGTTATTCTGGCCAAGTAAATGTACACATTTGTCAAAAGCGTTTTCACTGGACCTGATACTACTTATTTATTTACCTTGAACCTGGTAGGTTGATTGAGAATAAAATCTTATTTACAACATCAACATACAGATGACACCATCTGTAACAGTGACACTTACAAATGCCTTCTACAACACAGAGGTTTACAATGTGACAATTTGTTGGGACTGGAACAGCAGTGAAGAATGAGCTAGGTGTACAAGTTTTTCAGCATTTTGAGGGGTATAATATAATAAAATAAATAGGGGTGTACCGATATATCGGCCCAGTATCGGTTTCAGTCCAAAACCACAAATATCAGTCCACGATGTTACGCCTTGGTAATGAATGCGTTAACTCTGCCGTCCCTTCAAACACAGGAAGAAAACAACAGCTTGTGGAGTGAGACCGTTATATTGTAACAGGCCAGACTGTAAACTTTAATCCCGTCAAAAGACCCAGACATGACAGTTACAGAAAAGCTTTAGACAAAACTTGTCATTAAATATTAGCTCAACAAATTCACTCGCAACCCACGATAAACGCAATGTTTTTTTGAGACATTTGACTAGCTTTCCTCCTAAACGAGCAGAGTCCTGAGTGTGTGATCAGACCATGGATGTATTATATTAACTGGATAGGGTATCGCTAGGCCAAACATGTCACTAGTGGCCCCAGTGTCCAGTCCATTGGTACTGCAGCGAAAAAAATCGCACGGCCCAGAAAGGTTTTTTTTCCCTAGAGCGCAATGTAACGAAAAACTGCTCGTATTCGGCTGAAAGGGCACCTACAGTTTGCAGAAATATCGGATATATCCCGGCAATTTTCTACCCATTTTTGGGTCATTAACACGCGCTGATGGGTCAGGACCAATCAGCGCGTGTAGGTGATGTGAACAAGCCGAAGTGCCATGAACGCATTGCAGGCGTTAAACAATGGATCCATAAGTTTAACAGAACAAATCATGGAACTAATGACCACCATGGATCTGAGGGCCGTGGCCACAACAGCATTAGGCCAGACCCTGAGCTAGACTTCAAGATAAACCCAATATTTTAATAGATCCATGGGTGAACCGGGCTCACTCCTCGCACTGTGCGCACCAAGGAGCTACTAAACTAACGCCTTCAATTTGCTTAAAATTTTTTAATATTTCCCTTTATCTCGCACTGGCCTCTGAGTGGCTCTAGGAACTCTCACATTGATTGTGATTGGTCAGAGCAATCACATGGTATGCAAGCCTACGTAACTTCCGGGCTGCAGTGTCCAAAATGCTAAAGGCTAACTGGCGACATGCGCCAGTGAGCAGCTGCCATTGACTTGAATAGGGTGCCATCTTGAGCCCTGGACTTGGATCAGACCCAGAGTCTGAGGAGGAAAGACTGTCGCCGCTGCTGTTACAGGAGGAGGTGTAAGTGTAAAGGCTAATTTAACTCTGTCTATTTTAATAAATAATAATCATATTATAGCCTGCCTATATCTAAACAAAGTGCTACATATGCCATATCAAACTTTTCCCATTTACCCCCCAAAGTAGAGGATTGTGTTTATATCTAGTATATTTCCTTGATTAAAAATAATTATAAAAATAACACACACACACACACACACACACACACACGTTATCGACTAAAGCTTTCCCCATAACATTGGTATCGGCCCAAAATTTCCAAATAGGTGCACCACTAAAAATAATACTAAAGTTTTATGTAGCGCTTTTCAACAGACTCAATGTTTTCACATGGAGCAAAAAAAAAAAAAAAAACTACTACCAGCAGACAAAGGCAGTCAGTGGGATCTAAGGCAGTGATAAAAAGGTCAATTTTTAGTATATCACTAATTCTCATTTAAATACTGTTTTTGCTGCGATGTGATTAATGCGTTGTACTTACGCGCTGAGCACGATTTTGCAGAGCAGCATGTACTTGAGGGCTGTGATGGCTCGGAGGTTGTCAATGGAGTCGTATCCCTCAAAGGCCTCGTAGAAATAAGAGTATGCCGTTTTCCAGTCCTTCTCTTCAGCTGCGTGGATTACACCTGAACACAATGACAAGCAACAAGATTAATGGACTTTGAAAAATATTTATTGTGTGCAAGTTTAGGTAGTCCTATGCTATGGTCAAAATGCCTCTAGTTGATAACCAATATGCCGTGGCGCCATACCTGACTGCATGTCTAGAGCTGCTTGCAGTTTAGGAGGGCAGTAGATGGCATTGGCTGTGGTGCGGGCCGAGGTGAGGGCAGCGCGGGCTTTAGGCAGGTTGCTGAGCGCGTGGTAAATCTTACTCTCCAGGAGCTGCACCTCTACAAGCAGAGCCTTGTCATCCATCTTCTTCAACTCCTGCAGCAACTGGGAGCCTGCAAAACACACCAGGACAGAAGTGTTGGGTCAGATAGGGTTTTCAACCAGGAAAAAAAACAAAAAAAGCCACTTACCCAATAGTAAAGCCTCCTGGAAACACTTTGTGTCAAAATACAGTGAAATGAGCCGGGCCTAAGAAAACAAAAGAAACGGTAAAAAGGATACACAAACCAGGCAAATAAACTTTTTGTTTGTTTCCATCCATTGTGTGCCAACTACATAACGCCCTCGCGCAACGCCCCAGCACAACGCAACGCCCCGGCGCAACTCCTGTCACCTCACCTCCAGAGCTTGTCGGAGGAAGGTTCTCTTCTCAGCCTTGGCCCACTCAATGCATTCCAAGCACAGGTCCACTTCCTGGCCCGTGGCAGCCTCCATGTCCAGGAACATGTCAAGAAGGGAACGCACCAGCCGCGCAGCCTTGGCCTTTGAGATGGAGTTGAGGAATGGCCGTACATATTTGAGGAGACCACCAAGCTCTGGAGAAGGAGACATAATCAAGACTCATTATGGGTGAAACAGATTTGAACATCTGAGCTTTTAAATAAACATTCTGCACTCTACTATTCTGCTTGTGTTTTTCTTATAATAAGCGAAAATGCTATAAGTCCATTGACAAACATCTACTCTTCTGCCTTTACTTATTTACAGCATTATTACCATAAACCTCTAAAGAAACTGTTACAAATGTGTTTGCGTTTGAAAAGTTACAGCTTCCAAACGTAGATGGATGACATACTGCTCACTAGACTCAATTTACTGTGTTGTTGTGACGTACTTTTCCTGGTCAGTTGTGGGCAAACCCACGTGTCTGTTTACCTGCTGCCTGTCCCGTCTTGGCCAGCAGCCCTCCGAGCTCCAGGATGCTCTGCTCTTTAATCCGCACTGCCTCCTCATCCGTGTCCTGGACGTCCCGCTTCACTGAACACACAATTAGACAAGCAAAAGTTTAGCTACATCAAAGCAAAACTGGAACTGGAAACTGGAAATCTCTAATTGAGTCAGAGAGGGCATGACATCACGTGAAGGCTCATTGCACAAAGTAAGCAAAAGCTAAATAAGCACTTATCAAAGCAAATTAATCTTATTAAATTATCAAACAATGTCCTTGCAACAAGACTGACACAGCTTTCCTGCAAGCAAGACACTTTCCACTTAGCTGTCAGATGAATGAAGATGGTCGATAGCCCTGAAGCTAGCCGGTGTGCCGTTAGCTGCTAGAAAACTGCTGCTGACTCACTGCAGAAACATTGGGCTTCCACACGCAACTTAGCTTAGCTGCTAACAAAAGCCGTGTGCATGGCCGTCTTCAAAGGCCTTGGTACTACTATCCATGTCCTCTGCACATACCTATGGAGTGGAGGATATCAATAGAGGCATTACGGTCAGTTCCAATAAGAGACTGTGCTCTCTGAAACTCAGCCACAGCCGCGGCTGCCATCTTCCCTATGCCTCCCGCCGCTCCGCTCCGCAGTTCGCCTGTCGCCCGCGCTCCTCCGCCCCGTGCTCACTCACATTGCGCTGGTCAGTGCTGTCCTCTACAGGCAACGTGAAGCTACTTCTGCCTCTTGTGTTCAGTCCATACACTGGCACGGACACGCACCGTATGTCTGCAGAATTTTAATGATTGGAGTCATCTGAGGTAACTGAGTCACTGAGACTGTGTGCTGCAGTTATTTCCTCAAAAGTATATCCAGAAAATGTTTATTTCCAATACAATACCCCCAGTAAAAAGGTTATTTTTCTAAGTTAGTTTTTACCATTATGTTATATAGGCTATACTACATAATGATTATGGGTTGCACGAACAGGATAATTTCAACTAAAAACGTCTCGCTACGGACATACAGGGCCTAACATGATAAATCAAAATACCCCGCCATTCGATTTGACATGGGGGGAAATAAACCATCCATAAAACCCAACTTCATCCCATCATTAAAATACTCGTAAAAAACTACTTTTTTAAGTAGTTCTTATTAGCCTAGAAATGTCATTTGAGATAGTGGGACGGAGTCCCCATTGAGTCGATCGCGATCTACCAATCGATTTCGGAGGCAGTAGCAGTCATACCACAGCAAAGTTTATTGTCTGGTGCTAAGAACCAGTAGATGCACAGGCTGAGCGACCAGTCCACACATGGAGGTCGCCAACAGCGTGAGTGAACCATGAGTAACAATCAGCCCGGGGAGCCTACAATTGTTATTTTGTCCACTTTCAGTCACACTACCTGTTCACGCCGGTTCTGTCCTTCACAGAGCAGTTTGGTATTGACGCGACCCAAAGGAAAGCTGGCTTTTTCTACATCTCAAGCTCCTCCTCCCAGCGTTACCATGGCGCACGTCTTATAACTAATATTATAGTTAAAAAGGGCTTCAAGTGAGGTGTTAACAGATTTTCTCTCTCCTGCTTTATATTGCACGTCTATACATAATAAAATATTATTAGGCACTATATAGGCCTATTATATATAGTACCTATATATTGTTAATAGTGTGTTTAGGGTGCATGTACCTTTGGAAATAATGAAGGCACATTAAACCATCCTTGGAGGAAAATGTAACCCCATGAGGCGCATATTTACCATCCCTTTAAGAGATTGTGGGGAGAGCACTGAGCAGTCTGCATTGTTCTAATGGGGTGACAACAGTGACACCTGGAGAGGGGTGATCGGTAACAACGGCCTCCCCGATCTGAACACGAGCGGTGTTCAGTTATTGGACTTCTGTGCTAGCCACGAACTGTCCATAACAAACATCATGTTCAAGCACAAGGCTGTCCATCAGCGCACGTGGCACAAGGACACCCTAGGCCGGAGATCAATGATCGACTTTGTTGTTGTGTCGTCTGACCTCCGGCCGCGTGTCTTGGACACTCGGGTGAAGAGAGGGGCATGTCCCACCGGCAAGAGGCCCCGGGGAAGACCCAGGACACGCTGGAGGGACTGTCTCTCGGCTGACCTGGGAACGCCTCGGGATCCCCTAGGAGAAGTTGGAGGAAGTGTCTGGGGAGGGGGAAGTCTGGGAGTCCTTGCTTAGACTGCTGCCCCCGCGACCCGGAGAAGCAGAAGATGGATGGTATAAATCATAAATTGCACCATACTAGGCACATCCAAATGGTTCTAAGCAGTTTCTGAATCATTGTTGATTCAGAAACTTGATTGTTGTTGATTGTTAAGAAAATAAAGCACATTCCAGATAAAAATAAATAATGATCTTTATTTTATAATACACTCTTAAAAACATGCAATTCAAATACCTAAGTGAACACTCACAAGACAATAGACAAAAAGTCACAAGCCTGTAAGAAAGAAAAAGGCCATTAGCAGGGTAATATACAAGCAAGGATGCGTGCACCATTGAGTAAATAATGTCAGAGATAATTACCTGGCAGCTTATCATCAGGCAAGGAGGACTGTCTGCATTAGCAGCCATAGAAAAGATAGGATTGTGAAAGCACTCCTCCATGTGCTCACAAATTCGAGATTCCAGTAGGTGTTTTAGAACTTCTGGACTGATATCACGACTCTACATTAAAAAGATTCTCAACGGTTAGTCAGTCAGCCATATATGATAGATAGAGATAGACAGATGTGTGTATACCTTAGTATTAATATATAAACCACAAGGACAAGAAATAAAAATATTATTTATAGTCAAATTATTCCTGAAAACAAAAAGATGATATTATTATACAATAACGTGAACATGCTACAATCAAAAAGCAGACAAATTTCTTCAACAAGATTAACTTACACATGACAGACAGGACAAATGATTCGATCCATATCCTCATCCATTTCTTCCACCACAGATGATATATATTGTTGCTCAAACTGTAGATTTTTCTCAAATTCTTCAATTATGGACATTTCTGCAAAATCAATCACATAATAATTGTGCCTCATTTCTTGTGTCGACATGGGGCCAAGTATTTTAGTACACTTGTTTACTACCATGAGACAAAAGCTCCTGCTGGATTTCCTCAAGTACTGCCAGTTCATCATATTCCTTTGAGACGCCAAACATCTGAGGAGATAAAACAAAGCATTTTGATAAAAGGCAATAAATTAATAGATAGCACAGCATTAGTTATGATTTAAAACTTGCATAATTATATTCAAATGAAATGCCACTTATAATTTTTAATGCCAAGTCGTTTTGGTAAAATATAGTAGTTTACAATGATGATCCACTTATATTACAGGGGTCTCACTACGTACATATAGGGATGTCATGATCCCGAACATGATAAATCAAATGGCCTGCCATCCGATTTGACACGGGGGGAAAACAAACCATCCCTAAACTCAACTTCATCCCATATTTTAGGTAACGCCATCATCAAAATACTACTTCAAATAAACAAGTTTTAGTCTTAAGCTTCAAAACGCTGTGTGTTTAATTCCAATCAGACTCATATTCACAGAGAAATTAGTTTAATGAGGAAGTAAATGTAGAATACAAAGACGCACGGAGTGTGCACGTGCGATTGAAATGAAACTTTTTTGGCCAGACCTGACTCAAAAGACAACATGTGTATCACTACAGAGTCTACGGTTGTTATTCTGTCCGCTATCCTCAGCGAGTTTCGGAAGGAGCACACCGCCGCGCGAGCCGACAACACGTCTGGAGCCCCTCCTCCCAGAGTTACCATGGAGCTTGTCTTATTATAATAACTAATATTATAGTTAAAAAGAGCTTCAAGTGAGGTGATTATAACCTCAACATTCTAATTTTTAGTCTAGTTATTATTTTATTTTCAAAATAGTCATCTGCATTAATGGTCAAGTTATACAACAGATTTCCTCTCCCCTGCTTTATATTGCACGTCTATACATAATAAAACATTATTAGGCACTATATAGGCCTATATAGTGTTTATAGTATGTTTAGGGTGCATGTACCTTTGGAAATAATGATGGTACATTAAACCATCTTTGGAGGAAAATGCAACCCCATATGAGGCATATCTACCATCCCTTAAAAAAATCTGGGGAGAGCACTGTATTATGCTTCAAACGTACCTGAAAACAGCACCTTATGTCTGACTGTTCCCATCTACATGCTACAGTATTTGTATGTAAACCTGATAAACACTGTTTGGAAGCAGTGAGGCAGACCGACCTCCGACATGCCGCTGGGGCCCCAAAGAGAGGGCAGTTTGTGTTGGTTTTCTGCCTGCAAAGCGCTCCACTCCTCCTCCATCACCTCCTGGACGATGATGGAGCCTCCCAGGGCCTTCCGCTGCGGACTCTCCCCAATCTGTCGGTACCGCTCCAGCAGTTTGGACCTGCTGTTCTTCAGTCTGTCCACACACCGCTGACAAAGCACAGAGAAGACAACGCACCATGTTAGCCAAAACCGCTACCATACCATTAGCGATGTCAAACGCCATAAACGTATTCCTGACTTTTCGGTATGCTTCTTTCCATGGTGGGGTGGTGGCTTTATAAAGTGAACGATGTCTGAATAAAGCGTCCATTGCCACAGATGAGTATGCTAGTTTAAGATGACAGCACGACAACAGGACAAGCGACCAAATCAAAACATTTCAGCTTTTAACCCCGTGCCTCGGAAGTGGAAACGCGCGTTGCATTGTAGGTCCAACGCTTAAATGTGTTTATGTTATTCAATTCATATTAAATAAATTACATAATAAAACATAAACACAATATTTATGTTGATGGGAAGGAAGCACCTTTATTTGATGGAGGGAAAAACAGGATTATAGAATCATTTTACAGAACCAAAACACAGTGAACTTCCTACTCCTTAACAGACGATGGCAGCATAAAAAAAACACACACAAAACCACAAAACATCTCTTCCCAGTACGTAGGTCACGTTGCGGATTACCTAAACAAAACAAGACATGGCGGAGCAAGAGTCAGCCAAAACGACCCTTTCAGCAGCACAGAAGCAGTTTTTAATCCGCCAAAAGCAACTTGATTATTGGCAGAAAAATGCGGGTCGTTTACGTCGGCGTAATCTCTTGACGGGCCTCACAATAGGAGCGTTTGTCATTTCTATGTGTATCCTTCAAAGCCAGGTCCCATCTCATTACTGACACTAACCAAATGTATCTTCTGAATATGAATTACTGCAAGTCTCAAGTCAGTAATTAAGTCAGGAAGCAGGTGCACTGTGAGTTTGAATTGTCTCTCAATTCTCTGTCCTCGCTTCTTTTCCTTTCCTCGTCTCCTCAATTCCTCGATTGTTAAACTGTCAATCAAATACGGAAATATGGAATAACAATAGCCTGGAACTAAAATAAAATAAAATGAATGAAATATAATAGGTTATTGCTATTCTCCTCTTTAATTCTATGTGCTGGAAATGTGAAATACGTGTATACGTGGCCCTCTGTGCTGTTTCCATGGATGTGTTGGCTATTTCTAAACACAACAAAGGAGAGAGCGGCGTATTTTAAATGTACGAGTGTGAATGGGAGTTGTGTGAAAGAGCACAGAAGAACGTGAGTATGAAACAGAAAGTCTGCGTTGACAGGGCGAAGACACAGAGGCTAAAGTGATTGGCACACGGAGCAAAAGCTGCAAAATTACTGCAGAGTTACAGTTCAAAACCCCGTTCTCTTTCATACAAAAAAACACTTCCTAGTCACACTTGTGAGTTTAAAGTACGCCGCTCTCTCCTCTGTTGAGCTTGAGCTGCTGCAGGTCCACGTGGAACTAGCTCCATGTGAGTCGCTCTGTGCGCTCCGCACGCCAGATTCATTTAAATTAAATATGTAAATCAAGCGAATCATCGAGGCAATAAAATCATTTTTGTAATATTTGTAATCGAATTACTCGATTTACTTGATTAATCGTTGTAGCCTACAAAAGACACAACAGGACAGCAAGTAGTGTGTAATGAGGTAAAGAAGAGTAGAGACATTCATTAGGTTGTCGGAGCTTTGTGGCTTTGAAGCTGGCATGTATCCTGCAACCTCTTGGCTGTAGTGCAGAGAACATTAACTAAACATTTTTTTCCTCTTGCCAGAATGATGGGCTATTCATACCCCGTTTGATCCAAGGTTCTGTTGTAATCAAGAAACCACATAATTCCATTAAAAAAATATTATTTTTACCTGTATGTAAGAATACTATTGCTAATTGCAATGCAAATTACACTCCATCTTGAATATAGGCTATAGGCAACCATGATCTTGCAAAAAAAGCAAAAAAAAAAGTTTTCTGTCTTTTTTTCCCTTTTATTTGTTCCTTTTATTTATCTTTTAAAGGTTGATTAATATTGAAATGTGAAAATCTAGAATTCTTTACAAGATAGCAGTGGTGTATGTGGTGCCGTTCGAGGTTGAGTAGATAGCACACATAACTGCCTTGTGGGGCATTGTGATTTCAAATCAGAGTGTCAAATAATCTTGACAAATCTTTTTTTTTAATGTGATGAATTGTTAATTAAATGTATTCTTCCTTAACCTGTTGGTATCCAGTCACCTACACCATTTATTCTGTCAAACAGGAGAAGATCATGGATGAAATAGACGATGAAGCACGGAGCCATATCATAAGAGGGCCTCGCACAGGGGCAAACTCTTAATACCACTCCGCATGAGACTGTTCTAGAGACTCGTTAGAGTTTTTCCATGTCTGAGAAGTTGCATCTACTGTGACGGTCAAAGCAAAAAAATCTGTTGTAAATGAATCCAAAATAGCTTGCAATGATTAAAACTCTTTAAAACTCTTTAATGATGTCACAATTGCGAAATTGATTGTGCGTTTGCCCAACCAGAGGCTCACCGCTTTCAGCCATGCACATGAACCTTCTGACGTTGCTGGTAAAGTTTTGCCTACTTCAGTCACATGTGAGGCTGCTTGGCATTTGTTTATAATGGTTGAAAGGGAGCAGTTGAACAGTGATTATCATCTGCCTTTCAAACCAAAAGTTTTCCATATAAATGAGCCAGTTTTTTAGGGGCTTTAGAACATTCAAATGAGGAAGACGTGCTTTGTTTAGTTTAAGACTTGTCCCCAAAATACCCACACTTTTTAAAGTCTATATGACAGGTTCTCCTGTTTTTATAATTATTAGTTTAGTAGGAGAGCACCTGTGGTAAATATTTGTTTATACTTCTGTTAATTTGCAGCTTGTGAAGAAAATTTGAAAAATTATATTACAGGAGTTCTAAAACAGAATTTTCATTCATTGAAAGAACAGATACTATTTATACACTATTGACAGTTTAAATGATCATTGAACTAAATAAAGGTGTTAAGTGGCATTATTGTTTGTCAAATTGTCAAAACTGACAAATTTGTCAGTTGTGGCATTACCTCTACTTATGCAGGGACACTAGCCATTTGGGTTCCCTAAGCAGAAATGCTCAGTGGTGCCCCAAGGCCCCCAACCCTCTTCGAACATGTAAAAAAATGCGTAGGGGTTTGACAACCTAAATGTGACAATATTTAATTTGATATACATTGCACTGCAGAAGCATGCGATGACTTTTATGGATGGGCGAGCAGAGTTGGGGTGTTCATTAATAGTGGATTTTAGTGGATAAAAAAATGGAAAAAGAAACGTGCAAGGGAGAGTTCTGAACCCCGATCTCCCACGTGAAGGTGTTGAGATAATTTGCACTATTATACCTACTATTATATTGTTTGATGAAGTTGTAACACACACACACGCGCGGACACCCAACATTTAGGGATTGAAACAATGGCTGTAAAACAGATAGGTCTGGTGAGTGTCAGATTACACACACATAGCAGACTGATCCAAGCCGGATGGAGCCCTGCCCCTTGTGAGGGCTGGGCCAAAGATAGTTTTTTTTTGGCGAGACTTTTGAAATGTAAAAGGACAGAGGTGAGATTGCGTGGTTGATTAACGGATACAGTGCCAGCTCTCTCCTTGGAATGCACCTTGTAAAGTACCTGGATTCTTGAACTTTATTAAATACAGAAAAAGATCTGAGTTCAATCATTATTTCGGAGAAGCCACCGTAGGAATGAAAAGAATCGGGAAGAGCAGTAACGGGGAATCTGGGTGATCACAGTAGGTCAAACGAGGACTCCTCTGGCGAACAAAGGAACTCATCATAGGGCACACGCTTTTCCCACTGAGCTAAACTCCCATATTTGTAAAAACTGCTGAATGGAGTAAATAGGCTCACTTCACCGATCGATTACACAAATTAGTGCTCTATTGACCTTATTCTGCCCCGCTCACTTTTTCCTGTTTTTTTCCAAGGATCAGCACTTCCATTGTAATGGCACTTCCGGTCCAGCGGGAACTCCATTGGTTTAAATGGGGAACAAGGGAAAAGTCTTGCTGCTAAAATATGCTATAAAGTAGATTAATTTGTGTAAAGTATCCAATGTTCATGTGCACCAACAAATCAACAATGCACCAAAACAGCTTTTTAGTCTATTGCCGTGTCTCAATTCCGGGTCTGCACGTTCCAAAAGACCCAGCCGAAGGACGGCAAAGGCCGTGCCGAAATGGGACAGGCCGAGCCCAAGGAGCCGCTCCGTCACCTAGCAACCAAGACTTGCTGCTTACGCTAACGCCACACAAGCAAGAATAAAATATTCTGACTTTGAGCCCAAGAGATTATAGTTCATCTTACCCAAATCCTTTGTCTAAAACAAAATATTATGTTCTGCTCATGTAAAATATAATAATTACCAATGTTCCTGTGATAACTGTCAAAATGATCTAGAAATTTCAACAAAAGTAATGAAATATGCATTCTTCATTTTAGAATGGGATTTTATATGACAAGGGAATACATGACAGATAATATGTGCATTTAAGTCACTTTATAAAGCGAGAGATCTGTGTTTCTGGAGAAAATATATTTAATGATCAGAATAGAGCTTGTTTGTCATGTTCACGTTGTCTCACTTATGGCAGGCAACATAAACCATAATTAAGACAAAACGCTTTTACCCCTATTCATTATCTTAAATCGTTGCTTTTATATGAATGTTTTGTCTCTTCGGGATTATATGATTGTTACAGAAAACACCATAAAATTAGCTGTAATTTACAGTTAAAACCAAACTTTTTTGGCCGCGTTATGCCCTTATTTTATTTTTATATTATTAACACTCGTGCGTGTACTCGCACGTTTCCTCTGCTGTCGGGGGGCGCTGTTTCACTCCGCCTGTTTTAAAAACACCTGACTTGCGCCTCGCAGTGCATTATGGGATATACACGGCCGCGAAGTGTGCTTTTTCACAGCCTTCGTTCACGGCCAATCTCCATGGAAACGCAGGCCACATTTGTCAGCCGGATTCATGGACTGCATGAAATGGGACAGCTTTGTCACGCAAGAAGTGACGCAACCGGCCTTCAAATGTAGCCTTCGGAGCATGCAGACCCGGAATTGAGACACAGCGTATGTAGAACTTATTTTCTCTCGACGTCGGCAACCCTATGTGAACTAATACAACCAAAAGAAGGATTACGTCATATGGCGGGGCCCAGACAGGCTTCCGGACTAAGGTGAATAGGGATGAGCCCCGGGCGCAGAGCAAATGTGTAAGGTGCTCCTCTGTCACTGAGCTCTCACCCGCTCTGTCACAAATGAGGTGCTCAGATTCAAGGCAGATAGAGACTGTGTGTCATTCGTGCAAATAAAAAAGGTCAAATCTCAGAAAAGGCGTCAGACCAAATAACTTAAAAATAGCACTCACAAATGATTGTAGAAAAAGACTCAGTTGTAGTCATCTGGACTCTGTTTTAGAAAAAAATTTAGTTATTATGTAGTTAAAATGACTGTGTTGCTGGCCATTAGTTCAATTGCATTAGTTCAACTGTGGTGACACCAGTCAAATGTGTAAGTAACCTGTAAATAGTGTAGAAAAAGATTCAGTTGTAGTCATCTGAACGTTTTGACTCTCATCCAAGAATCATTCTCAATCTGTGAAACAAGTCTGAGAACTCCTGTTTATATCCTACTCTGTGAAAGGGTCCTCCTGATAATGGCATTGAAACTTAATGGGCCACGTTCTATTGTGATCTGACTTCGGCTCCCTCCTCCTTGAGTACCCGATTAGCATCCGAATGCCTCGGGCGTCCTCAGGGTTTCAGCAAACCATGATAAACAACTGGAAGGTTGAATCTTAAACCTCCTAACAAAAATTGCCTCCTTAACCCCTCTTTCAAACCATCTTTTTTCCCTGCTCAGAATCTTCACCTCACTGTGTCTTCAATAGAGTGGTTTGTGGCTTTGAGATGAAGATGTACGACGCTCTGGGGTCCTGAACTTGCGTGTCTTCTGTTCTGATAAAGCCTCTTGGGAAGTGGCTGTTTAGTTTCCCCTATGTACCGCTCTTTACAACTTTCTTCACTGCATTGGATAGAATACACTACATTGCTCTGCTTTTGTGTTGGCATCTTGTCCTTAGGGTGAACCAGTTTTTGTCTGTGTTGCCTGGTTTGAAATAAACAGGCAACACGTAAAGACAAAAACTTCGCGTTGTCTAAAAATTATTTGCAGTTTTCCTTACAGTCCCAAGACATAAGGTATAGAGACACCCTTTTCCACTGGGTTCTGTTTCCCGTTTGTCCCTTTTGTCCTGCTTTTTGGTTCTCTTCACTTTGTTAAGAGCCCAAGTCGGGTATCCACAGGCTGAGAGAGCATTCCGGAGGTTTTTTTCCTCTTTCCTCTTGCCGTCTGAGCACACAAATGATACAAATAAACAAATAAATGTAAAATGTGAACTGTTAAACATTCAATTTCCTTCAAATTGCTTTTAGTTAATGAATTAATTAGTGATTGTAACATAGGTCCTCTAGTTCAAACTGAAACTTGGCCTCAAAAAGATCATTATGTAAGGCTAAACGAGTCCACCCCACCCACTCATGTTAACTCTCAGACTCTCATGTTAACTCTCAGGAGCACAGGCTGCGGTGGTGGTGTAGCAGTGATCTCACATGCGAGTCTACTCTTGAGTCCTAAAGTTAATGCATTTCGCTCATCTGAAAGCCTCATGCTATCAATCACTTGTCCAAATTGGAGGAACCAAAAAGGAGTTTTATTCATAGTTATCTACCGACCTCCTGGTCCCTATTCAGAGTTTTTAACAGAGTTCTCTGACTTTATATCAACCTTAGTGTTAGAATGGGATAAAATAGTGATAGCTGGAGTTTTCAATATCCACATAAACGTGAGTGATAACTGTCTCAGTTAGATAGCATTGGTTTCTCTCAGAATGTAAACAAACGGAGCCACAGTCACAAGCACACTCTGGATCTTATCCTAACAAATGGAATAGAGTTTAGTGACCTAATTGTCTTCCCTTAAAACCCTATACTGTCAGATAATTTCCCAATTACCTTTCAGTATATTCTTAAATATTATCCAGCCCCACAGAATAAAGTTATAATGAAATGGTCAATATCTGAAAAATCTATCTCAAAGTTCAAAGAAATAATGGAGCCAATATTCAGTGACATGTCATGTGATCCTGCTGAGAACAGCTTTAGTCCCAGTGTAAGTGATCAATTTGTCGACTTGACCATGAAGGCTGCTCTTGACGTTGCAGCTCCGTTAAAACAGAAAATCATTAGCATTCACATAAACAAAGAGTTAGAAAATTATAAAAACCATTTCGTTGCTCCCGCATGAAAGAATCCCTAAAAGCATGGACGATACCTACTGTCCTGCAAGCAGGCACTGCGTATGGCCCAAAACAAATACTATTCAAATTTAATAGAAGTTAAAAATAACAATATATTTATAACCCTGTAAGGGTCTCAATCCCAGTTACTCTCAGCTCTAATGATTTTCTTATATTTTTTAATAATAAAATAAAAACAATCAGTGATAAATTTGATGAAATTACTCCCACTCTCGTGTCCCATATAAATCCATCAATAACACTAGAAAGGTTTACTGCTGGTGTTCAAACAGGGATAACCTCAGCCATTATGTCCTCTAAAATGTCAACGTGTATCCTAGACCCGATTCCAAGCAGACTCCTCCAAGACATTCTCCCCTTAATTATAGATTCTATTCTTTACATACAGCAACAAAAACTGACACAAAACCAACTAACCTATGTAAAGAAAGAGAAACAAATATTTGCACGTAAAAATACATATGCACATACACAAACATAAATATATATACATAGGCAAGGCAAGTTTATTTGTAGAGCACAATTCATACACAAGACAATTCAAAGTGCTTCACACAACAGGAAAAAATGCATTATAATCACAAAGACATGACAGCAATCACAAAACTGTTAAGACATAAAAGAGAAGAGTGCAAAGAAAATCATTTCAGTCATATGCACAGCTAAACAAAAATGTTTTAGCTTGGATTTGAACAATGCAAGAGTAGAGGCCTGAGGCCTGTCTCACATCTTCGGGAAGATTGTTCCAGATTTTAGGTGCATAAAACTTTAACACAGCCTCCCCATATTTAGTCCTGACTCTGGGCACCAGCAGGAGGCTGGTCCTTGAGGTCCTCAGAGTCCGAGATGGTTCATATGGCACAAACATGTCCGAGATGTACTTTGGTGCTAGGCCATGGAGAGACTTGTCTACAAGCAGACCTGCTTTAATGTCTTTTCTCTAAACCACAGGGAGCCAGTGCAGAGACCTGAGCACAGGACTAATGTGATCATACTTCCTGGTTCTAGTCAGGACCCGAGCAGCAGCGTTCTGGATGTACTGCAGCTGTTTTACAGCTCGTTTGGAGAGGCCAGTGAGCAGCGCCGTTATAGTTGTCTAAGCTGCTGGAGACAAACGCATGGATAAGTCTCTCCAAGTCTGGTTTAGACACTATATACTTTTGATTTTGGCAATGTTTTTTAGATGGTAAAAAGCTGCTGATGTTATTGGTTTGACGTGGCTGTTAAAATGCAAGTATGAGTACATTTTTACCCCCAGATTTCTAACTTGATTTGTAGGTTTTAGAGCGAGACTGGAGGTGACTGTTAATACTTTCTCTTTGTTTCTGTGGGGGCCAAGACAATCAGTGAAACATAGATCTGAGTGTCGTCTGCACAATTGTAATGGGACACATTTCGCTGCGTCTCAACTGACCTAACGGCACCATGTAGAGGTTGAGCAGAAGGGGTCCAGGATTGACCCTTGGGGCCCCCCACAGCACTACATAGACACACATATGCATAACATTCATAAACACATATTCCCTCTCTCTCTCTCTCTCTTCTCTCTTCTCTCTTCTCTTTCCTCTCTTTCTCTCTCTCTCTTCTCTCTTCTTCTCTCTCTCTCTCTCTTCTCTCTCTTCTCTCTCTCTCTCTCTCTCTCTCTCTCTCTCTCTCTCTCTCTCTTTCTCTCTCTCTTCTCTATATATATATATATTATATATATATATAATTATATATATATAAAAATAATCAACCAACAAGACTAGCTATGGATATCCACTCAGGAAATGGTGGCCACGATCAGTCACATCCTCTCCGTGGATGACGGATGACGTCAAACTGTACGCTAAGAGCGAGTGCGATCTGACTCACTGATACACACGACCAGGATCTACAGCCGCTGACATTGGGATCTCACTCGAAAAGGAAATGTAGCATGGCTACAAGTACCTTGAATACCACAGGGAAATGGCAACCTCGAAGAGGCAACAAGGAAAGCGGCAACAGCAAAATACCTACAACGATTAAAGCAAGTCCTAAGAAGCCAGCTCAATGGCAAGAACAAGTCCCGGGCAATAAACAGTTACGTCCTGCAAGTGATCACATACCCTGCAGGAATAATAAGGTGGACAAAGGAAGAGATACAGGCGAGAGATGTTATCACGCGAAAGTTGCTCACCATGCATGGAGGGTTCTCACCCCAAATCCAGCAACCTGAGACTGTACACTAGCCATAAGGAAGGAGGCAATGGACTAGTGAGCGTGTGAGCCACTATCCAGAATGAAACATCCAAGATGCCACAAGTACATCAAGGACAAGGCCCCAGCAGATGATGACGTGCTCAGTGAATGTCTCAGGCAATGGGGAACAGAGGATGAGGTGCTGGAGGAGGGACCATCATGGGAGGACAAGCCCCTACATGGGATGTACCACCGGAACATAACTGAAGTGACTGATATCAAGAAATCCTACCAATGGCTAGAGTGGGCCAGTCTGAAGGACAGCACAGAGGCACTCATCATGGCTGCATAGAAACAGGCCTTGAGAACCAGAGCAATAGATGGCCCAGATCTACCACACCAGACATTACTCAAGGTGTAGGTTGTGCAAAAGGGCTCTTGAGACAATCCAGCACATAACTGCAGGGTGTAAGATGCTGTCAGGGAAAGCATACATGGAGCGCCATAACCAAGTGGCTGGCATAGTGTACAGGAACATCTGCGCGGAGTATGGACTGGAAACCCCAAGGTCAAAGTAGGGAAACACCTCCAAAAGGTGGTAGAGAATGACCGAGCCAAGATCCTGTGGGACTTCCAGATACAGAATGACAGAATGACAGAATGGTAATGGCAAACCAACCAGACATTGTGGTGGTGGATAAACAGCAGAGGAAAGCTGTTGTGGTTGACGTGGCGATACCAAGCTATGCCAACATGAGGAAAAAGGAACACAAGAAACTGGAGAAATACCAAGGGCTCAGAGAAGAGTTGGAGAAGGCGTGGAATGTGAAGGCGAAAGTGGTGCTCTTGGTCATCGGAGCATTTGGGGCAGTGACCCCCAAACTGGAGGAGTAGCTGCAACAGATCCCTGGAAAAACATCAGATATCTCAGTCCAGAAAAGTGCAGCGCTAGGAACAGGAAAGATACTGCGCAGAACCCTGAAGCTGCCAGACCTCTGGTGGAGGATCCGAGCTTAGAAAAAGGGACGATATATATATATATCCATATATACACACACATATACTCAATCTCTCATGTATATATAATAATAAAGATAAAAATGATTAAAACATAATAATAATAATAGAAAAAAAGGCAGGGCTGGGGTTCTCTCTCTCTTTCTCTCACTTTCACTCTCTCCTTTTTTTCTATTTTTCACAATATAGCGTAAAACACATACTTTGAAGATGTACAACAACAGTAGGTGGCGGTAAATACACCTTTTCAGTTGGCTGCCAACCGCCATTAAAAGTAACACAACAAGGACCATAGGGAACTCAGAATACGCAAAGAATATGGCCGGGAGCATGAGTCCCATTTTGTCCATTGTTTGCTGAATTTGACCATTTTCAAGCTTAGTCCGTCTGTTATTGTTTCCATGGTCCTTATGTCAGTTATGATGTCCGTCCAGTTCTCAATCGTTGGAACAGCCTGTATCATCCATTTTTTTGTGATCGCCTTCTTCCCGGCGGCCCAAAGGGTTCTCCACAGATTTCCATCAATTATGTCCATGGCAGGAGTTTTGTGGCCTAAATACATTGTTCCAAAATTGAGTGGAATAGTGGTGTCAAAAATAGTTGGTATTGCCTTGTTTATTTGTGCCCAATATTTCTGTGCAACATGGCAGTCCAAAAACACATGGTGATGATCTGCCTCCCAGCAATCACAGTTTCTCCAGCATTCAGCTCCTCCCTGTGAATAATGTGCACCTTGACATGGTGTTATGAAAAAACAGGGTCACATTCTTCCAGCTGAATTCCCTCCAAACATGGGACTTTGTGGTCTTCCATTGTGATGTTCCACTCCTCATCCGTCAAAACAAAATTACCTTCCTTTTCCCATTTAATTTTAATATATTTAGTAGATTGGCTGTCCAAGTCATTCATATATCCATATACTTTAGATATTATTCTGCTTGAAAGTTCCGATTTATATGCTTTGATAAAGATTTCAGTCTGAGAGACTTGAGAGACCAAACTAATTGTTGGTGCTTTGTTTTATTTCTTGTTTATACCGACTTCTTATTTCCAAGTACCTATAAAAGTCCTGTTTCTCCAAGCCAAAGGATTCTTTCAACATATCGAAGCTTTTCATTTGATATTCTTATACGATCTGGTAAAAAACTCTTATGCCTTTTGTTCAAATCTTAAATCTCAGATTGGTGCGGTTTGGCTTAAAGCTTTGGTCATAAGCCAACCAATGTTCAATTTATATGTTTTGATTAGCTTCTTCCATGTCATATGCACAGATTTTACCCATGGGTTCTGAACTTCCACCAAGTTATTCAGTCAGTAAGGCCTTCAACAATGCAGTCCTTAAATCACTTTTGAAAAAGCCTATTTCAAATTTTCGTGTAGTAGTTAAACAGCTTTGTTGCCACCTATAGGACAATAATATATACATTTTCCAGTCAGGGTTCAGATCTTACCACAGCACTGAAACTGAACTAGTTAAAGTCACAAATGATTTGTTATGGGCTGCTCACGACGATCTGGTCCCATCCTGGTTCTGCTTGGACCTCAGTGCAGTGCTTGACACCATCAACCACAACATTTTACGGCAGAGGTTAGAATATGATGTAGGTCTCAGAGGGAAAGCCCTCAGCTAGTTTAAATCCTATTTATCGGATAGGTACCAGTTTGTTGATGTAAACCAGAGCTCCTCACCTTGTTGTAAAGTAACCCATGGTGTGCCACAGGGTTCAGTACTTGATCCGATTCTGTTTACTCTTTATATGCTGCCGTTAGGTAACATTATTAGAAAGCATGGCATTATGGCATGATGACACAAAGCTGTATTTATCAATGAAACCCAATCAGACCGATAAAGTAGACAGACTTAGTACATGTGAGAAGGATATAAAAACCTGGATGACAATTCATTATCTGCTTCTTAACCCTGAAAAAACAAAGGTCATTGTACTAGGCTCTAAATGTCTGCACAATAATAATAATTAACGTTATGGTATAGGAGTGATCGCGATGACGTCACGCTCCGGCTGTAATAACCGCGGGGTAGGCAGAAAACACAACCTGGCAAACGGAGCAATGCTACCAGTGGAGCTAATAAACAGTCAAATCATCCGATTTGAGGTCACTATCTTATTTTTTTTTTATTGTGGTTGTGGCCTATGCATTGGGGATTTGAGTAAAAGTTTGAGAAAGTTTCAGGGAAGTTTTAACACACTAATTTACCAAGCCACAGCACAGCCTCACATTAGCCTCTCTCTATCGGACTGTGCAGTCAACAATGCCCCTAAAACTGAACTATTGAAACATACTACTTACATAACAGACATAACAGTGTTATACAGTGGATATCAGGCGTAACAAAAGTTTGAAAATCACTGAAGAAGCTGCTTCTCTCGTCCAATGACGGTAGCAATAGTCTCTTCTCCACATAAAACTAGAAGGTTATGTCCGAGTCTGACTGGTTTTAGACAGAACATGTACTCACAGTTTCACAGTTTCACGGTCACATGTTAAAGCCTGTTGTTGGTTTGCTTACAGTAATAATTGCTGTGGCTCTGGCGATAGATATCCTTATCTATCGCCTTATAATGTGGAGCTGCGTTTCACATTACCGTTATAAGTGGCCTGTTTTTCTGCTTATCTGCTTTGGCACCGTTCCAGAGATACAGTGTAGGTGATGTGCTCTATTATATCAAATAAAATCAACAGAAGTTTTGGCCAGAAAATGGAAGATAATCCACAACAGACCTCGCGCTCACCTGCTGCACTCACTTTCTGCCTACCAGGGGGTGCATGCGAGCCAAAAATCCTGTGAGAAAACAATATCAGCGATCGCTTGTATAACCTATATTGTTTGCCGACAATCTCTTTGCGTTGCTGAACACAGTAACATAATCATTTAATCAATAATATATCAAATAAATAAGCAAAGTAAATGCATTTGACTGAGCTTTATTAATCTATAATGTACGGATTACCACGCAAGTTCAGGACCCCAAAGCGCTGTACATCTTCATCTCAAAGCCACAAACCACTCTATTGAAGACAGTGAGGTGGAGATTCTGAGCAGGGAGAAAAGATGGTTTGAAAGAGGAGTGAGTTAAGGAGGCTAATCTTTGTTAAAAAAGAGAATCCTTCCTTAAATCAGTAATGGAGGTTTAAGATTCAACCTTCCAGTTGTTTATAATGGTCTGCTGAAACCCTGGAGACGCCCGGGGCATTCGGATGCTAAATAGGCACTCAAGGTGAGGCAGGGAACTACAGAACAATAGGCCCATCCAGTATCAATGGGCCATTAGCTGGAGGTCCCGCCCTGTGGGCAGGGCTCTCACAGAGTAGGATAAAAACAGGAGTTCTCAGACTTGTTTCACTGATTGAGAATGACTCTTGGATGAGAGTTGAAACGTTTTGTTTTTTCCTAAAACAGAGTCCAGATGACTACAACTGAATCTTTTTCGAAAATGGACAACTCCTGGACGAATGTGGGATTACACGACATTACCACAATACAATGCCAATACAATAAGCATGTGTAGTGTCTGTCCTCAAGCAATGTAAAACAACACAACGGCACTTGTTTTTTGCACAAAATAGTGGTTATAACGGACGTTAGAAGGAGTTCTTCAAAATGTGCATTCAGAAAGCAATGCTCACAACACGCCGACCCCCGACCCACCGTTGATTTCCCGCCGCATGGCTAACAGGATGGCTCGGGTTCGAACTGGAGGTGGAAAGTCTATGATGTCACAAAGCATAAGGGCAAATGATAATTTTTCCATAACAACAGTCCTCTGCACAGTCAGCGTAGCAGCCCAAAGGTAGTATGATGCATGAATGAATTGATGCTATATTATATATATGATTCGCTATACACAGCCAAACGCATTTGTCAGCATCTCTACTAACTTGACCAACCGTTCACAAACCAGCCAAAACTACGTCAGCACAACAAACTTTAACTCACATACTGCTTTAACTACATCAGGAGAAGACAATGATCATAATATGGACACATAGCACACAGCTCCTACACATCATGCATGGTGAGATCCAGATCTATTAAATATATCTGGATAGGGTTTTGCTAGCTTACAGCTGCCATGAGTTGCTCCAGCGGCCAGCCCATTGGAACTGCAGTGAAAAACCCCTCAACAGTTCAGAAAGCATTTTTCACATAGAGCGTAATATATAAACAAACCGCTCATGTTCGGCTGACAGCTTTTACAGATCATGACCTTTTTTCTCTGTTGAAAATCCTTCAGTTTTCTTAAAAACGGCTTTATAATCTTTATCTTCAGCACACTCACTGCCGCTCTAGCGCTCATTGGTCAGAGTGGTCACATGGTATGCGAGCCTGTGCTCTTCCCACTTCAGTTGCACGTGATTGGTACTTGTGCGGGGAGAAGAACTCTACTGGGTATGTTCGGTGAACTGTGAACTACCGAATGTAACTAACCGCTAAAGGCTAAAAGAGGGAGAATGAGGGGGAAAAAGAGGGGACGCGAAGGAAAGACGCAAACTCCCAGTTCATTTGAAGCCACTCATC
Organism: Chaenogobius annularis; assembly: GCA_015082035.1. Classification (NCBI taxonomy): domain Eukaryota; kingdom Metazoa; phylum Chordata; class Actinopteri; order Gobiiformes; family Gobiidae; genus Chaenogobius; species Chaenogobius annularis. Next base: position 574,377 of record BJKM01000230.1, read on the forward strand.
TCTAACACGGGGGGGGGGGGGGGGGGGGTGGTTCTGCATGAATGAGGATGTACACTGTTCACTCCAAAGTTTCATGTGAGTTGTCCGGGTACGGACGAGATGGAGTTTGCCTATTAGTGACCTGGGGGATAGACGCCACCTCACTCCCTCAATTGCTGCTAACACATGGAAATGTTATGCTTAATAGCCTTCATTCAAACGTATTATTAGTTGTGCAGTGCTCTCTAACACAGGTAAGTGCAGGGCCCGCATGGCAGGGCCCAGAGCTCTCGTATCGCCGCCAGCCTCAGGACTCTATCGCTCGTGTTGTTGAGATTGCAGTTTAATTCATTGTCAAGTCTTTTCTTCTGTCGCAGAATTACATTTTCTTTTGCTATGGAACCTACCTGTACCACTGAGGATCTACACAGCCATATTGATGGCCAAGTAAAATGCTGTAAATTGGGGTGCAAAAACCAATATTGGATCAGCCTTGGTATTGCCTAGAGTATATGATAACACACAAAAAGGGTTTTTAAATATTTTCTGAACATTGCAATAGAAACATTCATCAGCTTTCACACCCACAATTATAACAATAAAATTAATACAGTAGGTTTAGTTAAGATTTACAGCTTGATGGTCAACATTTTGATTCGTTTCAGAAGGCATTTCACTGAGAGAAATGAGGTATTAAAAATGATAGATAGCAAGACCGATTCTACTGCCTAGCTCTTCTCCTTCTGACCTTGTTTACATTTTCGTGATTGGCAAATTTCATGCAAAACAGTGTTCCGAAGCAGTCACGACTGGGATTTATTCAGAGTATTATGCAGATGAGCTTTTAGAAGACTCAGTTGGACGGGTGGTTAGATTTATGTTAACTTTTGTGCGTATTGTATGCATTTTTATTTTCCAGCTCCAAGCCTCCACCTCCTCTCCCGTAGGTAATGTGTTTAATGGGACATATTTTCTAGTTTTTACTTGTTTCTGTTGATGTCTTTTTAAAGTGTATGTTCGTCTTCTGTTAAGAAATTCTAAAGTTAATGTTAAAAAACCTTTTATTTTCAAACAGTATATCTCTTAATGTTAATATTTGTTTTACAGATTTTGGAAGTTAAATTCTTTTCCCTCTTGATTATACATTTCTCTTTTATTGGTCTTATATTTCCAATAATATACTATTGAGACAAGATATAAACTCATCATAATAAATTGCAACTTAATTTAAACAAGTGGTATACATTTTCTGAGGTTATAGTATGTTCATATACATTAAATAATGAGAAATGAAAAGGATAATTTTAGTAGGATAAAACCTGTCTTTTCAGTTGTACAGAATGATGATGCTCAGGGCTTTGCTGCTCCTTCCTCTGCTCTGTGTGAGAACCACAGTCCTAAAGAGGGTCATACACAGAATTGTTGAAGAAAAGAATTGGCATGATGCTCTGAACTACTGTCAAATGTACCACACTGACCTGCTCACTATCAGGAACCAAGCTGAGAATGAGGAGATCATCCATGATGGCTGGATTGGTTTGTACAGAGATCCAGGCTGGCTTAACTGGAAATGGTACAGTGGATATGACAACACGTGGATTAATGGTAAATGTTAAGACTTCTATGCAGATTAATTATGAAATGAAAACAATAATGGAAATTGAGCTAGATTTAGTTTAGATCCATATTTTGCCACCAAACAGGTAGCTTTGTCTTATACGAAAGTGTTTTTGGTGACAGCTATTAAAAATGTCATTTTAACTGTCAAGGAGACCCCATGTTTTGTTAAGTCTTTTTGTTAATCATGGATCAAAAAGTTAATTTACCTCAAAATAAACTGCATAGTTTGCATAGTTCCTGTTTGTCTACGACTCAAAACAATTTTCACAACAGCAGTTGCCTTGATTGGCGACAATGAAATAGAGAAGCTGATTAAACAATGTTCACTGGAATTGAGCAAATAAATAACTGTCCCAGAATTCCCTGTCCTTAGACCCTCCCTCTGGAAGAACCACAGTGAAGGAGAGCTCCTACTCCCATGGACGGACAGGCTGCAGAAGTTTATTTGCAGATAAGAGTTTATCCCGGCAGATGAGGAGCCGTTCATCGAGAGTAGAGAGCAAGTCGGTGTAATCCCTCTTTTGTCTAGGAGGGTTCCATTGTAGAAAAAGATTCAGTTTTAGTCAACTGGAAACTGTTTTCAGAAAACATTTCAACTCTCATCCAACAGTCATTTTCAATCTGCTAGAGTAGAGAGCGTTCCTGCAGGCAGTTGAGGAGCATCCGGGTTCCACAGGTCAGGGTCGTGAGATCTAAGGTGCAGTCGCCACTGGAGCAGCACCAGCAGTATCTGAAACGGTACCACTCCCCGAGAGGAGAGTAAGAAGGAGAAAAACATGTGAACAGCAATGAACAGACACAGGTGAACTAAAATATTAAATATTGTTGATGGGGAAAGTAGGAAGAAGCAGAGGATAGTGCTCAAGCTGCCAGACTTCCCCCAGCATAGGTGTTCCTAGGGCTGAACAGCTAAGAAACTGCAGCTTTTTATTTCTGTTTCTAACTTAAATGAAGAAACTTTGTTGGCCTCTTTAACATGGACAGACCATCATTCATCTGTATTATTGTCTTTACAGGTTTATGGTGGGAGCCAGGGCAATTCTGTGGATATAAGACGGCCGGTGTCATATGGGACGGCAAGTACTGTCTGGAAACTTTTCCTTTCTACTGTGAGGAGGAAGTCGTCTTAGTGGAGCAGGAAAAACCATGGGAGGAGGCTCTGGAGCACTGCAGACATCTGACACAATATCACCCTACAGTCTATAAGAACCACTCCTATGACCTGGCCTCACCATTCACTCTTGACACTGTGCCTTCTCAACACATTTTTCAGGGTGGTTTTAATAAGGTACAAGTATGCATTACATTGTTGGTCATTCTCAGCAGTTCATCCTTCATGTACTTTATATGATTGTGTCTTTTAGGTGTGGATCGGTCTGCGGTACCTGGGAGATCACTGGAGCTGGCTCAATGGACAACACTATGATGGCTATGAGTGTCCTAATATTCAACGCTGTGGTACTCTGGAGAATAATTCTGCCATAAATATAGAAAAAAGGAAATGTGATAACAATTATTATTTTTTGTGCTCACGAGAATCGGATTTCTGAGGAAGAACCCAGACAATTATTTATAAATGTTTTATTCCTTTTGTTGTGTGATGTGTGAAAACTACAAAAATATATCAAAACTGTTTATTGTTTTTTTTTTTGTAATCTCAATTTCCACTCCTATTGATAATCTATGAACAAATAAAAATGCATTGCAGAATGGAATTAGCCAAACAAGAATGCTCTTCATGCTTGAGCAATCCTTTTACAACAGTTTGGAGTTAGACATTGTAATGAGACATAGTTACAACGCAGTAGCCCTCTCAGCACTGGTGCGATGCATAGTTGGTGACACATGTTGTTGGGCTCATACAGAAAAATTCAAATCAGCCTCTGACATGACTATCATTCCTGAGACTTTTTTCCTAAGTGGTAAATAATGTAAAACTGGCTTTTAAGAAGTTTTGAATACCATTTACTCAGTGTGTAGACAAATAAGGACTCCACTATCATTGGTTCTTCTTGTTTTCTTTTCTCTTGCTAGCTTACTCAATAAAGCAATTTCTAAAGGCACTGCTTTTTCCGAGACTGATTTAATAATTTTTGCTTCTTTATGCTAGATTTATTTCGTCATGTGTATTAGGATCTGTTTTTCACGGTTGTTTTTTTTTGGGGGGATATTTTTTTTTTTTGGGGGGGGGGGGATAATGCCGTAATAAATAAAGGAAATTAGTGTTTGAACGAGTGATTTGAAGTTCTTTAATGAGTCTTGAGTTCCTGATGGGTTGTGAGAGTTGGTTCTAGAGTGTTGGAGCGGCCGCAGCGAGACCTCGGGCCCCTAAAGGCTGGTGCATTGTCTTGGTGATGGGAGTGAGCAGGTTGGTGACAGCTTATCCGGAGCGTCAATTGGAAAAGTGCAGATGAAGGAGGTTGGTGGAAATAGGGAAGGACCAGGTTATGGAGGGACTTGTATAGGTGATGAGAAAGACCTTGAATTGGATGCGGTATTGTTCAGGGAGCCAGTGGAGTGGTTTGACAACAGGGGTATACATAATAACTACACCTCTTTAATATTCATGTAAATACCTCCTATCCACTGTTTTGCACTGCCAGTTTTGCACTACTGTTCTGATCGTGTTCTTGTACATATATTTAATTGAAACTGCTCATAGTCTACACTTTTTTAATTTATGTTTATATGTCTTATTTTGCACCTTGGCGTTGAAGCTAATTCCTAGTTTGTGTATTGTTCACCAACAATGGCAATAAAGACGATTCTGATTCTGATGTAAATTTGCCTTTGGAAAATGTTATGCACGTACATTTGTGAGCCGTCACTTTGTAATTGATATCTTTCTGTGCTATTACAACGTTTGTTTTTCAAATATGAAAATGATAAAAAATATATATTTATATATCATTTTAGGAATGAAAATCAGTCTTTTCAGTTGTACAGAATGATGATGTTCAGGAATTTGCTGCTCAGAGCATCAGCATAAGTCTTATGCGCTTAAACGATATCCTGATCCTACTGTCAAAGGTACCACACCGACCTGCTCACCATCAGGAACCAAGCAGAGAATGAGGAGATCATCCGTGATGTTCAGAGAAAAATATTCATCTAACTGGAAATGGCCCAGTGGACATGACTACTCATGGATTAATGGTCAAAGACTTCTATTAATCTACTCGATTAATTATGAAAAAAAATAAGGAAATGCAGCTAGAATTAATTATAGTCTAAGATAATGTTTTTCCAACAAACAGTATAGCTTTGTCAAGGATGTAAAGCTCTCACAAGAAAGTCCTCCTTCACTTAAATGAATCCAGAAAACAAAAACAATATTTTCCTGCCTTATGTATATTGCCCTTAAAGGAAAATATTTAGGTCACAGCGATTCATTTTTTAATTTAAACTGCAAAGGAGACCTCATGTTTTGTTGTTTCTTTTTGTTCATCTTGGTATAAACTTCATGTACCTCCAAATCAACTGCATGGTTTGCATAGTTCCTGTTTGCCTACGACTATTATTCATGTGTAGGTTTTGATTGCTATTTTTGTGTTTTTACAGATTTACAGCAGGAAAGGTCTAAACAACGGCCGGTGTCAAGTGGGAGAGCAAGGACAGTATGGACACTTTTCTCTTCTACTGTGAGGAGGAATTCATCTCAGTGGAGTGAGAGAAACCATGGGAGGAGGCTCTGGAGCACTGCAGACATCTGACACAATATCACCCTACAGTCAATAACAACCACTCCTATGACCTGGCCTCACCATTCACTCTTGACACGGTGCACACTCAACACATTTTTCAGGGTTTTAATAAGGTATGCTAGGTGTGGATTGGGCTGCTGTACCTGGGAAATCAGTGGAGCTGGCTCAATGGACAACACTATGATGGCTATGAGTGTCCTAATACTCAACACTGTGACCAGAAGGAGCTGCAACAAAACACTTCCTTTTCTCTGTGTTAGAAAGTTTGACACCTAAAGCTAGAAAACCGCTTTAATAAAGGAATTATAAGGCTTTGAGCAAATAAAATTGGCCTTTTAGTTTTGTAAGGCCGTGCAAAGGCCAGGTGCAAAAGCGAAATTGAGTGCAAAGTGCTCACCCGCCTCCAAACACCCACAAACGTACTTGTAGTGAGTATTAGTTAGTATTCGTTTGTGCTACGTAGCTCACTAATGCGATCCCCAACTCATGCACGTTCCATGCATATAAACATGTAGAGCAACATCAAAATTATTATCTAGTATTGAGGCCCACATAACACACAAAGCCCACTCAAAAATAACAGTGACCAGAGACCCACACATGACATAGTACGACGAAATAAAAACTATTGCGGGGGACTAAGAGAATAAACTCATAATTTAACGAGAATAAAGTCATACATTTATGAGAATAAAGTCGAAGTCAAAAGAAAATCGACATTTAAACGTTTAGGGGGCGGTGTCAATGTTCCGATTCAAAGTGACTTGGGCAATTCACTTTGGCCCCCACAGCCAGGACGCAAACGAATGGGCTTGAATGAGTAAACAGCTTAGAACTACATAAAAGCAAGACAGATCGTCACTGCAGTTTAGCAGCACCTTTCCTGTTACGCATCATTCACAAACTGTTGGATCAGCCCTTTACTTTCTCCATGGCGTAGCCGTATTGGACCAGCCGTGCTCAGTGCCACAGCTGCCCGCAGACAGATGGAGGAGCCTCGGTGTTATATTCACACATGCTCTGATCCTCTATTGCTTTGTTTCTCTTTATGGGACTTTGTGCATAATCACTGTTCTAACGTGCTCATTGTGGAGTTTACTCCGTGCATGAGCGCAGCTTCCAACAACACATTTTACACACATATCCCAACCATGAGGTGGCTTAAATTTGCCAAAAAATAAATACAGATTAAATTCCTAGATCCCCAGAGGACTAAGAGCATCATCTAACTTCACACTGTTTGTCTCCAAATGTTTATAAGTTAGTCCAATACACAGATTTTATGGGTTTAGTCCCTGATCCCGAATTCTGCAGAACCGTTCCACAAGACCCCATTGCCTGCAGTACAGGGTCTGGAGCACTGCTGCGCAGTGCGCACGGCTCCACAAGTTTGTGGTGATATGTTGTAAAACCTATGCACACAAATAACTCATATGAACTATGACCACACGCAGGCCATTAACCAGAAGGGCATGGGGGCCCTGCACGGGGGAAATGATTGTTTGTGATGTCTAAAAGGCCCGCATTTTAAAGTTCGACATCTATTGAGGCTTATTGGGCTTTTGTGTTAACTTTTATCTCATCCAAGCCATTTTGACTGCGACTTTATTCTCGTTAAATCATGAGTTTATTCTCGTTAAATAATGAGTTTATTCTCGTTAAAATCATGAATTTATTCTCGTTAAATTATGAGTTTAATTCCATGAGCGGAGTGATTTGACTGATGCTATTACATCTCGCTACCGATGCTAGTGGACCCGACGGGAGCAGTGTTTACATCCCTTCCAGAGTTTGCTCTAAAACCTACAAATCAAGTTAGAAATCTGGGGGTAATAATGGACTCAGACTTGAATTTTAACAGCCACGTCAGATCAATCACATCAGCAGCTTTTTACCATCTAAAAAACATTGCCAAAATCAAAAGTATAGTGTCTAAACCAGACCTGGAGAGACTTTATCCATGCGTTTGTCTCTAGTAGATTAGACTACTGTAACGGGCTGCTCACTGGCCTCTCCAAACGAGCTGTAAAACAGCTGCAGTACATCCAGAACGCTGCTGCTCGGGTCCTGACTAGAACCAGGAAGTATGATCACATTAGTCCTGTGCTCAGGTCTCTGCACTGGCTCCCTGTGGCTCAGAGAATAGACTTCAAAGCAGCTCTGCTTGTATACAAGTCTCTCTATGGCCTAGCACCAAAGTACATCTCGGACATGTTAGTGCCATATGAACCATCTCGGACTCTGAGGACCTCAGGGACCGGCCTCCTGCTGGTGCCCAGAGTCAGGACTAAACATGGGGAATCTGCTTTCAGTTTTATGCAGCTAAAATCTGGAACAGTCTTCCTGAGGATGTGAGACAGGCTCTACTCTGGCAATGTTCAACTCTAAACTGAAAGCTGTTTTGTTTGGCTGTGCATATGACTGAAAATGCTTTTCTTTGCACTCTTCTCTTTTATGTCTTGAACTATTATTTTGTGATTTCTGCCATGTCTTTGTGATTTTAATGCATTTTTTCCTGTTGTGTGAAGCACTTTGAATTGCCTTGTGTATGAATTGTGCTCTACAAATAAACTTGCCTTGCCAACTTGCCTTGCCTTACATGCTATGTCCCATTTTATTGCCATTCTCGTACTTATACTTCTGAACTGTATTCATGAGAAAGAAAAAATATAATAGGTTACAACAATGCTTCTGAGGCTTAAAGTTAACAAATCAATTAACACTAAAAACTTGTTTTACTACACAGATAGTGACAACCATAATTACTAGAGAATATGTTTAGTCAAATTTGAATATGATGTTGTTTGACTCGGCCAATTTTTATCTATTGATATTTTAGTGGGGTTGTTTATTTCTATTATAATAAAAAACGACTAACTCAGAGGAGTCAAACTCATTTTGGGCCACTCAGGCTGGGTTGTAGGCCGAACATAATGTAAAAAATAAAAAGTATGAACTATAAATAGCTTGATATAGCCAAGTAATAGTTATTTGTGGACACATATCTGCAACACACAGTAGCATTAGCAGCAGGTACAGGAATAAGGACTAGTGATAGGATTCCTGATATGAAATGTAAATATCACAGACCTGTTGTCTGTAGATGCTCAAACTCAATATGGGCTCACTATGTTTCATAATTTAAGCTTAGTGAGAATAAACTATGCTGTCAGTCAAATAAGTACATACTGATTGTATTCACAGTGTCCACACGATGGTCGATAATCTGCATTGAGGAGATGCTCCAGCAGCGCTGAGCAGCGTAAGGGAAGGGTGGCTGCTGCAAAGGGTTGTGGGACTCGTAGTTCCAGTAATAAAATGGCTATATATGAGAAAATAATAAATATTAGTTGTTTTGCTTTGTGAATGCTGTGATGTTTTGTTTTAGGGCAAAGTTGATTGTATTTTGTTCGATTGAGTTTTTATTTTTATTTTTATTTTTATTTTTATTTTCATTCACAATTAGACTGAATTCTATTCATCCCCAAGGGGAAATTATTTTGTTACAGACATGCCGCCGACCAGCAGAAGAAAATGAGAATAAACTAAAATTAAATATCAGTAATCTGTTTTTAATCCTCTAAACCCTACCCTTAAATAGTCATTCACATCATCTGTATTACAGCTTTCCGAGTCGATATTTTTGTGTGTCAAATGATATATAAAGCACTATTCAAAAGGTCACGACTGGCACGCAGGTTGAGTGGTTGTGTACTGACTTATCTTTGGTTTTTTTCACTCCATACAGAACTGTAACAGCCTAAGCCTCCAGCTCCTCTACTCATGGAAATTATTTTGTGTTTTGTACTATGTTGGGATGATCATTTCTTTGTTTAGATTTTTTTCATTGTGTGTAGACCCTGGGTTTCCATCAGGCGGCTTGCAGACCAACTCTGGAATGCCAAGCAATATGGCCCAGTTTTCTATAATACTTTTTTTTTTCAACGTAGCTTTGGTTACGGAAAAAATATTATTTGGCCCTTATTTTATGTAACATAATAGACTTTCCATCTCCAGTTCAAACCTGGACCCACCTGTTATCAGCATATAACTGATAATTACATGTCTGCTTGGGGGACATCCTGGGGTGCCCAGAATGTTCCGGGCCATGCCCTGTTTTGTAAGAAATGTTAATTTTCCTAGTGAAGTAGGTCATGTGACCATCTGCTCTACCTGTAATCTATAAAAGGAACGTGAATCCCTTGGGAGAGACCGAGACCAGTGTACGGCAAGACAGACGTGTGGACGGATTGGTTCTGCATGAGAGTGACCGACGAATCCACACGATGAAGACAGAATGTACAACAGAACTAAACATTCACTTTTGGGAAAAGATAACTCTGTTCTATTGTTTTACTTTATTTCTTGATAATTGTTAGAAGAAAAATAAGTCTTTCATAACGCATCCGCGGCAGATCCATGACACTATGCTGCTTTGCGGGGGCTCCGCCGCTGGTCAGGGCAGGTCAGAGAGCCCCGGTTCATCTGAAACCCTGCTCTGTCAAAGCCCAAACGTGAGATGCTACAGACTTAGTAAAAAACAGCTTTATTGATGATTTGGTGTAAATGTAACAGGCGTAAGGACCGTGTGCTCCATCTGTTTGGAAGTCTGTTCCTTAACGAGGAACATTACGCGTTGTGGCACCGGAGGACAGCGTGTTTTCAAGGCTTTGTTGTTGGATTGAAAGGCCTGCGTGAGTGTAAGGACTTTTTTCTTTAGCCTCATCTAAATTCATGTCTTCATAGGCTCAATTCTCCATGAATATGCGTCAGATCGTCATAAAACACACATAATTTTACATCTCAACATGCAGAGAACGTGGCTATGGGGAAAAGGAAAGACTCCGCTGTAGTTATTTTTAATAAATGCAAAGTGGGTTGAATAAAATAGATGCTGTGGTGCGAGGCGGCTGCTGTGGGGCGGCTGCTGCGGCAGTTTGGTAATTCTTCACAAAGAGTTTGATTCAACATTGCAAGTTGATTTCTATTGTTGAATTGAGCCACTGTGAGTTGTTTGTGGAACGTACAAAGATAAAACATAAAATTTTGGTGCTGACCCCCAGATCTTAGCCCTCCGAAAAGAAATCTGGCTCCCTGGAATATATAATTGGAGACCCCTGGTATAGGCACTAGATTTTGAAAGGCTATACGTACAGAGGTGCAACAGAGGATAAGTGACACACTGTGCAAAACCCAAGCAAAGCTGACATTTTGCAAGTCAGATGTTTAGCAGCAATTATTTGTGCAGTTTTTAATCACATCCTCACGCACAATTAGCACCAGTAATGACCCGAGCATGTCTCTAAAGAGCCGTGATGTGCTGTTATTGGACAGCCTCTGCCTTGCTATGGAAATAAAGTCAATCAAGAACATCACAGGAGTTACAGTCCAGGCATACAGCACAAATCATACAAGAGGGGCATCTGTTTCATCTGAGGTAAGATAATATTAGTATACATTTTAAGTATATGAGAATTTTAATGAAACCCGCTGTTACTGTGAAATGCCATTATGAAGAGGCTGGGCCTCTCTGTTCTGCGGTTTAAAATGTATGTATGTATGTATTTTTTATTTTTCTTCGTTTGTAACACACGTCCTTATAGAAGCAGGCATATTTCCACTGTGTGTGTATAGGCCATCACTGACAAAGCTGATTGATGAAATTCAATTTATTTTTGTAACGCCCCAAATCACAACAGTAGTTGCCTCGAGGGGCGACAGTGAAAAACAGAGTAAAAACAGAATAAACAGTGTTCATCGGGACTTGGTAATGACCCAGCATCCCGTGTCCATAGACAGATGTCCCAAACTCCTTAGACCCTCCTTCTCGGCCAGGAAAAACTACCAAACCTCTTTAGGGAAATGCAGAAACCTGGAGAAGTTCCACAGTGAAGGAGAGCTCCGACGGACAGGCTGACGCTCCCCTTCAATTGCTCCTTTTATGTAAAATGTTTATGTGGTTTTCAAATTAATGTTTGAATGTTTACATTCTACAACTGAAATCAAAGTTGATTCCGGTGGTTAACTAAATTGCTGTTGGTTCAGAATTTCAATTAAACTAATGTGATGTGAACCGACAGAAGTGAATTTAAACTTAACCTAACTGTTTGCCAGGGCTTAACCAAACTGCTTGCTCCTGCTTGCTATAGCTGCTTTCCTTATTTATTTTGCTTTTTAATCCGTTTTTGTCTTCCAAACATTTTTTGTTAAGATTTTTTTTTTTTTTTTTAAGTAAACCAAGGATTTTAGGAGCATTTTTAGAGTTTTTATCAACAAATCTGACGAACCAGTGACATGTCCGGGAGAAGGGAAACAAACTCTTGTGAATGCTGTTGGAAATATCAACAAGAAATTCATGAGCTACAAGCACAGATATTTGCTTTGGAATCTGAAAAAAGACTGCAAGATACAAGTCCAGTGGCACCCAGTGGTAAGAAGTCCACATTTCTTATTCTGTGTTGTTTCCAAAACTTTCGAAAGACCGGGCTTGTCAAAATAATAATGTCAGCAGCCATTTACCATCTATAAAACATTGCCAAAATCCAAAGTATAGTGTCTAAACCAAACTTGGAGAGACTTATCCATGCGTTTGTCTCCAGCAGCTTAGACAACTGTAACGGCCTGCTCACTGGCCTCTCCAAACCAGCTGTAAAACAGCTGCAGTACATCCAGAACGCTGCTGCTCGGATCCTGACTAGGGCAATGGAGGTCACAGGGCAACAACAGATTAAATATATTTCACAGTCTTTGAACTGGACTAATGCTCAGACCTACTGCATATTGCATATTGCATATTGACCTGGTCACTATTGACCTGGCCACTATTGACCTGGCCACTATCACCACTGAAGCAGACAATGACCAAATCAATAAGGATAAGTTGGCTTGGGTTGTACCGTGAAAACTCCAATGCTGAGTGGAAATGGCCCAGAGGAGACAAACCACTAACATCAGAATCAGAAATGAGAAAGGGGTTTATTGTCATTGTCAATTAACAAACTTCACAAACATAAGAACTTGTCTTGGCATGAAGGTGCAACACAAAACACTGAGCAATAATAAAACAACATATATTCAGTCAAACAAAAGGGCATGCATTTAAGGGACAATTTAAAATTACTATAGTATAAAATAAAAATATAATAAAATATTCCAGAGACACTCGCATTCTTGTGTTACACAAGTTTACAGTTAAGTTTAAAGTTTTAAAGTTGTAGTGCAGAAAGTGACAGTGCAGTGAGTGTATGAATAGTGTAGTTAAAGTGGCAGGTGTTTTGAAGTGTTCATGAGTCCAACGGCGAGGGGAAAGAAACTATTCTTGTGGCGGGAGGTTCTGGTCCGGATGGACGTAGCCTCCTGCCTGAGGGGAGTGGATCGAATAGTCCATTTCCAGGGTGAGAAGGGTCAGCTGTGATCCGACATGCTCGTCCCAGAGCCCTGGAGACGTACAGGTCCTGCAGAGATGGAAGTCTGCAGTCGATCACCTTCTCAGCAGAACGCGCAATGCGCTGTAGTCTCTGTTTGTCCCTGGCTGTGGCTCCAGTGTACCAACGGTGATGGAGGAGGTGAGGATGGACTCAATGATGGCCGTGTAGAACTGCACCATCATCTGCGCTGGCAGCTTGGCTTTCCTCAGCTGCCGCAGGAAGTACATCCTCTGCTGGGCCTTCTTGATGAGGGAGCTGATGGAGGGCTCCCACTTGAGGTCCTGGGTGATGGTGGTGCCCAGGAAGCGGAAGGAGTCCACGGTGGTGATGGGGGAGTCTGTCATGACGAGGGGGGCTGGGGGGCTGTGACTTTCCTGAAGTCCACGATCATCTCCACTGTCTTCTGGGCGTTGAACTCCAGGTTGTTACCGCTGCACCAGGACACCAGCCGGTCCACCTCCCTCCTGTAGACAGACTCATCCCCGTCCGAGATGAGCCCGATGAGGGTGGTGCCGTCCGCAAACTTGATCAGTTTTACGGAGTCGTGGCGTGGCTGGAGGTGCAGCAGTTTGTGTACAGGGAGAAGAGCAGAGGAGAAAGTACACAGCCCTGTGGAGCTCCTGTGCTGATAGTCTGAGTGTCTGAGACATTCTTCCCCAGCCGCACACACTGCCTCCGATCCGTCAGGATTGGGAGAAAAGTAAGTGCTTGAAATGTTTGTGTTTGTGTTTCTTAGCCTCATCATCTCATTTACAAAGCTCTGTAAGAGTACTGTGCAGCAATAAAAATGAGCAACTATTACAATAAAGCATGGAGTTAATTACACTCTGCCATGCCATTTGTCAAATCTCCACCATTTCTGATTTTGAAGTGTGACTAAGAAACGGAAATCAACCGATCAATCAGGTATGAATTACAGAACAATGATTTGGCTTGTTTGGCATTTCAGATGATACTGACATTTTTGAGGACTGTGTATGCAAGCAGATGACCCAGTGTTTTTGGTGAGACAGCTGAAGACTTGGGAGGAGGCTTTGGTCCACTGCAGGTCTCTGAGCACTGGAGACCGCAGATACAACCTCGTTTCTCTCATCACTGACGAGGACCATGACTATGTGAAGAGCCAGATTTCTAACAAGGTAAAACCCACTGCAGCAATTCAGTGTTGAGTTGTGCAGTTCATTTATGTGATGTCATGGGTGCAGGTGTGGACAGGACTGAGGTTCCTGGGAGATCGCTGGCTATGGGTCGGTAGAAAAAAAGTCCAGTATGACGATATAAGAAGTTGTCCAGAGAACGAGTGCTGTGACATCCTGGATATGACAAGCTCAACTTCTTATAATATCTGTGAGGAACAAAGGCCTTTTTTGAGAACTACCGTAAGATGCCACTTGGGACCGCCACAAAAATTTATAGACAAAACTCTGAAGTTTCTCAGACATGAACAGTGCAAGCGCAGAGCAGGTGCAGTTGGGTGAATTAACGGTCACAATACAAACTGTGGCAGAGAGGCAGGTTCAATGAATTCATGCCGCTGTGGTGGAGAGGGCAGTCAGCGAGGAGGATATAAACAAGGAGAAAACCAGAATAACAATAAGCTACAAAGTGGTACGACCAGCGCATGTCCATATCTAAGGAGTCTATAGGATAAGGTTATCTTTAAACCAGAGCTCCTGTATATATACATACATATATATACATCCATACATATATATATATATTTTTTTATTATTATTTTTTTTTTTTTCACCTCTTATTAGGAAATTCATGATTTCACTCATGTTTACACATTTTCACATACATTGTTTTTTGCAGTTATAATAGGTATTTGTAGTCTCCAAAACATCAAAATGTATTTTTATGATCATAGAGGAGCTAAAATTGTAGTATAACAGTTTGTCACAATTGGAACATATTTGGATAACTTGTTCTGAATATTCTTTTTGATTCAAAAAGGTCAACAGCACCAAAATGCCAATTCCTAAAGATCTGAAACTTTACACAGTTGTTGTCAACAAGATAAACAGCAAGTACAGTGAAAAGCATAATTTTATGTGAAGTATGTCTTGCTAAGGACCTACAAATTGACCATATTCAGGCAAGATTATTACACTGTGTACGCTAAAGACATCAATGCTGAGGGTGTTTTGCAAATGATGCTCTGAAGCTTAGATAAGGTCATGTGCGTGTTTAAATGCATTTAAAGTTAAAACAAATGATGTTTGCATGGTTTGCATGTGTCTGCAGGTGCATTTGTTTAACGCAAAAGGAATTGTACTTTCCCTTCTCTTTCTGCTCTGGATGATGGGCGTCATGAGCCGACAAATAATTATATATGTTCCATCTTTAAACTGGATTGATGCTCAAGCCAAGGTTTTGTTACTGTGTTAATTCTAGTGCAAGTGAGTATACATTTCATGTCTTAGTTTACATGAGATGGTAACATGTTTACAGGAAAAGTCTTATTGTAACCTCATTACACAACGCAACTAGTAACATCAAAATGGCCATCACAATAAATTACAAGATTAGATTGTCACAACCAAGACTTGATTTATCAGACAATACATGATGATAAACAATCGGACAGAGTTGTCTTGCCTCAAAGTGAATGGTTTAATTCAGTGCATATTCTGAATCAATCTCTCCTTCCCTCCTGTCTGGTTTTTGTTAAAAACAATGCCCTGGCAGCGGGCGAGGCACTTGCAAAGGGGCCCATCCTGGACCCCTGGGGTTCGATCACACCTGAGAGGAGCCAGTCTTTGAACAACACCACCAGGGCTCCTGGTGGATTTAGCATTTGTGTGGTGGAGAGCGTGGGGGGTCGTTTTGCAAGGTGATGCAGATCTGATGTTTTTCTGCCACAACAGGCCTTAGCCAGGGAGGTGACCAAGAACCTTGGTCACGTGTTCCTGTGGAGAGAAGAGAACCTTCCAGGAAAACAACCATCTCTCCAGCACTCCACCAATATGGCTTGTATGGTAAAGTGGCCAGACGTAACCTACTTCTCAGTAAAAGGCACATGATAGCCCCGCTGGAGTTTGTAAAAAGGCTATTCCTTTGGCTGGAATAGCAAGTGTCATGTTTGGAACCAGGCACCGCTCATCACCTGCCCAATACCATCCCTGCAGTGAAGCATGGTGGTGGCAGCATCAGCAGCCGGAGAAACTGGGAGAGTAGTCAGGATCAACAGAAAGATTAATGCAGCTATGTAAAGAGCCATCCTTGATGGGATAACAAAGGAGTGGTTACAGGGCAACTTTGTGAATGTCCTTGAGTGGCCCAGCCAGAGCCCTGATTTGAACCCAATTGAACATCTCTGAAGAGATCTGAAAATGGCTTTTAACCAACGCTCACTAACCAAACTAATTGGGGTAGGATGTTCTGCAAAGAAGGAACTGCCAAAAATAGGTGTGCCAAGCTTGTAGCACTATACTGTAATTAGTGCCGTAGGCGCTTCATCAAAGTATTTGGCAAAGGCTGTGAACACTTATACAAATTTTTTTATATTTAGTACATTTGCAAATAATTCAAACAACCTGCTTTCTCATTGTCATTATGGGATATTGTTTGTAGAATTTTGAGGCAAACAATGAATTTAATTTATTTTAACATAAAAAAAAGTGGATCAAGTGGATACTTTCAGAATGCCCTGTGTAAGATGTGCAAAACAGGTCCTAAAAACCTATCTTCAATGTTTTTTTTCCCCTTTAGAATATTCAAATTATGAAGACTGATGTCCTTGAAGTAGCAATGACTGCAATAAAACTTCTTTTGTCTTGATGATTTCATCTGTATTGATGATGTGGTTTCTTATAATTGAATTAGAAAATATCTAAAATAAATCATCAAATGTATAAAAACAAAAGAATAATAAATGTAAAATATATATAATTACACCCCCATTAAACCAAAACACTCCCCTTTTATGTGAAATAATCCAAACAAAATATATAACATAAGTATATGTATGCATCCATTTTAAGAAAAACATCAACATTACTGAATGAGGCCTCTTGGTGAGTTAAGGTAAATAACTATCAACTAATTCTCAACCTATCCCTATTGTTTCCTCCTGCAAGTCATCACTATACAATAAAGGCACCTGTGTCCTATCCACCGGCATCACAACTCCCACCCAACGGAGTATTCATTCTTTAGCGAAAGTCAGCAACAATGTACAAAACAAAACATCACACACAATGATAGTATTGCAGCTGCCAAATCTGCACCACCACTGCTACAATAAATCCTAATTTGTCATATCATGCTTTAGTAAAGTCAACCGATGACTCTTCTGAGTGTTTGACAAAACATTTAATCCCCTTATTGTTTCATTAGCAAACGCTTGAAGCGTATATGTAGTATTATCTATATGATCGGCTAAAAATGTCACCCCGTACTATGAAAACAATCCTATACTCCATTTTTCACCCATATTTATACTCCAGTGATAGGATTCTAAGATATGAAATTTAGTCATCTCCCTCTTTACTCTGTCATGAGAAAACTTGGACTGTAACGTCCCATTAGGCTCCTGACCTTTCTGAATAACCGCAACTTCATCAGAATCAGAATCAGAATCAGAATCAGAATCAGAAAGGAACAACATAGGGAAGCTTCAAAGCTTCCCTATGTTGAACAACAACATCCTGTCCATCCGTAAGGCAAGAGTAAATATGCCTTACTTTCACAAACCCACCACACGTCCTCAAATGTACCTATGGTCATTATTCAGTTTAAACGTTACTGGATGTTTATCTTTGAGTTTTCCATGTGGGACATTTCTGAACTCCATCCCATACACATCACACTCTGACATCCCCATGAACACTCCGTGTCCTCCATGAGTGTTATTCAAACAAAGACAATTACCAGCTTTTGCTGCTCTTACCTTTACTGCCTCTGAATGTTACCCTCCTATCTACATCAACTGTCTTTCACTAAACATGGCTTCATAGTTACTTTACTAGTTACTCTAGATTGTTCTACAGTGGTCGCTTTTGTACCAAAAGCGCTTAAAGTAAAACTCTTCACCCCCACTGTTGTATTTGTCCTGCTTTCCAAAGTCATTCTACTTGTAGGAGTGATTGACATAGTACTTATTTTAGTTGTTGGTGTAATGGCCAATGTTCTTGCTGTTATAGTAGACAACTCCATATTTGGTGCTGTCCTAGTTAATGTTGGCCCTAACGTGGTAGTCTCCTTCTCTCCTGTCTCCATCTTAGCTGTCATAACCTTTGTCCGTCTCCTTTGCTGGCATTGGCTCTGGTAATGAGCAGCTCACCCTTAGAGTCACGTTGCACATTTTGTACCCCTCGATCGAAACATTTCTATTTGGCACAAATCTCTAATTTGGGTCATATTATCTACAAGTATAGTCCCCTTGATCTTCACACGTAGCGTTTCTAATTGATAATGCACAATTTCCTCTAATCCAAAAATGTCTCGCTTAATTATAGAGAATATACCATCCCCTTACATCAATATCTGTTAATTTGATGATTTCCCCTCGATTGGTTCTCCACTCAGTATTTTCCTTATCATTCCAGTTAACATTTACAATCAAGATAAACAGAGCTTCCTATTTGGTCCCTGAGCATCATTGTAGATTCAACTTCTTCAGTTGAAGCTGCTTGAGACGCCTTTGTAGTTATGCTTGGTGCACTAGTGTCACCTGTACTTTGTTTGTTGGTTAGTTTCTGTTCCAATTGCCACAGCTACTTTCTTCCCCACAGTCACTACAATTTTAGTGACCATATCTCTCTGGTTATCTTCCCTTCCCGACTTTTCTTGGGCTAATTTCGCTGACTGTGCCTTCGTATGGTTACCTCTCTCTGAGGTCTCTGCTGGTTCACAGTATCTAGAACCAGACTCTGATATTGTAAATCAACATCTCTGAATCTTTGTTCTTGTCCATTGACTGAAGAGTCATCTCCGGCATCAGCAGAAGCATGTACAAACTCATCATGAATGTCCTTGACAGGGTCAAACTCTCTTTTTGACTCCTTGTCGGGAGATCTTTCCTCCACTCTTTCCTCTGCAGGTTCATTGGAGTCCTCTTCATTTTGACCCCTGGGGTTTTGTCCCCCTACTGTTGGCACCTTCTCACAATGTGACAAATGATACCACAAAGGAGATCCTTTAACCTGGACTGCTTTTCCTGTACGCATCACTTGTAAAGGTCCTTCACGGCGTTCGTTATACCACTTCCTCCTAAACACCTTCATAAACACTTTATTGCCAGGTTGCACTACCTTTTTCTGCTTCTCGAGCATCTCCTGTCCTTCCTCCCGCTTTTGTCTTCATGCAACATATGTAGATGATGTATTTTGAAGTGCCACCATATATTTGACATACGCTTGCATCTCGTCCTCTAATAGCGCTAAACTAGGGCCCTTCCCACTAGTGCGCAACCGCGGGATTGGCATATGTCTACCCGTCAGCAACTCATGTGGTGTCATGTGCAAATCGCGAAGCTCACTCGAACGACTATCAACGCTAGACGAAGCGCTTCAACCCAATTTAGACTTCAAAGACTTCAAATTCAGAATTCAAATCTTAACTATGGGATTTTTTCTGATTAATTCCCAATTTCTGCTAAATCAATCTAACAGTTTTATCCACAAATTCTTTGCCGTTATCTGAAGAGATCCTATCTGGCAGGCCCCACCTACTTATGACTTCTCTACACAAAAACTTGGCAACAGATTATGCGTCTTTACACTTAGTTGGACAAGCCTCCACCCAACGTGAAAAACCTGTTGACCACAACCAGCATATATCTTTTATCCCCCACTGGCTTAATCATGTCAACATAATCCATAACTAGCTCACGCATGGGCCCCGTTGGTGTCGGAATGTATCCCGGAGGAACTAAAACTCCTCTTCTCGCATTGTTTTTTAAGCAAATCACACATCTGCCTATGACATCGATCTGTTCAAGTAAATATGGTGCCCAAAACCCATATTCTTTTATAATTCTTCTCTTTACCTCCCCCCTTGCAACATGCGCTAAGCCATGTGCTTCATGAATCATTAGACCCAACAGGTCAGCCACAATCAACCCCTCATGATTTCTCCAGAGACCTGTCGAACCTTGTGAAGCCCCTCGGTCTCGCCATAATTGTTTGCCAATGTCATCTTCTGGTATTGACAACGCATCTCTTCCCAAGAGTGGTATTGACGTGGATTCTGATACTAAAATAGGTACTTTTATTTCAGGATTTCTATAGCAGAGCTTAACTGGTTTGGTGAGAGGAATCAGCTGTTTAATTCCCTCAAACCTGATTGTCCATACCAATTGGCCAGACATGGGGAGATGTATAGAATCTTTAGGCCGCAAGCATGTGAAAGCAGCTCCACAATCCGCCATCATTTCCAATGGTTGATCGTTCACTTCCACTACTATCGCTGGATCTTTTTCAGGGCCAGACACTAACAGCTGACACCTCCCTTTCGGCTCTTCTGGGCATCTCTAAAAACCTGGCTCCGGGCCCATGTAAGGGTTTACCGGAACTCTAGGCTGCTGAGGATACAGGTACCCGTTCTGCATGAATGAGGAGTGCACACCGGTCACTCCAAAGTTTCATGTCAGAGTTTCTGGTCTGGACGAGACGGTGCTTGGGTCCGTCCTGGAACACGAGTAGATCAGCGGGTAGAGTGCATCAGCTCTCAGTGACCTCAATTGACTGATGATGTTAGGTTGAAATCATAATATTAAACAAACAATAGAAAATGAAGTTGTTGTTTGTTTTCTTTTGCGGAATTTTGTTTAAACAGAAAATCTGAAATATCTTTAATTTTTCTCTTTTTGAATTTGGGTCCAAAACGGAAAAACCATATATGGATTCCACGCCGATGCTGTATTTCAATATTTGATTCTTCAATTTTGGTAACAAACGGAAAAACAGGAAATCAAAACATGAACCGGTGCAATCCATCATTCATCCAGGAGTGTTAAATCGTAGAAAAACAACTTGTTTTTCAAAAACATCCAGATGGCTACGAATCATACACGGATTAATGTTCTTTCTCGCTGTTTCACATGTTGGATGAGAGCTAGCGTCTCCCCCGCTGTGAACTGCTTTTCCTGGATAAGAGGCCATGACATCACATCACAGGTGGATCAAACGCTATCACCATATATGTACTTGCACCATCCCAGACTCTTTACACCGGCGTTAATGTTGTAAAGGTAGCAGAATCCCGATCTGGAACTGCCCCCTTGCAAAGGCTCCTGTTGACGCTAAGATCGGGGGGAAAATACGGCCCAGAGAGGAGGAGAAACTACAGCATGCAGCAGCAATGAAAAGTGAATTGTTCTTACAACGATGGTCTCCCGTGACCATACGGCGAAATAATTGTCAATAATAGGTCTGAAAGCTTATTTTTTAAAAAAATTACACTAAAGTAAAAAATATATTATAAAAAGTCTTAGAAAGGCATTTGCAATGTTGCAAATGTTATTATTACTCTGCTTATGTCTTACCTATAGGTGCACTCTGCTGGATTTGGAACATCTTTCAATTACTGCATGCAAAACTCTTAGAAACATGCTATTTAAATTACGTTATTTTATTAATATTGTTTTTTAGTGTAAGTAAAATGTAACTAATTGATACCTCATTCTTAAATTGTTGCTTTTAGTCACGTCTTGAAGAAGTGGTGTGATGACATACTCACCCTCCCTCACCTCAAACTCGGCCAGAGACAAGTCTTAAGCAGGTGCGGTTGGTGCAGTCTTTATATTTCTTTATTATATGCTGCAGTTTTGAAGAACATCAACGTCTTCTGAGGTAGGTGAACGCAACACCATATAACGATAATGAAAAAAGTTATTCTTACACCTGTATCTCTTTTACCAAATATCACAATATATTTTTTTATTTAATGAGTTAAATACTATTTTGGAATTATCACCTTAGAATTTTAAACATTTCAGTGATTTTATTCTTACTGTCTGTTCCATAACTCCTGCTGTGAGTAACAAGATAATTTATATATTCTTCTACATCCTTGGTCTCACAGTTTCTTTTAGAGAAATGCATCTGACTCCTGACTTTTATCAAGTTCTTAGCAACCTTCTAAGTAATATTTTTTTCCACAGTTTATGAAACTACTCCTCACTACAGTCTTGCTAGAAAAAAAGAAAATCCATATACAGTTCTGTATAATGTGAAATCTAGCAGTGTCAGAATGGACTTGTTTGCGTTGCCTCTAATGTAAGTCCCTTCACTGTCTTGTTCGTCCTCCAAATGCTCCCTTTCAATTGCTCCTCATATGTATGTTTTTGTTGTAGAAAAACCATACAATGTGGACTTTTAAATGTCTAGAACTGAAGTCAAAGTTGATCCCGGTGGTTAACCAAAATGTTAGTTGTTGAAAATTTTAATGAAACTAATGTGATGTGAACCAACAGAAACCAATTTATGTGAAGTGAATTTAAACTAGAGCTTAACCTTACTAACTTGGGAAAAACATAAAAATAAGACATTTGCAAAATGAGCCCTGTAATTATGGAACATGCCGGTCTCATTTAATGCATCAAACCTGGGTGCTTTTTTTTTAAACTTTAAATGTGTTTATTTTCCCTCCATTGGGCATGGAATTATTGGCTTTCATTCCTATTAGTTTGAGATCAATCATATTTTAAAATAATGTACCGCCACCATTCATCACAAAAACAAATGATCTTAGTTATTCATGTGTCGTCAGACTTTCGTGCTGATCTTAACCATGGGAAGAATTGTCCTGCTCTCCCAGTTAAAGTCCAGAATCTTTAAACTGGACTGATGCTCAGACCTCAGAAGGGTAAACATACTCGTCGCTTCTTATTTTCAAAGATAGATATTTTATACACTTAAAGGATAAATGTACACATTTTTGTAACCATGCTAGTTTGAGTGACTGTATCTCTCATCATCCCGTACTGTTTGCTCTGTTGCAAAGCAGTCCTCGTATGCTGCCTTGCTTCCCTGCCTTTCTGCTCCTTCCATGGGGCCCTGCTGTCTTGGGTCATGTGATCAAAAGATAAGACAGAGGAAATATAACTGCAAAAAGGGAATGTAACTACAAGAAGCTTGAATATCATGTTGTTTGACTAAATAAAATGTAACTCATTGTTCAACTTTTTCTGCATTAACTTATTGCTTTCATGACATATTCAGGCCACCAGAGGAGGCAGTACCAGCCCTGCCTCCCCTCAAACTCTGACAAGACTAGTGTTAAGCAGCTGTGATTGGTGCAGCCTTAATAAACATATGAAAATTAGAGGTTTAGTCAAGAGAATCACAAGAAGAGTCCACTGAAGATATGCTGCACTTTTTGAGGAGAATCAATTATCTCAGAGGTAAGTGAACACAACACCACAAGGTTACAAAAAAAGGTATAACACCAGTTCCTGTACGAATTTCCACGTTAGAATCTATTATTTAATTCATTTTGGAGCGTTATCACTTGAGAATATCTTAAAATCTATTTGAAATATATTCTTCTTTTTGCATGATTTGTTTCCAAGTGACTTTCAGAGAAATGCTTCTTGACTGTTATCAAGTTCTTATGTTGCTTTTTGGAAAAAGATTATATATTGCACTGTTTTTAAAACTCCTCTAAGCTATTACCTACACTTTAAAATCCATACAATCACCCCTCTAACTGCATTTGTAACTCCACATTTCACTTTTCCTCCGTTTCACTGTGTTCTGCCATGTGAAATCAAAACAAATTTTCTTAGTTGTTCATGTGTCGTCAGGTGAAGCTCTTTATCATGGGAAGAATGCCGTTTCTCCTCCTCTCTGTGCTCTGGGCGATGGAGGTCACAGGGCAACAACACATTAAATATATTTCAGATAATTCTTTAACCTGGACTGATGCTCAGACCTACTGCAGGCAGCACCACATTGACCTGGTCACTATCACGACTGAAGCAGACAATGACCAAATCAATAAGGACAGTTGGCTTGGGTTGTACCGTCAAAACTCCAATGCTGAGTGGAAATGGTCCAGAGGAGACATGCCACTGACATTTAACAATGTTTGGAACGATGGTAAGTGTTTTGTTTGTTTCTTGGCCTCATCATCTCAAACCTCTGTAAGATGAGCAACTATTACATTGAAGCATGGCGTTAAGAACACTCTACCATGCCATTGTCAAATCTCCACCATTTCTGATTTTGAAGTTTGACTAAGAAATGGAACTCCTCAAATTCCTCAGGTATGAATTATAGAACACTAATTTGGTTTGTTTGGCATTTTCAGATGATCCTGACATTGGTGAAGACTGTGTATACAAGAAGAAATCGGAGGCAGGACGTTGGAAGAGCCAGGATTGTGATTCAGATACTCACAAGTTCTTCTGTCTTGATGACGCACTGTTTTTGGTAGATCAACTGAAGACTTGGGAGGAGGCTTTGGTCCACTGCAGGTCTCTGAGCTCTGGAGACCGCAGATACGACCTGGCTTCTCTAATCACTGACGAGGACCATGACTATGTGAAGAGCCAGATTTCTAACAAGGTAAAACCCTCTGCAGCAATTCAGTGTTGAGTTGTGCAGTTCATTTATGTGACGTCATGGGTGCAGGTGTGGACTGGACTGAGGTTCCTGGGCGATCGCTGGGTGTGGGTCGGTGGAGAGAAAGTCCAGTATGACGATATAAGAAGTTGTCCAGAGAAAGAGCGCTGTGGCATCCTGGACAAGACAAGCTCAGCACCTTATAAAATTGCAGAGTGTGATGGAAAAATGAAGTTCTTCTGCTACAGGAAATATCCAGCAGACTAGAGTCTCGTAAATCTATCATTGTAGTTAAATTTCCACCCAAAGTAATGTTTCACCTGTTTTGTGTGAGTTTGGCAAATGTACTTCCTTGTGGCTTCCCTCTCTATAGTTGCCATTCCTGTCCTACACAGTTCACTCATCCAGGATTGGGTTAGCACAAGAGTAAACAAACTCGTTGCTTCTTATTTTCAAAGATAGATATTTTCTACGCTTAAAGGATAAATTTACATATTTTTTGTAACCATGCTAATTTTAGTGACTGTATCTCTCTTCATCCCGTACTGTTTACTCTCTTGCCAGCAGTCCTCGCTGCCTTGCTGCTCGCACAACGTAGTTCCTTCCATGTGCCCTCCCTCTCTTGGGTCATGTGATCAAATCATTGTTAAGGCTAAAAGAATATGACAGAGGAAATATAACTGTAAAAAGGAAATTTATCTACACAAAACTTGAATCATCATGTTTTTTAAAGAAAATAAAATGTAACTCAATGTTCAACTGTTTCTGCATTAACTTATTGCTTTCATTAACCTCTTGATGACGTGGTGTGACATATTCAGGCCACCAGAGGAGGCAGTACCAGCCCTGCCTCCCCTCAAACTCTGACAAGACTAGTGTTAATCAAACTTGACAAAGACTATATGTTAAGCAGCTGTGATTGGCGCAGCCTTAATAAACATATGAAAATTAGAGGTTTAGTCAAGAGAATCACAAGAAGAGTCCACTGAAGATATGCTGCACTTTTTGAGGAGAATCAATGATCTCAGAGGTAAATCGGTTGTAATCCCTCATTCTTCCAGGAGTGTTCCATTGTAGAAAAGATTCAGTTGTAGTCATCAAACAGTCCAGATGACTACAACTAAATCTTTTTCTACAATCTCAGAGGTAAGTGAATGCAACACCACAAGTTTACAAAAAAAAGTATAAACACCTACTCTGTTATTTGGTTTCATTTTGGAGCCAGAACACCAGACAGTCTCTTAAAATCTATTAGAAATCTATACGAAACCTATTCCTCTTTTTGCTAATTTGTTTCCAAGTGACTTCCAGAGAAATGCCTCTGACTCCTGACTGTTATCAAGTTCCTATGTTGCTTTCTGGGGAAAAAAAAAACATTGCA